>JAKXYG010000828.1:0-718479 GCA_025895645.1 Cardicola forsteri | reverse complement strand
TTAAAGTATTCCCCAAAGGTATTGCACACCTCAGGATCCAGGATACACGAAGTGCATAAGAATTTATCCTTTTGATTCTCGGTTCTCAAAATATTTGAAAGTTCAAAATCGGGGAGAATAAAGAGGGAGGAAAAAACTGGGACAAACAGGAATAAATAATATAAGAGATAAAAAGTAGTAATAGTATAGAAGAAAAGTGAATAAATAAGTTGGACAAGACAAGTAGATAGGTGAAAAATTTTAATGAAAGAGGCAAGCAAGTGCTGATTATAATTAATCTTAAATAACCCTAACGGCTTAGAATTGACCACATGACTAAGAAGCTTATTCCATTCTGTAATGGATCTATGTAAAAAAGCGAGTGAGAGCTCTGGGTTTGTGAACCATAAGACCATGTCCCCTAACGTTTTCATTACTTACATTAAAAAAAATGAGTGGTGCGACTGCTAGCAAACAACTGATAGATTAAGATTAAGTCGCCTTGGAGTCGTCTATCTCCTAAAGGGAATAGTTTTAGTATCCGTAAACACTCTGGGTACGACTTGAGTCTAAGCTCATATGGGAGTCTGGAAAGCGTTTTTTGGACTTTTTCTAATTGATATATATCCGCCTTCCGGAATGGGGCTGTTACCTGAATACAATATTCTAAATATAGTCTTATATATAACCTGAAAAGTAGACAAAGCAGTCTATCAAAATTTTACCTAAATTAAGTCTGAAGAACTTAATCAGGCTAAAACATTTTGGGGTCGCTTTTTGTAATATAGTGTGAATACTAGGGATAATGTGAAAGTGACCCCTAGATCTTTAAGCTCTTTTAATGTAGTAATAATTTTGTGGCAAATCTTAAATATCTTCCTCGAGGATCGTCCGAATGTTATATGCCTACACTTTTCTAAATTTAAAGGCAGCTTATTCTTAACCGATCAAAGATAAATACTGTTAATATCTTGTTGCAGAAGTTCAGGGTTTGTACCCCAGATTTTAACATTATCTGCATAAAGCAGAATGTTTGATTAAACTTTTGTAGATAGATCGTTAACAAACATAATGAAATGTAGGGGACCTAGGACTGATCCTTGTGGCACCCCTGGTGTGATTTTGGACTGAGTGGACAATGTTTTGTTGAGCCTTACTCTAAAAATTCAATCCTTTAGGAAATCAATGATCCAGTTTATCAGAGGAATACCTATGCTAAAAGTCTTTAACTTAGCTATTAAGAGAGAGTGTGGAACTTTATCAAAAGCTTTGGAGAAGTCAAAGTAGATAGCCTCAACGGAAGGGTGATGCTCTAAATTACTGGTTAATCCGTTTGTAAATTCTAATAAATTAGTTAGACAGAAACGGGAGGGAATAAATCAATGCTGAGCAAGATTAATCAATTTCTTATCCAGGAGATAGTCTACTAGATACTCTTTAATAAGTCATTCTAGTACTTTACTAGGTGCAGGTAATATGCTAATTGACCTGTAACTATCAGAACTGAATCTGCTGTCCGTTTTGTAAATTGGCCTGATGTATGCTTGTTTCCAGACCTCTGGTACTTGACCACTAAAAAGGGACATATTGAATAAGTGATAAAAGACTGGTGTCAAGATATTGGCACACTCCCTGAGGACTCTGGGGTAGATACCATTAGACCAGCATGAACTGGATTTTAAGTGCTTAAAGCGTTTGCAAATCATATCCTTAGTAATTTTAAAGTTACCCAAAGTAACAGAAGGATCGGTAGAACAGCTGGCAACCATGTCTCCAGTGCAAAAAACAGACTTAAAGTAATCCTTGAATGCGTCACATAAAAATTCGACTAATAGAGGCAAACTATTGCAATCCTTAATGAAAGGAAGAACACATTCCGAAAAACGCTCTCTTTTAGTAAAATTAATTAGTATTTTTTAATCATTTTTAGCTCTAAGTAGTAAAGTGCAAATTTTGTTATTTTTAAAATTTTTTATGGCAGTTACGACTTGATTTTGAATATCGATGTAGTTGTAATGGAAACAAGGCAATTTCGCAGCTTTCCATTTAATAAATGCTAAATTTCTTTTCTAGTTTAAGCGCTTAATGCGGCTGGAAAATATTTTTTTATACAAGACGGGAGTTTTGAAAAAGACAAATAATCTAATACCGCGATTAAAAATTTCTATTATATGAGAATAAAGGCTATTTACATTATCAATACCTTGTAAATTCCAATAAGCATTTTGGAAATCCTCCCGTAAATCACTAAAGTTTGTTTTCCTAAAATCTGGAAAAAGTAACGTGTTCTGTATCTGTAATTTACAGATGGGCGAGGAGAAATGAACTGAAAAAAACAGGACGGAATGATCACTTCTTCCCATAGAAGAAAGGAACTTGATAGAGTCTACTAAGGATGAAACACTGGTAAAGATAAGGTCTAGACAAGATGGATGGCTTCCAACTCTATATCTGGTAGGAGAACGGACATATTGATCGAAGGTATGTTCAATACTGAGCTTAAGCAGATTATACTTGAAGAACACGTAAAGCCCATCAAGGGAGTTCCAGTTAATTAAGGGAGCGTTAAAGTCTTCCATTATAACAATGTACTATGTGGTAGGGAAACAAGGGAAAGAAATTCTTTTATTAGAACTCTATCTGAGGCCTTCAAGAGAGAAGGGGGTCTATACAAAATGGAAAAGAGAGCTAATTTCCTCGAAGCCAGTAGAATCTCTAAATGCAGAAAATTATATCCACCTAGCGGATCACAGAAACCTGGATTAAAAATGGAGAACTGTATGAAATCTTTAATGTAAAAAATACACTCTCCACATTTACCTCTATTTGAATCCCTTCTAACAATATTATATCTATGAATATTGATTTCACTATCTAATATATCATCAAAAAGCCAGGTTTCTGTAACTTCAATGATATGAGGTTCATAAGAAGTAGCCATACTCTTAATCTCAAACAACTTGTTCCTAAGGTTTAGTGCATTTGTGTACACTAGTTTGAGAATGACAGAGTCCTTAATAACGGAGAGTTTAGTCTTGATCGATGTTTTAATGGGACTCCGAGGCGAAAGGAGACAATCCTGATTAATTGTATCTAGCCTTAAGGGTGTTAATTTAACTATAGGGACTTTGGATGGATTTAACAAACTATTAGGAATATTATCTAGGAAAATAAACCGCTTAGGCCGTTTTCTGGCGGCAAGTTTTTAAAAAGTTTGAAGTAGAAAAGTAGCGAATTTTTAATACTAGACCAGTTCTTAAGAAGGTCTAGTACATGTTGAGGCGAAGGGAATTTAACAAGTAAAGGAGGCAGTATGAGTTAGTTTGCAATGTATTCTATTTACTTTAAATAAAGGTATAGGATTAAAAATATCTTTATACATATCAGATATAATTTGGTGACAATTTATCACTGTATCAGGCACACCCTTGATAATAACATTACATTATTTTTGATAATTAGTGATAATATCTTTAGAAGCATTAATGATCTCTTCTTGAAAAAGTTTTAACGCACAATTAGCTACTGCATTGGCTGGGCACAGCTTTGAGATATGTGTTTTTAAATCTATTATTTCTTCATAAATATTCCTTATATCGATTTTAAATGCTTCAATTTTCTGTGCAAGAGCATCAATTTGCTTACACTCTATAGTATTATTAGAATTCAGGTTATCTTTTAAGAATTTATAAATGTTGTCAACTTTATTGTCTGGCAATTTTTTATGCAGGCAGATAAAGTCTTCTTCCGAATGAGCATAAAAGGCATAACTGGTTACTGAAAGACCCGTACAGCATTTATGGAGCCATAAATCACATGAGGAGCATATCATCTCAATTTTTACGGACTTGTTGCACCCATGCCGTCTGCAATAATTAGAGAATGACTCCATTTATGTATAAGCAGTAAAAAAAATTAAAATAATAAAAACAATAATTGTTTTCTAAATACAAACAGTAAAAAAAGCCCCAAAAAATTAAAAATATGCAATATGCAATCTGATTAAAAAGAGAGCAAAAAAAAATCAAACTTATCGTGAGTCGAAAATCGCGCGCGATTCAACAGGTTACAGGTTGATACCCGAGTTAGGGCAAAACTCCTCTTGATTATTGGTTCTATTTATCAGTGATATTAGGAAAAGAAATAAAAATAAATACCAAGATTTGGTTAAAAAGAAAAGAAGCCTGTTTACTTAAAATTGGAAAGTAAATGATTGTCGTAGGCCTTTTTGAATGCTTTAAGTAATGGTGCAGAGACTACTTTGGCAGCTAGCCTATTCCATGGAGTAATGCTTTTGTAAAAAAATAGTAACTACTTAGTTGCTAGAAAAGTCCTGGATTTAGTCAGTTTAAAGTTCTGACCTCTTATAAAATTCTGGACTAAGGTAAAGAATGGAAAGGTAGAACCGGAATTGATTAGCTAATAGGTCAAAATATTGTCATTCCGGAGTCGTTTATCACTTAAAAAAACAGTTTGAAGAATTTTAGTCTGTTGGTAGGATAGGCTATGGAAAACACGGGGCAGTTTATTGACTGCTCTCTAAATCTTATTTAGTCTTTAAATGTCAGATTTTAAGGTCGGAGTCGTGACTTGAGCACAGTATTCTAGATGTGGTTTCAAGTACAGCAAATACACCAGACGCAAACATTTGGGTGGAGTGTTACATAGGTTTTTTTAAAACACCTTAACGAGTCTAAAGCAAGTTTGAGTTGCTTTGGTATGGTGCTCTGTAAAGTTGAGGGACGAGTCAAATAGAACACCTAAGTTCTTAATTAAATTCACAAATTCAATAGACTAAAATTGAGAAAAGGTAGGAAGTAGATGTTACCTGATGGTCGTCCAAAGATGATATGTTTACATTTAGACGTATTAAGCGGCAACCGATTGACCACCAACAAGTTAAAAATGATACAAATATTAGGTTGCAGTAACTTAGGGTTAGTACTCCAGATCATCGTCAGTATTGTTACTGTTTGAATGAAATATTAAAAAATATTATTAATTTTTAGTTCAATTACAATTTTTATATTGTACATTTAAACACTTTGACTTTGTTTGAACCTTATTGTAAAGCGCCTTTTTTGTATTTGATTGTATCACATTTGTTGTTGATGTGACTGTGGTTCTGTAAATATATTGTGTCCTGTTTTCCTGTTGGTAAACAGTATTTGTATGTAATTTGAATTATTTTGTAATAATAAATTACAGAACGGTAATTTAGATCACACAAAAGCTTTTTTGATAAAAATTAGTTGGGGTGTTGATAATTATCTGTATCAAGTTAAATCAAAGGAAATCAGGGCCGAGATCTCAGTGAGATCTTACAAGCATAAAGCAGGATGTTAGAGCGAATGACTGAGGCTAGATCATCAATAAAAAGGATTAACAGGAGGGGGCCTAATACAGATCCTTGGTGAACCCCTGATAAAATAAGAGGAGAGGTTAGGACAAACGCCAACCTTAAATCCATTACCCATGTTTGGGTAAAGCCAACAACGGCTATAGCCTTCAACTTAGAGATAAAAAGATTGTGAGGAATTTTATCGAATGCTTTGGCAAAGTCGAAATAGATAGCATCAACAATTTTCTGTAATGCTATCTGAATAAGGTATTAGACTAGTAAGGCTAAACTTCTTATGCATAAAACCGTGCTGGACAGGATTAGCGATGTTAACCTTGATTAAATGGTCTAGTAAATAGAATTCAATAATCCTTTCTATGATTTTACTAGGATTGATGCTAATTGGCCAATAGCTTCCAAGTTTAAACCTGCAC
The DNA here is from genome assembly GCA_025895645.1 of Cardicola forsteri. Classification (NCBI taxonomy): domain Eukaryota; kingdom Metazoa; phylum Platyhelminthes; class Trematoda; order Strigeidida; family Aporocotylidae; genus Cardicola; species Cardicola forsteri. Next base: position 712,725 of record JAKXYG010000828.1, on the reverse strand, counting down.
CCTAACTTGTGGATGAGTTTTATAAAGGCGACCTTCTATATAGAGTGAATTCGGGTAGATACAGCTAATAAATTAAAAATATGAGTCAAGTGGGGGGCAAGGATATCCGAGCACTCTTTTAGAATTCTAGGTTAGATTTCGTCAGCTCTACAGGATATAGATTTAAGACTTTTAAGGTAATTTAGGAGGATAAAACTATTAATCATTTGGTAACTGAACAAATTGCGTGTAATCTGTATTTTTGCTAATAGTTGTCTTTATAAATCATGTTAATCATTTTACTGCATTTCCGATTTTGCACCCGTTGATATTTTATACAAATTTTTTACTTACAATATATATGTATATATAATTATAGTTTTTTTTCAATTATTATATAGTATTGTATATTTTATAATTGAAGTGACGTTTCTCTTGTATGCTATGTAGTTGCTAGAGAGGTTTTGGTTTAATAATCACTTTTTTACAGTAATTGTTGTGAGGGTTGTAGAGGTTGGATAAATGGACAAGCGGTATAGGAGTGAATCTGGGTGCAGAAAGAGGGATGAAAGACTGAGTTGAAATATTTACAAAACAAGTAGCAGCTGGAAGGTCCTGAAATCATGCCACTTTTTTAATCTTTGAGGAGGAGAAAAAAAAGGTTAGCTTTTTGTTTATTAATAATAAACTTGAATAGTAAGTTTTTGTTAAACTCCGCTTGATTTATACTTTTTGATAAACATAGTGCATTTGTTACAAACAGCTAAATACATGTAATGAAAGCATAATAGTTTAGCAGCTTTCCACAAATAAAAGGCCTTGTTCTATTCTTGGATTAATCTGCAAATAAATCTGAGAAGTTTGGGGTTGGTATGCTGGAGGATTGTAAAAGGGGCAAAACGATTGACCCCATTATTGATTACATTTAGAGTACCTAACTGCTCCCAGTTGGCATTGGATAAGAAATGCCTAAGCCCAGTAAAATTAGTTTTTTTGAAATCCTGTATGAGCTCTAAATTAAGCTTATTAATAGTATAGACAAGAAAGGAAAGATGCAGATCAAAATAAAATAAAAAGTGATCACTTTTGCATAAGAAAATATATTAATGGCTGTGACTTTATTTGAATAGACAGGATCAAGACAAGAGGGACTTAAACCAAATTTGTATCTAGTTGGGGAGAGAAAATGATGTTTGAGAGCATGTATAGTGCAAAGATCTAAAAGCGTAGAGTCAACAAAGTTTGAATTACTGGAAGAAGAGACCCAACGATAGAGGGACAGTTGAAGTCTTCCATAATAACAAAAGAATAGAAAAGTAGGTTAAGTCTTCTCTAACGTAAATTAAACACCTATCATATTTACCTTTAAGAAAGTCATGCCAGACTATATCATATCCCTCTATGTAGAGTTTAAAGTAGAAAACATCCTCAGTAAGCTAAAATCATGTTATACCAAACAGATGTGAGGAAGAAGAGAATAAAAGTTGTTGAACCTCAGTGAGGTTTTTGTAAAGGCTAAGAGCGTTTGTAAAATAAACTTTTAATAACAAGGGAGTGGTAGAGCCAGTAGTGGGGAGAGTTGACGAAACCTGTAGAGGGTTGAGAAACGGGATGAATTCCGGGATGATTTCCAAAAATCCTGACTATTGAAATTAATATCCGGCCTGAGGAGAGTAAACTTAACTATGTAATTTTCCGAGGAATATTTGTGAGTTGCTAGTAATGTACAAAAGACAGTCCAGAACATGCCTGATAAAACCAATTTTTGCAAATAGCACTAAAGATGCTAGCCTTCACAGACTTTTTGCACCGTTGAAGGTCACAAATAGACAGGCTAAAGAAAACCATTTCTAAATATAAAACTTGAGTAAAAAAATAAACTTAAACCAAATTTATCACTGGGAGGAGACCAATAATAATTTTTTTAAAGTAATTAAAAATTAGTGTTTAAGCACAATGCATAGGAAAAACGCATAAAAACACAAATGACAAACAGATTGCAAAAATATACCAATAAAAATAACAAAGTAAAAAATACAAAAGCAACACAAAAACAATAAATACCGAGTACGTAGCAGTTAGCAACAATAAAAACAAGCAACTTTTGATCAGAACGTCAAGCAAGCGTATCACAGATTTGAAAGTTGTTCACGAGTTATATAGGAAAAAACTCTTTTTGGTCCTCAGTTCAATGTTGTCAGTAATAAAAAAAATAAATAAATAGAATTACAAAAATAATACTTATTAATGACTGATTTAAATAAATTTAAAGATAATACTGAAACGACCTGTGTTGGTAAATTGTTCCACCCAGAAGTAACCTTATACAAAAAGTGGTGTAGAGGTAAACTGGACTTGGCTCTAGGCTTGCATATTTTTAAGGAGTATCCTCTACAAAAATTATATGCATAGACAAAAGAATGATCTAGTTATTCAGATTTCAGTAACTTGTACACTAGGATAAGGTTGCCCTGGAGCCTCCTATAATGCAATGAAAAAATTTAAAGAACTGTTTCCTCTAATAACATTTGAAAGTTTTATGTTTGTTTATATATATATATATATATATATATATATATATATATATATATATAGGAGAAAACAAATTTTGGTCCTCAGTTCAGTGTTATCAGTTATCAAAAAAGGGAAAGAAAAATATTAAACAAATTAAGTAAAGTTACAAAGTTAATACTTATCATAGACCGATTTGAATAATTTTAGAGACGATGCTGAAATCACATGTGTAGGTAATCAATTTCAAGCGGAAATAACCCTATACGTAAAAAAGTGTAAACACAGACGTTATTTAACTCTGAGCTTCCTTATCTTTAAGGAGTGTCCTCTAGGAGAATTATTTGCAAGGACAAAAGAATAATGTACTTATTTAGATTTCAGTAATTTGTACGCTACGATAAGATTATCCCGGAGCCTTCTATCTTGCAATGGGAAAAGTTTGAAGGACTGTAAACGATTAAAATAATTTACATTCTTAAGTTGTCTAAGTGGTTTTGTAAAATTTCTTTATACCTTGTTAAGTATATTAATGTCTGCCTTTAGAATAGTAGACGTAACTTGGATGCAATACTCAAGGTGAGGTTTAATATATAACTGATAGAGTAGACGCATGCAGCTGACTGGAATATTTCCTAGATTGTGCTTAAAATATTTGTTACTTAGGTCTGTCTTTAGGTAGCATTTAGATATACCATTTGTTAAGTATTAAATGTTTTATACTATAAATTTGACCCATAGAAATTCTAGTCTAAAAATGAATGTGGATTGACATGTTTTGTAGAACAGCCAGTGGAAAATATGGTTATTATTGTTTACTAACAGCAAGAACAGTTTTGGAATAAACGATTAAAAATGGTGAAAGAAAGGTTGGTAGACCAAGGAAAACTTGGTTGAAAACTATTTGGAATGATCTAATTGAAATGAATGTTTTCAGGGATCAAACAAAACGTTTGGCAAAATGTTATAATACCTAAAAAATTTTTGTTATCTTATGTTTTTTTATTTATGGGACTTTGTTGTTATATTTTGCTGTAATTGTTATCTTACTGCCCCATGCTTATTTTAAAGCAAAAGGGTTTTGTAATAATAATAATAATAATAATAATTTATATTATTTATATTTTTATTATTACTACAATAATAATAATTATTATTACTTTATTATTTTATTATTTTATTATTCCTATTATCATATTATTGTTATTATTATTTATATTATTAATATTATTACTATAACTCGTAATTATTATTATTATATTGTTACTATCATCACTAACATTAAAATTTTTCTTAATATTCTTATTATTAAAACTATTATCAATAGCCATAAAGCAGGAGGACTTGACGAGATAACTGCAGAGATTCTCAGACATAGAGGTGACGTTGTAGCACGTGAGCTTGCTTGTTTATTTAATGTTATATGGCATAATAAACAAGTTCTAAATGATTGGTGGTAAGTAGTAATTGTTACTCTTTCTAAAAAAGAAGTCTGAATGATTACAATAACTGGAGCCGAATAACCTTATTGTTTGTTTCTGGTAAGGTCTTTTAAAAAGTAATTTTAAATCGTTTAAGTAATGTGGTAGATAAACATCTTCAAGAACAACAAGCAGGTTTTTGGAAATGAAGAAGCTGTATTAAACAAATACTCTTGAATCTGTGCGATACGCTTAAGTGACGTTACGGGTCAAAAGTTTTTTGTTGTCTGTGCTTGCTCGTTGTATCACGCGTTTATATTTTATTTGCGTTTTTAGTGTTTTTGTGGTGTTATATGTATTTGTTTTTTAGTGTGCTTTGTGTGCAATTGTGCAATTTGTGTTGCTTAATTGCTTGATCCTGTACGATCTGTTTATGTATCGTGCTTGATATTTTATATCTTTAACTGATTATCACTTTGCTTTGCATTGTGATATTTTGTTTATTACTTTATTACATTTTTCTTAGAGTATAGATCGTGATGGCAGATATTTAAATTTTTATCTGCGACCGGCGGGATTGTAGTAAATCAGTAAAGACAGGTATGTTTTGCTCTAAGTGCCACCTTTGGTTTCACGAAAAGTGTACAGGACTGTCTGAAGCTCACTACTACGATCTCGCTAATAGCGATGTTGGTTTTGTCTGTATGAACTGTCTTTGGTCTTGTAATCATCTATCTACTGCTCTTATGTCGGATACTAAATTAGATGAGCTCATCAACTTGGTTAAGGAGTTAACTGTTAGTAACTCTATACTTATGAAGTCTGTTGAGGAGCTCCAAAGCTCTTACAGAGCTCTTTCCTCCAAGAATGTGGCAGAGATTAGTTTTTTAAAGGCTTCTATTACTAATCTTACCTCAGTTGTGAAAAATACTCCTCCTTCCCCAGTCACGAATGCGGTTTTGCGCCCTTCTCAAGAAGAAATTCTATTTGCAGCTAAACTTTATGCTTGCGATAAAAGAAGGGACAACGATGTCATAGTAAGAGGCATCCCCATATCTGCGTTGAATTATCAAGATATAGTACTTGAGGCCATCAAATCATGTCATCCGTCTACTTCTGGTTTTAAGGTAACACGCATGTCCTGTAAGCGACCTCATACCTTCCCCCCGATCATAGTCACCTGCAATTTTTTCGACACGGCAAATGAGATCCTTAGTAATTGGTCTTCAGTACGCTCCCTTTTCCCGAAGCTTCGGCTACATAAAGATCGCCCTACTGCAGATAAGAAGGTTGTACATTCCAATTATTCCTGTCCTAAACTATCATCGATTCCTTTAGTTAAACTAACCCCTCTCAGATTAGAAGATGATTCCTGTATCACCAATATACAGGATTTTCTTATAGCGCCTCGGAGTCAGTACCCATTCGTCCACAAATTAAATATGCCTACACCCCTACTCCCTTTCCCCATAGGTTAAATGTGTTTTATACAAACGCCTATAGTTGTTTTTAACAAATTTAACGGATTTAAATCAATAATAAATCTAAACTCCCCTCATATTTTAGGGATTTCTGAAACCTGGCTATCAGAGGATATTCTCGATAGCGAAATTGCCATCCAAGGTTACAACTTAATCCGACTCGATTCTAGTAGAGGTAGATGTGGAGGTTGTTTGTTTTATGTTAGGTTAGACATTAATTTCTGTGCGATTATTTTTTCTTTGTATGGTAATTCAGTTGGGTACGATTTTCTTCATCTATTAGTAAATTTTTTTGCTAAGGAGCAAATCCTTTTCTCTTTACTTTATAGGCCTCCCTCACTCATAAAAGAAACTAATAATGCTTTGTTAGTTGAACTTGGACACGTCTATTCTGCTTCTTATAAACACTTTATTATTTTTGGTGATTTCAATAATCCCACAATTGAATGCCACTCTCTTTCCTCATTCACTAATTATTTTGATACCCAGCTTCTACATCTTAGCATTGTTAATGCTTATACTCAACATGTTACAGTGCCCACTAGATTCCGATCTGGATTCGTGTCCTCTTGCCTGGACCTCATCTTTACTAATTCCTCCTCTTTAATTGATTATGTTAATCTTTTACCTCCTCTTGGAAAAAGTGATCACTCTCTCCAGTCTTTTCTGTCCATCTATCTTCATCTTTCAACCGGGTACCAAAGCCTAGAATCGAGCCAATCCCTGATTTTCATAGAACAAATTTCGCTGGATTACAGAACTTCTTAAGTCACGCTGACTGGGGATTCTCGGCTGAGCATAGTGTTGACACTAATTATTCTCGCTTTACTCAAATCATTACTGACGGCATCAATAAATTTGTTCCTTTTAGCCTCCCCACACATCCCAAGTTCAATTTTCTGCGTTTTTTAAAGCGCTGCATTCAAAAGCGTAATGTAGCTTTCAACAAATAGAAAGTTTCGAAACTCCCCTGCTTTCATCACTTATACTTAGAATTGCGTAATAAGAGTGTAACTTTAATCAGAGCTTTTAAAAACAAACAACTTCACAAACTATTATTGAAATCAAAAGCGGATTGAAACATTTTATTTAAATATATAAAATGCTAAAGGGCCTGTGGTGTCTCACGACCATGTTTGAAAAGTAATACAGGCTTTTTCCTCCTTCCTTCGGAGGTTTGCTCGTCATTTAGCTCCTATTTTAAACCAGTTTATGCATTAGATAATCATAGTACCCCCAGTAGAATCAATTCTCCCTCCTCGGTAATTTCACCTATTTTCACTATTCCTTCAGTACTACATCAGCTTATTAAACTCAAATCCACATCCCGTGGACTTGATAGCATCTATCCTTGTGTACTGAAGGAATGTACATATATTATTTCTTCCGTATTAGCTAAGACCTTTAATCACTCTTTTACTACAGGGACCCTACCCAACATATGGAAACAAGCATATATTAGACCCATTTATAAGTCAAGTGATCGATATTCTTCGTTAAGTTATAGGCCAATTAGTAATTTATCCGCCCCGAGTAAAGTGCTAGATAGGTTAATTAAGCATCACTTAATGGATTTCCTTTTTAAGAATAAGTTGATTCATCCGGCCCAACACAGGTTCTTGCCACAGAGATCTTGTCTCTCTAATTTATTGTCTTATACAAATAGTCTCACATCATTTCTCGATTGGGGTCTCACTGTAGATGCCATTTACTTCGATTTTGCAAAGACTTTTGATAAAGTTCCTCATCAGTTACTACTAAATAAACTAGTAAATCTGGGTATCTCAGGCTCCCTCCTTTCATGGATTAGGGAATTTTTAACAAATCGTAGTTTCAGTGTTAAATTGGGTAGTGACACTTTTCCTTGGTGTGACATTAGCTCAAGAGTCCCGCAAGGATCGGTCTTGGGCCCCTACTATCTATTTTATTTATTAACGACTTACCAACAGTAGTTTATTCAAACATCTTGCTCTATGTTGATGATATTAGGAATATCTTTAATTGGTCCTCAGTAAATAGACTTCCTCTAAATTGGTCTAAGTGTTTTCATTTAGCATTGGGTAAGACAAACACCAATAGTTATTTCGCGCCGTTACCTGAATGTCCGTCTATCCTAAAAGTGCATATTGTCAAGGATCTGGGTGTAGTAATTGATTCATACCTCCAGTTTTTAGCTCATTATTCCAATGCTTCACAGACATGTATTCGTCTTATGCACTTTTTCAGATAGCACCTCGGAAAAATTTCCCCGGATTTAGCCCGACTTTTATATATGTTATATATTAGACCACACCTCGAATAATGTGTCCAAGTAACTTCCCCAATGCTCAATAAAGATTCGATTCTGTTAGAAAAAGTTTAAAGAAAGTTCACGAGACTTTTCTGTGCTTTTAAGCATCACTCCTATGGAGATAGGTTTTCGAGTCTTAATCTCTTCCCATTGACAAATAGGAGACTCCGAGGTGATTTAATACTAGTTTACCAATTATTTAAGTCTGACTCTTTGCATCCCTACTTTATGAAATCAGAAGATTGTCGTAGAGAACACAATTTTAAGTTGCTTAAGCCCCGGGCGAATAAGAAGATAAGGCAACACTTCTTCTCCCATAGGGTAGTCTCTGACTGGAATAACCTCCCAGCACATATTTTTGATGCTCCTAATCTTCCTGCTTTTAAATTATTATATGATAAGTTTGCCCTATCTAGATACGTTTAATATTTCAACTCAAATGTTTTGATTCTTTATTGCCTTTTTATCTTGTTTTATTATTTATTTATTTGATTGATATTTGATATTTATGAACCGAGGACCATAAGGAGATTTCTCCTAATCAACTCGTGTATTAACCTGTAACCTGTAACCTGTTCGAAACATTATTGAACAAAGTGAACAATTTCAACAATCACTTATAATCAATTTCATTGATTTTATGAAAGCTTTTGACAGTGTTTATCGAGAATCTTTGTGGAAAAGCGTTAACTTCTACAAAATACCGTTGAAGTATGTGAATATTATGCGCTCATTATACCAAAGTTCAAGTTGTTATGTTCGAACAAAAAGTGGTCATACTGCTATGTCGAAATTGTCACGGGAGTACGCCAAGGATGTATTTTGTCACCGTTTTCGTTTCATCTGGTAATCAATTTTATTATAACTCGGTTCATTAATAATTTGTCTTATGGTATCAAATGGAACCATGGCAGATTAATAGCTTTGGATTTTGCAGATGATATTGGTCTACTTAGTGAAACTCCGGAAATGATGATATGGTAACACATCTCAGTGATATCAGTTCTCGTATTGGCTTACGGATTAATTGTTTAAAATCAAAAGTGTGTGCACTTAGTTCAATAATTATTTGTCCATCAAAATTAGTAGACAATATATTGATACTGTTAATTCCTTTACATATCTAGGAAGCATCATTGAAATTGATGTTAAAGCCAGACTTGGAAAGGCAATGTCAGTTTACCATAGACTCAAATCAATATGGTCATGTTCTTCCATTCGCTTGAAGACAAAACTTCGTTTATACGCATCAATAATCTTCTTTACGGCAACATGAAAGGTGGAAGCGAACAGACAAAATTGATAAGATGGTGGATGTTTTTTTATTGCAGGTGTCTTAGAAGTATTTTAAAAATTACCTGGTGCGATCACATTCCAAATGAGATTATGAGAATAACTGACTCCCGTTCACTACATGACATAATTACAATTAGACTAAGAAAATTACTTGGTCAAATTCTACGTTTACCTTCCGAAAGTCCAGTAAGATTGGTTTTGGAATAGAAGATCGGAAATGGTAAAAAAAAAGTTGGTAAAATACAGAAAACGTGGCTAAGAACTATTCGGGAAGATTTAATTGAAATGAATGTTTTATGAGATGAAGCCAGCCGTTTGGCATAATGTTCAAATACGTAGAAACATTCTGTTGTCTCATCTTTTCTTTGAATTACGAGACAGTATTGTTATTGATGTTTTTTGCTGTAACTGTTGTCTTATTTCTCTATGCTTAATTTTAAAGCAAAAGGGTTTTGTAGTAATAATAATAATATATATATATATATATATATATATATATATATATATATATATATATATATACAATATTGCTTCTATTAATTTGTTTTTATCAACTGCATGCAATTTGGATTGTAAAAATAAATGGATTGTAAGGTCGTAATTTTTAACTTAAACAAGTGAATTGTCGTATAATTAAAATTAACTATCTACAATATATATATATATATATATATATATATATATATATATATATATATATATATATATATATATATATTATTATTACTACAAAACCCTTTTATATAAATATATATATATATATATATATATATATATATATATATATATATATATATATATATATATATATATATATATGACATACAATAAATAATAATTTAAATGTTTTTAATATATCTGTCAATTAATTTAACAAGACTTTCTAATTCCTTATGACGAAATTCAATTTCAGTTATTGTTAAACCAACCGATTCATCAATAAATTTCTGAACAATTTTGAATCTGTCCTTGGGCAGACACTGAAGTAATGAAGATATTTGCATTCAGCAAACAAATGCGAAATCGGAGGGAAGCCAAACGTCGTAATGATTGATTTGATGCATAATTCATCATCTACTTCCGAATAAAATGGACACACAGCATCCAATTAAATAAACGAGTTCAAGATACATCATTTGAATTTCGTTAATTTGATGAACAATTTGTATAGAATAATTCATGTCTTTCTAAGGGAATTTGCAATTTGGCTTACTATCATCATTTTTATCATCCCTATCTTGGTATTTCAAATACTTTGCATTTGACATCGTATAAATTGTACAATAAAGAACAGCCATTCCAACCGAACAATGATCAAATGACGTGCAATCATTTCTAGCACAAAGCGAATGTTTGAACCACAAAGACAACAGCAATGCTAAGCCTTGATGCTTCATAGGTATACCTTTCACATAAATATCAATACTCAAATATTCTTCAAATACCGATAAACACATTTTAAGAGGCGACAAAACGTTTTGGAATAGAACAGGCTGTACAGAAACTGTCTGTCTAAAAAATTCCATATTTTCGTCACGATTGTATTCAATAAACTGGCCATCATTTACACCCAACAGTTTTGAATCGTTACCCAAATATTGTTCCAAACCCATCATAATGCCCCAATGCAATGTGCGCACGTTCAGTGAACACTTATTGATTGACGACGGCATATCCAAATCTTCGAAACAAATGCAAAGCGGTACTCCGCGAGGAACGTATAACACGTCTAGAAAATCAGGCCATATTCTCATCGTTCTAAATGCATTTATTAATTTTATGGGCCACCGATAAAACATACTATTTTCATCATCATTTTCGTCATTCACATTCACATATGGTTTGGGCAAATTCAATTTGCAAACCACAATAACTTTGAGAAACGTTGCAGCAGATTTCAGGTTCGCATCCCTCGTATTTTGCGATTTGAATAAACAAAATGTTGATGACGAAGACTTTCTCAAACTGCCAGATGCCAATCCTAACAAATACGCTGCATTATGACCAGAAATTTCAACGTCTAATGAGTAATCCAACAGCATGTCAGAAATTACAGCAACAATCTGATCAAGTTCACTGTCATTATATAAAGCCAAAATCTGTAAAAACAATTCATCCAAACAATCAGTAAACTTAGATATCCAATTAACCAAAGCACTGATACGATTTTGATTGTACATCTCTGAAGAATTATCAATACAAATGGGCCAATAAGGTATCTTTGGAAGGCGAATATTAGACGCTGTGCCATATTCAATGAGCACAGCCAAAACGGGTAATACGTTATAATTGAGGGAATAAAATGGGCCCGATGTATTAAGCATTCGACATGACACGTTACAATCAGTAGTGTCTTTAAACGATGCCGAATCATCAATATCAAAAAACTTAACGTCCGGGTTTAATGAATCTAGTGGAATAAATTTGTATGGTTTTTTATTTGGTGATCGATATATAAAAAAATCTGGATTATTGCTTACAGCCGGACATTCCAAATAAAAAGCAAGTTCTGCAACTGCCAAAGATGCTACGCCTTCGGTTACTAAGTACAAAATATTTTGTCCTCTAAGTATTTCGGCGCAAGCTTGAAACGCCAGTATTGGTAAAATATCAACTACGGGTACATTTTCGTCTAAACTTTTGATAGAATTCATTTCATTAAGAAAGTTTTGGAGATTTTGAATCCGTTCCATTGAGTGTTTCAACATACTCTTCAAATTACGACTCTAAAATTCATGAAGGCATAACAAAAATAATAATATTCTTAATATATTAATAAATATATTTAAATCCAAACACAGACCTATTAAAATAATAAACAACCTGTTTTAGTTGACAACCTCCAAAAATGAAAATTGGTCGAATTTTGCACAATTTCATTTGTTCAATGAAACTTTTTACGTAATTTTGATAGCATTTATATTCACCACCAAAATGATAGGGTAATTCTGATGTATAGTACAGAGTGCTGACGAAGCTGTCACCATCAAATACAACGGAGGTGTTGTGCAGTTGGAAATCCAAAAAATTGTTTGAATCGGGGTGCAAATAGGTCCATAATCCACTATCATACATTCTCCTTATTCTATTGCCCTATAGTGATAAAAGTACCAAAAAAATCGCTTTATTATTGTTTATTTATTATTATAAGTATTAACTTATATTATTGAATAGTAGTAGCTTTTAGCATACAATTTAAGGTACAATTATAAAATACATAATTGGCGATATCTAACATCGCTCAAATAGAGGAAGAAAAGTAAAGCAAACATTTAGATTTGTGATAAACATTCAAAAATATTAATCAATATTCAGGTGCATATGCACTATTATATATGTATAAAAGTCTTGTTTTTTAATTGGAAATGAACTACAGTTGACAATACACTAATTCAACAAAATGTGCCGGGGTGGTCTAGCGTTATAGCGCTCGAATTTGGACCTCGGTGGGTATGGGTTCGAATCCCACCACCGGCACTAAAATGCGGGCCCACGTTCGGCTTCGCTAAAATGGCCACTGCTAGAAGATGTTTCTAGTAAAACATTCAAAGTAACAAATAATAATAATAATAATAATAATAATAATAATAATAATAATAATAATAATAATAATAATAATAATAATAATAATAATAATAATAATAATAATAATAATAATAATAATAATAATAATAATAATAATAATAATAATAATAATAATAATAATAATAATAATAATAATAATAATAATAATAATAATAATAATAATAATAATAATAATAATAATAATAATAATAATAATAATAATAATAATAATAATAATAATAATAATAATAATAATAATAATAATAATAATAATAATAATAATAATAATAATAATAATAATAATAATAATAATAATAATAATAATAAAATAATAAAGTATACCAAATTATGCATGATTATGAGTATTAAAACAAAACGCTTGATGTAGGACATAAACGGTCCAGATCGATGTATGGGGTAAAAGAAACCAAAAGAATCAAAAATAGTTGAACGTAAAGCAAACAACACGATTCTATGCAGATGTTTGTGAAGACGTTTGACCAACGTCACCAAATATTTCTGTTAGGACGATACCAAATTACGATCGATAAGTGACTCATCGGACGAATTATAATAAAATCCGAGTGTGTGACGGACAGCCAGTGGAGTGGATAACAAGCCCACTCCTATATATGTTATGTGTAATTTGGAATATTTGATTCTGGTCTAAAACTTGTGTTGTGTTCTTGTTTTGAACCCTGGACTAGTGGGTTAGCAAGTCGAAGTATACAGACAATAAGTAGCTCAGTTGACACTAATCCGCTCGGCCAACATCCAGACATAACAATTTCTAATTGGACAAACGGTAAAATGTAAGCAGCTTGCGACTATTTATTAATACGTTTTATAATATGAAAATTGCCAGACTCACTACAAGTTTGTGAAACCACAAGTGATAACGGCTCAACAGAGGGTCGAAGAAACACAATTGAACGCGCAAATAATGCGCTTAAAGCGTTTGTCACTTGGTTATATATGATTTTCCAAATCTGATCAATACACAACCGAAATAGTAACCAATGCAACAGCATACTACGCACAATATAAATATTAAATACATTTTGTCTAGATGTTTGAATTCTGGCTTTACTGTCATTGGTTGACTACTTCACTTAACGATGCCGTTTCGGTGTCGTCCTAACAAACACAAATCACAAGTTGCTAATGCGACGTAGATTAGATTATAGTTTTAATAAATGTTGTCGCTGTTTTCTACTGTCCAAAAAGGCTCTGTTAAAACTGAAGCAACCGTGGATCCAATACAAAAGCTTACTCAATAAACTACTGCGCTATTTCAATATATACAATAGGTGTGAAACGTTTGATAATTCTTATCAGTCTTAACTTCCAAACAGTTTGATAGCATTTTATTTTATTAATTTCAGTTAAAAAATATACTACTTTCATTAAATATTTTTTAATTTTAACTATTTGACCAGGTAGATAATTTATCAACGCAGAACAGAGACCTGTAATTGATTCCGGTGTTGGGAATAATGCTTATTTATTTGAGTACTGATTACAAATGTTTCTGTTTATTTCGACAATAGTAACAATTGGTCCTGGTTCAGGATTCAGGATTCAGGATTTTTCACGAGTTGAGTAGGCCAAAACGCCTTTTAGTACTCGGTTTTCAAATTGTCTCAAATTTTCAGGGGGAAAAATGAAATGGATGGTGAGGATTAGTCACAGAAAAAATATTTGAAATCAAGATAAAATCAAGGTAGATAGTGGAAGTTAACAATTATAGAAAACAAGCAAAAATTATAAATATACACAAATAATGATAAAACAAGTTACGTATTACAATGCAAAAAACACTGCAATAATCTTCAAAAAAGAAGAAAAGAGAAAAGGATGAATAACGCTCCAATGGACGTGTAGCGTGACGCGCGCCTCATCTCGCGAGTGGTTGCTACTATTAATTTTCTACTTTCTAAAAAATGAATTTGGTACAATTTATATTAGATTTATTAAATTCAATAATACTGTACTTACTGTTGTATATACAACCAGATACAAAACTGAATCGAAACTAGACTCACCATTATATTTTATGGTATTCAGTACCTATTATTTCTTTTAAACACATTTAACACTTATATTTAACATATTTATTAATATTTATTAAATACATTTACTGCAGTTTAAATGTTAATGCTCTCATAACTCTAATTACACCAAATAGGCTCATAATGGAAAAACCGTTTTGTATAAAACGCAGAGTCTATGTTTATTTTTAATGTACACAAAATCACTATGTTATTTAATAATTTGCATTTTAAAAATATTTAAATAAAGTGTAATTTGTGAAATGTAACGTTTACTTAATTCAATTAGCACAAGATTATTTGACATAACGGACGTATTGTGTGTGCATTATGAAAATATGAACTGATCAAACGAAGGTTGATAGATTACACAAAGGTTGGCTTAAAACTACTTGGTAATGTTTAGCTGAACTGAATGTTATTTGGAATTAAGCAAGGAGTTTGGCAAAACATTCAAACACATGAATTAATCTTGTTGTCTCA
Source organism: Cardicola forsteri (assembly GCA_025895645.1). NCBI lineage: Eukaryota > Metazoa > Platyhelminthes > Trematoda > Strigeidida > Aporocotylidae > Cardicola > Cardicola forsteri. The sequence goes on along the minus strand of JAKXYG010000828.1, from coordinate 697,649 downwards.
TATTTTTTTAAAGCGATAAGGATTTTATTATGTCATGTTATATTTCAATTACTAAGTCGAAAATAGATTTTAAATAATCGTGATATGAGGTGTCAGGGTGCTGGAATAAATAAATATATGTTTCCTACACCCACACATCCGGTTTCTCAGGGCACACATATTATATTATGGCTCGTAACTGTTCTGAGACTATATTTATATAATGTATAGCGAGCCCTCGAATATATCCGTCACATAAAATTTTCATGACTATACTTTACATATTTTTTATTTGTCATTATCTCTTTATTTATTGATGTATTAATAAATTACATACATATATATATATATATATATATATATATATATATATATATAAGCAGTTTTTAACCTTTTTACTATTCTTGAGTTGTTTTCATGTAATCTGATTAATTAAAATAAATTGATAATGCTTCAACAGGACTGAACAAACGCTAGTTTTAGTTTGTTATTAAAATCTAGGTAGGAAAACAACCAAAGTCTAAGTACTGCTAACTTAACAAGTATTTGTTCAATCATCACACAACGTTGGCGTACTCATTAGATTGGCGATGATAAACAAACACGATGTGCCGGGGTGGTCTAGCGGTACAGCGCTCGAATTCGGACCTCGGTGGGCATGGGTTTGAATCCCATCACCGCACTAAAATGTGGGCCCACGTTCGGCTTCGTTAAAATGTCCACTGCTGAAAGATGTTTCTCGTAAAACATTCAAAGTAGCAAACATTAAAAAAAAATTCGATTATCTGTTCGACAAATATAATTTATTCAAATGCTAAACATAATCATTTCCACCAAACAACATGAAGCTTTTAAAAATTAAATGCACGGTAAGAGGATACTTTGTCATACCAATTAATTTAAACAAAAGTCTTCAAGAACATTTCCAATCAAAATTAAACAAATACTACATTATTTTAAAATTCGAAGCAACATTTCTAACAAATAGCAATATCCACAATATAGTCAAATATTGTTTAAAGTGAGTGATTGTTCAGCAAATTACTAAAACCAATGTTCAATTACAAAACATATATTTAACGCTTGTTTAAAAATTTTTCAACTTTGTTTTATAATTTCAACAAACATTCGAAATAATTTTTAAATTTATACTCATCGTTTACGGCAACGAATCATTCTTTAAAATGCTACCAATTTTTAAAACCTGACGTGATTTCTACAAGGCGGCTGCTGTGCAAGCTTGATTAATAAAAATTGATCAAATGAATGAGCATCACATTTGTGTGATTCGAGGTTTGACGTTCACTTGTAGTTCATATAATTAAATTGAGTTGATTATGTTTTCTGTAATCATAATTTATGTGGGCAAACAACAAAAGACTAAGTATTCCCAATTAACGGGTATTGGAATCAATCATCATACAACGTCCGCGTATTTGTTAAACTATATTCTTGTTTTGGTGTAGTATGTAATGAAAATCCGGATTGACAGATGAAAGTTATTATCATTAAAATCAAATACTGGAATTAATTTATCATTTGTACCCAATCCATTTTAAAAAAATATGACTAAAAATAACATTTTGAGTGTGCCGAGGTGGTCTAACGGTACAGCGTTTGATTTGAATATCTGTAGACATGGATTTGATTTCCACCACCGGCATGAAATGCGATCTAAAATGTCCACTACTGAAAGATGTTTCCTGTAAAACATTTAAAGGAGTAAGATTAATTGTTTTTTAATAATTAAAATGAAACAACATTTTTCATCGTGCCTTAAAATCAACTTAACCAGGGAATGTCACTGCCACTAATTCTGTTATTAATAATATGATATGTAGTTGACAAAATTGGTGATCTACGCCTATGAATTAAAGGAAAAATGTTTATGAAAAGTTGTTATATATTAGTTCATAACCCTGGTTAATAGTAGATAATAAAACTAACCGTGGGAAAAGTTGCCAAAAAGGAACCAATTAGAGTTAGATAACCTTCAATGAGTGTGTGATTACAATTTTTTAATTGATAGTTGAGCATAGAAAAGTTTCTAAATGTGTAACCAACATTAGACAATTTATATGGATGATAAGTTAATTTGTCTAACTGTTATTTTCTATTTTACCTTGTAGTGATTTTTCTGTTAATGGCATTAATTATGTGTTATGTGTGTATCCATATGCTAGATGTACCTCTAGTGAGGTTTTAAAGCTTATATCACTAATAACAACAATAACAATAATAATAGTAATAGTGATAATAATAATAGCAATAATAATAATAATAATAATAATAATAATAATAATAATAATAATAATAATAATAATAATTAATAATAATAATAATAATAATAATAATAATAATGATACTTCATTACCTAAACAAACGGTGATGAAGAAGCCATTCTCATGCATTGCGGAATATTCACTCTATTTAAAAAACCTCATCGTTTATCAACAAGTGTTCGCACATATCTACTATAATGCTAGTTGGATGTGGATTTCTAACTGAAACGCAATTTATGATATAATGTACGAACGCACAATATCCACTGCTTTATAATGTCATTGCCCTATTTATTTTATAAACCGATATTTACGTATGCAAGTGTGCAAACAAACAACTATACAGTACACGTTGCGCAGTTGGAAATATAATGAACGCCCTATTTTATTTACACAAACAAGGATTATGATTAAGTAATGGCTCACACAAGGCACAGTTTGTATTTACATACAATATGGTTATTGTTTATGTCGTTAATAACATTTTACAATGTTTAAAAAATTGCACTTTATAACATGGAAGTGAACAATCAAATGAATGTTCACTTGTTATAATTAGCCTAATGCCATTCAATATAACAAACGTTGTGTCTATTCGACATAAATCATGAGCACTACCAACCGTTTAACGTTTATTTTAGGAGTTGTAGGACCAACAGCAAGCATTGACAACTATTCACATTGAAAGCCAGTTGTGATTGAAAAATACAATAAAGATATAAAATTATTTTAAAAATAATTCCGTTTACTGCGCCTTCTGCTAATAATTCTTGGTCATTTACTATCCATACAACAACAATACGTATTCACTTCTGATTTTAATTCTTTTTATTCCAGGTAGTAGAACGCATTTTTGTTTAACAAAAACTTAACAATTGTGAATTGTTAAGTACATATTTATTTATTTTATGTTTGCTACTTTGAATGATTTACGAGAAACATCTTTTAGCAGTAGACATTTTAGCGAAGCCGAACGTGGGCCTGCATTTTAGTGCCGGTGATGGGATTTGAACCCATGCGCCGTTACACCGTTACACCACCCCGGCACTAGTGTGTATCCATATGTAAGTATATGCACATTCAAGATGTATTAATTATGTTTTTCAATCGGCATTTATGTTAAAGTATAAGAAAACAACAATGTAATGGTATGAGGTGTATCTGTATAAGGAATGAAACATTGCGAATTTATGGATTACTGTCAAGCTTAGGCCCTCTATCCAGAGACTAAACACTGTTTCAGCCTTTATTACCATTTACCAGACAAGAATAAATACAATAATAAGAAATCAAACATTTTTCTTTTTTGTAAAAAAAAATATAATACGCTAAATCAATTGTCAATTATGAGCTATTATTTTGCATAAAAGTAGTTATACATTATTGAAACAAATGCCTATTACGTTAATGTACACAATAATTGTTTACAATGTTTTCAAATTGTGTTTGTAAATTCGCCTTGTTTGGTTTTGAAACAGCATGATTGAAGTAAACCCAAATGAAATAGAGCACTTGAAAGATATGAAGTACCGGCTACTATAAAATAATATTTTTTATCTTCAGTATAATCGACAATACCAACTATAATTTTAAAAAATGGATTGATCATATAAACAAAATTTATAATAAAAAATTGATTAAGTAATAAACAATAATCAGACAGTTTAACACACACACAACCAGTATTGTTGACTAGCATAATGATTGGTTGATCTTGTCACGACTAAGTTATTTCATTTTTTTTGTACTATAACTCTATATCGATTCATTTGTTAATGGTATTTGATGTGCTTTTGTTGTATATGTAGATTGTACCCTAGTAGGAGTATAGAGCTATATTATTATTATTATTATTATTATTATTATTATCATTATTGTTATTATTATTGTTATTATTAACAATAATAATAATAATAATAATAATAATAATAATACTAATATTAATTTATTCATTTTTAGAATTGTTAGATTCACTTAAATAATAAATTCACTAGGTTTTTAAGTCAACCAGATGCACTGTACAGCTGTTTCATCCTTATTTGGTATCATCAGCAGCGCATACCTTTCAAGTTTTACACACATGAACTTGAACCCATTAATAAATTATTTATTTATTGTTTATTTTTACTATTATGAATGGTTTACAAGAAACATCTTTCAGCAATGAACATTTTAGCGAAGCCGAAGGTGGGTTTATATCTAGTGCCGGTAGTGGGATTTAAACCCATGCCCACTCAGGTCCAAATAAAGCGTTGTACTGCTAGACCACCCCACGGTAATAATAATAATAATATCGATTTATAAATAATTTATAATCACGGATACTTAGTTGGATTTGCTAAACATCTACTTACTGAAAAATATTTCCCTATCAAAATATAAAGTGTAATAATTAAATTAAATGTACAATAACATATATATATATATATATATATATATATATATATATATATATATATATATTCAATTTAATTTAAAAACTTTATATTTTATCAGAAAACGAAGTTCTCAAAAGCACCTATTTTTGGAAAAGTTTATTAAACCCAACTAATATAGTTAGGAATTTTACCATTAACATACATGAATAAATGTAAAAAAGATAACAAATAAGATGTTTTACAGTTGGCTCTGTCATAGCGTTAATGATTACCATCTGGTATCCATCAATACCACTCAAAATAGAGACCCTCTTTGGTTCAGAAATCATTTTTATAAACTCAGGTATACTAAACCGTCTAGACTATCAACGGGAGTTGAGTGCACACTGGTATAACTTGACTCCCACTTTGGTGGATGGATGCAAGCATACGTTAAGATACTTAAAAGATATTTTGAGGTATACGTATACTGGGTTATGGCAAATAAACCTGACAAAAATTCAGGCGGTTTCATCAATATTTGTGAACAGTAAAGCTGTTACAAATATGCCATTTATCAGTTAATAAACTTTGCTATTCTCCTACGTTTGTTGTGTTTATGAAACCATCGAAGTTTATTGTTTAATATGCTGTACAAATGTAGAAATAATAAAGATGTTACTACGTCACCAACCACAATGAATGAATGAATGAATGGATAAACTACAAATGAATTAATATTGGAATTAAACATTTTGCAACTAACCTGCTAGTATTGTCCCCAAAATAGACGTAATGCCTTTGATAAAATTTAAATTACTATAACTGGTCGTTAGACGTTCAATGCCAAGAAATTGAACTAGCAGAATGGGTATAAGGGGAATAAGAAAACCTAAACACCAAAAAATATACATAAGCATTTTTAACTATGAAATTCAATAAATAAATGTTCAACCTCACACAAAATATTTTAACAAATTTTAAGTTGAATTTTATATATATGCCACGTTGGCGTACTTGTTAAAGCAACATTCTAAAAGATGGCTTTAATTAAAATAATAAACATCATTATCATGAACGGGGATAAACAGCATCTATTGGTTATAATGATTCAGGGTAGTCCAAATTACCAAAAAGACTTCAAATAATTAACTTTTACAACGTGTACTTAATGAAAAACATTTGAGATAATTAATTACATCCCGAATTCAACCTCTCCAATGATCTCTATTAACTGTAAACCGTAAGCAATTGGGTGTCCAATTAATTAATTTATTTGAACGGGGGGAGTTTAGCATAAATAAAAGGACTGAGATAGTGTGTTACAATGTCCGTCCAAATTTTTTGTTGACCACCCGGTCTTTTCTTCCAACCGGGTAATGGATGGGCTTTCATATCTATTCTGTCTGGATGAGTGTGCAATCTACGTAAAACACGGCCAATCCATTTTAGACATAATTCTCTTATTGTGTTAAAAATAGACGTCCAATTAGTATTACATCGACTACAAATATTTGTAAGTAGCTGAAATATTTTATTATTTATTAAACGGTTTCGTTCAATAGAAGAGAACAAGAGAAACCATATTAATTTTAAACAGTTTTACTCAAACTGAACAATCTTTTGTATGTCCACTTGGGTAAAAGTCCAAGTTTTGCAAGCACAAAATAAAATAGAACGCATTAAACTCTTAAAAATTCTAATTTTGTTTCATAGAGGCTTACTTAAACATCCATAAGCTGCCACGAAGAAGCTAATACAACACCAAATCTCTGAAGAGCTAGATCGTTTCTTATCTATAGCAGAGCATAGGTACATAAATACATCAACCACCATTAACAGTGATTAGATTTCTATAGGAGATATTCACTAAAACCATTGTTTTCAGTATTAAAATATAAATCTTATTTCGTTGATGTTTTTTAAGTAAGTCAAATCACATTTTGCAGATTTTCAATTTCTGCCATTATGGAACTGCGTCGTCTGTACATTGATGATTCGCAATTTTTTATTCATCATAAGATTTACAGACCTCAAATAACTGGGAAAGTTTATCAATTCTGAGTAAAATAATATTTGCCAAAACTTTTAAAGTCTTGCAATATATATGTATATATAATTATAGTTTAAAAAAAAATTATTATGTAGTATTGTATATTTTATAATCGAAGTAACATTTCTCTTGTACGCTATGTAGTTACTAGAGAGGTTTTAGTTAAGTAATCCCTTTTTTGCGGTAATTGTTATGACAGCTGTATAATGCATTTAAATAAAAACTTACCGCTAAAAATTCCATATATAGAAGAAAATATTGACATCCAAATAAACGTTTTGGGTAAAATGCAACTCAGTAAAATATTAATCAAACCACAAACAAAACTAGATATGCCGCTTATATAAACTGAATTGACAATGGGAATATTGGTTACAAGTCCACTAACAATGCGACCAACAGTATGAAAGACGCCTGTTTGGTAGAATAAAGGAAAAGAGATATGAAACAACTTTGCTTAAAACCTTAAAATACACTATTTTATATTTTTTAAATAAATAATTTATTTCACAGATTCGTATTGTATCAAAACGTTTTTAAAACACTTTATACATAAACGTTTAATTATTTTAAATTTAACATTTTTTTATCATATAATTAATTTGTTTTTAAACATTTTTTAAATTATTAATAGAAGAGAACTGCTATATGTTTTAAAATCAAAAAATGATCGTTAATATAAACAAAGATCAAGTGATCAACTAAAAACGTTTTCTAGATAAAAATTTTTTAAATTAATAAATTGACAATTTCCAAAAAAATCATCCAGTGGATTAGCTTTTCTGAGCTAAAATGTGTAGAAACAACTGTCACCTGTTGGTTTGATTGTTGAGTTGTCAAAACCCAAACTGGAATTCGAACCGTTAATCATAACTGTCTACCGGAATAACAGAGGTTGGTATAATGCTATAGACTTACAACTGCATGGGTGTAGAATAAGTACACTATTACCAACTCACTAAATCTTAACTCTCGCATTTTGTGCTTCGTTTAATCGTGATCCAATGGCATAGAGTTAGACTTTAACTTGGGTAAAAACATATTCTAGATCCCCTGTAGGTATTGCCTGTCGTATGGCTTCTCTAAAATTTCCCCTTCCTAAAGATGTTTTTGGTGAAGCATTCAAGCAAAAACAATAAAAAAATGTTGAAAAATTATATATATATATATATATATATATATATATATATATATATATATATATATATATATAACTAGGTAATTGATTTACATAATTAACTAAATATGTATATAAATTTTAAGTGTAGCCATTACTCATTTGAATGCTATTTATCCAAAAACTCCAAGAATCTTTAATAATTTTAAGTATAAAAGTATTTTATTAATTTACCTAAATATTTGATGTAATTAACTGAATATATATATATATATATATATATATATATATATATATATATATATATAAAGTGTAGACATTACCATTTACTCATTTGAATGCTATTTATCTAAAAACTCCACAATACTTTAATAATTTTTTTTTTAAAACTTAAAAATTGATTAACTTTAATCATAGATAACCGATATTATCATACTATTTTCAAAAAGAATTTCAAGTTAAAACAAAAAAAATGCAAAATTAGAGGTTATATATATATATATATATGCAGTAACAAGCAAAATATGTCCACTTGCTGGAAAGCACGTTTCCAGTCGCACATTCAAGCAATTAGAATTGAATAACAAAAAACTTAAGCAGTCTGATGCAGATATTAGAGCCATAAAGTTTGATCCGACTTACTCATTATAATTATAAGTGATAAAGCTTTGGAAGACTCAACGCCACATCCAACAGCATAGTCAATCAGGTATACAAATGGAATGAAAAACGCTAATTGAAATGTAATGCCAATAAACAGAAGATAAACAAAATATGCATTGCAAAACAAGTGCAAATCGAACAGTTGAACAAGCATGGTTTTGGCGTTATTCAATTTGATCCAACATGGAGTATCCATTTGTTGTTCTTGAATATTCAAAACGGATTCCAATATGGAAGCATTGTCGTGTTCGGTACCTGTCTGAGTAAAAGTCGTACCATTGGGCGGCGAAATAAAACCGCTCCCGATAGAAGGTATGTTTTGCAAATGCGGCGAATTGCACTGGGATATGTTGGAAACGCTTCCTGGATAAAAAATATCCAATTTGTCGAAAGGATTGACTATGTAGGAATACTTGATGCGGACAAATTTGCAATCACGTCGATTGATGTCACAAGCGGAATCGTTCAACTTGTGTATTGGATTGAACAATTGCAAATCGTGGTGTAATAATGAGCGATCGCGCGTAAAACCCAAACTGGATTTCCACAGCCTCGATGAATCGGCGCAAATGGTTGACTTAGCTTTGCAAACAATTCATGATTATGAATAGATTTTTTACGAATGATTATTTAAAAAACATTATCAACATTGCATATCCACAAAGGATAGAAGGGTATGTACCGCTCTAATAATTTGTCACAATAACACAATAGGTGTAAAGTGCTTATTAAATTTTAAATAGACAATCCAAAACTCACTTATATTTGAAAGTGCGCAATTTTGTAACAGATTGTTTGCATATTTAATCAATGCGTTTTGTGAATTGTCTTTTTCATTGAATTCTGTACTATATGCATTTGGTAATGCATCACCTGCCAGCTAATGGAAACATTAATTCAAAACAATATTGTAATACAATCGGATACAATTTTAGTTATTGTGCTTTTGTCCAATGTGCAACAAAAATTAGAAATCCTAAATTTGTTTAATTCAATAACAAAATACATAACAACTCAAATATAATAGTAATAACGTTTTAATTTAAAAAACAATTTGCTTTTAGATTTTAAGCATTAAGAAATAGACTTTTTTAGAAATACCGTTTTATTTACTATACCCAAGTGTTAAAAATATCCATTGATATCAATGTTACAGACATGTATTAATAAAATGAAATCTCCGTACAAAACTTGTAATTACACAGGTTGTTGTAATATTAAAGATTTATATGTTTTGTAACAGTATTAAAAAAAAACTTAATAGTTTATAAAGATTACTTTTATTTTGTCAATTTTTGTGTTTAAACAAACCTTAACCGATGATTTTTCCAAATCAACAGATTTAAAAACAGCGTCTGTATCGTTAATATCCATATCGATCTGCTGTCTGACAAGTGGTTTAAAAACAAGACTGGTCACAACCAACACACACGTAACAACTACCGAATAGATAAGCAAACACATGCGCCACGAAACTACTTGTATAAGTCGGTCAAAGATAATCGGAATGATCAGATAGCCGATGCCTGCACCAGACATGGAAAATCCAGAAGCAATACTGCGATATTTGTCAAAATAATAATTTACTGAAACGATGGCACAGACAATGAGAATTCCAAAACCTGAACCTAGGTACAACACATTATTATTATTATTATTATTAATATTAATATTGTTACTAATATTGTTAACCATAATAGTTTTTTCGTTTTAGTGGGTCCCAAATTTAATAAATTGTCCTTTTATATATATATTTAATTACTACTTAATGAATGTAAGAGTAGTTTACTTTAAAAAATATACATTGTCTAGTTCTTGCTATTCGCTCAACAATAGTTTACACTTTTCTATAGGTACAGATACTATAATCTATTAAACTTAATTCAAAATTAGAATTAAATATTTTAATTTTTACCGGTTACTAATTTGAATGATAGTAGTATACTTTTATAAATATTTTCTATATAATGTATCTGCGGGTAATGCACGTGTTTCACAATACATTGTGTACGTTTACCCAAATATTTAAACAATCGATAATCGTATAAATTACTTTAATTTAACAAAACGTTACTCGTCACAATAATCTTTTTAAATTTTATTTTCCAAATAAAAACTGCCCAAGGTAGCACAGATGTCAAAAATTTAGCTAAGTGTAAACGATTTCTAATCTGGCACAAAATGCGGTAACGTGTCCAAAGTGTTGCCAAATTCTGTTTTCGTTATAGACTTAATGTTTTCAAAATTTTGCAAATGCAGCTACAAAAGTGATATGAAATGAAATTAATACAAATACAAAAAACGTTTTAAAATCAATGCAAATTAACCAGATAGGACTCCATAAAAAAGATTGAATATGTAAATATTTTTTATATAACTTGCTGCTGCTATGCCCAAACCAACCAACAGTGATCCAACACAGCCCATAATACGAAATCCAAAATATTGAATGAGTGGACTTACAAAAGCGCCTAAAACAGAATAAAAGCAATATATATATATATATATATGTGTATATACAGTAGGCAACTTATACCGTTCTAGTTAATTTTTTTTCAAAATATTTTTGTTTGTAAAATAAATTAATGTATATTTTTTAAATAACAAATTTTTTTACTCATTATAAAGATTTGATTGATGCGTTATATTTTTTATAAATATATAACCTTGATACATAAGCTGGTAATGCGATGCCTAAACTTTAAATTTTTCTAGTTAAAATTTATTAAATATTAAAATATGTAATTTATTTACAAAAACAATTATTAAAAAATATATTTTAATTTTATATTCCTTTTATTTTAAAAAATAATAATTTTAAAAATAAAATAACTGCTCATACATATATTTACAAATTTGCACTGTATTTTTAAATGGTTAATAATTAATTTATTTTAAATATATTTTAATACAAAGAATTTTAAAACAATTTTTTTTTCAAAAAATTATAAAAGTATTTTTAATATATTAAGCATAAGGTCGATTTTTATTTTCCGTTTCAAAATTTGTAATTTTGATAAAAAGGCTTCTTATTTCCGCGCACTTAATACTTATGGTTAAAACAGCTCAGCGTCGTTATTTATCTTCCCATGATTATGAATTAGACCAAAGTTTTTATAAAAGGGGCACAAAAGTTAAAACAATTGCCGAATGCATGAAAATAAATGTTTCAACTGTGTACAACATTTTGAACAATAGAACAATCCCCAGATCATCCATAGTTGGTAGAAGACGTTCAACAAGCAAACAAGATTATCAGTTCATAATTATGCAGCTTAAAAAACAGAACAATAAATGTAAAACAAATAAAAAATCAATACTTAGAAGATTTTTCTTATTTAATTGTAAGAAGAAGGATGAAATCTGAAGGCTTCATTCTTAAAGCGGCTGTTAAGATACCTCCACTTAGTCGTGCCCATAGATTACAACGAGTGGAGTTTGCTAAAAAGTACAAACATTATCCATCGTCATTTTGAAGATCAATACACTTCACAGATGAGTGTACAATATCCTATGGACCATGAACATTCAAAGGTTATTTATTGTCCAAATTTCCCACTCAACCACACTTGTACTGCAATGAATGTTGCTCATCCTTCATTTATCAAAGGATATTTTGCAATTAAGTATAATCAGTCTCCAAAATGGATGCGTACTAGTGACAATTTAAACAGCGCTGAATTTGTACAAATATTCAGATAATTGTTTCATAGTGAGCTGTCCAGAAATGCTACAGGACACTTAGCAATTATTTAAGACAATGCTCCTGTGCATACTTCAAAAGTGGTAATGTATATTTTAATATGACTTACAATTTACTATACGTAAAAAATTTTTTACTATCGATATAAAAAAATAACAACAAAAATAAAAGAGCTAGTAGTATAAACAATGGGAATAAAATGAAATAAAATGTCATATATTAATGAATATAAATATAGTCAATACAGTTAAACATATTTTTTAATCCTACAGAACAACTTTTACACTTTTAGCAATTTCCAGTAACTTCAATCTTTCTCCACAGCTAATTAGAACATTTATTCACCTAAATAAAAAATTGACTTTGTGGTTTAAATTACTCAATATTTTTCTATAATTTTTTTAAACAAAGTTTTGTCTTAAAATATTCTACAATAAAAATGGAGTAATTATCGACTTAAATGAAATGCTATATATTGATTATGAATTAATCGCTTTCTATAAATATAGCTACATCAATTACGTAACAACGGCATAATTATATTTTTAATCAAATATGAATATGTAATAAATAATGAAATAATAATAATGTAAACATATAACAAATGTATAACGCAATTTTATTGAAGATAAAAGTACTTAGAAACAAATGTCAGTTTTAAAATAAACAATACACTACTGTGGTTTTCTACAACGTTTTTACAAATATTGTAAAATATAAAGTCTAGAGTCCATTTTACAACAGAATTATGTAAATATGGCTTTAAAGATGATACTTGCATATGTATTAGGATGCTGGTGATTCTAAAGGTTTGAGCAATTCCTGTAAATATATTTTTTAAACAATGGTAATATTCCTGTGTTTACATACATCCATTGATTGCGTCCTAGATACGTAATCACACGGATGAGGGACCAAATAACGTTGACACAAATAAAATGGCTGTTAACTTTTGTAAAAAGTAGCACTAATACAAGAATGTGTTTGCTGTGCATATGGGACTGTTTTCTTATATAAAACAATAGAAACAACCCTTTGTAATGTTTTCTAAATGTGGAACTTTTAAAAATCTAATTGTCAACAGCCATTAATAAATTGATATTGCTGTGTTTCAACAACTCACACTGCTTAAACAATTGAAAGAAAAACATTGTTTATAAATAGACATTTAGAATCTGTAATAGAAGTTCAACCTGCGCTTACGGCCATTTCAAATCTAGTGCTTTGGCTACCTCTACTGCCTCAACAAAAATAGTTTTGTAAACACCTGCAATCATTCATTTAGACCCAATAGTATACCTCTAACTTTATCATAGCAGGTCCTAATTCTAATTGATAAAGTATGTGGATCAAAGCACACTGTTATTAGTCCTGTTTTTATGAAAATTTCACATTACTTAAAATTAAAACCTTGGTTACAATTTAGGCAAATTACAGTAAGTTTTTAAACTTACGATTGTGGTGACTGGATTGAGTGAAAGCCGAAACAATGCTCATCTCACCATATGCAACAACTTCTTTCCATAAACAAAACCCCAATACATTTTTAGAAAGATTCAACTAAGAATACTTTTTAAAGGATAGATTCAAAGTGCTAGACGTTACTGATGTACCAATCACATCTTTCGCTCATAAAATTCAATTTGGATTTTAGTGAAAATCCAGAGATAGATTGAGAACCATGGTAATTATTACAGATAACTCTTAAATAGAACATCTAATATACAATTTGTCAATCTGCTGTAATTTTCTACTGACAATGATATCTTAGCCAAGCCCTGCTTTTGGGATGCTAATGATCCTGAGGATTTGAGTAATATGATAGTTATTTTCCTGACTGTACATCCTGGACTAGACTGATAACATCAAGGACCGAGTGTACAGTAGTATAACTGGGCTTTGATTGTACTCCCACTTAGTGAATGTATGGTAACATACACCTAAATTACCTAAAAGGCATTTCAAGGTATCCAATTTCCATTTATGTAGCCGGTTAGATTTATGGATCCGTCAACTAGGGTCAACCCCGAAAAAGATCGCCTCCTTAATACAAGGAAGCGGTTTTATAGCCAAAAAACTTTATTTATTTTTCCCAGTTTCAAAGAATTAGAATGCTATGCAGTCTTGGAACTAATGAAGAGGTGGCTTTGCCACCAACTTTTGTTGTTGTTGTTGTTGTTGATAATAACAATGTGCCACAATTCCTATTGCAGTATAGAAATAAACAATATCACGTTACGATCGCTTATTCGGCAGATTTAAAAGTGATCAATTAATATTACATTTTACCTTTCCTTTGTTAAAAAATTATTAATTTATAAAAAAATTTATTAATATTTTTTACATTTTATAATTAAATAAATTCACCTAATTGTGCACACATTTTTTAAAAAGATGCAGTTTTAAATTTTTTATATGTTAATAACTCACATTTATATTCAGTGTTTGATTTATTTTTTAAACATTACACAATAATTTAAATTTAACTGTCAAAGTTATTTTAAATCACTTTTGTAAATAAAAATTATTCAACTGGTATTTTTAGAAAGTGTTACAACGTAGCTAAATTTATTACTTTTTCAGATATAAACATTTATGTTGTCAATATTACATTAATTAACTTTATTGTATTCAGAATTTACACAGCAAAAAATGCATTAATTACAATCAATATTTGAGGAATGTTAGCTAAAATAAAATAAAGATATGCGGAGTTTCAGACAAATATTAACAACAAATAAGATAAACATTTTGGCACATATTTTTGTATAAAACAGTACTAATCGTTAATGATGTTGTGCTCTGGGAATGTATATTCAAAATCCACACTCGACATACAAAGGCATTACTGGCATATATATATATATATATATATATATATATATATATATATATATATATATATATATATATATATATATATATACGCTTTTAATATATACAGACAAACTATTATCAATATGTGCTGTATTAGTTGACATGCATCTTTATGTCATAATTAACATTAATTAATTAATTTATTGTAGTCGATGATGTGGTTACCTTTTTATTACTTTCACATTTGTATAAAGATATTAAACAAGCAACTCCAATAGCTTGGTAAATGTAAAAAAAACGTAGAGGTATAAAAAATTTTTTTGACAGGTAGATAGTATCTACGTGACTGTTTGCAAAAAGTGACAAGATTACCTGATTTTTTGTCAGAGTTATCTCCCTTAGCCCAACGGCTACGTATGGTATATGTATATATATATATATATATATATATATATATATATATATCTTAAAATACTTTTTAAGTACCTTGAGTATATGCTTGCACCAATACACCAAAGTAGAAGCCCAGCTATTCCGCTGTAGACTCAATTCATGCTGTGCTAGTTTAGGTGCTTGGTTACACCTAGTTAAATTTTTCTTT
This sequence comes from Cardicola forsteri, assembly GCA_025895645.1. Lineage (NCBI taxonomy): Eukaryota > Metazoa > Platyhelminthes > Trematoda > Strigeidida > Aporocotylidae > Cardicola > Cardicola forsteri. Next base: position 682,077 of record JAKXYG010000828.1, on the reverse strand, counting down.
TTTAAAGATTCAGCATGAAAGATGTACATTTTATCTGCAAGCCCTCAAATAGCTGCGCTATACTAAATTACCATAACTAAATACGTAACATTTTTTATTTGCTATTATTATTTTTTTATTCACTAATTTGTAATTTTTTTAACAAATAGAAATCGCCTTAATAATAATAATAATAATAATAATAATAATAATAAGTTTTTAAATCTATTTAAATCACAAGAAACCATTTGTTCAAAACTCGTGTAGAACGAAGGTGACTGAAGCGTTAAACTCGGCATGTGTTTGACTCCAAACATTTAGGCTATTAAAACCATCATTAAAACATAGACGCTTACCAGTAGAAAGATAAAATCCCGATTGAATGGTGCCGGGCAAAGAAAGTGCAGTGTGCGTGTAATTGGCACTGACAAAATGGTCGTCTGCTTTCATGTGCAAAAACAAAATTCCAAATCCACTAATTGTACCGTCAATTATTAGTTGTATAAAAAAGGAAGAGATGACAATTAACCAACCCCATATTATATCCATCTAAAATAGAGAAAAAATTAAAACCTTTTAACAATGTTGAGTAAGTAAAAAGTACTATTACTATTGTTGATAATATTATTACTATTGTTATTATTATTATATTAATATTACTAATGTTATTATCACTATTACTTATAACGTTTATTATAATTATTATTTCTATTTTACTATTTTAAATAATTTACGGGTAACATCTCTCAGCAGTGGACGTAGGCTCGTATTTGGCGTCTGTTGTGGGATTCTGTTATTACTATTAGTATTACTATTATTATTGATATTATTATTATTATTATTATTATTATTATTATTAGTAGTAGTAGTAGTAGTAGTAGTATTAGTATTATTATTAGTAGTAGTAGTAGTTATGGTAGTAGTAGTAGTAGATATAGTAGTAGTAGTAGTACAAACACTTTCGGCCTAATAATTTTGTTTCATGTGTGCACATGGCGCACACAAGACTTTTTTAAATTGTGTCCAACTGTCGACTGCAAAAAAGTGTGAACCCATTTCAGGTGTCCACAAAGATTAAGTTTCATAGGATTGTCAATCATATATATCAAAAATTGAGCTTTTGTTCAATCATCGCTTACGTTCCCTGCTATTGTGTTTTCACCTTTTTAAATTTTTCTGCCAAAATAGTATCCTCTGGTTGTTTCTACAATAATTAATGTAGTGTTCACAAACAAAAACTGACCTACCTTGCATTGTAACCACCGAAGGAAATTCCAAGTCCGATTGAAACGGTGTTTCAAGTAATCTGATAGTTCGCATTAAGGAAACGATTTTTATATTAATGTATAAACAATAAATGATAAATTTTCTTGGTTGGTAGATGGCATCCTTGTGACGGTGCTACTGTTCACAATGATTTACAAAGTAGTCTGATTTTTGTCAGCGTTATTTCCTTTATCCTAATGGTTACATATGTTGTACGTATAGCTTAATAAATCTTTTCAGTACCTTGGATATAGGCTTGCACCTATCTTCCAAAAAGGAAACGCAGTTTTACCGCCATGCACTTGGCCTTGTTGTGTTAGTCTAGATACTTAGTTGCATCTAGACCGGTTTACGCCACGTGGATGTAACATTTAAGACTGTTACTATTATTAAAAATGTTTAATTATTGTTTGGGTCCATAAATAATTTGCATTATGGAATCAAATAGAACCATGAGAAATTAACAGATTTGGACTTTGCAGAACACATCGGTCTACTCAATGAGGCACCAGAGATAATGCAAAATACGACAACACACCTCAGTTCTCGAGTTGGTTTACAAATTAACTGTTGATAGACTAAAATGTTATGCATAATGGCAAATCATTATTATAGTCATCAACGGAGATAAACATCCCCCACCGGTTATTATCGCCCAAGGTTGACCAAATTACCAAAAGCTAGCAAAACATCAACTTTCACAACGTGCACTTAATGAACGACACTTGAAGTATGTTAACTTTAAATGTTAATTACAACACAAATTAAACCCCTATAATGATCTCAATTAACTTCAAAGGGTAAGCAATCAAACGTCTAATTAAGTAATTCATTTGGAAGGAGAGGGGCTTAACATAACTAAAACAACGGAGTTCACGCACTACACTGCACATCAAAATTATTTGTTCACCACTCGGTTTTCTTTTTCATCTGAGTAATGGTTGGGATTAAATATCTATTCTGGCTGGATGAGTGGACAACCTTTATAAAATATGATCAATCTATTTTAGTCGTCTTTCTCTTTGTGTATTAGAAATATATAGCCAAATAATGCTGAGCGTGCTACAAATATTTAAAAATGGTTGAAATATATTATTTGTTTATTAAACAGTTGCGTTCAACAAAAGATAGAGAGTAAAACCATATGGATTTTAAACAGTTTTTCTCAACCTGAACAAGCTTGGGTAAGAATCTAAGTTTCGTAAACATTAAGTATAAGACAATGCACCAAACTCTTAAATATTTTTATCTTGGTTTTAATAGAAATATTACATAAAGTTCTACATAAACGTCCAAAAGCTGCAGCAGAGAGACAAATACAACTCCGAATTTTTAAAGAGATGAATTTTTTGCTGTTTATAACAGAGTCTAGGTATGTAAAATTATCAACCACTGAAAGTGGATTACTATTTACGGTGATTGGATTCCTAGGGGGGACATTTACTAAAACTACTATTTTTTAGTATTAAGACATGAGCCATATTTCTATAAAGCTGTTTGTGTAAGCCGAATCTTTTGGTCTCTGCTATGAGAACTTTATCGTCTGCATATTGAAGATCCGCTATTTCCAATCATTATGACTTTTCATAACAGGGTAACCTCATCAAAAATGGCATAAACTACAAAACTAAAATGTCAGAGCTAGAATAAATCCTTGAATTTGCTCATGTACGACATTCACGCTAGCCACTAATTCTGCGTAAAATAATATATACCAAGATTTTTGATTAAAGTAAACTAATTCATCTCTAATTTTCAGGATCAGTTGTGTCACTATTTTATTAACAACACAAAGCGAAATGTAGAGAAAATATTGAATCTGTTGATTCTTTCACATATTTTAAAAGTATCATTAGTAAAAATAAAAAAACGAACTTAATGTTAAAGCCAGACTTCGAAAGTTAATGACAGTCTTTTATAGACTACTACTACTACTACTACTACAACTACTACTACTACTACTACTACTACTACTACTACTACTACTACTACTACTACTACTACTACTACTACTACTACTACTACTACTACTACTACTACTACTACTACTACTACTACTACTACTACTACTACTACTACTACTACTACTACTAATAATAATAATAATAATAATAATAATAATAGTAATAGTAATATATTTTCAAAAAATTATTAGAATTTTGATGACATACTTTAGATACGTTCTCTTTTTTGTTGAGTTGATTATTCATAATTTGACAAAAAATAAAATGTTAATTTAAAATTTATCCAAGTTGCTGTTTATAACTCCTCTCCACGTTTACCAAATACTAAATAAAATGCACGGTTTCGACCTTGAAGGCAAAGCCTTTGTTAATTAACCTTCAACAATGTTTAATCAATTTTGAAAAATTATTGGTAATTTCAAGGACACGTATGTAGTCTAATTAATTTACACCTACGCAATTATATTTAAGAAATTTGGATAGGTGAATTTTTCATAATCGGTAAGTATAAATATAACTGTACAGTTTATATGCGTTTTGGTGTAAAGTCGTTTTATTGAAAAATAGTACATGTCTATAAATTATAACGCGATTTTTAGAAACTTGTTATTTGATGTTGAAAAGAAATTTGTTAATTTATTAATGCATATTCCGTTTTAACCAATGCTGCTATTCAAACTGACATAACCTTGTCTGAGTTTGGCTTTAACATAATGATGCTTGACATCTTGTTCACTAATTTTACTAAAAAATTATTATTTGACTTTATGAACATCTTCGTTTCCGGACAGTTAATCCTCAGTCTAACTTAACAATTAATATCAGAAAGACGTACCGACATAATTTGCATAATTTCTGGTGTCTCATTGAGCAGAACGATATTATGTACAAAATCTATATTTGTTAAACTGTTAGCACCTGATACCATATTCCAAATTATTAGCGGACCTCGTCCCTTTACTGCCAAAGCTGCTTGTGTTAGTAAACCCGATTAGAAATTGTTGCTAGTCTAAATCAAATGGATAGCAATACCGAGTTTTTATTTGGGATGAAAACATTTGTAATTATTCTGAACTTGGTACTAGCTAAAAGACAAAATTTAGCACAATAGTTTGTTTAATTGAAGTGAATATTCAGTTTTAAAATTGTTACATAGTTAAAGCAGGACGTTGAACAATGTTGATAAATTAAAGCCATAAAAATTTTGCAAAAGAAAAAAGTTATAATCACATATTCTGATTTTTTCCCTTTTTTACAATAAATTGATTGTGATTTATCTACAATTTTTTCAAGGATTTATTACTTCAATGTTTGACATACCATAGCCCTAGACAAGGCCCAGCATTTAGTTATGATGATGGTATTGAAGCTTTGTTTACTAACATTCTAGCTAGTTGTAAATAAAACTTACACTTATTATCCTATAATTAAATCACATGTTGGTGATTAAAAATCGATTTACACCGATTACCAAACAGTGTTTGTATGTAGAGTTGATTGCACATCCATTATGGATGTTAGGATCTTTAATAGGGTTTATAGAGTTTTAAAGTATTGATTTATCTCAATGGGAATAACGAAAACTTTGAATCATTGCTATTTTTCTAATTGGAAGAATATTTCATAGAACCAACTGGTAATTTTGATAAAAATGGTACTTTAATAAATACTCTACTTAATAAAATTTAAGTAGTCTACTCTTTTTATTAACATTTTGTATATGTTTCTATTAGTTTTTATCACTTATAACAAAAAATTGTTATCATTTAAAATTCTTTTATCTGTAATATTTTAACTTTACAATAAAATTAATAAATCTACCTTGGTACCAAGTTTCTTTTAGGAAAGGTTACTATTCTGATTTAAAATAAACACACTGATGTATTCATACCCGTTGTTTTTAAGTTTGCATGATGTGGAAAATAGTCATTATAATGAATATTTCATAAAATCTACTGAGAACATTAAACATACAATGTTGAGTTTTAGAATGGCTGCGCTGCACTATATTATTATAACTATATACATAGCATTTTTTATGCACTAGTACGCATTTAGAAATTATTTAACCATATAATTGTATAGTATCTTTTTAGTGCAAAACATAATGAGAATTCATTTTGGCAGGTCTGTTATCATCATTAAAATCAGATGCTAGAATTAATAAATTATTTGTGTCTAATACATTTTTTCAAAATATAATTAACAAACATTTTGAACATTGAGGAAAATATCATTATAATGACTTTGAACAGGCTTTAAATTCAATTTACTTCTTACTTCTATTATCCGATGCAAAATCTATGGTTACGAATTTGATGATGTACTTCTATTAATTAATGTAAAAATTCATGTCAACAGTTGTTTATTAGTTGAAAAATCCTAGTTATGCAAATATATTTTGTACTTGTATTGATTTTTTGATGGCATTAATTGTGTTGTGTCTTAATTCTGAATGTACTTCCAGCGAGGAATTGAAGGTTATATCTTTAATAATGGTAATAAAAAATTTACAACAAAAAATCATAATTATTGAACCGTTTCATTTATTCCTACTTTAAAATTATTACACCATTAAATTCCTTTAATTGGAACAAAATATATTGCTCAGAATCAATATCCAAATTTGTAGAACGTAGTTTACAACTTTAAATGTAGCTCCTCATTTTCTAATGAGAGAAACGTTGTCCAGCTGCTGCTACGTTTGCGAAACTTGCAAATCCATTTTGAAGACAAGAAAACATTAGTTTAAACACCAAAACAAAGCGTTTTCTATTCGATGATTCAAATAATAAATTTTTATGTAGCCTAAACTGGGACCCTTACCATTAAACTCCAGCAGTAAAGAGCCCGACCTGAACCTGGATGGACATAAGTTCTAATCCCACTACCGGCACTATATGAGGACTCACATTCGGCTTTGCTAGAATGTTTCCCGTATAACATTCAAAGTAGCAAAAATAAAAGAAAAAATGCATAGATGACACAACACTCATTTCCATCCGTATCAGGTGATTGAACAAAGTAGATCAAAAGTCGCCAAATTGGAAATGGCCTCCGGTCATTGGTGATGCAACAAAAATTGGGCTGGTTTGGATACAATATCTCTAGAAATCCTGATGCAATTTCACGTACCGTAACCTAGGCTTATCCAGATGACAATAGAAGGAAAGGTGGCCACCAAACCTACTTGGGTGGATGTCCGTTTGGGATAATCTCTACATTATTTTAGCCGAGCAATGATCATGGAAACAATGACTACTGGAGATGCTATAAAAACATGGAACTATTATTATAATATATTTATGCTCCAAAAACAAGGTGCAACGTAGATACAGTGCTGACTAAATCAAAGAGCGTACCGTATGTGATTAGACATGGGTTTGAGTCCCGCCAACAACCTTTAATGCAAACTCCAATGTCGATATTAGTCAAACAACCACTTACACAATAACATTTTTCCTTATACATTCAAACAATTATTATTGTAGTTAGTGACATCATTACCTCTCCATCAGTTATGTACTTCTACAGCATATTAAACGATTGTTCCATATGGTTTAGTAAGCAAAACAAACGTAGTAAAATAACTTTTATTAGATAATAGACGGCATCCTTGTGACGATGCCGTTATTCACTGTTTACAAAGATTGACAAAGCTACCTAATATATGGTTAGAAATATCTACATTAACCCACCAGCTACACATAGTTTATATATATATATATATATATATAAATAACTTTTTTTAGCATCCTGGGTATATATGAATCACTTTAAAATTAAATCAAAACAATATAACAACCCCCATACCTTATAATAAAAGTATTGTATATATAACCCCTTCCCAATTGCATTATTTAAAAACGAAAAAATATATCAAAACAAAATTTATATTGACAAAATAAATAACAATAAGAATATTGTATATGTACATATGTGCAACTTTTTTTACAACTTCAATCGAAAGGATCTGAAATGGCACAAACACTATCGAAATGAAACAAAAGCGGCTTTCCGGCCCTTGTTTTTACATGAACTTGTTGACTGTTATCGTCGCGTTTTATCAAACGAGCGAGCTGTATATATATATATATATATATATATATATATATATACATACAGATAAACAAGCTACTGTGACACTATTTAATTATGAAACATATTTAAATTGTACTTAAACATTCATTAAACATTATATTAACAGTATAAGTAAAGTATTTTATACCAATATCATTATAAAATTCTAATTTAGGTCAAAAACAAAAACATTGACATTAAAAAAATTGAAAAACAAGCAAATTAATTGCTAAAAATAAATTTTATTATAAAACGTGTATACATATATAAAAAAAGATAAAAGCTACACATTTTTAATATTTAAGGTGATACTCATTAATTTCTACAATTTTCTCAATGTTCAATGTAAGGGTCCCTACGTATTTTAACCCAATGTCTTAAACACGACAATTGCATATTTCAAACAAACGAAATTAGGTAAGTCTGTAAACTTTGTTTGCCATTGAAAATCAATTACCTATATTTCTAACATTATCATTCAACGAACAACAACAACAACAAAAGTTGGTGGCAAAGTCACCTCTTTATTAGTTCCAAGTTCTCAAAGCATCACGAATAATTCCCCCTCCATTGTTCACGGTTTTCGAAGGCGAGCACTGATATGTCAGTCCAGCGACTTTGCCATTGTTTCCAAGATATAGTCCCGGCCTTAGATAGACATTGGGTAATGTCAAAATGGTTGAAAGGTACTTAACACACCAGACAACTGAATGACTTCATTCAAATGATCATCACTCCCATGCTATATTTTGTGTCGGGGTGGTCTAGTGGTACAGAGCTCGATTTAGACATGAGTGGGCATAAGTTCGAATCCCATCACCGGCACTAAATGCGGACCCACGTTCGGCTCCGTTAAAATATCCACTTCTGAAAAATGTTTCCCTTAAAACATTCAAAGTACTAAAAATAAATAAATAATTACACTCAACAAAGTGGTCTGTATTAAATGATTTTTAAAAGTAATGCATAATCTAATTCAACGCACCTGACCATTACGTTCACCATGCACAATCATCACAACTGAATTGAAATCAGTAGGAATGCAAGATAATAAATGCTTTGAACAAACATCTAACAAAAAATTATATTAACTTTTTTAAGGAAAAAACATACCTTCTAAAATTGCACCAGATTCTGTTTTGCAAACACATCGATCTTGATTTACACTGACAATAGTAAGCTAAAATAAATAAATACAATAATATACAATTGTGAATTACAGCAGAATACTAATTATGCTAATAAGTGTTTAAGTAATGCATACAAAGTCTCAATTTCTAATTATGGTGATATTCCCGACTGTCATCTCCAACTGGTGCATCTAAGTGTACCTAAGCGAGCACAACAACAACCAAGAGCACTGTGTTCTAACTGGGTGCAAGCATATATCAGGGTACTTGAAGTATGCATATATCACATAGGATAATAATAATCCTGAGGAATTGAGTAATTCTTAAAGTCTCAATGTCTAATAATGGTGATAATACTGACTGTTCCTCCTCCACGTGATGCATCCTGGACTAGGTGCCTATATGCATCTAACAGCAGAGATCAAGTGCACAGCGGTATAACTGGGTTGCGTTTTAGCAAGTGGGTGCAAACACACATCCAGGATACTTAAAAGGTATCTTAAGGTATACGTATACCATATGTAGCCGTTGGGCTAAGGAAGATAGCCCTAACAAAAAATCAGGCGGCCTCGTCAATCTTTGCGAACAGTGGCGACGTCACATGAATGCCATCTACCAGCCAAAATCTTAGTTATTCTTCTACGTTTGTTACGCTTATCAAGTCGTGGAAGTCGATGGTTTTATATGCCGTATAAATATGGAAAATGATAAAGAAGTGATTACGTCACTAACCAAAATGAAAAATGAATATATCGTATGTAAGATTAGGAAAAATAACACTGACAAAAATAAGATACTTTCATCGATTTTGGAAAACAGTAGCACCGTCACAAGAATGCAATCCATTAGTCAAAAAAATATTCGTCATTTACCTACCGTTTCTTAGAATTAAAAAATGGGCGGGGTCAATCGTTTAATAGGCTGTACAAATAAAGACACAATAAAAAGATGACTACGTCACCAACTAAAATAACAAAATGTGAACTATAAAAACCAAACTCACTCTAGCCTTGTAATATTTTCCCTTCTTGTATAATTTATCTAAACACAAAACAATCAGTTTCGGCCTAAGCCATTCCAAACTTGATTTATCGCGCCGGGGTTGTAAACTAATCAAAACGTCAAATAAATGAAATAATTAAAATGTTATTCTATAATAATGAAACAATGCATTGTTCAACTAATTGAGCTAAAGAACACATGCTCAATTGGATCAATAATGAACTTACACATTATGTACATATCATACATATCCACATATCATCTACTACACACTAATCACCACATTGATTTCAATAATTGTTTTAAAGTATTAATTATTTATCAAAACTCGTAAATAACAAAAACAGACTTTAACTAGATTAAACTCGACTTTGTCATAACACAATGTAATAATTCGTCTGTAAATAATTTGTGTTAACCAAAATTTTAAAGTTCAAACATTTTTTGTATATACAAAATGAATTCATCCTACAATCTACGTCTTCTAAAATGTTTATTTGGAATTATAAAGGAACCCAATAATTAAAAACAATGCAAAAATGCAACACTGAAACAATATACCGTATATGGAAAATAATAGAGGTAATCACGTCACCAACCAAAATGAATAAACTGAAAAAAGTATTAAATTAAATTGCTAATACCTTGAACACGACTTATCAATAAAATATCTTGGCTATAAGATTGAATTACGTAAAGTCAAGTGCGCCACTAGTTGGAAGGTGGGTGAGTATGAGTTCGAGTGCTACCACCGTCATTAAATGCGGTTTCGTTTAAATTTGTATTTACTGAAAAATAGTTCTCGTAAAGAATTTAAATAATAAAAAATTCTTTTTTAAACACTAATTGTTAAAAAAAATCATGCTTAAAATAGGAAACCAATTTCTCTTACCCGTAAGACATTCTGCAATAAACTTAAAATCATTAGTTTTGTATTAATAAGGTACAACCTTCGTAAAAATAGAATTATTAGTTCTTTGAACAGAACTTTTTAGTTCTAAGTGAAAGGTGCGTAAAATCAACTGCACCACTGGTTGATAAGGTTGAAATACTGTGAAATTGTTCCAAATACCAAACTAATTTCTCTAACCCGTAAGACGGTCTACTATAAATTAATTTATTTCAACCTTACGTTCGTGTTAGTAGTGAGTCGTGTGTATTAGAAATAACAAAGGTGTCCAAATTATAATTCCATGAGATGTGATCTGTAAAAAGGTTTATATAAATAAAATAGCGCATAGTTAGTTATTTTTTATTTGAATGTTACTGTTTGACTCGGAAACAATGTTTAGCAAGTGGTCATTTACAAAAGCTGAACAGGAGCCCATATTTAGTACCGGTGGTAGAAGTCACACCCACTTCCACTCAAATTTGAGTCCAGCGCTGTACCACTATACCACCCCAGTTAGTCAAGTAACGCTTGTTCTTTTGCTAAATTATGACTGGCCAAAATGGCCGTATCTACTGCAAAAGAAATCATCATCATCATCGGGGATAAACATCCCCCACCGGTTATTATCACTAAGGGTAGTCCAACAAAAACCAAAGCGTCTGTAAAAACGTCAACTTTTGTAGTGTACTCAAAGAACGACACTTGAGGTGTGCTGACATTAAATGTTAATTACATCCCGAGTTAAACTCCTCCAATGATCTCTGGTGGCTGCATAGGGTAAACAAACGGACGCCCATTTAAATAATTCATTTGGACGGGGGGACTTAGCATAAATAAAAGGACTGAGTTCGCATGCTACAATGTCTGTCCAAATTTTCCGTTGGCCGCCTGGCTTTCTTTTCTATCCGGGTAATGTGTGGGCTTCCATAACTATTCTGGCTGGATGACTGAGCGGTCTACGTAAAACATGGCCAATCCATTTTAATCGTCTTTCTTTAACTGTGCTAGAGATACATGGCCAATAAATGTTAAGAGACTTACAAATATCTGGGAATGGTCGAAATATTTTACTAGTTATTAAGTGAGTGCGTTCAATAGAAGACAACCATATAGATCTTAAACAGCTTTGCTCAAAAAGAACAAGCTTTTGCGTATCCGCTTGGGTGAGAGTCCAAATTTCACATGCGTAAAAAAGAATGGAACGCACTAAACTCTTATATATTCTAATCTTGGTTTTAATAGAAATATTACTTTTGTTCCACAAAGGTTTACTTAAACGCCCAAAGGCTGCAGCAGAGAGGTGAATACGACGCCGAATCTCTGAAAAACTGGATCCTTTACTATCTATGATCGAGCCTAGGTACGTAAATTCATCGGCCACAGGGAGTGGGCTACCATTAACAGTGATTGGATTTCTAAAGGGGACGTTAGCTAAAACCACTGTTTTTTTAGTATTAAGATATAAACCGTATTTCTCTGAGGCTTTTTGAGTAAGTTCAACCGCATTTTGCAAATCTTCTTCGGTTTCTGCCATAAGAACCGCATCGTCTGCATATTGAAGATCCGCTACCTTGCGACCATCATGAGTTATACAGCCCTCAAATGACCGAGACACTTCATCAAAAATGTCATCAACTACAAAATTGAAGAGCATGGGAGCTAAAACACATCCTTAGCGAACACCTGAATTTATGTAGATTGCATCTGTTAAAGAATCACCATTCCGTATTACTGCGTTTGACGACGTGTATAACGATTTAATAATGTTGACAATCTTGGCAGGAATTCCTTTGGTAATAAGAAGATTCCACAGCAGGTTGCGATCAACAGAATCAAAGGCAGCTGAATAATCTATAAATGCACAATATGCAGGCTGTTGATATCGCGAACGAAGTTCTAACATTCTACGAACAGTATGGATTTGATCGATGCATCCCATCCCAGGACGAAATCCAGCCTGGTTGACTCGTGTTCGACGCTCCCGTTCACCACGGATCCTGCGTAAGATAATATTTGCCAAAATTTTTGAAGCCCCGCAAAGTAAGCTGATTCCTCTATAATTAGCGGGGTCAGTTGTGTCTCCTTTCTTATGAATTGGGATTATAATAGCTTGTAACCATGCTTCTGGAATTTTCTCTTCTTTCCAAATGGAGTTTATCAAGGAATATAAATCTTGAATAATATTTATCCCGCCATACTTAAAAACTTCTATTGGTATGCCATCTACTCCAGTAGCCTTCCCATCTTTCAGTTGATGGCATGCTAAGATAATTTCTTCGTGCGAGGGGGACTCTGTCGAAACTACGTATGGGGGATCGGGAGGTTGTGTATAGAGTTGATTGGAAACCTTCGCCTCTTCGTGTTTGATGGGATTAAGTAATTTCTCAAAGTGTGATGTCCATTGATCTGCAGAGATCGCCGATGAGCGTTGATTTTGGAAGGAATGTCCTTTGCAAAGTTCATTGATCTTCTTGAATAAGGTTTGAGTATTGTTACGTATTGCAGCATTCTCTAATTCCTCAGCTACATGCGACCAATATTTCTCTTGATCATTATTGAAATTCGTTATATATTCCTGTATCTTCTTGTCTCCATTCCATTTTCTGTGCTGGTTTTTGTTCAAAAATTCATTTCGTAAAACTTCTGTGGAGTTGGAAACCTGAAATTTTGATTGTATGTTGAGTTTCCTGGGTAATAACCTAGAGGCTGCATTTAGTTTAGATGTGATTAAGTTCCAATTATGTTCTACTTTATAGTTATTATTTATGGAAGGACCAGCATTTACATATGCTTTTTCAAATGATTCCTGAATATGGGACGCATTTTTAATAGATTTATAGTCTGGGCGATTAAAGTGCTTTCGTTTGGATCGAAATTTAAGTGAGAGTGTGCACTTTAATAACCCGTAATCACTTCCATTTTTCGTTCCACTACAGCAACCGTGGAATGCACGCACGTCTTTAATTGATAAAAACCAGTTATGAGAGACAAGAACATAGTCAATTTGTGAGCGGCAATCTTGTCTCTTATACGTGGTTAAGTGACGTGGATGATGTTGGAACATTGTGTTAGTGACTATTAAATCATGTTGTAGCGCATAGGTACTAAGATAGTCACCGTTTGAGCAATTGCTATTGCTAGTCGTCCATTTACCAACTGCTGAGCAGCAAGCAGCACTTAACCTAGCGTTAAAATCCCCCATTACCATTATAAAATTCGATTTGTTTTCTAAATTAGTAGTTGTGGCCGCCAATAGTTCATAAAATGTTTGTATTTCTGACTCTGTGACTTGATGTGGGAACGTATACATTTACTATACCTAAAATTAAATTCCCAGTCTGAAAACAGGCGGTCATAATTCTAGAATTAATAGGGCACCAATCAATAAGAGCTTCCGTCGCACTTGAGGACGTAATGATTGCAACACCATATTTGGCGGGTCCAGAAACATCACATTGAGAAGGCCAAAAGGTTGATCCTGAAGGTAATTTTATAGCACAAGTTCCTAAATGACGGGTTTCTTGAACACATAGAATATTAACATTATGACGGTTAGACTCAGCAGCAACACAATCTTGCGCAGCCAGTGTCGACAATGAGCGCACGTTCCATGAGCCAACGTTAAGTGGACATTTTGGTTTTAATGGGCAAATCCTAGATTTAATAACCGGTGCATTATCGCGAGTAATATTCACAGAGCAGACAGTAGCGTCGCGAGTCACATTCTGCCTTGTTTGAGCTCTGAGAATGGTGTTTTTTTGAATTTAGTCATCAGTATCAGCCCTGTTGACCACGGCCTTTAATTGATTTTTGAGATAGTTTCGACCGCGAGTATATAGACCAGTTACCCGCGGCCAGCCATCCTGGTGAGAAGACGAGCTATTTTTAAACCACCTTTTCTAGGCCCCTCTCCGAGTGGAGCAAGCAGTGCTGTCCCTAAATAGGGCTGCTTGATGATAATACTCAGGGTGACACCGATAACCGTTGTCGCCTTCTTGTCAACGCGTTAACGACCTAAACACCTGAGTATCTGTTTAGTCCACGGCTGTTTATTTGGCACAGCCTTATTCACAGCTAACCTTTTTTGCTAAAGGTCATTCCACTATCCGCCACCTGTGGACGCGCTAAGTAGGGGTCGGTCTCCCCCCTTAGCAAAAGAAATCGAAGTCTATAAAAACCGTTTCTTCGTATCTTCCATACGGAGGCACGATGTAAAGCGCCGTTACAACCTTGCAAGCATTTGTAGGTTAGTCAAGTTATCACGAAGCAAACAAAATTACATCAAAAACTAGATAATAAAGTTGTTTGTCATCTTTGCAGTGCGTTGGTTTCAGGTGTAAAGTCTGGAAACTTGATCCAAACGAAAAGTGCTGATGCTTTAGGTTTGTTCAAGCTTCCACAACTCTGTGAATATATAATTATTATAATTATATACTAATAATAAAACACCTACATAAATTCAGGTTCAGCTGGTTTTTTGGGTAATTTGGGTCTATCAGAAGAATAATTACGAGATCGAGGTGAATAATCATCTTTGGGTATGGATGAATCAACTGCATAATAAACCCGACTTTGCTGATTTTGAGCTTCTTGGGCCTTATAATAATCCAATTCCTTCTTGTCTGTTATGTGTCAAAATAAAAAAATGATTAAAATAAAGTTTATTATAAATTTTCTACCATTTTTACTAAACAAAAACCTCCATAAGATTTGAATATTTTTAATGTGCATAAACCCATATGTTAAAAGAAGTTAAAAACAGATATAATTAAAGTAAGTTTATTTATTTGTGCAGTATATATATATATATATATATATATATATATACATATATATATATATATATATATATAATTCACTTACTAATACATTTCGAATATTGCTCATATTCCGTATTAGATACTAAACGAACAATGTGTTGTAATACCACAACATTTTCTTTAGCTAATGTTAATGAAACTATAGCTCTACCAGTATCCCCATCAACACCTTGTATCTAAAAAAAGAATAATCATATTAAAAAATAGACCTTCAATAAAAATAACTTTCAACTAATAAAAATAACTACATGCAAATTAAACGTTTTTATTTTAATTGACCAAAAGACATTACAAAAAAAACAATTAACTTACTGTTCCATAAAGTCCATCATGTTTCCCAAATATAATCTGACAACGAGCTCCAGATTTCCATACCAACTCCTTTTTGTTTAATTTTGACAATTCTTCTTTGACTTTTCGAATTGCACTAGCATCAGCACCCAAACCAAGACCTTTAGGTCTCTGAATTGTCCGAGATTCGCTTAAAAATAAATAAATAAATATCCATATATTAAAAATTTTAAATACATAAAAATTAGCTTATAAACATATTGCGTATAAGATCAAACTGTATATCATGCATACCCAAAATAAATAATAAAAACTCACGTTTTATTTTTATCCAACTCCTTAGGATCAAAACCCATACCAGCTAATAAAGCAACGCCAAATTTTTCGATAGGAATTTCGTCGTAATTTGCGTCCTCTATCTGAAAAACAATTAATTTAAAACAGAATACATACTTCTGTTGTCTCCTCAGAATGTCCATTTGGGATAGTAATATCGTATTTTACAACAGTATCACAAGTATTTCTTTCGAATGACTCCGTTTCTAAAACAATATTGAATATAAAATAATATATTACCTTTTTTGAGAGCTTCCAGCGCTCCACACGTTAATAAATCAGTAGGATCGGCTTGAACATAATTCTTTTGCAGCCTGTAAGCAAAACTACTTTTGCTACGTTTAAGTGGGATTACCAATTCTTCTTTTTCAACATTATTAAATGCACTAAATACATAAATTAAAAGAAATCCTACCAAATAACATTATCTTCAATTGATGTAATATATACTTTAGAAACTGTATTTTTCACAGGCTCAACTGTAACAACTTTACTATTAGGTTTTATAACAGTTTTTTTCTGAGATTGTTTAAAACCAAAAGTTAACTTCGCTTTGCCATCATCCATACCCCTCACTGTAGGTCAAAATAATATTTTTAAATACAGCGCATAATAGTTTTTAATACTTTTCTAACATAAACTTAAAATTAAACAAATAACATTAATAAAATTATTAATTTTTAATATATATATAAATTTTATAAATTAATTTTAATTAAAATGCTTTTAAAATATTATTGATGTTTAATTGGTTAAATAACAAGACATAAATGCATTTAAACTTTGAAAAAAATTAGAAATGTTAATATGCATTAACAAAAACAACTTACATTTTTACAACATAAAATTACATTTACATTAACCCATTATATCCCACTGTCCTCATTTGAGGACAGTCTAAAAAATTACTTATATCGTTTTAATGACATACAAAATCATTGAAAAGATTGCAACTTAAAAATATCAACAATAAACGATTTAATTAAAAAATTTTTAACTAAAATTAAAGCAGAAAGCAATATATTACTCATAATTGATTATAAACATTAACCTTAATATTTAACCAAGCTTTCCATTATGTAGTTGTTTTTTACTTAATACAATTAGAATTATAGTAAGCTTCAACATCATAACATGTAAATTACTAAAAATTAAAAATAAAAAAACTTAGTGCAAAATAAACAATAAAAAGATAAGCAATTATTAAGGTAAAAACACACACACACATATATATATATATATATTAATACATTAATTAATTTGCAATATAAAATTTGATTAAATTTGTTTAGATCACTTTATTATAATCCATCAGGTATTGTACTCGTTATTAATGACTAAACTTAAGTCTCATAAAATTTGTTATTTTATTCACAGCTCGATAAAGGATTAATTATATAATCTTTTTTAGTGTAAGATTAGGCAGTAGGTTTTAATCTGTATGTTGGATTACATTAGGAGTAGAACAGGATTTGGTACTAGGTTCTGTAATATTTATGATTTTTTATTAATAATGTATCACTTTTAGTTCACTACAACATTCTAATATATGTATATAATGTAAAAATATGGATTAAAAACCCTAAAAAGCTGCAACGGAATATTAATACTGTTTATAAATGCTCCATTAAAAATAGTTTTCCTCTAATTTAACTGGGTGTAAATATATCACTTTTGGTAAATCTTTATGTATGGTTTTTTATATCCAATTTACACACAAAAGGTGTAGTAGAATTGATAAAAGATTTAAAAATCGTTTTTACTTTTTTTTCTCCAGTTTTCACTTTACCAAAACTAAACAGTTTAACAGGTTTTAGGTTAATTATATTTTTTGAACGTAATCTTAAGATTATTCTAAATAATTATATTTGTTTAATTTTTATGTTGTATGTTAAACCACTTTTAGAATATTGTATACAGATTATTGTGACATTTTGCGACTAGAATAAATCAAGAAAGCCATCGCGAGGTGAGGCGCGCGTCACGCTACACGTCCATTGGAGCGTTATTCATCCTTTTCTCTTTTCTTCTTTTTTGATGATTATTGCAGTGTTTTTGCATTGTAATAAGTAACTTGTTTTATTATTATTTTTGCATATTTATAATTTTTGCTCGTTTTCTATAATTGTTAACTTCCACTATCTACCTTGATTTTATCTTGATTTCAAATATGTTTTCTGTGACTAATCCCCCTTTACCTCACCATCTATTTCATTTCCCCCCCCTGAAAATTTGAGACAATTTGAGAACCGAGTACTAAAAGGCGTTTTTGCCTACTCAACTCGTGAAAAATCTTGAATCCTGAATCGCCAAACTTTCACGTAACTTGGATCACATATAATATTTTTTCCAATATTGCAGAGGGATTTAGAAGGAGTCATAAGCATAAAGTATATAAATTTAGAGCCTAAACCGGTTTTAGGTCATTTTATTTATATGGTTGTCTCGGTGTGGAATAAACTTTTTAAACGCGCGATTTTCGATTAACGATAAGTTTAAATTTTTTTGCCCTCTCTTTAATCAGATTGCATTTTGCATATTTTTAAATATATTCTTTGGTTTTTCTCACTATTTGTTTAGAAATACCATTGTTTCTATTATTGATAATTAATTTTTCGTTTTGTTTTCGTTGCTTATACATAAATGGACTCACACGCAAATTACTGTGGACGGCGTGGGTGCAGTAAACCTGTAAAAATTGGGATGATGTGTTCCTCATGCGATTTATGGTTCTATGAATGTTGTACGGGACTTTCAATAGCTAGTTACGCTTTTACGCCCATTCGGATGAAGATTTTATCTGCAGGGAATGTTTGCATAAAAAATGCAAACCACTAAAGAAATAGGAGTATTGTTTGAGAATAAAGTGGATAACATATATAAATATTTGGAAGATAACTGTAACAACACTATAGTGCACAAGGAAATTTGTGCTCTTGCACAAAAATTTAATGCAACCTCAATCGATATTAGAAATATCTATAACAAAATAATTGAGTTAACATCTCATATCTCCATGCTTGGTCCAGCTAATGCAGCTGCAAACTGTGCCTTAAAACTTTCTCAGGAAAAGATTATAAACGCTTCTAAAATTATTGTTACTAAACAACAAAGAGCATGTAATATTATTATTAAGAGTATGCCCGATACAGTGACAAATTGTCACCAAATCATATCCGATATGTGTAAGGATTTTCTCCATCCTGCACCTTTAATTAAAATAAATAGGATTCATTGTAAACTAGATCATTCTGCCCCTCCGTTATTTGTCAGTTTCCCTTCACCTAAATATGTATTAGACATTTTTAAGAGCTGGCCTAGTATTAGGAGTTCGCTACCTTTCAACTTAAGACTTTTTAAAGATCTACTACCAGAAAAAAAGGCCCAAGCGGTCTTCTTCCCTAGGTAATATCCCTAACAATGTGTTAAATCCATCTAAAGTTCCAATAGTTGTGTTAACACCTTTAAAACTTGATAGAATTAATCAGGATTTTCCCCCACGCCTCGGGGTCAAATTTACGTCCCATTAAGACATCGACTAAGACAAAATTCACCATTACTAATAACTCCGTAGCACTCAAAGTTGTATACACTAATGCACTCAGTCTTAGGAATAAGTTGTCTGAGTTCAAGTGTCTAGCCACCTCTTACAAACCACATATCATTGGGGTTACAGAAACTTGGCTCACTGATGAAATTTTAGATAGTGAAATAAGCATTCATGGATATAATATTGTTAGGAGTGACTCGCATAGGGGTAAATGTGAAGGGTGTGTTTTTTATGTCAAAAACTCCCTACATTTCTCTATTTTTAGACCAGTTTCAGGTGATACGTTAAAGGGGTATGATCTTCTGCATTTAGAGATTCCATTGGCCTCGGGAAAATTAGCTCTCTTTTCTATTTTGTATAGACCCCCTTTCTCTCCAAAAGCCTTAGATAGATCTCTTGTAAAAGAACTCTCCTTCCTCACCTCCCTACCACATAAATACATTGTTTTAATGGGGGATTCAATGCTCCCTCAATTAACTGGAATTCCCTTGAGGGGCCTCAACTATTCTTTAAACAGAGTCTGCTAAATTTTAGTATCAAACACGCCATCAAACAGCATGTCCGTTCTCCCACTAGATATAAAGCTAGATGCAATCCATCTTGTCTAGACCTGGTCTTTACGAATATTCCATCTCTAGTAGACTCTATTAAGTTTCTCTCTCTATTGGGAAGGAGTGATCACTCAGTCCTATTTTTTTCAGTTTTCTTTTCCACGCCTATCACTAAATTGCAGAAAAGAGACATACTACCCTCCCCTGATTTTAGGAAGGCTAATTTTAAGAATTTACGCGAATTTTTCCTTAATACCAATTGGAATCTACTAGGTTTTAATAATGTAAATTGCCTATGCTCACACATAACAAACATAATTAGTCGTAACATTAGGTTATTCGTTTCCTTCAAAATTCAAGCCTCACATAAAAAGCTATTTCTTACCCGTATTAAGAGGTTAATCCAGAGTAGGAACACGGCATTTACTAAGTGGAAAGCTACGAATTTACCTTGTTTCCATTACAAATATATCGATATTCGAAATCAAGTCGTGGCAGCTATTAAAAGGTTTAAAGCTATAAAACTTAACACATTATTACATAGAGCCAAAAATGATAAAAAAATTCTATTTAATTTTATTAAAAGGAAACGATGTTTGGAAATTATTCTTCCTAATATTAAAGACAGTAATGGTCAGGTACTATCAGCTGAATCATCGTGTGAAGCTTTTAAGGAATACTTTAAGTCAGTTTTTTGTACTGGAGAGTTGGTTGCCAGCTGTTCTACCGATCCTTCTACTTATTTAGGTAATTTCAATATCACTAAGGATATGATTTGTAAGCAATTTAAACATCTAAAATCTAATTCATGCGGGTCTGATGGGATTTACCCTAGAATTCTTAGGGAGTGTGCCGATGTCTGGCACCAATTTTCCATCATTTATTTAATGTATCCATTCTTAGTGGGCAAGTACCAGACGTCTGAAAATCAGCTTTCATTAGGCCAATTCATAAAACAGGCAGCAGATGTAGTCCTGATAGTTACAGGCCGATTAGTATTCTGCCTGCACCTAGTAAAGTAATAGAGAGACTAATCAAAGGATATTTAGTAGATTATCTACTGAATAAGAATTTAATAAATTCTGCTTAGCATGGATTTATCCCTTCCCGTTCATGTCTAACCAACCTATTAAAATTAACAAACGGGCTAACTGGGGATTTAGAGCAACACTCAAGTGTGGAAGCCGTCTACTTTGATTTCTCCAAAGCTTTTAATAAAGTCCCGCATTCCCTCATAATAGCTAAGTTAAAGACTTTTGACATAGGTAATCCTTTATTAAATTGGATTAGTAATTTTCTAAAGGATAGATATTTCAGAGTTAGGCTTGGCAACGCGTTATCCACCCAGTGCAAAATAACATTAGGTGTGCCACAAGGGTCAGTTCTAGGTCTTTTATTTTTCATATTGTTTGTCAATGATTTATCTGCAAATATTCAATCAAACATTCTCCTTTATGCGAATGATGTTAAAATCTGGGGCACAAACCCGGAACTTTTGCAACAAGATATTGATAATATATATCTGTGGTCGGTTAAAAATAGGCTTCCTTTAAATTTAAAAACGTGCAAACATATAACTTTTGGACAACCTTTGGGGGTAGCTTTTATAGTTCAGGATAAATTTATTACAACAGAAAAAGTGGTTAAAGATCTGGGGGTAACATTTACGTCATCCTTAGTCTTCTCATTACATCATAAATTAGCGACCCAAAAATGATTCAGCCTGATTAAGTTTTTCAGACAAAATTTAGGCAAAATTCCGATAGATAGCCTTCGATTATTATTTATGTTATGTATAAGGCCACATTTAGAATATTGTATCTAGGTAACTGCCCCATCCCTAAAAGGTGACATATATCAACTGGAAAGAGTCCAAAAGATGCTCTCCAGACTCCCTCATGAGCTTAGTTTTAAATTATATCCTAAACGTCTACAAAAATTAAAATTATTCCCTTTAGAAGATAGAAAACTCCGAGGCAACTTAATTTTAATATATCAGTTATTCACCAGTAATAGGATCACGCACTTTTTAATGTTAATAATGGTAGCCTTAGGGACATTGTCGGAAGATTCACAAACCTAGAGCCCTCACTAGTGTTAGACTAAATCATTTCACACACAGATCCATTACAGAATGGAATAAGCTTCCAAGTCATTTAGTTAAATCTAATTCCTTAGGATCACTTAAGATAAATTATGACAAACACAAGCTCTCCAATTTCATTTAATTTCTAATTTATTTTTTCACTCTTCTCTACCATATTTTTCTTATTTCCTTTCACAATTATTTACTTTTCTTGTCCCAGCTTCTTCTCCCGCTTTATTCTCCCCGATTTTAAAATTTTCAGATACTTTGAGAACCGAGGATTAAAAGGATAAAGTCCTACGCACCTCGTGTACCGTCTTGATCCTGATCCTGAATACAGCTCTAACGCTATATTTATTTTAATTATATTACGATAAGCTTGTATTTCCCACATTCATTTCATTTTATTTCATTTTTCCAAATGTTTTTATTTTCAGATTTTTTCATTTTCTAATTTTATTGCTTAATTTATGTTTTTCATTATATATATTATATTTACAGAAAAATTAAAAACAGAGGATTAAAAAAGTATTTTATTTTCTTACATACCTCGTGTATTGTCCTGTTTCTACTCCTGTAAGTACTTATTGAATTCATGCACTGTAAGTAAAAAAATCATATACTAAAGCTGATTTTATGCTTGTTACTATTTTTTTAAAATTATTTATAAATTTTATAGAATATAATGTTTCTGTACAAGCTCGTGAAGCTAAAATAATTTTTTTGTTTACTTATTTATGCACTAAATGTAAATAATATTTTGTAAAATCCTTTTTTAAATATAGATTTGCTAACTTTGTAAATGCTTTACTAACAATTTCAGCAACTAAATAATAAAAGCAATTTACGAATAATATGTAAGTATTAAAAAATAAATGAAGTAACAGCTCATATTTTTGTATAAGTTTTGACAAAATATTTTAAAAAGTCAAACATTTATTTCAATTTTTTAACAATAATAAAAAATACTTTAAGTAAATGCTAATGACTTTTTTATAAATAAATTATGTAAAAATTGAGAAGTATGAAAACATTAACATAAAAATTATTTATATTTTTACTACTAATTCTGTAACCAGTATGCTTTAATAAAAACAAATTTTATTCTTTTATTTTTGTTATACCTCAATATTTTTAATTAATTTTTTTCATTGTTTAATTTTTATAATACAGGTTTTTTTATAAATTATCTTTTTAAGTAAAATGATTATAAATACTAATATTAAATTTAGTCATAAAAAATATTATTGCATTATAAATGAATTAATTAGTCTATTTTTAAATGTAATTTAATTTTCTAAACTGTATTTTATTATTTTGTTAAATAAATGTATTTTAATTATAAAATACATTAATTTTAAAATACTTAAAACTGACGCTGCACGTCAACTGGGGGGTTATCTTATATTTTCGCTTTTTGTTTATTGGAGATCATTACAGTGTGATTATTACAGTGCAATGTAATACAAAACTTATCTTTTTATTTGTTTTATGTATTTATTATTTTTATCTGTTTTCCATAATTTGTAATTTTTTCTACCCGCGAGATGAGGCGCGCGTCACGCTACAAGTCCATTGGAGCGTTATTCATCCTTTTGTCTTTTCTTTCTTTTTGAAGATTATTGCAGTGTTTTTTTTGCATTTTAGTACGTAACTTGTTTTATTATTATTTTTGTATATTTATACTTGTTGCTTGTTTTCTATAATTGTTAATTTCCACTATCTACCTTGATTTCGTCTTATTTTCAAAAAAAATTTCTGTTACTAATCCCCCTTTACCTCACCATCTATTTCATATTTCTCCCTGAATCTTACTAATATCATCGATAAATAGAACCGAGGATCAAAAGGAGTTTTCTTTCTACTCAACTTGTGTATTAACCTGCAACCTGTAACATGCTTTATATCTCTGTTTTTCGTCTTAATTCTACATGTTCTTTGCTACAAATCCCCCCTTTATTTTATCCTCCATTCCTATTTCCACCAATAATTTGAGATACATTAAAACCAAGAATCAAAAAAAGTTTTACCTACTCAACTTGTGTATGGATCTGTCAGCCCGTTTTCCATTTGTCTAATTTTAACAAAATATAATTAGTTTTATTGTTTTAGTCTAAATAATGTGAAGTTTAAGCTGACACAAAATTGACATAAATATGAATCTATTGAGAAATTAAATAATAATAATAATACACATTGTTTAGTTATTTAGTTATATTTCCAATCTACTGTATAATTACTTTTGTTAAACATAATCTATATTATAACTTGAAAAAACTAAGTTTTAAATGAAGTTGTAGTTATATATAAAAATATAATGTTTATAATAGCAATAACAACAACACCAATAATAATAATAATAATAATAATAATAATAATAATAATTATTATTATTATTATTTAAAGCTTAAAATTAATTAAAACTAAACTATCATTTATGTTTGACAGGTGAATTTAATTTATTTACCCAATTATTTCAAAACACAAAACCTATCAAATTAAATATGATAAATAAAAAACATAGTAATTACTAATATACCTTTATCAGAGTGTAATAATAAAAATATTAATTAGTTATATTATTTAAAAAATACCAATACAAAACATAACAATAAAAAGGTAAAATTTATAACAAACGTTTAATTTTTATAATTATTTTAGTCAGAAATTTATAAGTCTTGCTTAAAATAAAAAATTAATGTTTTTTTAATTAAATTACGTTTTTGTAAACAGTCTGTCTACACTGTTAAAACGTGGTTTATTAAGTTTTTTAACTTTCTCCTTTTTTAAATAGAATTTTTATATAACATTTACAAATGCATATTTAACTGTTAAATTAGTTAAATAATTTAATTTAATAAACAATATTTTAATAATGTATTTCTTTAGTTTGATAATGTAAAGTTATGTGACTTTATTCTGGGATGTTTAATACAGTATAGTATAAGGAGTAACAAAAATAACATAAAGTGTATATATTTTAGTAATATTAATTAATTAATTTGTTTCTTTGTTAATCCTTGAATATTTTACGGCAACTATTTTTGGCAAGTAAACATTTATCAAAGCCAAACAAGGGTCCCCATTTTGTGCTCGTGGTTGCACTCCAACCTGTGCTAACCCAAGTTTAGGTCTACTGCTGTATCAATAAAACGTCCGGCACACACCAACTATATGTATATATATGTTTACTATACATTAAAAAAAAATTCAATAAGTCAGTAGAATATTAACCATTGAAATACTAAACTACATAGAACACGACTTGGGTCACAAATTGGATTATATATATATAATTTTATAAAATCGCAAATGTTATTATTAGTTATATTTGACTCAAAACAAAAACAAAAAATTTTAATGACAATATTAATAAAAGTATGCGATTTGTAAATAGACTAACAACTCTTTTTAAAAATGCAGCAGTAACTACAAATACAACCATAACGTTAATTTTTTAATGTTTATGATGGAATACAAAACATTAAAACTACTATCCAAATTATAATTTTTATTAATTTTTAATTGTAATGTTACCAATAAAAATTGCATATATATAATGTGTAATTAAACATTAATAAAATAAATTGTTTATTCTGTTTCGTAAATAATTAATTTTTATTACTCAAAAACCGCAATTAAAAAAACACTTATTAAATACAATCTACATAAAAAATTTTAATTTAAGTAAAATTCAAAACAATATTGTAATAAATGCGGTGTTTAATGCATTATTCTTGGCAATTTTCAAATGTAATTTAATCTTAATATCCACTAAAATAGAATGCTGTGCAATTTGTTAAAAACAGTTGGTATTCAAAATTTAAAGTCTATTATAAACGTCAATGTATAAAATATAAAGTTGTATTTAAAAACAATAATAATTAATAAACAATATGTAATAAAAATATTGTAGTTTTATAGATGCAGGATTTTGTTTGTAACTATCTGTAGCACCTTTTCTACAGTTTTTAAAAGTCGTTTTTTCTTGACCTTGTTTAGCATTGAAGTAGTTTTAATGAAACTGCAGTTTTATACTGTTTGCGTTAATTTTAATGATTCTTAGGACTTGTCATGGTAGAGCAATAGCAAGTTAGATATTAAAAATAAAGTACTCCCTGTAATTTGTTGTGGTTATTTTTAGTTAAAAACTCAAAATTAAAGTTTAATAAAAAAATGAGCTTTTGTTTAATTTCTGAATTGCCAGTGAACTACATATGAACCTATTTTTGTGGTCGTTGAAGTTACCTTTGGAGTTGAAAAAGTGATCTGTCGACATTCGTCTTTGTGGTATTACAATGATAATAAAGTTTGACTAATCTAATAATGCAATTATTAATCAGTAAAACAAAAGCAACCAGTAAATTGGAAGGTAAAACAAACACAAAATGAGTAGAATACATGTATTTAACCAAAATCAAAAATTACAAAATTAAACCTGTACCATCTTATACACAGATATATCAAGTTAAACAAAAATATAACAGGTCATCACTTATGTGGTTTGTGCAATGAAGATAAATGTCCATTTAAAATAAATAAAAATATAAAACTAAAATAAATTATTTTGTTGAAGCAATCTAACAAGCGTTTGTCTATAAATTTGTCTATATATATATATATATATATATATATATATATATATATCACATGCGTTTGTTTCGTTAATTTATGTTCAATAAAAATTTTAAAAATTATTAAATTACCAAATATTTTAATTTGAAACTTTAAATAATTTGTTAAAGTAATAAAAAATATTGTAATTAGTATTTAATTAAAAAAATAATTTTTATGTCAATTTATTTTTATAATTCAATTTGAATAACGCAATAGGTCTTTTTTGTAAAAATAACACTATAGTAACCATCACAACGTTTCACAAAATACTGATATAGGTAAATAAAGTAAGATTAAAAAGAGATAATTAATTGCAAACGAAGAGCTATTTTGTTTACAATTGATTGTACGTAAGTGAAAACGTATTTAATAAATAATAATAATAAATAATAATAACAATGATGATATTAAATAAGTGTTACACCCATTTGATAAAATGCATACAATTTTTTAAAGTTAATAATTTGTTAAAAATTTAGTAATTTTACAGTGATATATAAAAATATAGTTATTGATTTTGCCTATTATTATTAATATTATTGTTATTATTATTATTATTATTATTATTATTATTATTATTATTATTATTATTATTATTATTATTATTATTATTAGTAGTAGTAATAATAATAATTGTAGTAATAGTAATAGTAGTAATAGCAGTAGTAATAATTATTAAAATATAATTACTGTTATTATCAGTATTATTGTTATCATATTATTATATAATAATTTTTTTATTGTTATTCCTTTTATGATTGTTATTGCAGTCGGTAACGAAACCGAATTCTATGTTGACCTACTTTGTTACTTAAGAATATTTGGCACTTTTTACTTCTCTTGGCATATGTAACACCTATTAATAAATACATTAGAAAAAAATTATCAATATATATACATTATTTGGTATAAAACATTGTAATTCTAATATACAACAACACTTGTTCTAGCAGTAAAACATAATACCCTCGTTTATTAAAACTTAAAAGCAAACACGTGTAATTTGTTAAAAAAATATTATTGACCAAAATAAATTAATATATAAAGAAAAAGTTACAGACATTATAATATCAACAATTCAAGCAACATTCATTTCTATTTAGAAATTCTGCCAGCTATTTTAAATCTGAGATTGTCAAGGTACCAATAAAATTTTGAAAACTCGATTTTTTGTAATATAAATGATATTCTTTATAAATAATACATTATGTTACAACTTGTTAACCTAATCTTTAAAAATCCCAAAACAAAATTAATAACGTTTAAATCCGGGCTGTAGATAATCAAATGTACAAAGGTCGAATTTTTTTCTCAACAAGGTTTTTGCAGTTTAAATAAATGAAACCTGTATTAAATTGTAAGTTTTATTAAAAAACACAGAACCAATTCTAAAGTGTATTCGCAGTTGGTCCCAAGTCCGGTTGGGAAAGGGTGTAAACGCAAGTTTAGTAACCTGGCGAATTTTAAAGAATAAATTGCTAAAACAAAAAGACAGCGTTTTATAAACTAACGGCACAGAAGCAAAACCATAATTCCGATAACAAATTCCAGTAATATCTAAATGAAAGTTTAATGTTTGTTCTGCAAAACGAAAGATTTAATGTACACGGAAACAATTTGTTACCCTATCCTCTTAAGAACGAAAAGATTTTAAAATAAAAAGTAAAATTTTAGTTTAGTTTTAATTAACAAAAATATGACAAATTTCATTTTAAATTAAAAATATCTTATTTTTACTATAACACAAAAACGTTTAAACGGAAGTTTTTAATAATTATAATTATTGAGAAACTATTTTGTTTGTTCAATTAATTTAATCTTTATTATTACGAAAATAAATTATATATATAATATTTAACCTCACAAACTTACAATTAATAAAAACAAATTTTAAATGTGTCGTATTTAACCAACATAATATTAAAAGTAAAAAAAAATCAACTTTATAATAAATAGAAAATAGGAAAATTTTGATTACTGTGGACATAAAATAAGCCTCCACCTTAATGACGGAGTGGAAAATTTGGTAGAACGCTTGACTCAAAACCTGGTAGGTATGGTTTACAATTACACCACCGATACTAAATGTGCAGAGCCTCGTTTGGCTTTGCTAAATGCATACTTACTCAAAAATGTTTTGTTTAAAACAGTTATCGACAAAAAATATCATCATTTTAAAATAACCTTATAAAGATTACTCAAATGTTGAAGATTATTAAAATCCTGTATGTTAGGCATATTAATAGCACTTCTATACATTGTGATAGAAATGTGTTTTAATGAAAAATTGAGTATCGCCATGAATATTTGTTCTCAAATAAATGAACCTGTTGTTTAATTTTATCATTGACTAATTTTGATTTAATTTTAAAATTAAAATACTACTAAGTTTTAAAATTAAAATAAAACCTAAACTTAATCTTATTTACAATTTATTTTTATTATTATTAACCAATGTTTAATACATTACTCACAAACCATTTTTTACCATTAGGATGGGTTTAGTAATTTAATGTTATATTATCAAGCACATGTAATTTTACTTATTTCAAATTGTTTAATATATAATATCCTCCATTAATCTGATGGGGTTACAATAAACAACAAAAGTGTAATTACTATTATGTTGCAGTTGATTAAATAATATATGTAAAGGAGAAAGAGAGAGACCAAATTGACTATTGCATAAATAAAATTAAATTATTATTTGTAATTATATTGAGGCTTTTCTTAATTAAACTTTTTTATTGTAAAAAGTAAACTATTGAATTTAGGAAATGAAAATAAGTATATATATAGTCCTTTTAATTACCATATATATATATATATATATATATATATATATATATATAAAACATTATAATCATTTTTTCACTATAGATAATCAACATTGAAAAAAATGAATGTATTTTTTATTGTAATTAATAGTTGTTTGAACAAGTTCCGTTCATTGAACAACAAAATACTTACCAATTTATTCTTTTTCTTTTTCTTTTTATTGCTAGTTATAACATTAAAAAAGTACGGTGTTAATTTTTAATTTGTTTTAATGTAAAAAATAGTTGGTATTAAATAAAAGATTATGATGCTTTATGGTGACTATAGTTACACACACACAAAATGTGAAATATATTTATTAGAAATGTATTTATTGAATAAAATTAGACACCCCAGCATAAATGTAATATATTTATTATGGGATTTCCAAGGGTGATATATTAGAATCGTCAGATTTACTAAATAATAAATTTACTTGGTTTGAGCTAACCAGGAACACTGTATAGCTGTTTCATCAGCAATGCATACCTTTCAAGCCTCAACCAAACTGTAAAACTACGCCTAATCTAGTGTCATGTAATTATTTGAATATTCAGAATATAAAAAACTAAATTCTTAGATATAAAACAAAAGTTTAATGAATTTTTAGTAAACACTGTAAAATCCCAATAGAATTCAAACACATGCTTATTTAGTTACTTCTGGTACTCCACCTGCTTGTTTAAACATAAAACCTTTTTTAGCCGGTTCCAACCTAATGTTGAGAAAAGGAGAGGCGTGAAGAGAAAAAGCAACAAGCTTATTTCTTTATAAAGTAATGTCTTTGTCAAATAAATTACGCTAAAAATGAATCACAAAAATAAAGTGTGGTCCAATAGGAATTAGATCAAACTGTAAAAATTAAGCACTTCTACTTGTTGCTTAATATTTATTTAGCAACGAAATAAATAAATAAAAACAAAATAAATAAATAATAATAATAATGATAATGGTAGTAATAATAATACTAATAATAATTAATATTGTAAGCTTAAATACTTTAGTATAAGTACATTGGGAGTAAATAAATAAATAATTTTATTAAGATAATCAAATAAATCTTTATTGACTGTAACCTGGAATGTCTAATGCAAATATTTTATCTTCCTCTTCATCTTAGTTATTTAAACGTTTTTAAAAATTGATTTATTTAACAAACGTTTTTAGTCTTTTAAATATATTTTTTTAAAGACATTAGCAGATATATTTTTTATTAAAAATTAATAAAGTGCGGTCAAAATACAATTGATCTAATAAATATTTGAAAATTAAAATTACAATTTTGTACTAAAAATTAAATTGCATTTTTTGTACAAAATTTAAGTTGACCAACTGAGAACGTATTTGTTTTATAAATTATAAATTTGGAAAAAGTTGAAACCTTTCCCTGTTGAATTTTATGTTCAAAAATTAATTTATTTCAATATTGATAAAACTTTAAATAGGCAAATAAGAAATAAAGATTTTTTCTATTTATTTATTTTCAAGCAGAAGTGATTACATCTATACACTTGTAAAAAATTACATAAATTAAAAATAGAAAGACAAAAGATGGAACAATTTTTTTAGTTGAAATTATTTAAATACACACCCCAAATACGTAATTTTTTGAATCAAATGAATAAAAAATAATTAAATTGGAGTTTCTTATTTTGTAGAGTTGGACAAATTTAAACTCTTCGTTTACATTTAATATATATGACATAAAATCAATCAGTTCTTATGTGTATATTTGAACCGAACGGGAAAAGAAACCATGGTGCTAAAATAAGTTTGTAAAGACTTTTTAAAGACTGCTTGGAGCGATTTCAACATGAACGTTGTAATGATAAGACGAATTATCTTTGTCCGGTACATGACATAGTTGCTATGATATGACAAAATTGTTTGCCGTCCAAAAAAATCAACAAAAACGGTCTTTAAATAAATGGTGAACAGCGCCATGCAAAACTATTCTAATTGAACTCGAGGTTATGAAGAATGAAAGAATGCGTTTTTGGCAAAAAAATGCACCTACATGGAACAATAATTTTTATTGCCATGCCTTTCAAAGGAAATAAATGAATAAATGTTGGTAAATTTTTATTTGTAAGTTTGCTTTTTAATTAAATGATATAATGAAAGATTTTAACTATTAATTAATTATTTATAAAATTATAATCAGTCTCATCTATATACATAAAAATGTGTTTTGTTAACAAAGTTAAATAGCTTGTCAAATCTTTATTTTTTACTATATTATTATTGTTATTACTAATAATGTATTTTGAAAACAGTTATTGTATGATATAAAACATGTGCATAATTAAGTAGACAAATGAGCATGTTGAATATTGGTGAATGTTTAGATAAATTATTTATTATATCTTTTTTTATTAAATTATACAAAATAAAAAGAAATACAGTTGGGATAATATCATTACTATTGTATTTGTAATTTTTTACCAAATAAAAGTTAACACAATATTTATTCAATTTGTAAGTAGCAACACAACCTACAAATTTGCGGTTTTAATGTCGTTTGATGGCACTAGGGGGTAGCAGAGATGATCGAGGTGCTACATTTGTAATTGTGAGTAGCGTGGGTTTAAATTCCATTACCGGTTGCAACTGTGGGCACATGCCTGATACTAGGTTAAATAAATACCTACTCGCTGTAAAATGTTTTCTCTTAAATATCGAATACCAACAAAAACCAAGTAATGTAGCGATCTTTAACGACAATGGCAGCACTTCAGGTTGCCCACGTAATGTTTAATTTATGATGATTGGCTTAACGGAATTACAGTGTGTAAGGAAACAATAAGGAGAATTGATCCAATGTGGTGTTAATTATCATAAAAGTGTTTAATTTTTACTAATACTTATATACACATAATTAAAAATTACTAAATTAGCTTTAAATATTAAATGTTATTATTCTTCTATTTTAAGTAGCTAAAAATTAAATAGAAATTACGGACGTAACTTAAATGATAAAGTTTTTTTGTTTATTTGTGTAATAATTTTAATAAAATATTTTTTAACAAATTATGTTTGCTTTTAAGTTTTAATAAATAATGCTATTACATTTTATTGCTAGAATAAGTGTTGCTGTATGTTTTAATTAAAAATTATTTTTGCAAATATTTTTTATAATTAATGCAAAAATATTATTTAAGGTATGCATAAGTAAGGATTAGACATATCTAATATAGGCAACAAGTACTAAATATTCTAAAGTATACTGGTACGCTAATTTCTTGTACACTGTATATAGTAAGATAGAAAAGTAATTAAGAATGATAACCCTTGATGATTCAGAAAAACAAAGATATGATACAATTAACAATTAGGATAAGCATAAACAATTTAGTAAATTGATATATGCTACAAACATTATACTACTACTACTACTACTACTACTACTACTACTACTACTACTACTACTACTACTACTACTACTACTACTACTACTACTACTACTACTACTACTACTACTACTACTACTACTACTACTACTACTACTACTAATAATAATAATAATAATAATAATAATAATAATAATAATAATAATAATAATAATAATAATAATAATAATAATAATAATAATAATAATAATAATAATAATAATAATAATGATAATAATAATAATGATAATAATAATGAATAATTAAATAAATAAATAATTTCAATGCCATTCGAAACAATTTTATATTTAATAAAAGTACAAAACAGTTTTATTAAGCGTTATTTTATTGCACAATATTTCATTTTTGTTTCTCTATAGAATTATAACTAAATTGACGCTAGCATTACACAATAATTGGTCATAAAAAACGTAATACATTTATTTTTTACTGTTTAGAAAAATTTTAAATTATAATTATTGAAATGTTATTTATTCAGTTAAATATATTGAACTTTTTAGCATTAAATTTAAGTTAACAAGTAAAATAGACTACATAATCAAAATATTAAAAAATATTTGTTTTAATTTAGCAGCAATTTAAAGTAGAACAAAAATTTAAAATTATGTTTATTTTATAAACAAATATGAGATATATATGTTTTTAAATATTTAAATTATAAGATTTAATAAAACAACATTTTTTAATGAAATAGTACACCGAGACAAGCACGTTTCCAATACAACACGTTTCTATAGTTTTGTATCGAGGCGGCCGGTTGGTTTGGCGCTCAACTCGAATCTAGTTAGGCCGCCTGATTTCAATCTCCACCTCCTGTACTGGTAAAATGTGCACTTCCAAAAATTGGTTTTAGTAAAACATCCCAACAACAACAATAATATTTTTTTGATGTTTATTATTTTGAATATTTTACAAGAACCATTTTTCAGCAGTAGATATTTTAGCAAAGTCAAACGTGGGCCCTCATTTTGATGCCAGTGGTGGGATTTGAACCCATGTCTACCGAGGTCCAAATCGAGCGCTGTATTAGTATAAATAGAAAGACACAATTGCGTTTAATAGTGCTTAAAGATAAAAACTAATTATTTAATAATACTTCAGAACATTTTCAGTGAATTCATTTTTATTCATTTTTATATTTTAATAATGTATGTTATGACGGATCTTAAATTCGATTAAAAAAGGGAGAAGCATTAAAACGCAAAGTTTTCAGTTTTATTTATGTACATAAATTTGTACAAATACAATAAGGGCTTACTACTTCACTAAACAAATGAAATCACAATTCTAATGACAGGGTTGAGTAAAAGCATAAACGAAGGTTAATCTTTGATATTGAAATTTTTTAATGCTAAAACTTTACCTCTTGTACATACGTAAAATGTGCACACACTCTACTGAAGTGGATAGTTGGAATTCGTTTAGGAAGCAAAATGTCTTGTGCGCATATTTAAGTGGCACTTGCATGAAACTACCTTGTTGTTTTATGCATTATAAAGCAAAAGAGTACATTATTATTATTATTACCAATAATAATAGTAATAATAATAACAATACATATTGATAAAAAATCATTAATTTTTGCAAGTAATGTTCTTTATTTATAAATTTTATTATTCATTTTCATTAATTAAGCGAAAATAGACCAAAAAATTTGAACAAAATTTAATTAAAAATAATAATCTGTTATAAAAATAATATTGAAAAAATTAGGTATTGCCATTTGTTTACCTGAATAATTACTTTTTAAAATTAAAAGTTATTCCTCATTTACCCTTTTTTAAACACATTCTATTCAAACCTTTCCAAATTTATTAGAATGAAAATATTACAACCAAAACAAAAATATTCAATGTTGAAGTTAATTTTAAATAACATGAACAAGATACTGTATTTGTAAATAAAATATTCACAATTGGATACAATAGAAATGACACTATTTAGTTGAATTTTTTGGCATAACAGTGGAAAACAATACAACTTTTGTTGGTAAAAATTCTTGTCCACCCATATACCGACAACACCCAAAGTAAATAGAGATACACGTGTACATTTTTTACATGATAGACATCCTAATTATACACCTTTTTGTTATAGTCTGTGCTTTTGTTTGTGTACCGTATATACATGTTTGCAACTATTTTTAGGGTTTGATATACCTAACGTTGTGTTGCTGTTAATTTGAATCATTGTGAGTTATCATTATTATTTTCCAATAAAAAACCAGTATGGCAAGTAAATCTATTGTTTTATTTTAACATATTTTTAAATATGGCGTTAAAAGAATTATATATTTGATGTAGGGTAGGTATTGCTATGGGAAAAAAGTATTTTTTTAAATTTATCTTGTTCACCATGTGAGTTTATTTTTTTTAAAACACCTTTATTCGCGGTTAAATAAAAATAATTAATTAAATTAAAAAATAATCTAAACAAAATTTATTGATGACTTATTATTTTAAAAGTTTCAAAAATTTTAATATGTTTAGTTTAGATTACATTTTTTTATAAATTGTTTTATTTACTGTTGCTTTAATATATATATATATATATATATATATATATATATATATATATATATATATATATATATATAGCTTTTGTTACATACCTTAAAGCTTTAAGAAAAAATTATTGATAAAATAAATTTACAAAGAG
Organism: Cardicola forsteri; assembly: GCA_025895645.1. NCBI lineage: Eukaryota > Metazoa > Platyhelminthes > Trematoda > Strigeidida > Aporocotylidae > Cardicola > Cardicola forsteri. Next base: position 646,628 of record JAKXYG010000828.1, on the reverse strand, counting down.
AGAAGAACAAAGTAGTTTTATGCTTATACTAGGTACAAGTGATGCTATTTTTGTCTTACAAACAACAAAGGAGCGATACAAAAAGAAAGAGAAGGGACTTCATATGATTTTTAGTGATTTGGAACAAAAACACATTTGGATTTCTAAACAAGAAGTGTGGAGAAGTATGAGAAAAAATGTGTCCCAGAAAAGTATGTGAAAATTCTGCAAGCTATCTATGATGATGCAAAAACTTTGGTGGGGACCAGTGTGGAAGATACTGATGAGTTGTCACTAAACGTTGGCCTACATCAGGAGTTGGCCTTAAACCCGTATATGTTTGATCTAGTTGTTGGCGTAGTAACAAAAAGCGTTAAGATGTAAAGAACGTTACTGCAACGGAGAAAGGCACTCGAAGATCGACGTTTAAAAGTCAATAAGAAGATATTGTTTACATGCATACAGCGAAAAAGGATTTTTAGGAAATCAAAATAAAAAACCAAGAATTATCAAAACTGAAAAAGTTTAAATATCTGACTTTATTGTTACAAGAGAATGAAGATTTGGATGCGGAGATAACTCAAATAACACAGGCAGAATAGCATAACTGGAGGAAACTTACACGAGTATTGTGTGACAAAAGTCAAAAAAATATTAAAACTGCAATAAAACCGGCCATGATTTACGGATCGGAAACTTGGAATATTAAGGCATCCCAAGAAAGAAACTAAACTTAGAAAAAATAAAGGTGCTTCGATCGTCGTTAGAATTGTCCAAATTAGACAGAATAGAAAATGATGTTATCAGATGAAAACTGAAAGTCATTAAAGCTTATAGAAAGATTCAAGAAAAAAGATTGAACTGATATACCACATTCTACAAAGAGAAGAAAAATACTTTACAAATCAAATATTGGTAATATAAGTAAAAAGTAAAATAAACCAAAGTCGACCAAAAAGAAGATGGTTAGTTTGCGTAAAAGCAGTTGCAAAAAAGAGGCTGACGAAGTTTGATGCTGCCGACAAAACCAAACGGAGTAAACTGACCAAAAACAACATTTTCTTATAAAATAGGAAAAAGCTGTAAAAGAAGAAGAAGAAGATTGAGTTGATCAGGGATTTAAAGTCATGAATAATTCCCATTTAATATCAATTGAAGAATGGTTTATGCTATCAAGAAAATGTTTTTCGTTAATTTAATAACAGACAAATAGTTCCCTAAATTGTAGTACCCTATTATCAACAGTACAACAATAATGTCTATACAAGTTGGATTCCCAATGTTGTTAATTTTCACTAAATGTCTTGTTGTATATAAAACGGTTTTTAATCAAACGTTATTTATCTAATCATTCAATAATATATGATATGAAATTCAGTTGTTGCACGTCATTGGGCATTTGACCAGATTACAAGTGGGCAATCAAGAGAACATTTATATTGGGATTGCTTCATTTTATGAGACCCAATTCGGTCTTATGCTGTGTCACTTTGATCTTCACTAATGGTGCATGTAACTATCATTATTATTATTATTATTATTATTATTATTATTATTATTATTTTTGTTATTATCATTATCAATATCATTACTATTTGTTGATTTTTTTATTGTTACTGCTTGAATGTTTTACGGGAAACAGCTTCAGCAAGTGGATAATTTAGCGAAATCGATTGGGGGCCGGTGGTGGGGATCAAACCCATGCCAACTCAAGATCGAGTCAATCTCTGTACCACTATACCGCCCCAACACTATTTTAATAGATTAAAGGAATTATAAGACTTTTTATCTTAAAGATGAAGTTATTAATAAACTCATTTTTTATTAATTTTGCTAATGCGACTATTGTATAACTGTAGAGTAGGCAAGGTTTTCTGTATCTGATAATGGTGAATTATTATTTGATATTTAGTTTTTATTGTTTCAATGTTCACGGCAAACATTTTTCGGAAAAAGCAAAATGAAAGCTTGTATTCTTGCCGGAATAGCAGAAATGACTGATGAACTTGACTCCTAGATAAGTGGCCATATGGAATTGAGTCCCATTTTCGATACTAAATGTGGCCTATTGTCAAACATTTATGCAGTAAAAGCCAAAATTTAAAACATAAAACTGAAAATGTAAAAAGATTGTTTCCGGTTTATTACAGATAAAAAAACTAAGCAAAACGTTCGTGTAAACGAATTAGTTATAAAAATAAAATGCAGACTGATTTTTTATATTGTATGCAACTGATACCGATGAAAAGCTAATTAGTTTTCGTGATGCTAAATTTATTAGTCAAAATGGAATAATTTCCAACTGCGTGTTAGTATAAATGAGAAAAAATTAGAGTCAACATTTTTAATGCATATGACATCAGTAACAAAAACATTCAATTATTTAGTTACAATATAAATTAATGCCACAACTGTAACGGTTGAACAATGTAATTTACTCTATTTTGTGTTTAAAAAGTTTAGATAAACCTCTTTGGCTGTCGTCATTGCTACACAACCAGCAGGAATAATTGTTGTAATTTTGTTTAACTTGATTGGTCACATATATAATATATAAATGGCTAGTGTTTCATTTTGCAATTATTGATTTCGGTTAAATACATACACATGATTCACTTACTTTATGTTCTCATTTTTCCATTTTTACTAATTAATTAATAATTTCTGTTTAGATTACTTAGACTTTAACGTCGTGACAATAACGAACTACTGGACATCAAACAACGACTTTACAAACTCACTGATATCTAGACATTGATGCAAAAGCAAGCGTCAAATAACTACTTTTCTAACTCACAATACGACTTTAATAACCACAAGAATCATTGCAACAACACATACTATTTTACACTACATTACACTGTAGTTTTATAAATAAGAAAAGGTTTTTATCAGGGAGACATTTAGCTCAGGAATTGAAATTCATATAATTCTAGCAACGTAACACTACACTTTATTTTATGTTAAGTTTTAAATTTTTGTTAAATTCAAAATAATCCGTATAAGTTCTAATAAAAAGAAAACTTAGTTCTATATGTAATATAAAAAATATATGTATTCTATGTTAATTATAAACAAAGCAAAACTACAATATTATACACAATGTTTGGACAATATTCACGACAAAGCATCGATTTGATTAATAATAAGAATGCAAAACAAAAGAATGGGAATTTGAACTTAAACCTTGATCACCACACATCGGTTGATACATGCGTCTATCGTAGGTATTCACTGATTGATTGATATATGGCGATTGTTGAGGCAATATCTCCGATCCTTTGGATTGAAGTGTTGACAAGGCAGGATGTCTAAGACTGCCAAACTTTGACCGATATTGGACCCAGTCGTAGGACTGCTGATTGTACGAACAATAATTTTTCCACAAGTCATAGTCGGTCCGAAACGACGATGCGACATAGTTGGCAGAAACAGCCGGCGGAGCGTACATTGGGTCGGTTTCACAGTGAACCAATTCGGGACGCATAACTATGTTATCTGTAAGTATACAATTTTCGCCGGGAACGTGCATGCATTGATTGAGAGGCGTTTTGTCAATGTCGATTTCAACGCCTGACTGAATGCCTGTTACGATATGATGTTTGACCTTGGAATTCAAATGTCTTTCACGTGAATAATATAAATAGGCACACATTGCAATAGCGCAAATGCAAGTGGTTAGAACGAAGGCACTAACTGAAAGTAGGACAATTTTGGTTCGATTCCAAGACCAATTGAAGTGATACAATGGCCAACTTTGACTGATGTTGATTGGAGGCGACGCAAGTTTCAAATTTGTACTTTTAACCAAAAAGCGTTGCATATAGGGAACGTTTATAAAAAGACAACCATCGCTGTGCCATTGAATTAAACGACCTTGATCTTGAACGCGCACGCACAGCACATAATCATAATTGATGTCCAACTGCGAAATGTCCAATGTCAGTTGACCATAACGACTCAATCGGTAAGTTGAATTGGGAAGGGGCTTTTGTTTGAGCAAATCAAAATAATTGAAAAAAGCAGGCGTTATGCTGATGCTAGCAAATGTTAATCGGGCATTTTCACCCAAATCACTGTCGATGGCCTTGAGCTGACTTTGATACAAAGCACTTTTATTGGGATAAATTGTTTGAATTGTCCAATCGGGTTGTTTCAATTTATAAACGACATAGATTTCGTCTTTATTAGTCTTTGTGTGGTCTGAAAAGGTTAATCGTCTTTCGTAATCTGACCATTTCGGTTTGTTGTCATTTATGTCTGTAATGTGCAGTTGAATTGTTCCGGTTGATGTGTAGCGATCAATTTTTCCATTATCCGACAGTACAATGACTATTTTAAACATGGAAACGTATTCACGGTCGATTAATTTGTACTGAGTGTGTTCAATACTTAACAAGCCTGTTGATGGATCGATGTCAAATTGGGGAGGGGTTAATGATTGCGAATTATTGGTAACTTTGTTCTGCACAGCATGAACGTGTTTGATGGCATATTGCACTGTACCATTTTCCCCCTGATCCAAATCCCAAGCTTGGATCACACCAATTACAAATGGATTGGATATATTGGTTGGATCTTGGTTTTGAATTCCGTTCCATTCGGGAATAGATAAGCCTTCGACAATAATGCTTTCTTTAAATGTCGGTGCGTTATCATTGACATCCGTAATGTTAATAATAATGTTGGACAGTGCTTTTCTTTGTGTTTGATTGAATACATTCAATTCGTAAGCAATAACTGAGCAATTAATAAATGAGCGTAACTCTCGGTCAAGTCCAAGAGGAGCTTCGATTTCACCGCTAATCGAATCAATATGCAACATTTCACAATCAGTCGTATTGTCTAAACTAAATGTCACACCGTGGATCACATCCTGCAGTTGGGGTTGGAGTATGTTTTCGACACGATTTGACGTTTCTTCTACAGTTAGTCGATATTCGTTTTGTTCAAAACACAATTCCAAATTGTCAATATGCACTAATTTGATTGTAATACGAATGGACGATGTTAGCGGTGTAGGTTTACCACGATCTTGACACGTAATAATAATAGTGCGCGTCAAACTGTTATGTTCTGGTTGGATTGACGTTGAATTATTTTTGTTGAATGAATACATCCAATCAAATTGTAACGTATACAAATAATGATTGTAAAATTTTCCATCATTAATGAGGTTGACTTGAAAAATGGGCTTTACTATGTAATCATCATGCTTGTAACAAAATATTTCAGCATTTTGATTAAGATCTTGATCGGATACAACTAGCAATCCTATGTGACTACTGGGATCCAAATTGTGAGGAATTTTGATAAAATGACTTTTTGACAACGACTTGTTCTGACATCCGACGTTTTTTAATTGAATGTCGGGTGCAAAATTATTGACATCTTCAATATGAAATACAATAGTTCGACTTGTCTGTTGCACGGGTTTGCCTTGATCTGCAACAATTACTTCAATCTCAATCAGCGTGCATTCGTATGCGTTGAGACGCCGATTAACGTAGATTTCTCCCGTTTGTGAATTGATTTGCAATATGTACTGGGTTTTGTCGTGCGGTGGATAAGTGAATGGTTGTTTTTGAATAAGATCATAACTCAATCTGGCGTTGTCGTTGCTGTCTACATCAATAGCTTCAACGTGCAACACGACAGCAAATTGAGCTACATTTTCCGACAAGGTCATGCGAGATGCATTTTGAACTGGATGTTTGATGATGGGTGCGTTGTCGTTTAAATCTCTAATTTCCAATCGAATAAAAGCTTTAGCACATTGCGATAGAGTTGTTTCCTTGTCACAAGCATAAAGATTGAACTTGTACACATGTTGCTGTTCGTAATCGATCGAAGAAATAGTAATTAAACAAGGTTGTGGTATGTTCTGATCACGTGACGATTTGGATTGAATAATTAATAGTCGGAACGTTTTTGATCCGTTTGAATTTAAATCATCCGGACGATTAGAAAATGTGTAATCACTTTGCAAATAACTACTACTATTGTCTATTTGAGTAGACTTGGCATTTAATTCCGGAAAATCGGTATCGAATAGTAATTTGTAAATTATTTCGCTATTTTTGTTTAAATCGGGATCGTTGGCTTGGGGTAACATAATTTTCGTTCCAATAGGCACATTTTCATTTAGTTGTAGTGTAAAAAAATTAGACGAATTTATGTCGTTAAAAAATACCGGTCGATTGTCATCAATATCTTCAATTTGCACTTCGATAATGGCAACGATTGAGCGTTCGTTTTTGCCACGAATTGTTAGTGCAAATTGTACAGCACAACGATTGCTTGACTGCGGTTTGCTATGATCCGCGTTGTTTATCTGGGTTGAGCACAAATATTCACGATCAATGCGATGAATTGTATACAAGTGGCCGTTTGTTTGATTTAATTTTACGTTAACTGGAATGTCCGAATTTAAGTTGACTAGATTCATATGGGTACTATTCATATTAATGGACAATTTATGGAAAATTTTTAAATCATTAAATACATTACCAATGTAACTTTCAGGAGGCAATTCTTCTTTGATTGTGTAATTTATGAGAAATGTTTGGTTGGAGTCAAATGTACCTTCTAAATTGTTGCCATTTGACGTTGCATACATCCACACAGTATCTAGTTTGATAAAGTAAATAATAAAATTAAGAATAAATCCAGTCGGAAGCATTGCAATTGTATCTAGATGGGTGTATTTTATTCGTTTTGTTAAATCAATTTCTTAATTGAAGATAAATTATAACCAATTTATTTTTATAAATTATTCATAAAAATTATTTTGATTTACTAAAAGAAATTATATAAATTGGAAGTGGAAAAAAAATAAAAGAGAACTAATTGTGAGTGAGGTGTTATATTGAAACAAATGAATGAATTTATTAATAAATAAATGAAGAAAAATTGAAAGTCTAACCGTTTTATTTTCATTTCCACTCCACCCCACCCCCCAAATAAAAATAAACTGTTGTAAATAGAGACATTTTTTGATTGGCTGATGAAAACGTTTGCTATTGATGAACCATTCAACATGCACCATTTAACGATACGACTGATTATGATATAAATACATTCTAGTTGTTGTTATTTGGAAAAATAAGAAATATAGTAAATAATTGCATAATAATTATTACTGTTGAACAAATACAACAACCAACACTGTTTTCTTAAACTAATTATTTCAATGTATTGCAAAAATGTAACTTGAAAGTAATAGAGTTTTTTTTAAATAAACGTTTTTGCTTTAAATTTGGGCATTGTTTTGAAATAAAATAAGATAAAAACGTTTATTACTCAACTATTTAAAGGTTGCTGGATTAACTCTCTACCTATAGCTCTAACCAAATACCTACATTTACGATCAAAAAACCAGAAAGTAGTATAAAAAAGCAAAAAATGTTTTTTATTTACGTATGACTTGTTTTGTAAAAATAATACAATTGTACTTAATATTACTTGATTTTACTAAGTAACAGAAATAGTAATATTAACAATATTAATAATAATAATAATAATAATAATAATAATAATTATTATTATTATTATTATTCTCATAAATCACAGTATTTAAAAACATTCTGTTGCTTGGATGCTTGACGAGAAACATTTTTCTATAATTGGTGTTTTTAACCAACCTAAATAGGAGCCTGTAGTGGGAACTAAACTTGTGCCCATCCAGGTTCGAGTTTAGATTATTATCAACTTAGCCACCTTCACGCTGTTAGCAAGTACTGATTAATATTTTCTTTTACAATTTGCTTTTATTATTTCAAAGCTTAACTATATAGCAAATAGACGTTTATCTAAATTCTAGACAAGAAACCGCATCTGGTGTTGGTAATGGGATTTAAGCCTTGACAATTTAGATACAGGTCTTAATCCTTTGCCTTTTCCGTTTTCCTAAACTTTACAATACAACAAATAAAAATATTAAATCATTTAATTAGGCAGGTCGTTTTTGGTTAATACAAATCTTGCCGAGGTGGTCTAGCGGTACAACCCTCGAATTCGGATCTCGGTGGGCATGGGTTCGAATCCCATCGCCGGCACTAAAATGCGGGCCCACGTTCGGTTTCGCTAAAATGTCCACTGCTGAAAAATGTTTCTCGTAAAACATTCAAAGTAGCAAACATAAAATAAATAAAATAAAAAATAAATAAAATAATTAAGACTATAATTAGTTAACGAAAAAGTACAAATTATTAAAGTAAAAAAATTAGTTTATTGAAGGGTAACGTCTGCATAAAAAGACAATTATTTTTTTGAGGACTAGCAGACTTGTATCTTTGTAGGTATCAATCCAAATTTTACCACATTTACTAAATAGGTGTCTTTTTGTTTAGGGATTCGTCAATTGTGTGCTTTTGCTAAAAACGTGCGTCCTCGTATAAACGAAATTAATGGAATAATAAAAATAAATGCTACAAGCTTCTAAGTAATTGTCATTGTGATAAAAGTTCCTTTTATTATTGTACATTAAAACTAAATTTTTTAAAAACTGACACGTAGGGTTATTTATCTATCTACCTGATAATACTGTTTAATTATTATTTCTAATCCGTTTCATTCAAGAAACATTTTATTCTTCAAAATAAAAAATCAGGTTGCATAGAGTAAAGATAATGTTGGAAGTGTTATTTTAAATATTACTTGTATGGCCTTTATTAGTATTTGTTAATGAAGAGTAATGTTCTACGATGAAGTAAAAAAGTGGCTAAAAAGCTAGACTTATAATTAGGTTTCAATTTCACTACAGGTGCACTATATGTGGGCTCGTGTGTCTACGTTTTCTCTAATTGTGTCAACTGGTTGAAAATTGCATTTCTTCTGCAAAATGTCAAATAATAAACTAAAAAAAAAACAAATGCAAATTAATTGCAACGGACAAAACTGGAAGAAAACTTATTTCTATACAATGCAAACCAAACATCTACAATTCATGTATTCCATATTTACCAAGATTTTTAACCCCAACCCAAAACATAAAAAATAAACCGTTCATGTGTCTTTCAAATATTAATTAGTATTTCTTTGTTCTTTTCACTATGGAAATTTCTTTACTCTACGTAACCTACTTTTTCTGTTTCTTTTCTAATTTAACCAAGAGTGTACACTATTACTATAATTACTTTCTAAATTTAATACAATGCTTAATGAAACGAAGAATTTATGTTATTTTTTCCAAAACAATGGTACTTAAACGTTTTTTTATTTCGATTATCTTTGCTGCAATCATTGTATAAATTTGTATCTTTGCCAATAATGTAAAAAACGTTTTGTATTTTACGATCCTCAATGTATGTTTGCTAAAGTGTTTAAACTGACTATAATTAATATGGATAATAATAAATATTTTAGTTTTTCAAACACATTATTCATTTATTTTCTGTAACTAATAATATATTTTTTTTATATTTGAACGCACATACAAGTTAAAAACAACATAATTTATTATTTCTTCTTGTTTAATTTGTTTTCTTGAGTAAATTCATTCAAGTCGTTTTTTAAATTAAATAAAACTAACATGTATGTTATGCAATTCTTGTTGAATCATAGTAGCATAATGTGTTATAGATAAATTGATAGAATTCAGAGATGTAAACACCACTAACAGTACATTATATTTTATAAATGTTTATTATTGAAGTAAAATTTATTAAAAAGATTTGAAATTTTAAAATTTGACTTTGTTGTTCTTTTTTCCCTCTATCTTTATATATATAATTAATAATAAATTTACTCAACCATACAGTATAAATTTGTTAATACTTGTTTCATACAAATTAAAGCGTATGTTAGTTAGATTTTGTTAATTTAAAGCAAGATATACTTTTTTCCCAAATATTGTTTGATAATATATTATAAATAATTAATTAAAAAAATTGTTATTCAAGATATGCAGTGTTTGTATGTGTTTAATATTAAAAGTTGTGAATTCAGCTTTTGTATTTTTCTACACAAATAGAAATTAATGGTACATTTAAAAATGTTTTCCAATAGATTTATTATTTAATCAACATTATTAATGAATATTCTTCCATTATTGTAAAGATGCTCTATTTATTATTATTATTATTATTATTATTATTATTATTATTTCTATTATTATTATTACTATTATTATAATATTATTATTATATATTTGTTATTATTATTGTTATTGTTATTTATTATCATTATTATCATTATCATTATTATTATTATTATTATTATTATTATTATTATTATTATTATTATTATTATTATTATTATTATTATTATTATTATTATTATTATTATTATTATTATTATTATATTATATCGTTATTATTATTATTACTACTGTGATTATTTTAAAGCATTGAGTTCCCTTTATAATTCCAAATAAAAACTGTGAGATGAATTCATTTCGTATATTCTCGTCAGTCATAAACATATAACATTTTAGTATACAAAGAAGTGGGTACAGATGACATTTAAGTTAGTACATATTACAAACATACATAAACAAAAACATTACGACCAAGCTAAGTTCAATGTAATGACAATCTGTTTTTGTGCACACAAAGCAGGTTTGTTTCAATGTGTGAATATAAACAGATTTGAGAATTTTCAACATATTCGAAGGTTGATAAGTAATTGGCACTTTAAAACAATTTTTGAAATTGATCTAATGTTTGGTTTGTAGTAGATGACGTAATATGGAAGAAGTGCATGAGTGTTCACTTCCGTTTGGCCTATTATTGATCCAGTTTGGAATGTGTTTCTTAGCCCGATTGGCTAAGCGTCGCATTGTCCGACCAATATACTTGTCACCGCAACTGCAAGTGAACTAATAAATGCAATGTGATGCGGAAAATGTTTCTTTAGCTGTTTTAATGTTGCACAAAGAGAGACCTTTGGTTGTAAACAGTATTCTTAGTTTGATTGATGGAAAGGTCCTTTCTATAGTTGCTTTTATCTGGATTTTGAGAAGGTTTATAGTATCATCTCCTTTGAATAATAATTTTAAGTAAACCGGCTTTTTATTACAGTTTGTACCCGATTTTTTGTATGGCTCGGAGTGGTGTTCAATGAATTTTGTTGGATATCCATTATTGATTATGATTATTACTATTGTTATTTTATTATTATTATTATTATTATTATTATTATTATTATTATTATTATTATTATTATTATTATTATTTCTGTTAAAGTAAGTAAGCCAACATCAGCAATAATGACATTAAGTAAAAAGAAGCTGTAATATTCCATAAATTAATGTTAGAAAACCATTATTTTAAGCGTTGGATAAGTAAATGAATTAACTCCAATCAATTTGAATGTGTCAATCATTATCGTTTTTAGTACAAACATAAAAAGAAAATACTTAATTAAAAATGTTTGTATTTTAATTTTCATTAAATGTAATTTTTAACATTCATACAATTTTTTTAACAAATAATTCCGCTTTTATCAGTTGGAAGGAAAAGTAGGCTTGATTTACAAACAGAATTGTGACGTTAATTTTATATCGATTTGTTTGTATAAAAAATGGTGAAAAGTTAAGCTGCGTAAAATTTAGTGGATGTATGTTTAAAAACAATTGTTTTTAATAAATAGGGTTAGAGTTGACAAGGCGCTTAACTTGTAACTGGTTGACTTCCAACGTAGGTACTAAATCTAAGCTCTTGTGCTTAGTATTTTTTTAAATGTTGTTGTTGTTTTTTGTAAAATGTTTAAGCAATAAAAAACCAAAAAGAATGGTCTTGGGTTTCAAAGCTACACTCAGGCCTCTGTCTGGAATTGAAAAACCTAACTTTATTGCAGGTTTTTAAACAAATTAAAGATTTTAAGCGTTTTAACATCTACACTTTATTTCTGGTCAAATAAAAATTTTTAATTTTTAATAGTAAAGTTAGCAATTATTTATTTATTTTTAGAAAAACATTGTAAGCAAGGGGACATTTAGAGAAACCTTAGAAAAATAGCCTGCATTTAATAATGATGAAAGTTACCTTATTATATTTCCAAAAAAACAAAGATGTAATATGTGCTTTCTCTGCTTGAATTAGTGATGAAACAGCAATATTTGTTTGGGAATTTAAAACAAAATAAATAAATAACGTTTACGTTTTTTTTGCAGCAACGTGGCTTGTTTTCAACAAACAAACATTTTTATAGTTTATTTATTTACTTAATAGACTGGTTTTTTTTTAAATAGTATTATCCTTTATCTCTATAAATAAATAAATATAGTTTAATATTAATAAAAACAACTATGTATACAAACTTTTTAAATAAATCAATACAATAAAAGCATTATCCAAATTACTTTTTAGTTGATTAGTTTATTTTTTTTAAAACAAATAAATAAATAAAAGTTTAATAGTATACAACGCTGAACTTAAACTTGGATGGGCATGGGTTTGGGTGCCGCTACTAGCTCCTTGTTTGACTTTGCTAAAATATCCTCTGGCTAAAAACTGTCCATCTTGAAGCAATAATAATAATAATAATAATAATAACATAATGACATCAGATATTTTTTATCGCTGTGTTTTGAATAATAACGCAAACTGCAAAATGTTGCATGAGTTTGTACGTTTTGCAAAAACTCATTAAAAAAATATTTATTATTAATAGGTTTTTTTATTTTGAAAATTGTAATTATGTTTAAGCGTTTTTGTGTAGAAATGGTGGAAACCCTATTAACCCTTTGAGCGCAAGATTAGCAACCTGGCCTCCATGAAAATTAATATTGCCAAATAACAACAACAATAACAACAACAAGTAGACACCATCTCATTAAAATATGACAAAACAATTAAACTATGCGTTCGATGACAGCGTTCGGCAAAAATGGAATGGAATGTCCATTTTCAATATGCACGATTTACAAAGTCAAAAATGTAATGTACAAAGAGTTTTGAAATAAATTGCAGTTCGGAAATGATACATCTCTATATCAGAACTGTAGTGGATTTGGATTTAATCGTATTTGTTTTGTTTGGCTCAATCAAATGTGTCAGAGTGGACTAGCGGTTGTAACAAAGTGGTCTAGCGCTACAGTGCTTGACTCAAACCTAAGTGGGAATGAGTTCAATTTTCACCACTGGCACTAAATGCAAACCCACGTTCAACTTCACTAAAATGTCCACTGCTCAAAGATGTTTCCCCATAAAACATTCAAAGTAGTAAAAATTAAACAACCTTTTATGGTATAAGATAATTAATCAACAAACCATAGCGGTTACAATTTGATTTATTTATTTTTTTTTTGCACATCTTACTCCATAATGCAACTCTGCTTTATAATAACTCATTCAAGGCATTATAAATTTTAATATTTTTTAAACCACAGATTTACTGCATTGATTGTATTTATATTTATTATCTATTATATGATTTTGTATAGTTCATTTTGTTCAAATTATTTGAACTATTTTTTGTCCCAATTTTTATTATGACTAATGGTAAACATATGTTTATGTGTTAAAAGCATTTCTAATGATATATTAAAACTCAAAGTAATATTATTATTATTGTTATTATTATTATTATTAGTAGTAGTAGTGGTATTAGTATTAGATATTATTTATTATGTAAATTATAATTTATTTTTAAAAACATTATGCTATATCATAAGTGACCCAAAAATATATGACTTCATGCTTCAAAGTTTACGATAACTTAGATACCTTTATCCTGTTTGGTCTTTTTATTTTTTGTATACTTTAACAATACAATTTCTTACAACAAATTTATGTTTTCATTTGTTATTGTATTACATAACAAAGTTTACCATAGCCGGTCCTAAATTTGGTTTGAGACAGGAGGAGAGTTGGAGCAAGCAAGGTTAAAAACCTAGCTTTAAAAATATAATGCCAAAAACAACAAGAGGATTTATGTTTGAATAATTAAGTAAAAGCATAATTCCATTGACGGTAAGAACATATAAAATACTTCAATCTTATGCACAATTGTCAATGCCAAAAATTTGTCTTACAATTGTACAAAATAATCTTGTCACCCCATGCTCTTTGGGGTAAACGAGTTTAATATTAATTATTGAAATTAATTGGGCAATTGATAAAATTATTTTTATGTTTATTACTTTGAATGTTTTACAAGAAACGTCTTTCAGCAGTGGACATTTTAGCGAAGCCGAACGTGGGCCCACATTTTAGTGCCGGTGGTAGGATTCGAACCAATGTCCACCGAGGTTCAAATTAAGTGCTGTACCGCTAGACCACGTAACGTAAGACTCGTGATTTGGTTTAGAAGAAGCGAATAAAGCAACAATTGTTCATAAAAATTGCAAAGTGTTGGAAATAATGTTTAAACCTTTTTAAAAAGTCTAAAAACAACTGTCGATAATAAATGGAACGTAGGCTCAACACACACAAAGTACAAATAAAACAAAAATATTTGAATTCGCATTATAAAACAATAAAAAATATTGTTTATTAAACTTTTAAAAAATTAAATAAATAGTTTACGTACAAAATGATCTTTAATAAATTTAAAATCAAATTTACTTCTTTTAATTAAAACACATAAATAATTAATTGCCTGAGGAAAACTAGGTATTGGTTGGTGAAATTATATTTTATTAAATTTTTTAAAAACACAAAAGATAAACAAAATAAATAACTGAAATCTAATTTTAAGTTATCTACCTATATTGATTAATGATTAGTGTATTTCAATAAAGTACTAATGTGTAGGAAACAACTGGCTTTACGTCTGTTTATAGAAACAAAGAGGATTGATGCATAGGAATAGCAGAGATAGCTAAAGTGCTTGATTTGAAACTGGGTGGGTATCGGTTTCAGTCTTACAACTAATACTAGGTGTGGATTTTCGTCTACAGATGTGATAGGTGTCTACTTTCAAAAAAATAAACTTTTTGTAAACATTTAAAAAATAAAAACGAACAAATAAATAGAATTATTTTGTTGCTAAAGGAGCAGTAAAAACAAAGTACAAGAGTGTCTACATTCCCTTCCAATTAATTCAAAAATTAATGTTTAAAAGTGGTTTGTAAATGTTCTCAATTCAAAATGATGAATTAGTTAATAATATAAATTGACTTTAATTTTTTTAATATTTCATTTTTTGTTTTTAAATAACCCCCTACAATTTAAATTAACTTGTTCGGACAAATAATAAGTTACTTAAATTTTACATCATTCAATTAGATGGTTTATTCAATTTTTTTCGCTAATTCAAACTTGAAAATAATTGTGTTTGATATACTTTTATTTTTAAATTAGTTACAGCGTTTGCAAAAAATACAAAATTAATATAATTAATTAATTTAAAAATGCATTTATCCAGAAACAACTGTGTTTTATTAAATTTTGTATAATTTGAATATTTATTTATTTATTTCTATTTTGTATAATTTAAATACAAAGTTAAAATTAATTAGTTAAATAAATATACCAAGTCTGTTATTTATTTAAATATAAGTTAAATTTTTAAAGTTTTTAAAAGTTATAAAATATTGATCCAGTTATTGAGTTGGTCTTTTTGTTTGAATTTTATAATTTTAAAAAGTTTTTAACTCTAAGCTTAGGAACTTGATTTTACTACAATGCGACCTCCGGTTGACTATTCTAAATTGTCTACTTGATAAAAAACAAATTTTAAAAGACATTGTATCATGTAATTGCACTTTACATTTTTGCATTTAGAATAGTACATATAGAAAATCTAGCTCTACAGTAGAGTTTTATTAATATTAATAACAATAATAATAATAAACACTGTAATAATAATTTTCATTAAAATATTAATTTGTTAGAATATTTTAATAAAGTATATTTAGCCTCTAATGCAGTTATATAATTCAATTCAAATAAATTAAACTGCTATTAAATTTACCAATCTAAATTAAAAACTGCTAAAATCATATGTATTTTTTAATTATTATTGTTTGTAATTTGTTATCAAAGTCTATTATATTAGATATATAAATAAAATAACAAAATTTTGGCATAACTTGAGTTTGTAAATTATGTATTGATTAGATAATAGAATATTATATTAGTTCTTTCTTTAAATTTTGGTTTGTTATTTTTATGTCACTAATTAGATTGTTGCACTTTGGAGTATTCAATTTACTTTGATCTATTTTAAATCAGCTTAGTTCGAATGGGACGTTATTGGATAGGTCGTTACAGGGTCCAAAATGATACTTGTCAGTAAACTCTTATTTTTCAATTTTTGCTGTTATAACTTGAAAGTTATATTTTTTTCAACAAAGTAATTATGCTAAAATAATGGTAAATGCTAATAGTCACACTTAAAAATTTTATACATATTAAGTTAAAAACATAAAACGATTACGCAACACAAATTTTTTAAAAATAATAATTTTGTTTACATAATTTTATAAGTGTTTACATAACCCAGCACACGTCACTTCATATAGTTATTTGTGGTCCCGATTTTCCTCAAGATAACAATTGCATTGTTAAAAAGGTTGCACATCCATCATGTCTTCATGGATATTTTGGAATCAAGTACGGGCAACTACCAAAATGGAGCCAAACAAGTAGCAATCTAAACAGCTCAGAATTTGTAGCTATTTTTAATGATTTTTTTAAGTCTGAACTACGACAAAATGCTTCAGGGCATTTGGTGGTTGTTCAAGATAATGCTCCAGTGCATACATCCAAAAAGGTAACTTGGCTTTTATCATAATCTAAAAATTATCGGATTTTTTTATTGTTTAGACCAAGGATTCTTTAAATAGCAAAAAGCTGAGCTTTGTTCAATTGCCCCCATACAGCCCAGATCTCAATGTAATTGAAAATTTTTTTAGTTATCTTAAACGAGAGGTGAATAAGAATCGAGGTACACTCATGGAAAAAATTAATTATGTGTTAGACAATCGAATTCCACAAGATTATATCAATAATTTGGTCGATTCTTATCCAAAGCGGTTAAAAGAAGTTATAAAAAAGCATGGCTATCCCCTGAATTATTAACTTTGGACAATTGGTGATGTCTGCTTTATATATATGTACATATTTCATAATATAATTTATTTTTAAGCAAATAACGTAGTAGTTTTTTCATGTTGTCGAAATGTGTAAATTCTGGGTTTTTGGTCTAAGCGTAAATTTGATAATGCTATTTGTAAAAAGGAAATATTTTTAGTGTTTTAAATATTGGTATTGCTAATGTGATGTTTAATGCTTATTTTAGTAAAATGTTGATGTGCCTAATATGCTTAAGTGATGTAAGGAAAGTCAATCAATTTCAATGTGCTAATTTTGACAGCTCCCATTTAAAAAATACTTGAACATTTATTTATTTTGCCTTCAATAAATTTTACATTAAAATTTTTTTATTAAATGTTATATATACTATAAGAAAATTATTATTATTATTATATTAACCATTAATACCTCACTAATAATATCTCAGGCACAAAAATACATATTCACCATTAATCAAAAAATAATAAAATTACAACTTCAAAAAATATTATAAATAATAAGAACAAAATGAAATATACAAAATTATTTAATGCACAGTAAATATGAATGTAGTCAATATGATATACATGTAGTTCGAAACAAAAATTCAAAGTCTCTATACTTTGAATGAGTTATTATAAAGCTCAGTTACATTAAGGTGTAGGATGTTCAAATTAGTTTAAACAAATGCATGAGTAGAAAGGTTCAATTATAGATGAGCAACATAACATTAAAGAATAAAAACAAGGTTTATCTAACAATTTAATACTGTAGTAATCAACATTGAGTTTCCTTAGCCTTTTTATGTTATAGCACAATGATTTTGATTTTATAAATATATGTTCTACATGATCACACCAGGTAAGTTTGCTATTTATATGTACTCAAAAATACTTTTTTTTTATTACATGTATATATATTTTAATTTAATTTAAATGCTTTTTTTAATTCTATTTTTTTGTTGAACACCTTGTTGTAAATTTCACCAAATTGCATTTTGATGAATTTCAATTGAGATCATAGTTAGTAGACCATTGTTCAATTTTTTTAATAAAACTTCCAAACTCTTTTAGATGATTATTTGAAAACCTTTTCGTGCACAAAACTATATTATTGGCAAATTTAAACAAATGTGATGGTTGTGAAACTTGTAATAGAAATACATACAACGAAAATAAAAACGGAGGTAGTACTGCACCTTGTGGAACTTTATTGCTATTCTGTGTCAACTCTGATTTACTACGACCAATTTGTGCCAACGCTTGTCTTTTTCAAAAACATTTTTGTAGCCAATCTAAGATGTAGTAGGATGTTTCAAATAGTTCAAGATAATGAATTAATTTTTTTCTTGATATACTATTGAAAGCAGATTTATATTCAAAAACGTGCAGTATACTAAACATGTCCTTTGTCAAGGGATTCAGTAATGTAATGAACAAGACTGGCTACATAGTTTACAGTAGAATCATTGTTTTTATACGCAAATTGTTAAGGATCATTACTAATATTCACTATAAGTTTAAATTCGTTAAGTATTACCTTTTTAGCTAATTTTAAAATCACTGAGATGCAAGCATTTGCTATTGATTGTAGATAATGAAAGAGCAATTTATGGCATTCAGAGCTTTAATAAATTGCAACTAACTTTATCAGGTCCAAGAGAAGTGCTTGCTTTACAACTGTTAATTAATTTTTGAACAGTAAAGCTGATAATAAGCATTTAATAATTCTTAGTTAATTGATTAAATTATAATATACTTGGGGTGCTTAAAGAAAAGTAATCGTCTAGTTCTTCAACGTCTATCTTAAATTGTTTTGTTTTTAATTTATTAATAAATTTCTTAACATTTTTCTAAATAGTTTGTGAATCACAACTTAATAAAAAATGTTTTTGGCGTAGCCATTAAGTTTGCTGATTTTAAGTTTCATTTGTTTGTTTAAACTTTTTAATTTAGTATCTTGACTTCATTTATATGCCAACTCTTTTTCTCGTCAAAGCCTTTCAAGATTAAATAAGGAAACATTGTTTGTAAACTCAACTTTGACTACTGGACAATAATTGTTAATATGAGTGTTAAGATCAGTAAAAAGCATAGTAGCATCATTCAGACTAAGATTGTTAAATTTTGCTAATCATGTTTAATAATTTACACTCAAAGTTGATGTATCACGCACATATATAAACGATTTGAAGATAAACTTTTGAGTATTTTGAATAATAATACCTTGAGTATATTTTTGGAAGTAGACGAATAATAGTGTGGTTTGATGTATGTTGTTTTGCTGAAAAATAATCAGGAGTATTTGTAAAAAGATAATCCAGTTATGTTTGAAGTCGTGTAAAAAATTTACTAGATAAGTGAAGCCTATTAGTCTAAAGAAATTAATATTAGCATGATTGAAGTCACTAACTAATCTAATTAAATTGTTTTGCATACATTGATAAAATAATCAATTAGCTAATCAAAGAAACAATTAACCCCTATAATGCTAAAAAAAGGTTATATGTAAACATTAATAATATTAATACTTTTATAACGTGACATATATTTATTTCTACAGTTAACAATTAGGCACTCAATTCCGCTGTAAAAATATTCAAATTTTCATTTAGGATAAATGCAGTATTTTCATTAACATACATTATAAGGCCACACCCAGATTTATTAGCACATTTCTTGCAATCAAGCCTAAAGACAAAACATTTATCAAGTGACATATGTTTGCTATCAACATATTTTTTAAACCATGATTTTTGAATTAGTATAACGCAGCTCCTTATGTATAATCTATCAGTAATGAGAAATCACAAATTAATTTTTTTGTCTTGAATTGACCTGGAGTTTAATGTTAGTAATAACAGCAGAAACATACCTCTAGGTAATTTTAATCAATTAAATTAAAAAATAAAACAATTAAAAAATATACTCACATTTATTTATTAGTTTTCAATTATAAAATGGTACTATATTAATATCCTAATAGATTCATCCAAAACAGTTTGAGGATAATACTAAAAATTACTGACATATGTTAAAATACTAAAATTGTGAAATGTTTATCTTGTATATTTATGTAATTTTCATAATTTAATTTAATTTTTAACAAATTATGTGACTTAGTTTTAAAGTTCTAATAAATAGTAGTAATAATGTGCTTTATTACTAGAGTGAATATTGTTGTATATTTTGATTAGTAATTGCTTTTAAACTATATTTTTTATAAATATTGTATACGTTATATATGTCTAGGATAATCAACAGGCGTTAAATACTTTTAAATGTTTTGGTGAGTTAATATTCCCTTTAATTAACCATTAGCACTGTACAGTTGTTTCATCCTTGTTAAGAATCGTCAACACTGCATTTTTTTTAAGTTCGACACGGATTTAAACCATCTTTTTTGGTTTAAAATAAAACTTTAACCACTGAGTTATGGATGGTTAGACAAATTCTATGCGTTTAATATTTATAGTAAAATTGCTAATTGGCCAGTGATTTTAAATGCTATACGTTACTGCCGCTAACAAGTAAATAAATGTGTAAATATATTAAAAATAAATTGTTTTTTTTAAACTGTTATTTTTACTACTTTAAGTGTTTTAAGGAAAACAATTTTCAGCAGTGAACATCTTTAGCAAAGCGGAACGTGGGCTCGCATTTAGTGCTGGTAGTTGAGATCAAACCCATACTGATCTAGGTTTGAGTCGAGTGCTGTATTGCTTAATCACCTTGGAAAAAATATTTTGTTTGTAAACAAACATGACAGTAATTTCTAGAATCGATTGTACATAGTGTCAAAGGGTTTTAGAAAAAGTAAGTATATAAATTTCAAAATCTTGTTTTATTTATATTTTGTATGATACGTAATAAACTATTATTATATTTTGATATAAACATTTGTAATAATTTTTCGTATAAATTAGTTTACTTATTTATTTTATTGTAACATTATCCTAACTTTAAAATAATTAAATTATTGTATAAAATAATCTAATGTATACAATTATACTCATCATGTAGTAAGTTATAAATTATGTAAGCGTGAGGAATGAAACAACAACGGTGGATTATTTATGTATTGATTATTTGTTTTCCTTTCTATTTGACAAATTAAATTAAAACCCAATTATTGTAATTTTTCTAAAGCTTCTACATATATTTATATTATTTTGATTGATTAATTTAAAAATTATTATTGTATAAAAATAGTTCAAAATGAACAAAATGCAAAGTTAAAAATTGTAAACAATTAATTATTTTAACATATTTCACTTTTAATTATAATTGTGTTTGTTTGAGACAAAATGCAAAATATTCATTTTAAAAATTTTTATTGCATTAAATTTCATAATAAATAAATTAGGGCTTATTACAAATAAAAAATAATTACTAAAACAAAAATTTAAAGTAGATTTATATAATAATAAAAAGGTCTAGCGGTGGTCTCGCGGTACAGTGCTTGAATTCGGCACTAAAATGCGGGTCCACGTTTGGCTTTGTTAAAATATCCACTGCTGAAAGATGTTTCTTGTAAATCATTCAAAGTAATAAAACAAAAAATATATTAATAACAATGACAATAGCAATAGTAATATTAATGATAGTTACAAAAATAATAGTAGTAATAATAATAATGCTTTTTATTACACACATTAGCATTTAAAGCAGTAACAAACATTTTTTATTTTACTGTATCTTTATCGAGTTTATTGGCAAATTTCTAATTGTAGGTTTATTTGAATTTGCTTTGTTAAAGTAATATGTGTTTTGCTTATAAGACCCCCAATCATTTTTAATAATGTTTAAAACACTGAGTTTATTTCAATTATTTTTTTGTTTATAATAATGGTTATCACAAATTTAGTTTAAGATCTTTCTTTCTAATGGTAGTACATTAGATAACCAAAATGTTAATAATATTGAAAATTTAAATAATTTATATAATGTTGATAATACGGTTTCCGTACAATTTTACGCTGCATCCTGGTCTTAAACTAACATAAAACGAAACTTTAATGCACAACAATATAACTGGGCTTTTGTCTTAGTAGGTAAATGCAAGCATACACCTACAATACTTTAAAGGTATCTTAAGATATACGTACAAATTATTAAGCTATTAAGCTATTAGAAACCAAACTTTTATCCAATAAAAATAATATAATAATAGAAATAATAATAATAATAATAATAATAATAATAATAATAATAATAATAATAATAATAATAAATATTATATGCAACTTCTAATAATTTGTTTTATACCTGATCATATATTCATAAACTGCTGTTTTTGTTTATTATAAAATTAGACTTGTTATTAAAAGGCTTAGATAACTCTCCTTTTTTCTAAACATGTTGTTACTGTTGGAGTGAAATATTTAAAATGTTTATTAATTTTTATTTCGATTACAATTTTTTACATTATTGTACATTCAAACAACTTTGACTTTATTTAAACTTTGTTTTGAAGCGCCTTTTTGTATTTGAATTTACCACGTTTGTTGTTAATGTGACTGTGGTTTTGTGAGTATATTGTGTCCTGTTTTTCCTGTTGGTAAACAGTATTGGTATGTAAATTTGAATTATTTTGTAATAATAAATTACAGAACAATAATTTAGATCACACAAGAGCTTTTTTAATTAAGATTAGCTGGGGTGTTGATAATTATTCGTATCAAGTTAAATCAAAGGAAATCAGGGCCAAGATCTCAGTGAGATCTTACACATGTGTCATGGAGTAGCTTAAAAAATTACAATGTTATGTAACAATTATTTTGAAAAACGTATAAACATGGTAAAATATTACATATTGAACTACCAAAGTGTTAAATTACAAAACGATTATTATTTCACACAATTTTGTTACAAATAAATGTTTTTATTAATATTATTATTGTAATTTAATATTCTACTCATTTAGTTTGGTCTCATTATGTACGTGCAATATAATCCAATTTCACTTTAAAAGTTGAATTAAGAGAATATGATTTAATTTGAATTGTTACAAAACATTTGTTAAAAAAATAATATTGGCATACATTATCTTGTTAATGTTAAAATATTGTTTGTGTAAACGTTTGTTGAAAAAACACATTGTTGTTTATCAAATGTATACTTGTCTATTTGTATTAAAAAATAATTTAATATTATAGCCGCTACAAAATTGTTGGGAAAATTATTGTGAAACGTTATTCATATGTGCTAGTGATTTTATTACATTCAATTCATTTTTCTATATAGTAAAATTTATCTACAAATTTAATTAATTTTAACAGCTATTTATAGCGATAACAATTGATTTAGTTCTGGCCAACATTTCCCATATAATCAATGTTATTAATTTCCTTTTTACTTTGGGCGAAAGCGAACATTCTGCCTTGGCTTACGAAGTACATCTTCCAAATACAGCCTCCATCGCCAAACTAAGGTTTGTCCCTTTTCCTGATTTTAGTAATGCCAATTTTGCTGGTTTAAGGGACTACTTTAAAAGTATCGACTGGGTTTATTCCCCAACAGATGATGTAAATAGTTTATGGTTATCTCTCTAATATCATTAGGGAAGGTGTAGAACGTTTTGTCCGTGTTCCTCATCTCCCTAAGTCAACATTTCTACAGTATTTTATATGACTCATTAAACTCCGTATGCGTGAGTTTCATAAGTACAATTTATTTGGTCTCTCCTGTTTTTATTACAGTTATCTCGTATTACGCAATAAATTTGTATTTAGCCTTAATCGCCTCAAACATCAAAGATTTTACAGTTTTTTAAATAAAGTTACGAAAGACAAGAGTTTGCTCTTTAAATACATTAAGACTAAATGATGTTTTTTTTCCCAACTTAAGGATGGCCACGGTTCACTCCTTTCCTTGCATTAAGTTTGCATTATTTTTTATTTGTCTTTAACACAGATTTTAGTGGAGCTTCCTCTTCTAATCCTTCTCTTCTACTTTAGAGTTATCATCCCGAGGTGCGAACGATCTATACCCGAGAATCTTTAAAGAATGCGCCTCAGTCTTAACATATATGTTTAGCCTTTTTTTAAACCAAGACAAGCTTCTTGCAATCTGGAAATTAGTCTTCATTAGACCGATCTACAAATCCGGTTGTAGGTTTAAAGTAGATAGCTATAGACCCATCAGCATCTTATCAGCTCCCAGTAAAATTATGGAGAAAATAGTTAAATCCCGTTTAGCCAGTTTTATCGTTAATAATAATCTTATATACCCTGCTCAGCATGAGTTTATGATTCTGGGGATTCTGGGGTACTCTCTCTTTCAATCGATGTCATCTACTTTGATTTTTGCAAATCTTTTGACAATGTACTACATATAGCATTACTGAGTAAGTTAAGATTATTCCGGATAAGTCTTCCACTTCTCTACTGGATACGCGACTTCCTCTCGAATAGTTAATTTAGTGTTAGATGAGGTAAAATCACCTCTGCCGCTGTGAATATAACTTCAGATGTCTCCCAAGGGTCTGTTCTTAGTCTCTTGTTATTCATAATTTATATTAATAACCTGCCTTCTGTTGTTCACTTGGACATCTTGCTCTAAGCTGATAATGTAAAGATCTAGAGTTCCAATCCTGAACAACTTCAACTCAACATTAATAGTATTTACAATTGGTTCCCAGCTAATGCGCTTCCTTTAAATTTTTCCAAGTGTAATCATTTTTTCCTTGATAAACCTACAGGCAACATGTTCATAGTCAAAAATTCACAGCTTATTACTTGTGTAAATTTAGTCAAAGATTTAGGAGTTAACTTAAACCCCTTTTTTAATATTTCGGCACACCATGGGCAAGCTGCTTTAATTTGTTTTCAACTCACAAAGTTTTTCAAGCGCAACTTAAATAACATTCTTGTCAGTTGCATGCATCTACTCTACCAGTTATATATCAGACCACATCTCGAATACTGTATCCAAGTAACATCCCCTTTCCAAAAGGCCGACATTATGACTTTAGATAAATTACAACGTAGTTTTACTAAAGCTCCTAGGCAGTTTAAGAATGTAAACTACTCCAACCGTTTACAATCCTTTAAGCTCTTTCCTCTACAAGATAGAAGGCTCCAGAGTTATCTCATCCTAGTATACAAGTTGTTAAGATCAGACCATGAAGATCATCTATTCGTTTTTGCCAATGACTTCCACAGAGGACATCCTTTTAAGTTGACTAAACCTAGAGTAAAATCCCGTTTAAGTCTAAACCATTTTTTTATAGAGTCATATCTGCATGAAATAATTTACCAACCCACGTTGTTCCAGCTTTATTATTAAGTTCTTTTAAATCGCCCTCTGATAAGTATTACCGTAATAACTTGATTTAAATATTCATTTAATTTCTCTTTTATACAATTATATATATACATATATACATTCGAGATTTTTGTTATTTATTGACATCTTTGATAAGTATTACCTTAATAATTTTATTTAATTATTCATTTAATTTCTGTTTTCTACAATCATATATATATATATATAATTTTTATTATTTATTGACATTAATTCACTAAATATTTATACATTATATAAATTTAAGTAAAAGTAATAAGGTACAGTTTAAAATAATAAAACAAGTTGATTTTATAATTAAATGTTATCGTAGGTGTTATTCCATCATGCTATATCGATATTCATACAAAAATCAACTAATGTAAAAAATTATTTTAAACTACTTATAAACAATTTACTACTATAACTAATATACAAACAAATTTTTATTAATACAAATTAAAAATAAATTTATATATATATATATATACATTTGTATAGCAATAAGTAACAATTGTTTGAATATAATATTAACGTGTAATTATTATAAACCTAAGTCTTGATATAGGAAAATACTATTTGTGAAGATTTTTAATGTATTTGTTTATAAATTTTTAATTTGGTATTATTATATTATATTATGTATTGTACTGTGCTTAATTAAAAAAAAATCGTATAGAGATAATTTTAATTTGTGTATTTTTCAGTTTTAGTATTTAATACAAAACTTGTAGCGTTACTATTATTTAACAAATATTTTATTAATTATATTATTTTGTAGTAAATTTTATTTTAACATGTTTGTATGTTAAAATTTACTGTTCTCAATTTTTGTCAATATTATATCTATTGTTTTACTGCAACGTGGTTTGTGTAACTCTAAACATTTCTGTATTTGTCCGTTTATTTCATTGCTTCTGTGCTGCATAATTATATTAAATATTTTTAATTTTAATACATTTAGCATTAGAGTTTATGTTTTGATATAACAATTACGAAATACTTGATAATTCATGTTTTTATATTTAGTCAAGAGTTAATGATTGATATATTATTAAAAACTTATTTTTTAAAAAGTTAAAAATTAAAATTATAACACAAGCAATTTTATTAAAACCTTAAAATAAATTAATATATATATATATATATATATATAACCAAAAATATCATACTTATACTGTACAATAAAATAATTCTTATTTTATTCAAAAATATATTCTTTGACTTTTTTTACGTAATTTTTAACGAATGCGCAGAAGTTATTTGATAATCAGATTCAATATTTGTTAATTGGAGATGCATAGTCTTTAGTTGCTTGCCCACATAGATTATAATAATAGAAAGGAAAAAATTAAGATCAGCGTTTACTCAGTCTCGTTAAAACATTATTAATTCAGTTTATTTATTTAAATTACAGTATCTAAATAAACAAAATGAAAACAACTCACAAATTGCAAAAATGTTATATCTGTTTATTTAAAGAGAAAATTATTAATTATAATAAATAATGTTTAATTCAATAGTTATAACTATAAAATGTTAAAAACCAGATAACTAAGTTATTTTTAATTAATCTTTATACTTACTACAAATTTTTAGATATTAATTTAACGGATCTAAAAAGTTACAACTTTTTTATTTATTTAAATATTTAAAAACTTTAAATTAATTTAATTTCGAATTATCCAATTATTTTGCTAGTTTTATTTACTTTTTTTACACAGTTTATGATTTTCAGTACTACAATTAATAAAAACTGGAAGCATTAAAATGTAGGTTTATAGGTTCCAGGTTTATTCGCTAGTTATGTAGGAGAAAACTTCTTTTGGTCCCCAGTTCAATGTTATCAGTTATCAGAAGAAAAGAATTTATTATTGTTAATAAAAATATACAAATATATTTTTTTAATTTTTAAATAAAAAAATATTTTAATGTAATACGTTTTGTAAACACTTTATAAATATTTTATTATTTTTTGCTAGCAATGATTACAATTTATAAAACGTTACAAAACTACACTACGGAGACTAAATTCAAGTCATTTGCTTAGCTTTTTTTTAAATTATAAAACCAATAAAAAATAATCGAAAATAAGTGGAAAAGTAAATATTATTTGTTTATTAATTATTATTATCTTTATTATTACAAAACGTTTTTTAAAACATAAAACAAGAAGATTATATCATGCAATGTCAAGTAAAATTTACATATTAAAGAACTTGCATGTTAAAATTGAGTATTTTCAGTTTATACTCAACACCGTTATCGGAATTATGTTCTAATCTTATACTGTATTTTAGTAAATAGAATCTTTATGTTATACTAAAAAACGTTTTTTATATAAGCCGGGTTCTTACATTCGCTTTCTATTCCATTTTTATGTTTCAA
Organism: Cardicola forsteri; assembly: GCA_025895645.1. NCBI lineage: Eukaryota > Metazoa > Platyhelminthes > Trematoda > Strigeidida > Aporocotylidae > Cardicola > Cardicola forsteri. The sequence goes on along the minus strand of JAKXYG010000828.1, from coordinate 619,012 downwards.
TTGTAGTTGATACTGGTTTTAGCAAAGTTTTGTTTGCATATAATAAAATTTTATTTTATTATACTAAAATTGGTATACCTATAATTTTAAAAATTGTAAAACAAAAAATGCAATTTAATAAATTACAAAAGTTAATTTTTACCTTATTTCTTAGGATTTCTAACAATATTGAAGGTTAATTATCGAATAATATTAACTAAGTTGACAATTACTTATTATTACTTTTACAAATATTTTTTTTTAATTTCTTAAAATTAGTTTAATGATTAGTTGATTTAATGTTTTTATTATTTATTTTAAAAAATATGTTTAAATAATATAATTATAGTTTAAACAAAATATTTTATAGACTTATATCTTAAATTTTTTTTTAAATTTGGAATTATATATTATTGTTTATAATGTTTTTATAACAGGCCATTTACAATATTTTAAAAATTAATATTAAACCTGTGTAAATAAATACGACAAAATGTATAATCATTTATTCAAATTTAATGTTATTATTACAATTACTATTAATTAATTGCTATTTTTTAATTTAATTCATGTAAATTTATAACCAAAATGTTAAATTTTAAAACTAGGTTTTACTTAAGTAAACATATAAAAATTGAGTTAATTATTGTAACAATGTCTGTTTTTTCTTTGTGATTTAATTCCAATAAACTGCTGGATTACTGATTAGACAGAGGAGCAATTTTAGCATGCAGCGTCGCTTGTGAAAATTTAGGATTTTTCACGAGTTGAGTAGGCCAAAACGCGTTTTAGAACTTGGTTCTCAAATTGTCTTAAATTTTCAGGGGAAAAAATGAAATGGATGGTGAGCTAAAGGGGGATTAGTCACAGAAAAAATATTTGAAATCAAGATAAAATCAAGGTAGATAGTGGAAGTTAACAATTATAGAAAACGAGCAAAATTATAAATATACAAAAATAATAATAAAACAAGTTACTTATTACAATGCAAAAATACTGCAATAATTTTTGAAAAAGAAGAAAAGAGAAAAATATGGACGTGTAGCGTGACGCGCGCCTTACCTCGCGGTTACGTTGAAGTTGTACTAGTCGACCTTTACCCCAGTATCTACGTTTATGCTTATTACGTAAAGCAATGGATAAAAACGCTAAACAAGAAAAAAAAAGTATATTGTTGAACTGACTGGATCAAACTATAGAAAAAAGCTGAAAAGCAAGATGACTGGATCGCAGTGGATGTATAAGTGGCATGGGAACCGTTCTTTATACATCCGTTCTCACCAATACAAATTATTAATACATTGAAACAAAAATATTAATATTAATAAAATAATATTTTTAAAAATAAAATTTTTTTTAGAATAAAATTAAATAATACTGTTTATTTTTGCTTCCAATTTTCTTCGCAAATTGTTACTGCTACGGTTCTGTCATTAAAAAAAATATTAAAAAAAAGTATTTTTTTGCAATTAAACTTTTTATTTTATTAAATTATTTTTATTATTTTTATTTACAAATAAATGTAATTAAAGTTTTAAACGTTAATTTTATGTTCAAAACATATGAATACATTAAACACAAATGCTAAATATTTTTTATAAATAATTTAAACAATTAACTTTTTATTTAAAATAAAATGTTATAGTTTTATATTTTAACGTTTGAGTATTTTTAAGGATTTATATTAATATATCTGTTTTAGTAATGTGAAAAATGTTTATCTGGCCTTGTTGTTTTAGGATCCTTGCTTCTAGTAGGATGCCTCAATTTTTTCGAATTTGCGCGTTTATAATTATGTGTTTATCCATATTTAAAACTATTATATTAATACATTGATTTATTTTTTAAAAACATTTTTGTTATGTTACTAAAATTTTTAAGTTTATTTGTTTAGAGTCGATTACTATTTTACCATATATATATATATATATATATATAGTTTTTAGTAATGTATTATTCTACAGTATTTTTGTTTGTATTGTAATTTTTAAAATTTTGGATAAGACAAGTTTAAGGTCTTTATATGTGATTTGGTAAACTGGTTTACATGGGGACTCTTAGTTCTAGACGAAAACGTGTTGGTGTTATTTTTATTTAGACAACTTTAACTTACTATGGTTCAAAAATTATGTTCTAGTATTATTGTTTGGTTCTACGCTACACCAACTAAGACAATATTTAATTAGGGAACTGGCGATTTAATTTAATATCGTTAGTATTTATTATTCAAAAATATTTTTATGCTAAATACGCTAGTTTTTTGCATTCGGTAAAAGTTTAGTCAGTTATCAGATAATCTATGCAGGTTTGTTTTTCAATAGATATAATGTTTGGATTAGTGTTTTAAAATTTGATATTTGACTTGAAATTTTTTGAACATCTTTTTATTGGTAATGTTTTTTAACAATTAATGATTTGTGTGATCATTTTAAATAATTGTTGATTTATGTCTACTTCACAGGCAGAATTTTATTTTTGCATGTTTAACTTTATTACTTTTTTGTATATTTAATGTAATATCAAGCATCAAAATTTATATTTTTTGATTACATATTTTAAGAAGCTTTTGTATGATAAAGTAGAAAATGAACGTAATTGCATATGCACGTGCCCGCATTGTTTAAGATTGAATTTACTATTGAGAAAGGTGTATATATTAAGTGCAAATTTTATGTAGAATATAGCATGTAAACCTTTATTCAATTAATGTTAGAAATACAGTTATTAAACATTTTGTTGTTTAATTAGTTAATTAATGCCTTCTATAAACTGCGCTTTGATCGGATATTTTGGCTATGGTGAAACTACATCATTACAACAGCAGCAGTTGGTGACAATCATTTCTTTATTAATCCTAAAATTGTATAGCATCCACAATAATTCTCTTTCATTGTTTAATAATTTTTGGAGGTATGTGGGGATATGTTAACCCCATATATTTTTATGGTGTGTATATATAGCAGTTGGACTTTGTTAAATTTAGCAGTAGTGCTGTCACAAGGATACTGTCTATTAGTTAAAACATTTTGTTATTCTCTTGCGTTTGTCATGATTGTAAAGTTTATAATGGTTGAATATGTTGTACAAATATACTAAATGTTCCTGAGGATTTGAGTAATGCTTATAAAAGCTCAAACTTTAATGATGGTGATACTCCTGACTGTTATTCCTTCACATGGTGCATCCTGGACTAGGTGCCTATAGAGACCGAATATGTGGCGGTATGTCTTTTACTGGACTCCCACTCAGTGAATGGGTGCTAGCATACCCTAGATGCTATCTTAAGGTAACTATTTATTGTATGTAGCCGGTTAGTTTAGGGGAGTTGATCCTGACAGAAAATCAGGCCTTAGGTCCTTAACCTGTGCAAATGAACATGAAGCTTCGCTCAAACAGAAAATATGTAGTGGAATTAGCAAGATTGACATTGCTTGTTTCCAGGATACAAGACTGGATTGTTTAGAACCGTTTTGTTTTTCTACAGCTTCCCAATTAACATTGTATTATTCCTCCCATCAAATTGTGTACTAAATCCAGTAGATCATGGGAGTAGCATTTTGTTTATCCCCATTAGCTACAGCGCGTTAATTGACTGGAAAGGTATATCTCCACGCGTTTTAAAGTGTCCAGGTATGCAATGGCTGTGATCAATACTTATGCTCCAACCAATTTCATTCATTCATTCATTTATTTTGGTTGGTGACGTGGTCACCTCTTCATTATTTCCCATATTTATACGACATGTAGAACGATCGATTTCGATGGTTTGACAAGCGTAGACAAACGTGGAAGAATAACAAAGTTTCTTGGCTGGTAGACGGCATCCTTGTGACGTCGCCACTGTTCGCAGAGATTGATGAGGCCGCCTGATTTTTTGTCAGGGTTATCTCCCTTAGCCCAAGGGCTACATATGGTATACGTATACCTTTAGATACCTTTTAAGTATCCTGGGTGTATGTTCGCACCCACCCGCCGTAGCGGAAGCCCAGTTAAACCGCTGTGCACTTGGACCCTGCTGTTATTAGTTTAGATGCCTAGGGGCACCTAGTCCAGGATGCACCACGTGGAGGACTAACAGTCAGGAATATCACCATCATTGGAAATTGAGACTTTATAAGCATTACTCAAATCCTCAGGATCATTAGCATCCCTTCCAACCAATAATTATTGCAACTTCAAGATATACATTATCATCTCAAGATTTTATCACCTATCGTTGTTGTTGGAGGAGATTTTAATAGCAGAGTTTACAGGGATGATTGCCATCAAACCTGTATAGGCCCTTGGACGATTTAGCTCGAACAATGTGAGAACAGAAGGTTAAGTGAATTCGCGGCCAAGTGCAATATGGTTCTCACGAACACATTTTTCTAACACCCCTTGAAACATTTAACAATATTTCGTTTAAGTTGTGGTAGATATTCCTTCCAGATTGATTACGTTTTGGTTAGCAAACGTTGGTTCAGTGCAATTAAAAATTCCCGCGCTTACAGAGGCTGTCGAACAAGAAGTGAGGATGACTGATCAGTCACTTGTTTTGTATTCGTTTCGGTTACATCTAAGAACTGCCAAGACTACACCTGGTATTCTTTTTCCAGATTACTCCCTGCTCACAGACAACAACTAAGCTGCCAAATTTTCCAAACATATGGGAATAAATCAGTCTTGGAGCACTTAAACAAAAGATTGGTACAGTTAGCTTGGTGCTTCTCTGTTCAATTAACTTAGGGGGCCCAAACTGGTTGTCCACCAATTCTTGTGACCTTTTTGTACAAGCTACAAAAGCTGTGAAAAAAAGAAAAGCAAGGGCATTACGTGTGGAAAAGTGAACCATAATTTTGCACTATATTTACCCTGTTTTGTGTAGAGGTTTATTAATATTATGCGTTTTACTTTAGATTGGCAATGGTTTTTAACGATCATGTCTACTGCAATTATTCCGTGCACAATTCCGTAAGGGACACATTGAAATGGTTTAGTAATACGGATGCTTTTACTCGTACGGAGTTTATGTGTGGCTTGTTGCAAATTTCTACTCCATTGGAATTACGATATTTCGGCAGTTGTCTTGAAGATTTAGCTCGACAAAATTATGAAAGCTTTTTGGAAACCGAATTGCAAGCCAATGCGCCAACTGAAAGTTTTGGAATTCTAACAATTCACAATTTAATTGTTTCCAGTTTTACCAAAATTACACCAATTGATTCCAGTGTGTTGTGTATACCTCCATCCCTTTTCATTTTGCAAAACAATTCAGCTTTTAGACACAAGCTCGTTGACAGTCTTTCACTACTAAAATCAACAAATGTTGTAGCAGCATCGAGTTTTTTTGCAATTTTGATGGCAGACGAGTGCAATTCGCAGGTATCGCCTATTTATAACCAACGCCAAACCACTTCTCTATCTTCAACCTCGTTGCTTGTGTCTGATTTGATTAAAATGTGTTCAAAGTTTGGTTCAATATCGTGCGAGGATGTTTGCAAAGACAATTCAATGGTGTATACCCTCAGTTTTCTCGAATTGAATGTTTTGCATGAAATTGTTTTCATTTACACACTGGCCGCCTTTCATCCAGCTTTTTCCTTTTCTCAACGTCAATTGCTCTATCGGCGATTGGCGTTGATAAAGATGTTGGCTAATGTACATCCTGAACGTTATCATGATTGCGCAATGCACAATTCGAAGGTTAACAGGAATGTCAAAAATTGTGCTTATTTGGCGGCTGACTATCGGTTATCCTATTACAATTCTGAATGCGAAGATTACTCTTCCAAGTCGCCATCAATTGAAAATTATCCTTATGTTGCAAGCAAAAAATGGTCTATAAATGTAAGTATGGATTATATTTTTAGTGCGGTTAGTCGCGTGGTCATTTCTCCATTGTTTCTATATTTGTACAGTATATTAAACAATCGACTCCGTTGATTTGATAAAGTAGAAAAATAATGATTTTTTTGATTAATAGATGGCATTTTTGTGATAGAGCCACTGTTCGCAAAGATAGACGAGGCTGCCTGATTTTTTGTTAAAGTTATTTTCCTTAGCTCCAACGCCTACATATGGTATACGTATGCCTTAATATACCTTTTAAACACCCCTGGGTGTATGCTTGGTATTCGGTGCCTGTTGTGTTAGTCTAGGTGTCTTAGTGCACTTAGTCCAGAATACACTACGTGGATGTAACAGTTAGAAATATTACTATCCGTGGAAATTGACACTTAAGATGCATTACTTAAATTTCAATCATTTTTTAAGTTTGTACCATATAAAATTATATAAATGTTTTTTTAATTTACTCATTACGATTATATTATGGTTGTTTGAAATTATATTGTTATATTTAACTAGTCCTTAGTACTGTTTAATAAATAGATTATGATAATTATTTTAAATTTTAAGTCCCATCAACGGCACTAAATAGGGAATTTTGTCTAAAATTTTGTTAAGTGTCCACTTGCTGAAAAATGAATCTTTATCAAAACATTTAAACAACAAAAATTCCTTAAATTAAAAAGTTGTTGATTTTATGTACATGAATATAATGCGGTTATTGGCAAATTGGTTTGTTATTATTATTTTAGGGTACTAATAGTTTATATGGCGGATGTGCCGCATCCATTTGCAATTGTTCACATGGTAAGTTGTTATAATTCTTGTGTTTATGGTTTTATTGTCCTGTGTGTTTGTTTCATGCGTCGTATATACACACGCACATATATTGATGATTTCACTTAATCTTTGATTTTAAGTCAGTTGGTAACTAACGTAATTTTTAAAATTATTAATAGTATATATTGGTGAAATTCATTCATTCATTCATTTTGGTTGGTGATGTGATCACCTCTTCATTATTTTCCATATTTATAAGGTATATAAACGATCGACTTCGATGGCTTGATAGGCATAACTAAAGTAGAAAAATAAGGTAGTTTCTTGACTGGTAGACGACATCCTTGTGATGTCGCCATTGTTCGCAAAAATTGACTAGGCCGCCTGATTTTTTATCAGGATAATATCCCTTAACCCAACGGCTACATATGGTATACGTATACCTTAAGATACTTTTTAGGTACTTTGGGTGTATGTTTGCACCCACTTGCCATAGCGATACCCCAGTTATATCGCTGTGCACTTGGTCCCTGCTGTTATTAGTCTAGATACACATAGACACCTAATCTAGGATGCAGCACATGGAGGTCGAACAGTCAGGAATATTACGATCAATGGAAATTGAGACTTTATAAGCATTACTCAACTCCTCAGGATTATTAGCATAATTATATTTTATTCATAATATAGCTGCTAATGTTCTTGAGGATGTAAATATTGTTCAAAAAAATCGCAATTTCTAATGATGACAATATTCCTAAGTGTTACCTGCACTTGGTGCATCCCGGACTATGTGCACCTAAGCATCTAGACTAACACAGGAGGGACTAAATACCCAGCAGTATTTGTCGGATGAGTGTAATCATACACCCAGGGTATATATATATATATATATATATATATATACTATATACTATATGTAGTCATTGCCCAAAGTAAAAAAACAAAGTTCAAGAGGCTTGGTTAGTCTATGCGGACACTGCGCTATCTTTGTTGTACTTGCCAAATCATTGGAACTGATCGCTTGATATGATGTAAAATAATGAAGAGGTGACCACGTCATTGGCCACAATGTGTGAATAAATGAATTGAACATTATAATGAAATGTTTGTCTCAATTTTTTGTAATTTGTCAGCACAATTTAAACCGGAACGGAAAAATCATTTAAGATGTTTCAGTTTGCCGTCGCAATTGTATTCATGTTCAACTAATTGTTGTGATTGTGATTTAAAAGTAAGTCTTGTTTATTGTTTATTGATTTTAGTGATAATATTGCCAACTCTTTTTAGTGTTTTTGATATTCAAAGAATGTTTTATGTATAACAATTGAGGGATAATAATGTAGTTTCTTACTGGCAACAGTTTTAATTCCAAGTAGTTTGTTAAAGCTTTTGATAAATTATTGAAGTCTCAGTTGCAACAAAATGCCTTAGGGAATTTTACAATCGTTTAAGACAATGCGTCAATTTACACTTTAAAAGATGTAACATGTTTTTATAGTATTACTTACAATTTACAATATTTATTTTATTTAGACTGCAAAAGCTTTAATAAGAAAGAAACCGGTGTTTATAGATTTGCCTCCATATAGTCTAGATTTGAACGTAATTAAAAAACATTTTTAGTTTTTTAAAACGGGAACTTAACCAAATGGAAAAAAGCAGCACTCTTGGCTTAATAATAAAAATAGCATTCCATAGAATATGCAAATTTAAAACGGTTTAGGGATATTATTAACAATCCTGTACGTAGTTAAAAATACTGAAATTTTGAAGCTTATTTGTTTTTTTATCAATATAATATAATTTGTAGCAAATTATTTGAGCTTTTTAAAATTGTAATAAACAGTGATATTGTACTTTATTGCTAAAATGAATGTTGTATACTATAGAAATTGCTTTTGTAAATACTTTTTATGAATATTGTTGAAGTGTTATTTAAGGAAAGGAAGCTAATGGTCCTGAGAATTTGAGTAATGCTTATAAAATTTCAATTCCCAATGATGATGATATTCCTGACTGTTCGTCCTTCACGAGGTGCATCCTGGACTAGATGTACATATGCTTCTATTAACAGCGTGGACAGACTATAGCGGAATTACTAGGTTTCCGTTACGGTGGGTGGGTGCGAGCATATACCTAGATGGCCTCGTCAATTTTTGCGAACAGTAGTACCGTCACAAGGATACAGTTTAGCAAACATGAAACTTCGTTATTCTTCTACGTTTGTTACGCTTATTAGGTCATCGAAGTCGATCGTTTTGTGTCGTATAAATATGGAAAATAATGAAGAGGTGATCACGTCATCAACCAAAATGAAATGAAAAGGTTATTTAAGGAATTTATTGGTAAAAGATACATTGACAGATGTTACAAAATATACGTTAGTTTTGTCTTTGATCAACAAAATGATTGCGTATACCTAATAAAAAAGAAATTTAAAGCATTGGGTTCCTTTTATAATTCCAAATAAAAATGTAAGAAGACGTAAACTGTGAGATGAATTCATTTTGTATATTTTCATCAGTTACAAACATAAAATTTTGGTATTTATATACAAAAAAGGGGTACAGGTGAAATTTAATTTAGTCGAACTCACAAACATAACGACCAAGCTAAGTTCAATGTAGTGACAAACTGTTTTTCTGCACACAAAGCAAGTTTTAATGTGTGATTATAAACAGATTCGAGAATTTTGTATATATATACTAAAATGATATATTTGTGACTGACGACAATATACGAAATGAATTTATAAAACAGTTTACATATTCTTATATTTTTATTCGGGAAAAAGAAATTATTCTGTTTTTTTTGCTTAAAGGATTATAACTTTGTTAAAATGACACTATTTTCATATTGTCAAAATTATTCTATTTTCTGTCAGTCTATAAGCACTTGTTTGTTACAGAGGAAATGCAGGTTGACCGTTGAATGATGTATTAACAACAACAAGAGTTGGTGGCAAAGTCACATCTTGACTTGTTCCAAGTTCGTATAGCATCTCGAATAATCCCCTTCCATTATTCACGGTTTTCAGAGGCGTGTATTAGTTTTAAAATTTAAATTATACATACGTAAGAATGTTACTTACGATTTTAGAATTATTTGTATCCTACGACACCATAATACATTTATCTCCACTTTCCCAACGTTTTGTATTGCAGTGACCCATGACTTATAATTCCTGCTTTGGATTCTGAGAGGGTTAGGTTCAATTCTTTGAGTGTCATGTTTTGTATAGGCTTTGACAACCTACCAGAATTACAAGTGCAGTAGACTAGTCGATTGGGAGTTCATCTTTAAGGAACTAGTGATTTGATCGATTTGTTTTTGATATATCAGTTTTCACTATAGATGATAAAGATAATCTGGTTGGTTACGTGGTCACCTCTATTATTTATTTATTCGTACATTATATGAAACGATTGCCTACAAGAGAAGAACGAAATTTGTTGACTCATACATGCATTTCTGTAACGGCACAATTATTTGCAAAGATTGTCAGGGTTATCTTGTTTGTCCAACGGTTACTTATGGAATACGTGTACCTCAAGATACCTTTTAAGCACCACATGGAGTTATGAGTAAACAGGATTATTGATATAGGAAATTGAGACTTCATGAACATTACTCAATCTTCAGGATTATTTACATTTGTGGGATAGTAATGATTCTGAAGATTTGGGTAATGCTTATACAATTTCAATTTTTAACAATAATGATATTCTTGACTGTCGTCTTCACGTGGTGTATTTTGAACTAGCTACATCCTAAGCACTTACACTAACACAGCGCGCAAAGCGGTACAACTGGGTTTCCGCTTAGGTGGATGAGTGCAAGTATATACCCAGGATACTTACAAGGTATCTTCAGGTATACGTATATCATATATAACCGATAGGCTGATGAAGATGAACTTGACAAAAATCAGGTGTCCTCATCAATTTTTGTGAACATTAGCGCCGTCACAAGGATGTTGTTCAGCAGTCAAGTAACTTTGCTATTCTCTTACGTCTGATGTTAATGATTTTGGGGACTTGAGTAATGCTTATAAATTGGTCCAGCGGTACAGCGCTTGAATTTGGACCTCGGTGGGCATCCGGGTTCGAATCTCACCACCGGCATTAAAATACGGGCCCACGTTCAGCTTCGCTAAAATGTCCACTGCTGAAAGATGTTTCTCGTAAAAAATTCAAAGTAACAAACATGAAATAAAAAAATAAAAATTTCTATTGATGTTGATTTTTCTGACTGTTCATCCTCCAGGTGCTGCATCCTAGATTAGGTGTCTATATGTATCTAGACTAATAACAGCAGGGACCGAGTGCACAGCGATATAACTTGGGTATCGCTTTGGCAGGTGGGTGCAAGCATACACCCAGAGTATCTATAAAGTATTTTAAGGTATATGTATACCATATGTAGCCGTTGAGTTAAGGGATATTATCCTGATAAAAATCAGGCGACCTCATCAATTTTGGCGAACAATGTTGACATCATGAGAATGCAGTCTATCAGCTCAGAAACTTCCTTATTTTTCTACTTTAGTTATGCCTATCAAGCCATCGAAGTCGATCGTTTATATGCCTCATAGATATGGAAAATAATGAAGAGGTAACCACTTTACCAACGAAAATGAATGTTACACTTATTAAATCATCATAATCGATCGTTTATTCGCTGTATACATATAGAAATAATGAAGTAGTGACTACATCACCAACCAAATTGAATAAAAATTTACATCCACTTTACTACAGTATTTTATAATTCCTTCATTCTTCTTCCCTTTTTGGCAGTACTTCGATCGGTTGGTACAACAAACGACTGTATCCAAAATCGACGACGCTACATTATCCCACTCCACCAACTCGAATATCATTTCCGACACAACCGACAGTTATGCTCGACACCGACGAATTTCGTGTGATGGCGACGACGAATTGAATTATTCCAAGTCGCAGCAACAATTCGGCAGCCGCAGCATTTCCAATTCGTCTTCTGCTACCGACATCGAATGCATCGATGGCGACGATGGCGACAAGAGGAAAATAGGGCAACATTTATTTGTGAATAGTAATCATAATCATCAACCGCATTCGCCTTTGCACTATTTACAATCGTGGTTAAACAGTCCTACCCAACTGTCCAACGTTGCTCTTTCCAAGTTGCAAGTTGCGACAAGTACCACCCAAGTATCATTGTGTTGCGCATCCAACAACAGTGCAGCTTCCTACTTACCAATCAATAAGGATGAAAAATCAATATTGTCTGTTCATTCAAGGAATGACAACAATTCAGGTTTGTGTACTGTTCGAATGAATGGCCTTTTTGTTATTTCCCTATTCAGTACAAGTCATTTCGAATAAAAGCGCAACAATTGTAGGAAAGTAGTAAAGTTTGGTATTTTTGTAGCGGCACGACCGCTTACAAAAAATGAATGATGTTATTCTGTCACAGTTGTATCCTTTAGATCAACAGCCTCATATTTAAAGATAGCGTTTTAAATTACACATTGATTTCAGAATTGTACTGTTTTCATATTTTATACAATACCAATGTTTTTTTTACAAAATCAGCAAACACTACACTCACGTCAGTAACCAATTCGCGTCTGTACAAAGACATCATCCAAGCCGTAACTAGTTTAAAAATGACATCAGACGGTTCGAATTTGACCACCACTATTACCACAACAACAACAACAACATCCTCGATGTCTAACAATCATTCGCGATTCAACGCTGCTTCGCTCAAATCTTGTTTTTCGCGGTCCGAAACCGCCCACATGATGATTCGCAAACGGCACAGCTCCGGTTCTTCGCCTATGTCCACTCCGCCTTCAGAAACGAGCGGCTCCGATTTGATGACATTGCGATGTCCCACTTTGTCCAACTACTACTGCACTGCGACATCAACGTGTACCGATTTCGCGAAGCCTGTCGAATGTGAATTGCAAAATAATAGTTTATCTGTTGGTTCTGACCGTAATAATGGTGCGGCCAATTTGAAGTCGTTGACTTTGTTTAAGGGTAAGTTAAATTTTTGGGGAATCCTGATAATCTCTAGTGTTTCAAGTAGTGCTCATGAAGTCGGAATTTCTAATGATGGTGACATTCCTAAGTCCGCGTACTTCTATGCGATGTAACATGGGCTCACAGTAACGTAGATTAGAGACCTAGTGATCGGCAGTTTAACTGGGCGGATGGTTGCAACTATATTCACTCAGGGTACTTAAAAGGTATCCTAAAGTAAACGTACACCATGTGTAAACGTTGGGTAACTGTGTATACGTAAGCATCGTTAAATGTCCACTTGCTAAAAAATGTTTGATGAAAATTACTTGAGCAGTAACAACCAACTAGTTTTCTTTTAATTTATTGATGGCACTAAATGCCGACTCACGTTCGGTTTTGATAAAATTTCCACTGCTGGAAAATGCGTTTCTCGTAAAACATTTGAAGTATTAAAAATAAATAAACGTAAAAGTAGAAATACATTTGAGAAAAAATTGTACCTTATGAGGACAGGGTCAGTGTTTGCACAAATTGATGAACGTGCTTGATTATTTGTCAGAGTTATCTCCATTATCCCAATAGCTACATATGGTATATTTATATTTTAAGATATCTTGAGAGTATTCTGATGTGGTGTTTGCACTTATTAATCAATGCATAAGCCCAGTGATACGACCTTACACTTTATTCTACGTTCAGGAAGCAGCACCCCGAGGCATTAGAAATATTACCATCAGGAAATTATGACTTTATAAACTTGACTTAAATACGCATGTGATTTTTATCAAATGGTTTATTTATTTTTCTAGAATCCAGTGCCGATAGTGATACTGTGGTGTTGGATCAAGTAGAACTTGATCCACCAATGACTTTAACCGATGTGAATACCACTAGGATGTTTAAGTCAGCCGACAACTTTCGACCTCCTCGCAAATTTACTCAACCGCTTCATGTAAATGCCACCTCTTTTGTACCATCAATTCCTACCTACAATCCTCAATTTCACGTACTTAATCCAAACGTCTACGCTCGATCATATTTCGTCCCATCGGGCGTCTTTATTCCCGATTCTAGCGTGTTGATGACGCCTCAGCAACAACCACCGTTTTTAATCAATCCTATTCAATACAATGCTCCACATTACGGACCGTGGCCTCAATTCCTTAACAATTCGTCAGTTACCAAGCCGCTTTTGTTGCCCTCGACCTTTCCACCTGGACGTCAAAATGTTGCAACGATCAATCGGTTTGACGTGAATTGTGTTCAACAACAACAACAACAGACCGTTGCAAGCGGCGACGTTCAACACGTGACTCGTAGCGATGAAGGTGGCGAGGACACTTCCAGCGGTAGTGAACATCCGTCAACCAGTGATGGATTGCTCAATGGTAGCACCGGTCTACAACGAACGACCAATGTATTGCCCAAATATGTACTATTTCCGGGCATGTCAGACTGCTATCCAACTCAGTTGGTCACAATGTCGCAGTCATTTGCCAACAATTCCACTGTTACTTTTGTGACGTTGGGGAATTCAGTGCTTCAAGATAATCCTTTGTCATTATCATCATCATCATCTTATTCCAACGATGGTTGCCAGTCAGTGAAAGGTCACCAATGTGGCACTGGTGTATCGGAAGCTGCAGATGAGAGTTGTACATATAATTTGGTACAATCTACTTCTAGTGTGCTATATTATAGCTCCGTCGTAGCTACGCAAAAGTAAGTTTGTTATTGTTATTATTTGTGATTGTTTGGATAGAGAATTCTTAAAAACGTTTTAGATTATTATCCTTTTGCTGTTTTTGAACATCATACGAATAAGAACTATCTATTGTTTTTTTTAATGTATTTATTATATTATTATTAGCAGTAGTGGTAGTAGTAGTAGTATTTTAATTATTGCTAATTTAACTGCTTTAGTAGGAATACATTCACTATTATGGGATGTGAAACAATGTTTACTCCAAAACCTAAGACTAAAATAATATAAAGTAATGCAAATAGCTCCGTAATATGTTTATGGATGGTATTGTTGTTAAGTGTATTTTTATATTATTATTTTGAACAATGTTGAATTTTTTGGAAATTGATATAAAGCACATGGTGAATTTTCCATTTCTTTTAAATTTATAGTTTTGATACGGAGAGCAGAGATTTCATGTGTTTATTGTGATTGGTGACGTGGTCATTTTTACTGTTTCTATAATTGTAGAATATATCAAACGGTCAAATCCAATGGCTTTATAAGCATAACGTAGGGCAACAGTTGTACTTGGTGCATCTATGCACATAAACTAACACATCAGGAATTACGGAACTGTTGTATTATGGGGTTTTCGTCTTGTATAATTGATGTAAGAATGTACCTAGGATACTTAAAAGATATATTAAGGTATACGTACGTATCGTTGGGCTAAGAAAGATAAACTTAATAAAAAATCAGGCGATGGTATCAGTTTTTGTAAACAGTGACGCCATTACAAGGTTGTCGTCTATTGGCCAAGAAACTTTATCATTGTTTACATGTGTCACGCTTATAAAGCCATCGGATTCGATCGTTTAATATGCTATACAAATATAAGAATTACGAAGAAGTGACTATGTCACTAACTAAAATAAAGACAATAAAGGATGGAATATTAACTTGTATTTTTCTACACTTTTTCCCCTACAGTTCCAGTTCAAATGACGTTTCCTTTGCAGCTCGATCATCGACTCCTTGTCAGACGACGTGGTCTGGTTTATCCCAAACGTACGGATCGCCCTATATGTCCACTACGATCAATCAGACCAATGCCTTTAGTAAATTTCCAGATCCGCACACGAACTCTGTCACACACCATATGGATTTGTACCAATTGCCACCGCCTCATTTCTACAATCCCTTAACCACCGTACTGACTCAACCTCCAGCAATGAGCATTGCCAATCCCATGTCAAAAAATATGTTTTATAATTTCCAACCGTTGGCCATGTTTCCCAAAATTTCCAATCACGTTCACGCCGCCCCGTTCGTTGTTCGTTGTGCTTATGGAATTCCATCTGAATCCTATCAGCCCTATTCGACAGCACTGTTCAATATGAATGGCTCGTGTTTGAGCGCAAATGCCGTCTATACGGATGCTTCTAAATCGTCTCCAATCAACATGATCTATTCTACATCGAATTCAGTTTTGCCCACAAATTCCACGTCATCTGCTTCGATTGCCAACATTCCTCCAGCTCCAAATTGCGTGTACTTGCCGCACATTTATCCGTCAATTATTCAGTCGAGCGATTCGCCATATTTGGACACAACTTTTGCATCAGCACCCTATCATCAAGTTCAAAATCCATGGTCCATGTCTTCCAATGTGGTTGGATATCCACGATTTCCAAGTTGTTACATTTGCGGAAACGTCGGGCACAGGGCTAACAGTTGTCCTTCGAAATGGTCCAATCAATTGCAACATTTGAACGACGGTTAGTCAATCAGTTATGAACTGGACTGATTGTAGAATGTTTTAATTAGGCGTTATAATTGAAGTAGTTGGTGAAGTGATCGTTTTTTTATTATTTTCTATATTTGTACAACATAGTAAACAATTCGTAACAATTTCGTAACTTTAACAAATGTAGAACAATAACGACATTTTTTGACTGATGAACAATATTCCTGCGACGGTTCCAGTGTTTGTAAAGGTTACCGAGACCGCTCGATTTTATATCAAGGTTATCTCTCTTAGCCCAATAGTTGCATATGAAATACTTTTCAAGTACTCTAGTTGCAATCATATATACAGTGTTTAAAAGGCGTTTCAATGTGTATACATACAATAAATAATCAATAATAATAATAATTATTATTGCAGTAATAAGTGCAAGTACATATTCAGACTAGCTAGAATGTATTTTTGAGGTATTCGTGTAGTTATTTGCCTAAGCGAGGTAACCCTACAAAAAAATGTAGCGGTTTTGTTAATCTTAGTAATAATAATAATATAACATATGCGCTTTTGTGTGGTTGGCATTTCGTTAAGACAATGGCACATAAATACAACATTATTGATTTTTATGATGTGGCATCGTATCTTGTGTCAATATTTGGTATGCAAAAAGGGAGTTTAAAAGCTTCCTTTCTACAATATTGAATATTTGATGCAATGTTTTCTGAAATGTTTAATTTGTCCACTATTTACATATATGAATGCAGTTTGTTTCATTTTGTGCTTAATAATTTGGTCGCTACTTCATTATTTCTACATTTGGACATTAACCTGATGGTCTGATACGCAGGAGAATAACGACATCTTTTGACTGATACAAGGCATCTTTGTGACACCGCTACTTTTCACAAAGATTGACCAGTCTGTTTTTTTTGTCAATTATTTTTATTAGCCTACTTGGCTACATATGGCATACGTATGCCTTAAGATACCTTTTAAGTATACTGGGTATATGCTTGCATCTATCTGACAAAACAGTGCACTTGGTCCTTGCTGTTCTGCATTCATTTATTATAGGTTGTTTCGTATTGTTCTATGTGTGGTACTGTTCTTCAATATGTGCCGCGATGCCAGAGGTGGCTAGAGTGCTAGATTTTAAACCGGTTTTACCTTCACTACTAGTTCACCAATTGCAGGTCTGAAAAATACTGGATGAATGTTTCCCAGAAAATATTCAACCATTAAAAAGCAAATGCTCTAGACTTGTAGCTGTGTGAACATAGATTTAAGTTCTACTTTTTGACATTGAATGTGTCTCCTTTATCTGGAACTGGGTGAAAATGTTAGAAATAAACCCGGAACACCATTATGTAACTCTATGTGTAAGATTGAATATAACTTGTACTTCATTTGAGTCTAATGATAATTTAATCTTCCATATTTTTGTTTTCAGGTACATTCAGCTTAAATTGCGCTCCAGTTAATATTCCTTCCGTTACCAACATCACTTCCACTACCATTACTGCTACTACTACTACTGCAGTTACTAGATAGATTTCGTAAATGATTTCAAATCTTTTCATAGTTATTTTCATAGTTTATTTATTTATTTAATTTTTCAAATATTGAAATAAATAAAGAGAAAAAAATTTTTATGGATGTGTCAATGATTTATTATTATTTTCTTCATAGTTGGACATATGCATTTCAATTTTTACCAATAATACATGCTTGACTTTTTTAAAAATATTTTATCTTTATTTTTTGTATTTATGCCCTCCAAGTGTATACGTTGTATTTCTAATAACCGCTAAACAGTGTTTACCACATTTTATTTTTGTTAGTCAAAAAGAAAAACAGTTTGATGTAATGTGGTGTTTGTGATATTATACAATTACATCCCGGTTTTGATTTATTGATGAAAACACAACTATACAGCATGTATTCCTACTTGTTTTTGTGTATTTATTTTATTTTGCAGTTTGGTATGTGCGTGTGTGGATGGAATGTGTTATTCGTATTTAGGACGTGTCTTTCAATTTTCTTTTCTTTCGTCACAGTAAAGCATTGAGTGGGCGGCAAATGCCTTTCTTGGTTTGTGTCTTGTTTACACCTCATTGTATTAGTTTTCAACATTTTAAAGTTGTGCGAACATCAACGCAGTATTTTTTGCATACTTCAAGGATGACCATGATGTAGATTTACACTCCGATGTAGGGGTATGCGGGGACTGTGGTTGATGTATGAAAACGCATCGCATTTTGATGTGATATGCGTGTTTGTTTTCAATTTAGCTTTTATTTTTGTAAAAAGACATTTTGCTATATATAAATATATATATATATAACCACAGGGTCATGGTGTTGTTTTTATTGATTTAATGTATACTTTTTGTGGCTAATCGTGCATCCTGGATTAACACGGATTAGCAATCGAATGCACAGCGGTATAACGGCTTTTGTCTTGGCGGATGAGTGCAAGCGTAAACCAAATGTATTCAAAGTGTATCTTAAGGCATACGTATACTAAATGTTGTCGTTGGGCCAAAAGGGATGACTGTAAAAATTAAGTGGTCTTAACAATCTAGTGAACGGTGACTGTCACAAAGATGTCATCCATGAGTCAAGAAACTACTATTTTACATTGTTACCCTTATGAACCTATTAGTCGACGATGGTTTAATATGCTATAAGAATATCGAAATGGCATAGTAGTGACCGCTTCACTGATTAGATCAATACATATTTTTTTATTGCTCCTGCTTGAATGTTTTACGTGAAGCATCGTAGAGCACGTGGACATTTTAGCTAAACCGAACGGCTGCTACGCGGGTGGTGGGGATTGAACTCATGCCTATCCAAGTTCGAGTCGAGTGCTATATCGCTAGAACAGCCGAATGTAGTTTTTTGGATTGTCTAGATATTGATAAAAAGGGTTTGGATACAGAGTTGTGAACCAATTATATAGTTGACAATTGACTCAGTTTGTACAAGTAAAAAAGCGTCCATTGGGAATTGAACTTTCTTTAATAAATGGAAAGGTTTATGATTTACAAATTCGTTCATATTTCTAACACAACTAGTTGGCTTTAATTAATCCATTGTTTGTAAAGTACTTTTTCTCATCAATACACTTGACTGAAATACTAACACATATATAATCAATGAAAAATAGATATTTTAAAAATTGAGTTATTTAATACTAAATATTTTAATTGTTGAAAACAAATGTAAATCCTACCATAAATTCCACGTTCATTGAATTCATTTCAATTAATTGTGGTTAGTGACGCAGTCAATCCGTAATTATTTCTATATTTGTACAGTAAATTGACAGACGCTTAATATTTTGTCAGCGTTGTTAGTTTAACGCCTACATATGATACACAGTGGATAAACATGCTGCTGTCAAAATCAATGCAGTATAATTAATGCGCTTGTGTGACACTCAAATTATACTAAAATATTATTTTCAATATTATCATGGATCTCAGTGGGTATTGGTTCGAATCCAACCACGGGCACTAAAGTTCGGGCCCACGTTCGGCTTTGCTAAAATGTCCACTACTGAAAGATGTTTATCGTAAAACATTTAAAATAAAATTTTAAAATATTTTGTAAAAACTGATATTTTTTAAAGCATTGGCTTCTCTTTATAATTCCAAATAAAAATATGATGACGTAAACTGAAATGAATTCATTTCGTATATTCTCATCAGTCACAAACAACATTTTAGTACAAAAAGGGGGTACAAATGACATATATACAACTCAAACATATATATATCACTAAAATGTTATGCTTGTAACTGACAAGAACATACAGAATGGATTTATGTCACGGTATACGTCTTCTAATATTTTTGTAATATTTTTTCAATATATAATTCTACTTTAGGTCAAAAACAAGATTGTACACATTTATAAAAAATATTGAAAAACAAGCAGATTAGATGCTTAAAAACGGATTACATGAAATATACACATGTACAAAATAGATAATAAAAGCTATACATTTTTAATATTTTCGGTAATACTTATGGTTTTACAAAATTTTCTCAGCGTTTTTTAAATTAATGTAGAATCTGATATTGCATTACATAATCAGTGTTCCTAGTCGACAAATTTTATCGTGAAAACAATTACATTCTATTTTATTGTTGTTATTGGCTTCAGTAGAAGTAACTTTCAGCACAAAAATAGGTACAATTATAAAATACAATATAGTTAACAGTATATAAATGTAACTTTCATTGCAGTCAAGGTTTCTGCACTACATGACTAAAATACATTAATTTTAAAAGTATCATATAAATTAGCTTTTTTAAAATATAGAATAGAGCATTAGTTTTGTTAATTGTTCAGTGCTCTACAAGTTGAGGTGCAGCATTAAATACAAAATAAAAGATTTTACCAATTTTATGTAAATCAATACGGTAAACATGTGATTAAAAAAATTCACTACTTTAGATAAATCTTATAAAGCAGAGCTACATTATAGTGTAGGATGTTCAGATTAGTTTTAAAAAATGAGTAAGTGAAAAAGTTAAATCCTACTTTGATAGGATTGTTAAAAGTTCAATTTTATATTGATTCTGGATTGGTTAATACTTTGGATAAGTATGGCAGACGTGAGTATTTGTATTGATTAGTGTTGGATTTCATATCCAGTTCAAGTTCTTGCTGTTTTTCCAGAAGCTTTGGATTTGTTTAAAGCAGTGTGTTGTAAGTGAGTATTATTATCTTCAATCCTCAGTGCTAATTGTATACAGGATTTAAAATGTTGGTGTTGGTCTAGCAGTACAGCGCTCGACTCGAACCTGAGTGAGTCTCCGCTACAGGCTTCGCTCAAATATCCACTGTTGAAAGATGCTTTCTGTAAAACATTTAAAGTAGTAAAAAAATAAGACGTAACTTTTGATTCCAGTAGATTTTGATACCAATGATATGCATCTTTTTAAAACAACATAATCTTGTTTTAATAAACCAAGAAAAGTTACAGGTGCGCAATATAACATTAAAGGATACAAACAAGGTTTCTCAAACAATTTAATAATATAGTTATCAACATTTAGTTTTCTTAGTCTTTTTATGTAGTAACACAAGGATTTGGTTTTTATAAATATGTACTCTATATGATCACACCAGTATACACCAATATACTTAATTTTGTTACAGGTACATATATTTCTCTGATTTCATTTGAATGCTTTGTTTAATTATATTATTCACTTTGAACGCTTTATCGTAAAATTAACCAACTTGCATTTTGAAGGATTAATATTGATTGTTCCTTTTAGTTTTAAAAATATCTACATTCTTGTTTTTAATCTAAATTATATATATATATAGAATTGGTATTAAATGTTAGTTTTTATAAAATATTTAACTAATATTTCTAAGATAATGTTTAAAAAATATTTCAGCGTTAGTCTAGGAGCTTAGATGCACCTAGTCCAAAATAAAAATCAGGAATTTTACCAATATTGGAAATTGAGGCTTTATAAGTATTACTCATATCCTCATGATTATTAGTGCTTCTAGAAGATAATTGCCAGTATAAAACGCGTTTGTATTGATCCTACTACAATTGCATAAACATTGAATTATTGGAACTGAGCATTACCTCTTTTGAGATTACAGTTTTGGTTGAGTGTGAATTTGTTAAATTGAAGGAAGCAAAATATGAGGTTAATGCCCGGTCTATTACCTACTGTATTTTGTTACAAAGCGTTTTCAAACATTGGGAAAACTAAACTGGTTTACATTTTATGTTTTCGATGTCAATGTTGCATGATGATGTTAAAGCTACAATTTCTAAAAAAGGAACTAAAAAATTATAAATTTGGACAAACAAAATTTGTTTTTTTTTGTGAATAGTTTTCTGTATTTTTTTTATAACTTAGTTATAGAAAAGAAAGAGTTTGGATTGGACAGGTACTTACTTTCAGCAACATCATCAAACGATTCCATCAGCTCTCGTTTGGCTTCATCACATGTCTACTTGCATTCCTTTAACCAAGCAGTAACAATTAAGTAAATATAGAAAAATAAAAACGGTAAAACCTTATTAGTGTTGAACAGAGGTTCGAAAAACCGATGACAATTTTACGTAGACTGATCAAGTTCTTTTATTCGCCTAAAGACTACAAATGTGATTCTTTGACTTGTATGGAAACGAACAGACAAAACTTATAAGATAGTAAAATGTTTCATTGCCGGTGTTTTAAAAGCATTTTAAAGAACTACTAATTGGAATAAATGTAATGTGGATTTAAGATTGCGATATAAAAACAGTTTATTTGCAAGGATTATTTGTGTAGTTTATTCTTTTTACAGCGAAAGTGATCATAATCCTAATAACAATAGCAATAATAATAATAAGAAGAAGAAGAATAGAGAAAATGATTATCTTTATTATTATTATTATTATTATTATTATTATTATTATTATTATTATTATTATTATTATTATTATTATTAATTATTATTATTATTATTATAGTAACAGTACATTGCTGGACTCGAACTTGGGTAAGCATAGGTTTGAGCGCCACTACCGGCACTAGATGCGGGTCATTGTTTATCTTTGTTGAATGTTCGCTTACTGAAAAATGCATTTCCCGTAAAATATTAGAGCAGTGATGACCAAATAAATGAATATTAATTGTAATAATAATGACAGTATAATAAAAGTAGTAAAAATGGTTGTTATATTATTACTACGATTATTATTAATAGTAATAATAATAATAATACACATTGACTTTCAATAAAACAGATAAATATAGATTACATTCACAATAATCTAAATTAAAATCGATATATATATATTTATAGCACTTAAAAACGTTATTTTCTAATTAAATTAAATACACTGTTTACAATAATAGTTTGGTAAACATTATTAAATCCTTTGTATGTGTGTACTATTTGATTACTTAATACTATAAGATCAGTTTTTTCAATGATGTAGTATGTCGTTAAAGTGCACAAAAGTTATTTAAAAAACTTGAAGGATCAATAAAATCGTATTGGTTACAAAAGCAATTGATTGTTATCTCCTTATATAACTCTTTTGTTCTTGAGTATAATAAATAAAGATTTACATTTGTTGCAATTACTTAGTAATAGTTACTGTTAGTTTGAATAATCTAAATACAATTCAAACAAAACGTGAACTATATTTTAGAAAATATAAAACTTGTGCTAAGAAGGCGACGGAATGTAAAACTATAAGGATAGAGGATGTTTGTAAAACCTTTATATAATTTAATAAATATATTACAAATTGATTAGATACGTTTATTAAATTTGTCTTATTTACTACAACTACTAAAACAATTACATTTAAAATCGTGGTTATTAAACTAAAGCATTTCTAGCAATCACATAACTCAAAAAAGAACTCAGTTTAATCAATACTATATAATAAATAAAATACAATTACAATTTTATTAATCTGTATTGTTTATATAAAAACATTTTACATAAAAGGTCAACTTGTTCAAAATTAAAACATGAGTTAAATTATTAATATAAAATATAACAAATAAAAATATTAGAAGATGTAAACCGTGAGATGAATTCATTTCGTATATTCTCGTCAGTCACAAACATATATATATATATATATATATATACAAAAAGGAGTTATAGTTGACATTTACGTTAATACAAAACTGTTTTTGTGCTAGTCGGGAATGCAATTAATCAATAGGAGTGGACACTCATATACTTCCTCCATATTATGTCATTTACTTCATACCAAACACCAAATCAACTTCAAGAATTGTTTTAAAGTACTGATTACTTTCAAGCTTTCAATATATTGAAAATCCTTGAATCTGTTTATATTCACACATTGTAACCTATTTGTGCGCACAGTTTGTCACTACATTGAACTTAACTTGGTCGTAATTTGTGTGTTTGTGCATGTTAACGAATTGTAATGTAATCTTTGCTACTGTTGGTATTCATTTTACAGAACGAAAACGGATAGAGCAATTAAGCGGATACTCAAGGTGAAAGATAATTATTAATTTTTAAAATCTTTTTAGATTATTAAGAGAAAATTAATTTTTAAAAATTTAATAAATTATTTTTAGACACAATTTCAACCAATTAAATTTTAGTTTTGATTAGTATTATGACGTTACTATTAGATCAAAGTTGAATGTACATATAAGTATAAATTTTAACTATTAAACATTGTTCATTTTTAATGAAATTAAACACAAATCAATAAAAAACTAATTATAGCAAAAAGTATGTAGCTTCAATTTATTATCCACGTTTACCTGTATGTTATTTTTTTTAAATGCTTTTTTTCACTGACTCGGTATTTTTAAACAAATATTTCTAAATATAGAGCGACTATGAAGTACTTTACATTACTTTTACTAAAAAAATAATCGATCATGAATTAATTTAGATTTTTCTATTTTTACACTAACATCTTTAAGGGTAGTAAGTAGTTGTGACCTTCAGACAGACATTGATTTAAAGTACATCGGAGACTGCAGAGTTGTGAGTACTATAACCAAAGATTTATAGATCGGTGAATTTGAAAAGATTATTTATTTTTCTGATTATCCCGTCTCTTGAACTTTTTCCTATAGAGTTATATTAAAGATATTCTGTATCGAACTGTGCATAAAGAACTTGAAGCAAAATATTGCTGATGCTATTGCATGGAACATAGCAGGAAATCGATTGCGGTTTTGATGTGTTTTGTTTAACTGATGATGCCTATATGGAGGTGTATTAAATGAGGTAAAGATCTTGCTTGTATAAAAAATTAATCAAATTATTAAAAGACTTTATAAATACCCTTTATACTACTACAGAAAAAAACATCTTTAGTCTGACTCTATTTCAACAATTTTTTAAAATTATTGCAGCCAACACTATATTAAAGTTATTATTTGTTAAAGAATAGTGTAAAATTGAGTATAGAAACTCATAAAAATAAAAGAAACCTGTAATTGTTTAAGGCAGCAGTAAAATTGGTAAATTTAATGCTGAAGCTCAACATGATAATTTAGAACATTGAACGAATAACAAAAGTAATACTCTAGTCTATATTTTAAAAAAGATAACATAAATTACATCATACTTTTGAAATTAATGTAGTTTTAGCTATGACATCCTCTTGTTATTTCTGCAGCAATATTTCTTTTGCATAAAGATCAGACTGCTAATTTTACATTCTAACCCACCTGTTTTCTTAGCCGGACCTGGTAGCAGCTACGGTAAAGGTCTAATTATATGTATGTTCTATATATTATTATCTACAAAAGCAGGTTTTGGTCTGTAGAGTTAACTTAATAAGTTTGCTTCATACTTTATACACAGTTTTTATACTTAAAATGTACATATAATTTGTTAATATTAAATGTTACTATTTAATTTTGTATGTAAGAAATCATAATTAACACGTAATGTGAATTAAATTGTTATCATGACTTAAATAAAATTTATATATATATATATATATATATATATATACTATAGGGAGCAAACCATTTATATATTTATATAAAAAAATTATTTTTGTCTTTAGAATACATTATTTAACATTTTAAAAATAATTTTAAGAATTTACATCTTATAAAACTTATTTTGTAAAAAAGAAGCTTTTTTAATTTACTGTAATAGAAACAATGACAGTCTACAATGAAAAAGAAGTTTCAAAGGATTTTATTCCTACATTGATGGTCTGAGATTGGAACTAGCTGGTAGAAGTTATAAAGGACAGTGAATCTTAAATTGTTGACATTATACAGTTTGTAACGTTTTCTTTACATATTCATGTATTTTAGTTGATAAAATTATTTTTTTAATGAGTTATGTGTTTTTTATTTAACTTTTAATAAATGGTGGTATTATGCTTTATTGCAAGAATATAATTTGTTGTATATTATAATTAGAAATTATTTTTGCGATATATGTTACTTGATGTGTATTGATAAAGTATTATCTTAGGTATGTATTAGTAAGAGTTAAATATATCTAAGATAAGTAACTAGAGCCGAATACTACAAAGTATCACAGCGCTTCCATTGTCGCACGTCGACCGGTTAAAATTATATATATATATATATATATATATGCGTGTGTGTGTGTCGGGGTGGTCTAGCGGTACAACGCTCGACTTGGATCTGGGTGGATATAGAATCGAATCCCACTACTGGCACCAAATGCGGACCCACGTTCCGCCTCACTAAAATATTCATTGCTGAAAAATGTTTTCCGTAAAGCATTCAAATTAGTAAACATAAATTAAAAAATATAAACAAATAAAATGTGCTATTATTATTACTGATAATACATGGATAAAAGCGTTAATTGGAAACAATATAAATAATCATATTTTTTATTTTAAGTAAATATTTCAAATTTTGAATTGATCGTATATAAATCATTGTAAACTAATAAACCGAAAGTCATTTTTAAACAAGCTTTGGTTTGAGTGTTTTAAAGTTATTGACCTGATATAATAACAAAAGTTTATGATTATTAAACATCTACACAACATTTTAAGTCAGCGCGCCCTTAAATTAATTTAATTTAACTTTGAACTCTTTATTTTGACAAGTATGAATCAACAAGATTGTTTTATGTAATTGTACTTAACATTTTTAAGCATTAAAGATGCTGTATATTGAAGATTGAGCTTTATTGTCATTAAAATAGGCTGCTTTTACTTTGCCAAAATGGTGCTTTACTGTGTTAGCCCTCCTCTTTTACAACCAATTTCATAACCAGCTATTGGGGGGGAGGGTAAATAACAAGAATTTTATTGCTCAACAGCATTGACATTATTGACATATAACTGCTCTATAAATCTATTTGTTAATGACAGAAGTTTGTGACATAAATATTAGAAAAATAGTGTTTACTTTTGCTTTTCTATGAGAGAGGTGGCTATGTTTGTGCTAAATAGTACCTACATTATTACTACAGTCTGTTTACTCTTCAATTACCAATAAATATTATGTTCTTTACTAAAGATTGTTGCGGTGAAACACAATACAATAAATCTTTTCTTATTTTTTAAGCAGCATTTTTATACGTTTTCCTAGAATAACAGAAGTGACTAAGCCACTAAACTATAAATGGAAGGTTATAAGTCATAGTTTTACTTCTAAATATTTGCTGCTGTCTAGGGTTTTGCTAAATGTCCATTTATTAAAAAATGTTGTTTTGTATAGTAAGAAAATTGCATAATTTATCGTCAAATAAGCTACATTGTTGGTACTTGATTTAATATTTTATTTTAAAGTGTGTTTTCTAAGTTTTTCTGTATACAATTGTAAAATGTTTTTTCTAACGGTTCTTCCTTTAGAATTAATGCCGTTTTTATAACTGTATAATTTCTATTTATATGTTTAAAATCTTACTTTTCTTTTTCGCAACAAAATTTGTGCGGTTAATGCGTTCACAATTACTCCTTTTTAAGGGTTTATCAAATTGGCTATAAAATTTAATTAAGAAATTATACAATTTGTACAAGTGTTAGTAAATTAAAAACTTGTTTTTTGTTGAGTAATCCAACAAATACAATTTATTATTATTATTATTATTATTATTATCATTATTATTATTACTTTCTAAATTACTATTATTATTAATAATAAAAGTATCTAATTAGTATGTAATTAGTTTTCAATAAATAAAAAACAAATAAACTAGCAATAAAAAAATATGACCTAAAGCATCACATCATTTTATAATAAGTTTTTCTCAATTAATTAATCATAAAAATTAATTGTTTTACAGCTGTATTATTACTTTATTCACAAATCACGCCTGCACATGTAACACTGAAAATGCTAATCATAACAAAGCATCAATGTTTTTTTATTTAAAAAGGAAATAATTGACTAGCCTCCTCTAAAAAAATTAATGCTGGTTTTATTTTAAACAAATTGTGTCAAATAATCTGCATATGTAAATTGCACATTTACTGGACAATGGCAACAATTATTGATTACATTTAAAGTAGAAATGTTGATATTTATGTAGAAAAATATGTGTATTTTAATTTTTGAAAAAAATACAATGTTTAAAAAATTGTTGTTTGATAAACCGAAAACGTTGGTTTGCATAAAAGTGAAAACATTTTAGCGTAAAATTTTTATTAAATTTAAATATTTACTAAATATTTTATTTTTTTAAGCTTAAACACGTAAACAACATAATAGTGTTGTTTCTTTTAATTTTACTTTTATTTTTCGAATGGTTGACGTAAAAAATGTTTCTTAGCAGAAGAACATTTTGAGAATCCCTAGAAGCAAAGAGTCAAATCCATGCCCACACATCTGTGAGTTTGATACGTTGGCTACTCTTACTATTCCTGAAAAATATACAAGCAACGCGGTTTTAAAAAATGAGAATAGATTTGTTGTATTAAGCCTTGTAATAAAAAGTTTTAGTAAAAAGCAAAATATTTATTGACAATGGAAGAGAAACCAGAGTGTAACAGTGTAACGTTTAACACAAAAGTAGAGTACATATATGTTGGAAGTTTTACAATATTTATTTTCTAATTTTGTGATACCTAAGCTGTGATTAGAATCAATATGTCTAATTTACAAAGTAAAATTACATCTACGCAGTTATCTTTTTTACTGTTAGTGTGTAAAAAATAATTAAAAACTCTAAATAAGTTCACAAGCATAACTTACACTGATTGAGGACTTGAGATTATTACTGTTATTATTTGTACAAAACAAATTTAACGTACATTAGAAGTTATTTAATATAGCTCAACAAATGATACAGTTGACTGTTTAATATCCAATTGTAATTTCTTTCTTTTTGAAACGTTTTGTTCTCGAATTTGTTTTATTTAACAAGAAAACGTTTGTTAAAAAACATTTTATTTACACAAATGAAAGATATTACAACAATCAATAGACATAATAAATATCATTATTATTTATTTATTTTAAAACCTTATTGCTCTGAAGAGAAAAGGGCTGAAAGATCGTCCCACATAATTGTATATTAATTTTTTGGTTTCGAAAATTGTGCATATCAAAGATTGAAATTCTATTTGAATAATTCCAAACCCCTGCAACGGAATTATACTTTTGCTTTTTCCAGTAATTTAATGAAATGGTTTATTCTTGTTTAATTAGCAATATTTTTTACAGAGGACAAGTTGCTAATTTGGCGCTCAAAACCTCTTCCTTTACAAAGTGGACAGTTAAAACAGGTTATAAATTTGTTGTCAGAAAACACTCTTGTAGAAGCCAACTAGCACTCACATAAAACAATCTTGTTGCTTTTTAGAGTAAAAGGTTTATTATAAGCTTAATTATCGCTTTTGTTTATTATTAAAACATATTTAATAATAATAACTTCATAATTTTAAGAAATATTACATACTTATAGTTCAGGATTGTTTAGATATAAACAGTCTAATCACGTTTTATGTATATTGTTAACTGCAGGTTAAAAGTTAGAATTACTAATGACTTGGTACTATTATTATTATTGTTATTATTATTATTATTGCTCAAATGCTTCACAAGAAGCATTTTTCATTAAGTAGACATATTAACAAAGCATTTAATACCGGTAGCGAAACTCAAACCCACATTCACCCAAATTTGAGTCCAGCGCTGTACCACAAAACCACCACGGTATAAATATTTTTATTTGTTAGTTTTTATTGCACATTTGATTGTGTTGAAAAAGAAGAAGCGTTAAATCAAATTACTTTTATTTTATTATTATTTTCTATTTATGTTTACTACTTTAAATGTTTAACGGGAGATATCTTTTAGCAGTAGACATATTAGCGAAGCCAAACATGGGCCCGTATTTAGTGCCGGCGGTGAGATTCGAACCTCGATGGCCACCCAGGTTCAAGTCCAGCGCTATAGCGCTAGACCACTCTGGCACGCTTGCGTAATAATTCCTTACAAAGTATGAACTAACATTAATTGCTAAGCACACATTTTAATTTTTACTTGGATAATAACAATTTATTTATTATTTATAAATTGTTCTTTCTGTATATTTAAATCTTGTTTATCTGTTGTCAAATGACAAATTTGTCAATTTTTAATGCAATTTTAAAAACTAATTTGTCAAAAGATTGGTTTCACAGTACCAATTTTGTCAATGTGAGTAGCACACACATGCACACACAATACTCCATTTTATTTATAGATGTTGTCTAATGAGAACAATCTAAAATAAAACTTGTTATTTAATTTTTTCTAAATCAGCAAGCATTCATTTAGCAGTTAACAATAAGTTTTGATTAATTTAGTTGCATTTAAATGGAACAATATTAACAAGGATAATTATGGAAATGCTTCTATAATCAATAAATTAATACATCATTCCGCCTAGAAAAGATCAGAAATGAACCAATCTAATCAGTCCCAAGCCTAGATAGAGGATGAGGGTTTAAGCGCAACGTTAGCAACTTAGTCTCTGTAAAAAATCTATATTGCTATAGAAACAATAATTGGACGCTATTCCAACAAACAACAAAAAAGTGATAGCACAACTCAGGTAACAGGGTTGAGTGAAAGCCGAAAGGAAACTTAAACTTTGATTAAACAAAGAAAATTACTTGCTTAAATTCTAAGTTTACCGCCTATAAGACCAGCAAGAACGGTTTTGGAATAGACCATTAATGATGGCAAAAGAAAGGTTGATAGGCTACAAAAAACTTTACTAAAAATTATTTAGGAAAATTTAATTGAAATGAATGTTTGATAAGATAAAACAAACATTTTGGCAAAATGTTCAAACACATGGAATCATTTAGTTGCTTCATCTTCTTTTTAAATTATAAAAGTTTGTTGTTATTTTTGCTGCTACTGTTATCTTGTCCTCTCATGTTTATTTTACAGTAAAAGGGTTTTGTAATAAATCGTTCATTCGCAACATGAAATACTAAAGAAAAATCGTTAAGGACGACCAGATAATTATATTTACCAATTTAAATCTAGAAAGATTTATATATACTATTCCATCCAGCTTACTGACTATTCTTTTTTTCTATTATTACTACAAAATCCTTTTGTTTTAAAAATAAGCATGGACAATAAGATAACGGTTACAGCAAAAAACAACAACAAGGTTCCATAATTCAAAACGATTATGTCGTAGTTTATCACAATACTATCTTCTTGTTGTTTCTTTAGCATTACATTTGTTTGTTTTTTTCCCAACTGTAGTTTAGATCGGTTACAGTAGAATTATTCCTTTAAATACATTTTTAAAAAAAAGGTTTTTATCTACAACTAATTAAGCAGCAGTTTAAAAATGATAACATCTTGTTTAGCATAGTTTATTTGGGCGTTGTAATTTTCTTTTTGTTAGTTACAAATAATTGAATTTATTAACAGAAACGTCTATTTGTAATCAATAGAAAAACTTTAAATTGAGTAAATTTATTCAAACATTTAAAGATTAAACCACACCTTTAATATGCAACAATTTAATTTATTTTTGCACAATCAAAAATCTTTTTTCTTAAAATTTAATCCAACATTCAGAAATTTGTTTAGAGCTATTATGATCTTACATTTACTTGCCTTTCTCATATTCTATTTAATAATTAATTATTAAACTGTTGAGTTTAGTTTAAATTTTATTAATTTCTAGCAAAATATTGAACAAAATTGATTACGTTTAACGTAATCTAGGTTCAGTTAGTATTAGTATATTTTAGATGCAATGTGAATTGTGGTACAATATACATTTATTATTACAAGTGGTTACTGGAAAAAACAAATAATTAAAAACATATTAATAACAATGTAAAAAATAATTATTTTATTATTTGTTTATGAATATTAATTTTCCCTAACGCACCTATATATAAAAGTTCGCAAATTTTTTGTACAAACATTTTATTTGTGGATTAAATTTATATTGTATTTCTTTAAGACGCCATATAATAAACAACATAATTAATTAATTTAATTGCAATTACTTAAATGTAAACACTTAAGTTTTATTATATAAATACATAAACATACAAATACTATTAACAAATTAATAAAAAATAGTTAAAAGCACCAGGTTACCGTTATTAAACAAGTAAAAAAAAACAGAAAATATTTTGGTTAATTTTAATGATTGGAATTTTGGTGTAATTATTTTAATGGTTAATAGGCCTTTTAATTTTGACCTTAGATATGTGGCTTGTACATAATAAAGTGTCTTACATTTTCAAACTGTTGTTAGTTTCTTTAAAACAGGTGCAGATTGCTATTTCCAATTTGATAAAATACAGATATAACTGTTTAACTAAACAATCATTACATAAAGAATACCTATGAATAAAATATTGAAATATCAATTGCTTTAGTTTTTTAGTTACAGATTTAACAAAAAATGCATAAAAGTGGTTTATATATTAAAAAATTATTTTAACCTTTTAAAAATTAAATTTTTAAAATGTTTTTCTATATTTACTATAAAATAAAAAATATAGTTACAAAATTACAACTATTAGTGTTTTAGAAATTATTTAATTTTCAACGTTAAAACAAAATAATTAACGAGAGAAAAAACAAATTGTTAGCTGATCTTTTTAAATGCCCGTTGACAAAATTTAATTGTTTATTTGTAACAATTTTAAAAAAACAAAAAAAGAATAGCACATTTTTGTATCCGTCTATGTTGCAATAAATTAATTGTTAAAAACGTTTTTTGGTAGTACAATGAACAAATAAACAAAAAACTAAGTTTAATATACAAAAGTAATTAGTAATAATAGTGGGTTATGATGCATCAAAAACTTAGTTCAATTGTAGACAAAACAGCTCCAACATTTACATGTGAGTTTTTACAAAACATATGCACCTGTAATCGATAGACGCGGAAAAAGAAAACGTTTAGGCATTCATAATTGTCAAATTAAAAAGTACGACATTATTAATCACAGATTGTAAAACTATACATTTACTATTAATATGTTTAATATATTAATTTTAAATAATAATATTACAATATTAAATATCTTTTTGTTACTCTTAAAGTTAAAGTATTGATTACAACTGATCAGTGACAAGATCAATTGCAAAATATTATATATTTTAGATGTTGCGTTTATATTTGGAATGTTTTTTTTTTGTATAAAAGATGGATTTAATATTATAGGTATTAAAAACAGTACTTATTTATTATTATTGTACATTTTTTACAATTACTTCTGTACCAAGTTAGTGATTGATATTTGTTTTACGCATAATATAATGTATTGCAACGCTTTATATATATATATATATATATATATATATATATATATATATATATATATATATATATATATATATATACATTAGACGACACGAATAACTTGGTTCAAACCTAATTTTTGTTATTGTGTTTTGGAGATCAATATACTTCACAGATAAGTGTGCAAAATCCTATAAACAATGAACTAAACATTCAAAGGCTATTTATCGTCTAAATTTCGCACTCAGCCACACTTGTGCTGCTATAAAAGTTGCACATCTTTCATCTGTAAATGGATATTTTGCAATTAGGTAAAATCAGTTTTCAAAATGGATGCGTACGAGTGGCAATTTAAACAGCACTGAATTTGTACAAATATTCAGAGAATTGTTTCATAGTGAACTGTCTAGAAATGCTACAAGACATTTAACAATTATCCAGGACAATGCTTTTGTGCATAGTTCAAAAGTGGTAATGTGTATTTTAATATGACTTACAATTTACTAACGTTTTCCTTATTTAGACCACAAAAGCTTTGAAAAACATAAAGCTTACTTTTATTCAACTTTCTCTATACAGTCCAGAACTCAACGTAATTAAAAACTTTTTTAGTATTTTAAAACGTGAGGTGAACCGCATAAAAACTAACGTATCATTGGAAGCGAAAATTAATCATGTTGTAAAAAATTGCATTTCGAAGAACTACATTGGTACGTTAATAGATTCCTACCTAAGGAGGCTGGCAGAGGTTGAATAAAAGCGTGAATATCACTTAGATTACTGATATTATTAAGTTTGTTACCTTTATTTTGTATATTTATGTATTTTAGTAGATAAACCTATTTTCTAAAACCAAATATCTGTGTTTGTTTTTAAGTTTTCATAATGATGGTATTGTGCTTTATTTCTAAAACGAATGTTATTGTGCATTATATTAAGATTTTTTTTGCGAATAATATTAAATGTGTATATATTAGTAAAGTATTATCTAAGGTACTTATTAATAAGTGTTAGATATGTCTAGATAAGTAACAAGTGCTACATATATTTTAATATAATAGTAGGTCAACATTGGATTCACTTATGTCACTATCTGTATATTTATATATATACATATATATTAAAACGTAAATTTTAAAATTCTGATTTTACGTGAGTTATGTTAAATTTACAATGTGCTTAAATTTTGTAAAATGTGTTTATTGGGTATTTGCATAAGATATGTTGTTTAAATTAAAAACTTTAACGGTTCTAGTAAATTATAACAAAAAATTATTTAGAATTGTCAGATTAGGATGAAACAGATGTACAACTCCTAAGCTAATTAGTGTTAAAAACGTAGTTATTAAAGTAAAACATCTGTAGCAATCACATAACTCAAAATAATAATAATAATTTTTAAAATATATTTTTAAGTAATTTAATTTTAATTTTAATTAGCATTATGACGGTACAACTAGATTAAAGTTGAGTGTATAAATTTTATCTATTAAACATTGTTTATTTTTAATCAAATTAAGCATACAAATTAATAATCGATCAATTATTATAAAAATTATATACATTCAACTTATTATCCTCGTTTATATGAGCGTTGTTTTTAAAATATACTATTTTGGCCGACTCAGCGTTTTTAAATAAATATTTCTAAATAAATATAAAGCACCTATTACATATTTTACATTATTTTAAATTCTTAATATTTATTTTTACTAAAAAATAATTGGAGATAACAAATTAATTTAGATTAGTTTTTTTTTGAATTTTTAACACTAATTTATTCAGTGGCTATACAGTGCTTCTGGATGACTTAAAGTGAACTTATTATTTAAATGAATCTAGCAATTTTAATCCGACCATTATAAATAGAATAAAATTCCTTAAAAACCAAATAATAAAAATATTATTATTTAAAATTCAACAGTGTTTTTATGAAATAATAACAAATTGCAGTTTAAATTCAAAAAAATATTTGCATCAAATGTATTTTCTAATTAATTTATTTTTAATAGGTACGCAATTTTCAAATTTAGCACTTTTATACTCTTGAAGTAAAATGCGCGTAACGCTACACATTAAATAAGATATTATCTTAAACATTTTTGCCTTTTTAATTATTACAATTTGCACTGTACATCTTCGTTATTTTTTCACTTATGTTACTGTTAAAATAAAATATTTAAAATAATTATTAATTTTTATTTTGATTACAATTTTTACATTATTGTACATTTAAATAAATTTAACTTTATTTGAACTTTGTTTAGAAGCGCCTTTTTGTATTTGAATTTATCATGTTTGTTGTTGACGTGACTGTGGTTTTGTGAGTATATTGTATCTTGTTTTCCGGTTGGTAAACAGAGTTACACAAACGACAGGGTTGAGTGAAAGCCGAAAGGAAGCTCAATTTTCGATTTGCACTTTTGAATTTGTACGATACGCTTACGTGACGTACTGATCAAAAGTAGCCGCTTTTATTGATGCTAATTGTTACGTGCTCGCGTTTTTGTTTTTTATTTTTGCATTTTTGAGTTAATTTAATTACCTTTTAGTGTACGCTGTTTTTGGTGTTTATTTGTCGCGTTTTTTTAAGTGTTTCGTTTTGTTGTGTTACTGTGCGTTATTGCTTGGACATCGTGCTTTAACACTATTTTTACTTTAATATCTCCATCAAAAGAATATTACTGGTCTTTCTCCAGTAATAGTACTTGTTTTTAAAATTTTTATTTGTTTTTGTCTTTTACATAGTTCATTTAGACATGGTTTCCTCTAATTTGTCCATCTGTGGTCTTTAACGGTGCAAGAAATCTGTGAAGGTTGGTATTTTCTGCGCCTTCTGCAAAAATTGGTTTCACGAGTCATGTTCCGGACTGTCTTTGGCGCACTACTCGCAACTTGCAAATAGTCCTCTGGATTATAAATGCATGGATTACAGATGTGAAATCGAGTTGCAGGCATTACCTTCTGACACCGTTTATAAGTTTGGAAAGTTAGACAAAATATTACATTTAGTCAGGGAAAATAGTACCCTGTCTACCAGAATTAATAAACTAGATACCTCTGTTACCTCTGTTACTAATTCTTTATCTAGTCTAGTTGATAAGGTCTCTGACTCTTCCTCCAAATCTGATTTTGTCAATTCTTCTTTATCTAAACTATCTAACTCCTTATCCCAAGATATTGCTTCCCTCAAAACTCAAGTTTCTAGGCTTAGCTGCTCTTCTACTGTATCTAATGTCGTTTTCAAACTTTCCAAAAAAGAAATCCTAAAAGAGACAAAAAACTATATAGATAGCATGAAGCGTAAACGTAATCTTGTTGTTAGAGGTATTAGCCTTGACATCACTAACTACAAAGATCTTGTTTCTGACATAGTTAAGAAATGCCATCCTGAGACGGCAAACATTTAATCGGCAGACTTTCCTGTAAGCGCCAACATACTGCTCTACCCATCCTGGTCTCTTGTGCATCCTTTGAAGATAGTGAAACTGTACCTCGAAATTGGACTAGGGTGAAGACTCAATTTAAAGGGATTAAAGTTACGAAAGATTTACCTTTGTCTGAACGCTTAACTAGACTTTTTAGGCCCCCTATTCCCGAGATTTATGCTTATCCTATAGTGAAACTCACACCCCTTAGGCCGGATATTAATATTGATAATCAGGATTTTTGGACTGCACCCCGGAGTTCTCACCGCCTCCCATTCCTCCACAGGTTAAGGCAAATCTCCCCACTATTACCTCTCCCTCGGCTTTGAATGTGTACTTCACAAATGTTTTGAGCCTTAACAACAAACTAGAGGAAGTTCACCTCCTTCTATCTTCCCCCTCGCCTCCACATTTATTTGGCATTACTGAGTCATGGTTACCAGAAGATGTACTTGACTCTGAACTCCACATGGAAGGGTATAGTGTAATGAGACGAGATTCTCATAAAGGCAAATATGGCGGGTATTTATTTTATGTCAAGGACGAGTTAACCTACTCAACTATCACTGTTCCTTCTACCCATATAGCTGAATATGACTTCTTCACTTAGTTGTGGGGGGTTCAAACTTTAAAACTCTATTCTCTCTGTTGTACCGCTCACCTAATTTTAATCATCACTCTAACACTGAATTTGTAAAGGAACTCCGTCATGTCCTCTCTCTGCCATTTAAACACTTTGTCATCATGGGAGACTTTAACTGTCCCTTCATAAATTGAGCCACTCCCTTGATGTCAGCTAATGTCTTT
The DNA here is from genome assembly GCA_025895645.1 of Cardicola forsteri. Taxonomy (NCBI): domain Eukaryota; kingdom Metazoa; phylum Platyhelminthes; class Trematoda; order Strigeidida; family Aporocotylidae; genus Cardicola; species Cardicola forsteri. The sequence continues at coordinate 581,522 of JAKXYG010000828.1, read as the reverse complement.
GACTCTAATCTTCTGAATATCTGTGCTGTACATGCCCTCAAACGGCATGTACTCTCTCCTACTCGTTAAAGATTCGGAATTAACCCCTCCTGTCTTAATCTAGTACTCTCAAATGACTCTGTAGATATCGATTCCATGTCCTTCCTTCCTCCTCTTGGAAAAAGTGACCATCTTATAGTGACCTTTGTAGTCCATTATCTGATCCCTATCTCTAACACTTGTGAACTTCAACTAAAACCTATACCTGATTTTAGGAAAACTGATAACAGGGGACTTAGAGGCTTCCTGACTAATGCTAATTGGGAAAAATTATATACTAATGATCTTGAAGGAGCCTATGCCTTTTTCAACAAGTGAAGGAATAAATCTTTTTGTTCTTAGAATTCCTAAACATACTAAGCCTAGACTTCCTAGAGCCATATCCAGATTAATTCACAAGCGGAATAAGGCCTTCTATTTGTGGAAAGCTACAAAACTACCTTGTTTCCACTATAGATACTTAGATACTCGTAATAACTGTATTAGACTTATTAGAAGGCACAAAGGGAACTTATTGCACAAACTTCTAAATAAAGCTAAGTTTAATAAAACGCTTCTATTTACATTTATTAGGAATAAGCGGGTGGACACTCTTTCCTTCCCTTGTCTCAAAGATCAACAAGGTAAGGTGTTATTAGGACCTTCTAATTGTAACCTGTTTAAAGAATTTTTTAACTCGGTTTTCCAAACCCCCGTAGATACTCTGTCTCTCCCTACATTTGAGTGTCCACCTATAACACCTCTAACAATCTCTAATCTCTCAGTCTCAGACTGCCTTAGATACCTTAAGTCTATGTCTTGTGGTGCTGATGGCATATATCCTAGGATTTTGAAAGAATATGCGGATATTCTTTCCCCCCCCCTAACTTATATGTTCAATCTTTTGGTTTAGTCTGGTCAAGTGCCGTCTATATGGAAAGTCGCTTTTATTAAGCCTATCCATAAGACTGGTTGTAAATCTCTACCTAACAGTTATAGGCCTATAAGCATTCTCTCTACACCTAGTAAAATTATGGAAAGGTTTATTTGATCCATCTACTGGACCATTTCTTTAAACTTAATATCGTTAGTCCTGCTCAACATGGCTTTATGCCCAAGAGGTCTTATCTTACAAATCTTATTACTTACTCAAACAGCATCGCAGATCTGCTTCAGAGGCATCAGTCTGTTGAGGTTATTTATTTTGACTTTGCTAAGGCTTTCGATAAAGTTTTACATAATATTATCGCTAACCTTAAGTCTGTAGGGATAGTGGGATCTATTCTTGCTTGGATTGAAAATTTTCTCTCCAATCGGGTAGGGTCTAATACCTCCTCTTCTTGTCCTATCTTCTCTGGGGTTCCTCAAGGATCTGTCTTAGGCCCCTTCTATTTATTCTCTTTATAAATGATTTACCTTTAGCCGTTTACCCTAGTATTCTGTTTTATGCAGACGACGTTAAGATCTGGGGGACAAACCCAGAATTACTTCAAGCGGACATTTTCAATATCTTCAATTGGTAGTTAAAGAATCAGCTTCCACTCAATAAGGATAAATGTCAGCACATTACTTTCGGATGACCGTCTGGCACTGTTTTTTTATCTTCCTCCTAACTCACAGCCAATAAAACTGACCAAATCTATTAAGGATCTAGGAGTTATTTTTGATTCTTCGTTTAATTTTACTAAACACCACTCTTTACCTACTTTTAAATGTTTTAGGCTCATCAAGTTTTTTACAAGAAATCTTGGAAGGATCCCACCTAAATGTCTATGCCTACTTTACATGCTGTACCTCAGACCTCATTTTGAATACTGTGCTCAAGTTACGTCTCCCATCCTAAAATCTGACGTACTTAGACTAGACAAGGTACAGAGGTTTGTCACTAAAAAGCCTCGTGGGTTTAAGAACCTTTCTTATCATCAAAGGCTCAAATTCCTAAAATTATTTCCCCTAAGTGATAGGCGTCTTCGGGGGTGATGCTATCCTGACTTATCAACTTTTCAATTCCGGCTCTCATGTGCCCTTCTTTACTTTAGCCCAAAATTCATTTAGAGGACATAACCTGAAATTATCTAAACCTATATCTTTTTCCAGACTGAGAAGTCATCACTTTTCCCACAAAGTAATCACTCCATGGAACAATCTGCCTGGCAGCGTCATCTCTGCATCCTCACTTTCAGCCTTTAAAAAGGCATATGACAATTATCTGCTTTCCAAGTTTATTTGATCTATCCATTTACCTCTGACTAACTTCTGGTATCCTAATATTCAATCATGTTAATTTTTTAAATTTAATTTTATTGTTATTAATCTTCTGATAAACTTGATAAACAGAACTGTGGATCTAAAGGAGTTTTACTTCTACTCAACTCGCGTATTTAACCTGTAAACCTGTTCAATACCAAAACCTTTACCAATGTTGGGACATGGAATATGCGCACACTTTTTTATACTGGACAGTTAGTCTGTAGTCTATGCCCCTACTGAGGCTACTGAGGAGAACCAAAAAATATCTTTTTATGATCAATTACAAAATTTGTTAGATGATGTGCCAAAAAGAGACATCAAAATTTTGATCGGTGATTTTAATGCGAAATTGAACAAAGACAGATCTGAGTACTTCTCAAATGTTGGACCACATGGCTATGCTGATAGCATAAATGATATTGGTTATAGGTTGTTGACGCTAAACAGTATTGTGGAATGAGTGTTGGCAACACTTTTTTCGCTCACAAAAATATATACAAGACAACGTGGGTTTCTCCAGACGGAAAAACAACAAACGAGATTGACTACATTTGTATTAGCAGAAAATGGCAATCTTCATTGCAGGATGTACGTGCATATCGCGGTGCAGATGTTGGTTCTGATCACAATCTTGTTGGAAAATTTCGTTTAAAACTAAAGACAATAGAAACCACAAAAAAATTACATCCATTTTCGTGTGAGAAGCTTAAACAGTTTAATATCTCAAATCAATTTTACAATTCCTTAAAAATGCATTTCAAAATCTGAAAAGGGTAGAAAAGTCTGATGATCAATGGAAATTGTGTCATAAAACAATTACAGACTGTGCAATAAATGTGCTGGGTAGAAGATGTCACTCTACAAAGAAACAATGGATTTCATCAGTCCTATGGAATTTAATTGATCTCAGAATGAAAACAAAATTAGAGAGAGATCAATCTAACAATCCTGTTATTTGCAATTATATATATATATATACAGGGTCTAAAATGGTACTTGTCAGTGAACTCTTAGTTTTCAATTTTTGCTGTTTTAACTTGAAAGTTATATTTTTTTCAACAAAGTAATTATGCTAAAATAATATGGACTATCAATACTTAAAGTTAATTGTTTATTCACTTTTTTATAATTATAAATGGTTAAGTGCCTTGGAATTTTTGGATAAATTGTATTCAAGTGGGTAAATGGTAATAGTTACACTTAAAAATTATATACATATTAAGTTAATAACATAAAATGATTACGCAAAAAAAAATTTTAAAAAATAAATAATTGTTCTTTGCATAATTTTATAAGTGTTTACATAACCCAGCACACGTCACTTCATACACTATTTATAAAATTTTTTTATCAGTTTTCATATTTTATATGTATGGAAAATTTTAACATTAATTATGGTGTGAAAAGATCAAAGAATATTTTTAATTACTTTACCTTTCATTTTTGTTTTATTAACCTATCTAATATATAAATTTGAACTTTTGACCTTGGCACAATTTTGAAAATTTATCTTGTGTGATTACAATGAGTTTAAATAGTGGAAACTATTTCTTAAGTGCTAAAAATTACAGACAAATCAAAAAGGTTCATAAATTGGGTTTGACTGTTGATGAAATTGCGGATGTATTTGAAATAAGTACAAGAACTGTATACCGTGTATTAAAAGATCATACACGTCCAAAAACACCAGGAACAGGACCTGTACCATCAACAAGTAAACGTGATGACACGTTTATTATTACCAAATTGGAAAAAACAGAATGAAGTCAATTCAACAAATTCAAAAAGAAGAATTATCTAATTTTTCATATTCACTTATCCGTAATCGGATAAAATCGGCCAACCTGCAGTTAAGGAAAACGTTGAAAAAGTTTCCTTTAACTGCAGAACATAGAAGGAAACGTGTGGAATTTGCCAAAACATATGAAAACCGTCCATTATGTTTTTGGAGATCTTTATTGTTCACAGATGAGTGTGCTTTAAAATATGAACCATGGGCAGTGCAGTCCACGGTCATTTCTGGTCCCGATTTTCCTCAAAACGACAATTGCATTGTGAAAAAGGTTGCACATCCATCATGTCTTCATGGATATTTTGGAATCAAGTACGGGCAACTACCAAAATGGACCCAAACAAGTAACCATTTAAACAGCTCAGAATTTTTTCAAGTCTGAACTACGACAAAATGCTTCAGGGCATTTGGTGGTTGTTCAAGATAATGCTCCAGTGCATACATCCAAAAAGGTAACTTGGTTTTTATTATAATCTAAAAATTATCGGATTTTTTTATTGTTTAGACTAAGGATTCATTAAATAGCAAAAAGTTGAGCTTTGTTCAGTTGCCCCCATACAGCCCAGATCTCAATGTAATTGAAAATTTTTTTAGTTATCTTAAACGAGAGGTGAATAAGACGGAAAATTGAGGTACACTCATGGAAAAAATCAATTATGTATTAGAAAATCGAATTCCACAAGAATATATCAATAATTTGGTCGATTCTTATCCGAAGCGGTTAAAAGAAGTTATAAAAAAGCATGGCTATCCCCTGAATTATTAATTTTGGACAATTGGTGATGTCTGCTTTATAGATATGTACATATTTTTATAATATAATTTATTTTTAAGCAAATAACGTAGTAGTTTTTTCATGTTGTCGAAATGTAAATTCTGGTTTTTGGTCTAAGCGTAAATTTGATAATGCTATTTGCAAAAAAGAAAATATTTTTAGTGTTTTGAATATTGATATTGCTAATGTGATGTTTAATGCTTATTTTAGTAAAATGTTGATGTGCCTAATATGCTTAAGTGATGTAAGGAAAGTCAATCAATTTCAATATGCTAATTTTGACAGCTCCTATTTTAGCCCCTGTATATATATATATATATAAATATATATATCTGTTTGTATTTTATTTAAAAACTTTTTTTGTCACACTTTTTTTACTTTTTATTTTTAATAATTTAAATATAATGAAACCAAGTGCTAAAGGCTTTATAACTTTCAAACAAATCCGTATAATAATTGATGTATAATTACTTGCAACTATACTTAAAGCTAACATTTTATATAGATACGTAAATATAATTTTAAATAAATAACATTTTCTTATGTTTGCAAAATGTTTTATTGTTTTCTGCTTAGTATATAATTACACTGCGATTTCTTTACAAACTTTTAATTATCGCAAATTAAAAAACTTAAATAGGTTCAGTTCAGAAAATTTGTCGAAACCAAATAAACAAAAAATTTTTACAATTATTTTTAATTTATTAAATTAAACAAACAAATTTATACAAATTAAATTTGCACAGAAGTTTGCACGATAGTTTGTCATAATAAATGCATTAATAAATTTAAAATATATATTATATATATTATTTATTAATAAAAAAATTTACACAGATTAACGTTTATTATCAATTATTATCTTAAAATAAAAAAAATTCATGCAATATATATATATACCAATGTTTATTTTTAAACTTAAAAATTTTTATTTTTAAAAACATTTATTTTAAAAATTATTATTTTTTATATTTTACAATTTATTAAAATTATTATGTATTTGTAACTTATTGTTTAAGTAATTTTAAACAATAATTTGTGAAGGTTACTTATGTTGATTATTATTTAACAAACATTTTTGCGGGTTTACTGGAATATTTTTTATTCTTAGTTTGCTTTTATAGTATGATAATCATTAAATTTTGCTAAATTTTGAATTTTATGGTTTGTTTTTAATAATTTTTAGATTGTCGGTTTCTGTGATTGCGAAATAACTTGCAATTCACATTTTTAATATATATCTAATATCTAACTAAATATCAAAAAGTACATATAAGTTATATTTTTAAGTATTTTTATTATTAAGGTATTTTTAGCGTGTATATTTTTATAAAATGATATTTTTGTTTTATGTTTAATTAGTACATGGATTTTAAATGTTGGTACACGATTTGAGTAGGATAAACTTATTTTAATCCTCAGTTATAATGTGTCTCAAGTTATCAAGGGAATTTAAAATAGAGGGTGAAGTAAAGGAGGATTTTGAGAAGAAAAAATTGAAAATTAAGACGAAAAATAAAAAGTTATCGTTTAATGGAATGTGGGCAAAGATGATAAATATATAAAAGTAATAATAAAACAAGTTTTGTATTACGATGCAAAAATACTGTAGTAATCTTTATAAGACGAAAAAGATAGCGTCCTTGATGTACACCTTGACACGCGCCTCACTTTGTGAGTGTTTTAATTTATTAATTAATCAAATGCTCATTGATTAACAGTATTTAGTTTTTTAGTTATTTGTTTGTAAATAAAGTTCTTTTTAATTATTTTTTGAAATTATTATTTATATGTAATTAATTTATTCGATATATTTTTATCATTTATTTTAAAACCATGTTGTTTTAAAATAATCATGAGGTAACAGCAAAAACAACAACAAATTCGCATAATTTAAAAATAATTAGGGTAATGTTATCTTACAGAGGCCAGGTTGCTAGCCTTGCTTTTAAACTCTCTTTTTCTATTCAAGCTTGAGACTAGCTAGATTGGTTTATTTCTAATTTTCTGTAGGCGGATATATATATATATATATATATATATATATATATATATATATATATATATATATATATATATATATATATAAAGCATTATTAGTTAAGCAGGTTTAAATAAATTAATGAAACATTTATTGTATTGTTGACAGAAAATAGTATATTGGCTTTTTAAACTTACAGAAGCAGTATACCAATTAACTGATGATTTCATTATTTTAAATTTATTTTAAAACTTAACTAAAAATAAAATTTAGTGACAGAGACAGCTTTTAATTACTTCTAAGTTCTCATATCATCTAGAATTCCTATACGAAGATATCGGATGCAAATTGAACTTTTGGGGGGGGATAAACATAGTTTTGTGGCTAGAAGACTGCTTCTTTGTGACGACACCAATGTTCACAGGAATTGACGCCGGTTGACGGATCTACTAGCCTAACTGGCTACATATGGTAAATGGATAAATTCAGATACCTTTTAACTATTTTAGGTGTATGCTAGCATCTATTTATTGAGTGATAGTTTAGTGAAAGTCCAGTTATATTGTTATATATTTAGTCCCTGTTTTTATTAGTTTAAATGCCTATGAGTACCTAGTCCAGGATGCACCACGTGGTGGTGAAACAGTAAGGCATATTACCATTGTTTGTATTTCATTATATTAAAGATTTGTATATTTGTTTTATGAATTTATCCATTTTTTACTTATTTTGTTTAATTTATTGAAATGTTAATAGTTTTGAGGATTTTAGTATATTGATTTTATTGATTTGAGATGTATTTTTGAAAATTAGATTTACGATTCTTATGATATTACTAATTACGTATCTCTATGTGGTGCATTTTTGATTTAGACTAGCACAAATTAGGAACCGAGTGCTTAACGTTATAATCGGTCTTCTGGTTTGGCTGGTGGATGTAGCATATACTTAGGATACTTAAAACATACTTAGCGATAACAATCTAATCAGGAAGTTGAAACAGAGCAAAATTATAGTTTATACTGCTTTTAGAAATACGAAGTATTCTCAGAAACACTATTTTATTGATATTGACAACATTTAGTTGAATGAGCTAATTTTTACCAGTTTATAAAGGGATATAAATGTTTATTTTATATACTTTTTACTATGCCATGTTTTTTTATTTGTTTTGTTTGCTTAGTTATTTTGTAATTTTGGGAATACAACTTCCTATTCGATTTTTTGCGTGAAAACCTTGTTATCATTATTTGAATACGCAGTTTTTTTTAGCTGTTAATAAGACATATCAACTTTTGTGGCTACTATATGGGAAACAATTTTTATATTAGGGAATAGGTTTACTATATAAATAGTAACAATCTATATTTTTTGGTTAATTTGTTTTTCAAATATATTTTAAGATATTCATATGTAACTGTTGGGTTGAGATGGATGATTTTGACAAAATTAAGTATTTTTCATTTTTTGTAAACAATGGCACCATTATATAGATACTGTTTATTAGCTAAGAAGTTTTATTGCATTTCTATTTTTGTTGTGCATATAATGTTTTTTATTTAAAAATTAGGATGCAATAGTTTGTGATATTCTATCAACATATAAATAATGAAGAGATAACTATGACGACAACCCATTGATTAATTATTTATTTAATTTAACGGATGTTGTAATCAATTATTATTTATATATTTTCGATTTTGAATTACATTGGTTATTTGTTTGTGTTTATCTTAAGTGTCTTATAAATTTTAAAGATTACATTGGCATTGGTTGATAACAAAGTTTTTTGTTATTATATTTACTGTTTTTTGTATAAAGCGAATATTTTTAAAGATTTGTAGAGACAGTAATACTTTCTGTACTAGACCAAGATTTTATTATAATGGTGTTTACAAATATTGGCTGGTCCGCCTTATTGTTACATGTGGTTATACATACCTTCCAGTATTTGTGTTTGTTTACACATGAACTACAGTGAATTTCAGTATATACCGATTTGCGCCGGTTTTCTTATTCTGCTCTGATCTTAATCTGTGATCCACTTTGTAGATGATATAGTAGCAAGTATACATAGAAAGTTTTCATATTCCTGTAATTATTAATAATAACAATTGTTAGTAGCAGGGTCACTTATTAATTCCAAATTCGAATAGTCCCTTTTAACTGTCAATGACCTAGCCATTATTTTAAAAACAAAGTCCTGGTCGAAATAGGGTGAAGATTGTATTTTAATGTTATAAAATTAATCTTTCATTAAAAGTAATTTTAATTTAAACGTTTAAACATTTTACTCATTATATTTTGATTTTTTAATTGTCACATATTTATGTTTAAATTTATTCTGATATTATTTATGTAAACTTTAAACTAACCATTATTTAAACCAATTGTTTACTTGTTATGTTTTATTGATTTATTGCAGCATTGTCTCACATTCAAAGTCGGAAAAAAAATGTTTACATAAAAACATTGTTACGTAAATGACATTTTATAAGATTGTGTATACTTAACAAAAAAACAATTTTACTTAAACACTGTTTTAATTTGGCTTATTGATTGACTTGACAAGCATGATACCTTGTTTTAATTATCAATTTCGAGTAATACTTATTGGAAATAGTATGGTTGGCAAGTCATCGTTGATGAAAAGTTTTGTCGAAGGTGTTTTTACAACAGTTTGCGATCCTACCATCGGTGTCGACTTTTTTTGCCGTACAGTGAAGTTGGATGACGATGTTTTGGTCAAGTTACAGTTGTGGGACACGGCTGGTCAGGAAAAATTTAGGTACTCATTTGTTACCATTTACCGTTGTAGATCTATAACCGCGTCATACTACCGAAATTGTGTCGGTATTCTCATTGTATTTGATCTTACCGATCGTGAGTCGTTTGGTCATGTGACTAGCTGGTATGAAGAAGCCCGATCGTCTATAAGATGTTCTGCTCCCGTTTTTATTATTGTCGGTCATAAATCCGATAAGCGTACTGAGAGAAAAGTGAGTTGAAAATTGCATTGTGTTTTACGCTGCATACAACCGATCAAGTCGTTTTCATTATTCCAATTTATTTGTTATTATAACTGAAAAACGTTTTCGTTTTGAAAAGTATGGAGCAACACTATTGTTGCATGTAATTTTACTGGACATCTTTTCCATTGAAGATCGGATTTCGTTTTAGCTTTTACTCAATCCTGTTATCAGAACCATGTTTCAATTTGTTTGTCGTAGTTATTTCTTTAGAAAAATTTATTTTTAAAAGGTAACAGGTCACTAACATTGCTTTTTAACCCTCCTCCTTTTTAAGCGGATTTACGATCGATGAAGTTTATATGTATGTTGACAGTTTTTCATTACGTGATTATTATTGATTATGTCAAATTAGTGGTGTAACAATATTTCGATATAATATTAATGTATTGTTGGGGAATAAACATTAATAACAAAAGATGATGGAAAGATATAATTATGATGCGAGTAATAATAAAGGTAAATAAATAATTGGTACATGAGTTAACAAGGTAGAAACAGCTTGGTTCTTGTAAATGGTTTTGAGTTGTATCCTGTAACGTGTACAACCAGTCTAATTCCTTATCTTTAATTTTCTAACAGGAACAAGACAGTTTTTTTACAAATATTTCTTCAATATATAAATAATACTTGACTATTTTTTCCAACCCATAACAGGCTGGGGAACTCTATACTCATTCACAAGTACGATACATGACTGAATCATTTACCTTTATAATGATTCTGACTTCTTCCTAATTTTATGCTTTACGCTCAATTCAGATATCTTGTCAAGAACGTTTTTATTACTTAGCTCAAAATTTTAACAAATATTTTAAAAGTTTTTTACTAAAGATTTTAGTTTGTTAGATGTATTTGCAAGAACTCCGCTTCTAAATTGAATAGGGCAGTGGTTAATTCTTTGAGTGTTGCCTCTTGCTTGACCTTGGTTGATAAACGGCACCAGTGTTCGTAAAGATTGATGGAACCGCTTGTTTGTTTTGACAGAATTATCTCTCTTATCACAACGGTTACATATAGTATACGTATACCTCAAGATACTTTTTCCACCAAGATGGAATCGCTTTTATACCGCTGTACATTCAGCCCTTGTTGTTTCTATCTAGGTGCTTAAGCGCACTGAATCCAGGATGCATCACGTGGAGGTAACAATAATAAATATTGCCATTATTGGAAGTTGAGATTTCATAGTTATTACTTAAATTCTCAGGATCATTAGCATCTTATAATTGTAATGAAGCAATACAGGCTATTCGAGATATGTAAATTAAAATATATTTATTGATTTATTGAACATTTTGTTTTCTATATGCATCAATTTTTAGTTTTTTGTTTATTATATTGTTATTGATGAAATAAGATTATATTTACTGCTGTGCACACAGTGACATGTACACTAGTTAAAGTGTTTTTTAGATTTTTCTAAAGCGTTAGGTATTGATCTTTTTAAAATAAACATGTACAGTAAATACAAACAACTAAAATTTATAGGTTTTTTAAGGATTTATGAAGAAAACCAACTACGCTAATAGTTAGTTGTGCATAATTTTGTTTGATTCCATGAAGCATTCGTTTCAATTAGATTTCCCCGAATAGTTCTTAGCCAAGTTTTCTGTAGTCTACCAACCCTTCTTTTACTATTTTCAATCGTCTATTCGGGCCGTAAACATAAAATTTGATCAAGTATTTTTTTTCGTCTAATTGTAATGAAGTCATGTAGTGAACGAGAGTCAGTTCTTTTTATGATCTCATCATTTGAAATGTGATCTCGCCAGATAATCTTTAAAATTTTTCTAAGACACCGGCGATGGTGGATGGTGGATGTTAGTCGCATAACTTCATTTTTATTTTAAATTTTTCTTATTATATTCAGGATTAGTTGAATGGTTAACTATACAAATAAATCATTTATTAAAATTTGTTTTGGCATTTATATCTACACCTGTATGTGTGTATGTCTAGGTTTCTAAAGACGAGGCTGAAGCGTTGGCTGAAACCTTGGGTGTTTTGTGTTATATGGAAACGTCTTCGGTAACTAGGCAAAATGTGGAAATGGTTTTTCGTGTCCTGGCCGATGCTATCTATTCGAACGTAGCCAAAGGACACTACGATGAAGTAAGATACGAGAAGTTACTATTTTTTCCGCGTGGTCGAGTTGCTAGAGTGTTGGACTCGAACCTGAGTTGACGTGGCTTTAATCAGCACCTCTGATACCAAATGATTGGTTTTTCTGAAATTATACATTTACTGAAAAATGTTTCTTGTCAAACATGCAAGCAACAACAACTAAATAATATAATAAATAATTTGCAGAGACACATTTATTAATGGACATGGGTTCGAATCCCATCACCGGCACTAAAATGCGGGCCCACGTTTGGCTTCACTAATTGTCCACTGCTGAAAGATCTTTCTCGTAAAACATTCAAAGTAGCAAACATAAAATAAATAAAAATAAAATAAAAGTTAGTTGCTTGTGATGCTTTGCGAATATTAATGTATTCGTTGTGATTGGTGACGTGTTTACCTTTTCATTATTTCTATATCTGTACGGTATATTAAACGATCGATTCTTATGGCTTGATAAGTGTAACAAACGAGAAGTATGACGAAGTTTCTTAGTTGGTAGACGGTACCACTGTGTGCAAAGCATGGCAAGACTGTCTGTTTTTATGTCAGGATTATTTCGTTTAGTTTACTGCTACATATAGTTTATATACCTCGAGATACATTTTAAACAACTTGAGTCTATGTTTGCGTCCACCCACCGAAGTAGAAACCCAATTATACCGCTCTATATTCAGTTCCTGCTTATGATCACCTAGTCTAGGATGTGCCACTTGTAGGTGACAGTGAAGAATATAACCATTATTAGAAATTAAGACTTTATAAGCATTCCTCAAACCCTCACAATTGTTATTATTCCAATATGGGAATAATGATCAAATAGAAGGAAAGAATCAAGTTAAAGGAACATTTGCATAATATACTTTTGTGAATTTTTTGTTGGCTGTGATTCAAATTGAAATTAGGATAGGAATTTTATAAAAACACTAAATGTATACCACACCAATTTTGGGGGTAAAAACATGCGTACACGCGCACGTGTACAATTTCCCCACTAGTTCAATTCATTAACTATGGATTCAATGGATCCACCCCACTAGCTCAATATAGTGCACGTTTTTGTATGCACATGATTTTTCTACTTTTTGCAATTGATTTTATCACATTTAATAACACTCTACAAAGGCATGTGAGTGGGTCTAGCGTCATTTAAGTATGAATATAAGGGTTGTCAATTAAAATAATATGTTTTATTTATGTTTATAATTGAACATACACGATCATTTGGTTTATTGATTTGAATTATTGAATTCATTTTTTTTTCTGCTTATCTACAGCTTAATGCTATGAGACCCGATTGGGAGGCTATATTTACGGTATTAATGATTTAATTTTTATAGGCCGTCTAATTCTAGACGAGGGGCGCTCCTTAAAGGATCAGTTGGAGTGTATGACTCCTATCACTGAGCCGCTCCAATATATTTCTTATTAATACGTCTTTTTTACCGAACGACAGGTATCTTTTAACGGAACGTGGGACGGAGTCAAACAAGTGCAAAATTTGGCTTTGACAGCTTCGCTCGCCAGCAAATCGTTTCAATTGAGCAATCAAGACGAAACGACATCTTCACGGTGTTGTTAATAGAATAAATACTACTTATTATTGTATCATTATCTTACTACTGTAATAATGAAAATTGGCATATTGTTAAATTGATTGTTTATTTATTTTTGATTTGTGTTTATTTTTATGAATCAATGACTTTTTTGACATCTTTAAATAAATATTATTATATTTAAAAAATCTTTATTGTTATTTTTGTTGTTCATTATTTGTGTACTGAATTTATTATTGTTGGTTTTATGTACATCAGCGTCATGGCACTAGCAAGTTCTATTTTATTGTGATTTTTTATTGCGTAGTGCGTTTAGTGTATTATTGATTATTTATATAAGAACATGGATGCCATTTAATGACAAACGAATTCTACCAATTTTTAGATTTAATTGTAAAGGAATTCCATTAAAGCTTGTTCTAAGTCCAGTTGAAAAAGGATGAGAGTTGGATTACAATGTTGGCAGTTTTACTTTTGCGAAAACCATATATATTATAGAAAAAGCAAGAAGTTGTTATTAGGGAAAACAATAGCTAAAAGTAAGAGCGCGATTTTAATGACAGTGTTCAGTGGAAGTTATAAAAAAAAATTTTAATTTTGAAATTTTAACTCAGAGGTATATGGAACATGCACATACTTTATAAGTGGATATTTGGAACAAGTTCTTAGATAAATAAATTAATTGTCAGAAAATAAAAGCTTTGGGTACGAATCCCAGTGGCACTGACATGGAACAATCTTGTCCTATATTTTTTAAAACAAGTGACTTTTTTTAATTACTACGTATGTAACAGTGATAAATAAAAAAGCGTTTATTTATTTTTATTTTAAAAATTAAACTAGCAATATTTTACTTTTGCGTGTTTTTATGTACACATTTTTAGAATGTGTCGTGGTTTGTTTTTTACATATGAGTCTATAACTCTTAATATAAAAAATTACAGAATTTTCTTCACCGATTTTTAAATACAAAAACCAGCCAGTTGTACACCTTTTCTGCGAATAAAGCATCGTTTATAACAGCGAATACAATTAATTAAAATTTTTATTGCTTGTAAATATAGTAATTAAGTGTAAAGTAAGATATAATTTTTTAATTGTATAGTTTTTAGCGATTTTTTTATTTGGATTGCACAGTAAAAATTGTATTTAATACCGCTTTTTACCAATCGGTTCTTACATAGGTGGAGCTTTTAGTTTATATAAGTTTAATGCAAAAAAGAATAAGCCATAATAAGATAAGATTTTACACAATAGATTGTATTTGTTAAGTCTAGATAATTACATTTTAAAAAGATTAAACTTTATTATGTACTACTAATAGGACATTATAAATAAATATCTTATTTATATGTAACGTAATTATAAACGTTTAAATTATTAACACAATTTGGTACTGCGTTTAAGCAAACGCTGATTTTAGATTAAATATTTTAATGCTAAATAAAAAATTAATTGTGATTAACGACATTAACATATTGCTTACAGTAGAATGAGTTTACAAAGTGCTAAGCACTTTATTAATATATTCTGAGACAAATGTTTCAAAAAATTTAGTGCATTATTAATCACTCATTTAAACAATTAATTTTATATTATATTGAAAAAGGATAAAAAACTTCTATAAAAAAAGATTGTTATTGATTAATATAGTATAATTTTGCCACACTAGCTTCATTTGTTTAATGGCTATTTAAATTATTATTATTAAGCTTTAATATCTCACTAGAGACACATTTGGCGTAAAACACATTTTTACCATCAATATAAAAAATAACAAAAAAAATTTAAAAAGTAGTAGTAGTACAAATAATGGGAACAAAATGAAATAGAATGTCATATGCTAATGAGTATAAATATAGTCAATATAGTAAACATGTGATCTTAGAAATTTTTTAAATTGCTATACTTTGAATGAGTCATTATAAGACACCGTCACATTATGCTGTAGGATGTCCAAATTAGTTCAAATAAGTGCGTGGGTGGATTGATTTTTACTTAGAAGTTCAATTTTGTTTGATTCTGGATTGGTTAATATTCTGGATATGTATCCAAGACATAAATTTTTGTTACAGGTACATGTGTTTGTCTAATTTAATTTGAATGTTTTGTTTAATCCCATTGTTTCTTTTGGATGCCTCGTTGTAAATTTAACCAGCTTGCATTTCGATAAATATAAATTGAGATCAAAGTTAGTAAACCACTGTTCCATTTTATTAATAAAATGTTCAATTTTTTAAAATTATTTGAAGAAAATTTTGTGCACAAGACCATATCATAGAAAAATTTAAACAAATGTAATAGCTGTTGAACTTGTAGTGGATCTACGTACAAATTATATATATATATATATATACAACAAATACTGCAAACATTTTTGAAAGTATTAAATCTAGATTAATTTGTTATTTTTGGTTGTTTTTATAGAAATAAATGCTAGAAATTGCAAATCAAAATCAATAAAAGTACTTTACGTTTGATTTTATATTTAGAAAATTTTGTTTAATAATATAGAATTAGCGCAAAAATCATATTTAAAAACAACACCTATATTATTTTGGACTTCGAAATATCTTCGTCGATTTTCACCGCCACAACACTAACGTTAGTAATTAACACAAAGTAATAATTAAAACTCTTGATAGTACGATAAAAAATTATACAAGTTTTTAAATTTTTGTTAAAAATAATAATTTTTCTAATGATAAGTAATAAGTAATAATTTAAAAATAACCATTTAATTTTTTATTATTAATCTGTTTATAAAATATAACTTTAAATTAAATTAAAAGAGTTATTTTTAGTATAACAACAATTTTTAAATAATTGTGATTTTGTATATTAATGTTGTTTTAAATAATTTTATAATTTTATATAAAATAAAAAAATATTACAATAAAAATGCAAAATGCAATTTTTGATTAAAATCTACAAACAATTTTATATTTTAAAACAATGAATAATAATTTTTTAAATAATAACAAATATCAAACCCATTGCTTTATATTATGTTTATTCCGTAGTGTTTACACTTTAAGGTCATAGTTAATGACAATATCTAACAATTTAAAAAATGAATGGGGGGTTTTGGAATACGCAAAGGGTTAATTACAGTGATGAAATGAAAATATTTATTAAAGGTAATTTTGTTTTATTTTTTTTTTTAATTAGAATTAATAAATGAGTCAAAATTATCTAATCAACACACTCGTCTTCAAAAAGGTTTGGAAAGTTAAATTTGGTATTATAATAATTTATTTAAAGAAAAAGAAAAAAATAAAACAAAAACAAATAAAAATGTTAAAAAAATATTAAAACCTAATTTACCGTATTACAAAATTTATATATTTAACCATATAGAATTTATAAACCGAGTCTTAGAACAAAAGAACAAATAGAAAAAAGCGGAGCTTACAAAAGATCAGAATATTGTCCTGTTTTTAGTAATTTTTTAAAGTTTTGTTAATTTATTACAAGTATTTTACACAATTAATAATAAACAAAAATAAAATAAACGACAAATTAAATTAAAACTGACGTATATGTACATTATTTCTTATTTTCTTTTAGGCATGTTTGTTATATTTTTACGTAACTTTTTCTATTAAATTAATTAGTACTAAAAACATTTTCTAGTTTTTATTTGGAAACTGTCACACATATTATTATTATTTATAGTAAAAATATAAAGGCTAATTTAAATTTTTATTATATTTATTTATTTATATAAACAATTATTTAAATATTTTATAACAACATTATAATTTTTGTTTTAAATTTAATTATATTTCTTTGTTTTATGTCAAAAAAATTAAAGACTTTTAAATTAAGCATTTTGATTACACTGAGATTACATAAAACTAAGTGCGTTATGAATTGAAGTTAATATATTTTTATAATTTGAATACTATTATTAGGTAGTTTAGGTTTATACAAATAACAATTAGGAGTGTTTGAATTTCAGACCTTGCATTTTAAAAACCACAATAAATTTAACATTATAAAATATAAGAATAATATTTTTACTCCATTGACATAAGAAATAAGTCAGAAACAATATATTAAAAGTTATACAATAATTGCAAAATCAAAATTAAAAAACGTTTTAAAGATTTTTTAAAATTAATTTTGCTTATGTAAAATTAAATGTTAACATACTATTATTAACCCATATAAAGAAATGTTAACTATGTAAATGCAACTTCAACGTTTTAAAACAAAGTTTATTATAATCTAAATACCATGTGTTAATTTAATATAGATATGCCTCGAATTTCAGAAAATTTGCGATTGGCTTATCTGATGGCTCATGGAAAAGAACCCAATTTTATTAATTTAAAAAACAATTCAATAAAAGTTGAAAAATTTGGAGATGATGGACAAAAGACAATTAAAACAGGATTAATATCAAAAGATGATCGTTTTGATGAAAGTGTGTTTGTTATATACTTAAGTTTTTAGATTTATTATTATTTATATATAGCATTAAATAATTAATTGTATTATAAATGTTTTTAATTGTTTATATATTTAATGAATATATATATATATATATATATATATATATATATATATATATATATATATATATATTATTGGAAATATAGAATAACGGTCTGCTGGTTTTGATTTAATTATATTTAAATGTAAAATAATAAACTATATAATGATTAAACTCTTTAAGCACTTAAAACAATTGAATTTTTCGGATTAATTTAAAGACATTGGCTTAGGTTCCAGTAAGAATTTTA
The DNA here is from genome assembly GCA_025895645.1 of Cardicola forsteri. Classification (NCBI taxonomy): domain Eukaryota; kingdom Metazoa; phylum Platyhelminthes; class Trematoda; order Strigeidida; family Aporocotylidae; genus Cardicola; species Cardicola forsteri. The sequence goes on along the minus strand of JAKXYG010000828.1, from coordinate 563,243 downwards.
AATATCTTGGGGTTTATTTAATTTATTATTATTATTATTATTATTATTATTATTACAAAACTTTTTTGAGTTAAAATTAAACATGAGGCAATCCGACAACAATTTCAGATAAAAACAACAACAAAGTCTTATAATTAAAAAAGAACTTGAGACAATAAAATGTTTTTGTGTTTGAACATTTGCCAAACAATTTGTTTAATTCCATGAAACGTTAATTTCAATTAGATCTTCCCGAATAGTCTTAGCTATGTTTTCTGTGGTTTACAAACCTTTTTTTACCATTTTTAATCTTCTATTTCAAAATCGTTCTTGCTGGTCTTTCGAATGGTAAACAGAATTTGACTAAGTAATTTTCCTCGTCTAATTAGAATGATGTCATGTAGTGAACGAAAGTCGGTTCTTCTCATGATCTCATTATTTGAAGTGTGATCGCACCAGGTAATCTTTAAAATACTTCTAAAACAACTGCAGTGAAAAGCATCCACCATCTTATCAATCTTGTCTGTTCGCTTTCACGTTTTACTTCTATATATTGCTGTAAGAATGATTATTGATGCGTACAAACAAAGTTTCGTCTTCAGGCAGATAGAAAAAGATGACCACATTGATTTGAGTCTATGGAAAACTGACATTGCCTTTCCAAGTCTGGCTTTAACATCAATTTCGGTTTTGCCGTCTTTACCAATGATGCTTCCCAGATATGTCAAGGAATCAACAGTATCAATATTTTGTCTACCAATTTTGATGGGCAAATAATTGTTTAACTTAGTGCACAACACTTTTGTTTTTGAACAATTAATCCATAAGCCAATACGAGAACTGATATCACTGAGACGTGTTGTCATATTTTGCATCATTTCTGGAGTTTCACTGAGTAGACCAATGTCATCTGCAAAATCCAAATCTGTTAATCTGCCTTGGTTCCTTTGATACCATAAGACAAATTATTCATGGATTGAGTCATAATAAAAACATTTACCAGAAGAAACAAAAACGGTGACAAAATATTTCCTTGACGTACTCCCGTGACAAGTTCGAACATAGCAGTATGACCACTTTTTGTTCGAACATAATAACTTGAATTTTGGTATAGCGAACGCATAATACTGACATATTTCAACGGTATCCGTAAAACTTAACAATTTTTTACAAAAAGTTTTGATGAATGCTGTCAAAAACGTTTATAAAATCAATAAAATTGATTGTAAATGATTGCTGAAATTCTTGACTTTGTTCAATAATGTTACAGAGGATGAGTATTTGTTCAATACAGCTTCTACCTCTCCGGAAACCTACTTGTTGTTCTTGAAGATGTATATCTACCGCATTACTTAAACGGTTTAAAATTAGTTTGCAAAACACCTTACCAGGAACAGACAATAAGATTATTCTGCGCCAATTATGGCATTTGTTTAGACTTCTTTTTTTGGGAAGAGTAACAATAACCCCTTGCCGCCAATTATTTGGAACTTGTTTATTATGCCATATAACATTGAATAAATAAGCAAGCTTGCGTGCTACAGCGTCACCTCCATGTTTGTGAATCCCTGCAGTTATCTCACCAGGTCCTCTTGCTTTATTGTTTTTCAACCTTTGAATTGCATTGATCACTTTAGTTACAAAAATGTCATCAATACATATTTCCGGATTTTGAGTCACATTCAGCAACAACAACAACAAAAGTTAGTGGCAATGCCACATCTTCATTAGTTCCAAATTCGCATAGCATCCCTAACAATCCCCTTCATTGTTCACGATTTTCGGAGGCGTGTAGGATATGTCGGTCCATCGACTTAGCCATTGTTTCCAAGATAAGGTGCCGGCCAAAATTGTGTAAAGATTGTCCCAAACAGCATCCATCTAAGTACGTTTTTGACCTTCTTTCCTCTTCTTCCAGTCAGTATTTGGACAAACCAGTGTTACAATACATGAGATTGCATCAGAATTTTTACAAAGCACATGTCCAAACCAGCGCAATTTTTGTTGTTGCAATACCAATAAAGGAAGATCATAAAGTTAAAGGTCATTTCGGATTTGGTGGTTACTGATCTTTTTTGTCCAATCCCTTGATACGGTGGATGCAAAATGGGTGTTGTGCAAAATGTATCTAAGACATCTTAATTTAAATTTATTAAGCTGCTTGATCTTTGACCCTGTAAGGGTCCATGTTTTAACTGCGTACAGAAGTACTGTGCAAACCAGTGAAAAGAAAATGTTTATCTTTGTTTTTGGGTTAATGGATTTACGTCTCCATAGTGGATCGACAAGCTTTCCAAACGCAGCAGCAACTAAACAAATTCGACAATTTATTTCATTGGATGAACCACCGTCAGAAGTAATTGAGGAGCCCAAATACGTAAATTTTTTTACATTGGGGAAAACAACATCATTTAATACAATCCTTGCATTAGGAGCTTGGGACGACATGATAACTGATATTTTTTGGGTTGATCTTCAAACCATATTCACCGGAAACAATCACGAGGAAATCTAATGCATGCTGCAACTGAGTTTTGTTTTCAGCTAGAAGTACAGCATTATCAGCGTATTCTAAGTCCGTAATGGGTCTAGTACCAAGAAACACACCTTCTATTTGTACAGAGATTTTGGCAAATATAGCATTAATTGCATATTTAAACAAAAATGGAGCAGCCACACAGCCTTAACGGACACGACTGCAAATTTTGAACGGCTTTGTAGTAGATCTGTTGCAATTGCGAATTGCAGCAGTTGAGTTCTTGTATAAAGCACGTAAAAGATTTAACAGTTTCAGAGGTGCTCCATCACGTAACATAGCAATCCAAAGTACTTTTCTGTTTAGCGAATTAAAAGCTGAAGAGTAGTCAATAAAGGCTACATACGTAAAGCGCTGAAACTTTGCCCGAAATTCAAATATGCGTCAAAGCGTATAAATTTGATCAACGCATTCCATACCAGGACGAAAACCAGTTTGATTAGGACGAGCGGTTTTCTCCCTCTCCGGGCGGATTTGTTCAACGATTGCTAAGGTAGCAATTTTAGCAGTTATGCAAAGTAAGCTGATGCCTTGTAGTTAGTACTTGCCGATCTCCTTTCTTGTGAACAGGAACAATAGTAGCACGGTACCAGTCTTCAGGGCATTGCTCGTTTGTCCAGAAGTCCTTTATGATGCCATACAAATCTTCAACAAGTCTCGAGGGGCCATATTTGAAGATATATGGAGGAATTTTTAATAAAACCGGCGGCCTTCCTAGCTTTGAGTTTTCTACAGATGCGCATAATATCATCGATAGTGGGGTTCAATAGATATTGGATAAATTGCCGAAGAAACTGTGTTAAGCGGAGGATTGGTCTACAGCCATCCTGTGGTGATTTCAGAGTGGTTTAAAGTCTGATTAAAATGGAGTAACCAGTCATTGTCAGAAATGCCAGACGAACCAACTTTAACTTTGTTACCACGGCATAGGTGATTCAATTTCTTGTAAACTTTTCTACAATCGTTATGGCGAGCAGAAACCTCTAGCTCATCTGCTACAAAGTCAATGTTTTTGCTCATTCTTTTTATAACTTTTTCGAAATTCCGCACGCAGTATCTTTTTTTTACTTTTTTTTGAGCTTTCTTTGCTTGTGCATAGAGATCACGAGAATTGGTGGACAACCATTTTGGGTCTTTAACATTGATTGAACGAGGAAAAACCAAACTAGCTGTATCAATCTTCTGTTTTAGATTGTTTCAAGACTGATTTATTCCCATTTCACAGTTTGGAACAACATTTGAAGCTGCTAAGTAGGCTTTGTAAACTTGGTAGCATAGTTGCTGTTTGTAAGCAGGGAATAATCTAGAGCCAAAATATCAGGTTTAGTCTTGGCAGTTCTTAGGCGTAACCGAAACAAACAAGAGACAAGTGAATGATTAGAGTCATTCTTATTACCCGTTTGGCAGCCTCTGTATGCTCGGGAATTTTTGATTGCACTGAACCAGCGTTTATTAACCAAAACATAATCGATTTGGGAGGAATATCTACTACAACTTGAACAAAATGTTGTCAAGTGTTTTACAGGGTGTTGGAAAAATGTGTTTGTAAAAACCATATTGCACCTTGCCGCGAATTCAGTTAACCTTCTACCGTTTTTACATTGGTCGCGCGATTTTGTCCAAGAGCCAACGCAGGGCTGGTTGACACCGTCTCTGCAGACTCTTCCATTAAAATTTCCTCCAATAACAACGATTTGTAATAAAGTCTTAAGACGAGAATATAAATTTTCAAGTTGCTCATAGAACTCATCAATTGTTTTTCCACAGTAATTATTGGTGGGAGCATAGGCATTGATTACGGCCATTGTATACTTGAAAACTTTAAAGCGCAAAAAAGCCAATTGTGTGGATATACCTTTCCAGTCAATTAATGCATTGGTAACTAATAGGGATAAACAAAATGCCACCCCATAATGTGCTGAATTTTGTGCACAAGTTGATGAGAGGAATAATGCAGATGTTGAGTTGGAAGCTGTAGGAAGACTAAACGGCTTTGAACAGTTCAGTTTTGTTTCCTGGAGACAGCAATGTCAATCTTGTAACGACTTAGCTCTGAGGCAGTATACGCTTGGGTCGAAACAGATGACAGTGACCGTACGTTCCATGTTCCTATGCGAAGAGGTTGTCGGATGCGAATTGGATTTAGGGGGATAAATGAAGTTTCTTGGCTAGAAGATTGCTTCCTTGCAACGGCGCCAGTGTTCACAGGAGTTGACATATCATCATCATTATCAAAATCTATGAGAGTATTTGGCAAGGGCTGATTTAGTACTTTTTTAAAATGTTTTATCCATTTAGATGATTGCTCGTCATTTGTTAGAAGTAAACAACCATCTTTTCCTTTGATTGGAATATCGGTATTTTTTAACTCCCGACAGTTGTTTTACAATATTATACAGAGTCTTGGAATCATTTTTTGCTGCTGCCTTATCTGCTTTTTTGCATCTGCTTTGTAACCAATCATTCTTATTTTTGCTGCAGCATTTTTTAATTTGTTTATCTAAAATTCTATGCTTATTATTAAATATTTTCTATATAAGAGGATTGTTAGATTAATCTCTCTCTAATTTTGTTTTCTTTCTGAGATCAATCAGATTCCAGGAGACTGATAAAATCTATTGTTTCTTTATAGAGCAACATATTCTACTTAGCACATTTACTGCACAGTCTGTAATTATTTTTTAAAACAATTTTCATTAATCATCATACTTTTCTACCTTTTGCAGATTTTGAAATGTATTTTTTAAGGAATCATAGAATTGGTTTGAGATATTTGGCTGCTTAAGTTTCTCAGACAAAAATGAAAGTAATTTTTTTGTGGTTTCTATTCTTTTTTAATTTTAAACGAAAATTTCTAGCAACAAGATTGTGATCAGAACCAATATCTGCACAGCGATATGTGCGTACATATTGCAAAGAAGATCGCCATTTTGTGCTAATACAAATGTAGTTTATTTCTTTTGTTGTTTTTCAGTCAGGAGAAGCCCACACTGTTTTGTCTGTATTTTTCTGCTACCAACACTTATTCCACAATGACTGTTTAGCGTTAACAACCTATAACTATTATCATTTATGCTATCAGCTATCAGCCATATGGTCCAACATTTGAGAAGTACCCAGTTCTGTCTTTGTTTAATTTTGCATTAAAATCACCGATTTTTTTTTGGAACATCATCCAACAAACTTTGTAACTGATCATAAAAGAGATCTTTTTGGTTCCCCTCAGTAGCCTCAGTAGGGGTATAGAGTTGTACAATTATTACTTTTGCAAATCTGGTGTTGAATCTGGCTGAAATTATATGGTCGCTCACGGGTTTCCATTTAATCATAGTTTTAGCAGCATTTATACTCAACATAATACCAACTCCATAAATATAATGTTCTTCATGTCCAGAATATAAAATTGATGTATCTTCACTCTTGAAATGACCTTGGCTTATCCATCGTATTTCGCTGATACCCAAAATATTTAAGTTGTACTTTTTCATTTTTCGAAGAACTTGTTCTAACTGTCCAGTACGAAAAAGTGTGCGCACATTTCATGTCCCAACACTGGTTAAGGTTTTGGCATTGAAGATTTTGTAAATCGAAGATTGAGCTTCCTTTCGGCTTTCAATCAGTCTTGTCATTTGTGTAACCCTGTCATTCAGGTATGTGCGACCACTTCTTTACCATTGTTTGTTGGAATGGCGTCCTTTTATTGTTTCCGTAACAGTATAAACTTTTTACAGAAGCCAGGTTGCTAACCATGCGCTCAAACCCTCATCTTTTATCTAGGCTTGAAACTGGCTAGATTGAATCAGTTCTGGTCCAAATTAGGCGGAGTTATTTAAGTAATAAATAGAAATTATCTAATTATTTAAATTAAGTTTTAGCAAAAACCATACATTCCTTTTAGTATATTAAAGTTTTACCTAAGTATTTAGGTAGTATATATATATATATATATATATATATATATATATATATGTGTGTGTAATTTATTTTTGCAGCCGTAAAAAGAAAATGAATTTAAGTTGTTTTTTTTTAATTTGCAAAACATTTTTTGCTTTATTAAGTATTTTATTACAAACCATTATTGTTAAATGTTGTAATGTTATACAATAGCGTTAAATGTTTTGGGGTAATTTGTAATTTTTAGTAATTCTTTGTTTTTAACCTTAATTGAATAACAAAAACTTTATTTATTTCTCAAAGTTAAATTTGCATCAGATAACCTTTTGTATAAGAATTCAAGAAGTTATTGAAATTTGGAATGAATGTAGAGGTGGTTCTACTACCAACTTATGTCATGTTTTTATTTACAAAAATTAACATTTAGATAGATGGAATAACATTTTCTATTAGTACTTAAATAAACCACAAAAATATTTTTTGTAACACAGTTTAAAAAATTTTTATTAAACATTTAAACAATAAATAATTTTTTGTTGGTCATTTTTATTTTAATATACCTTTTTATTTAAAAATAATGTACTTTAAAATATTTTTTACATATTAGTTGCAAATGAAGTAAAGGAACGACAACATTTTTTGGTTGAAATGGCAAAATTAGGTCGAAGTAAACAGTATCAGTTACAAATTAAAAATCAAATAGCTGAAGTAATTTTTTTTATTTGGTGAATGCATACCATTTAATTATTTTTATATTTATACAGGAACACAAACGATGAACATCAATGGTTTAATAAACGTAACAAACGTACGAGAATAATAAGAGTTTTTGGTTGACAGATGACATTTTTATAACTATACTTTTAAGATATGTCTTAGGTATCCGTTGTATATGCTTACATCCATTCATTAAAGCAGAACCCCAATTATGTTACTGTGCATTTGGTCTATGATCCATATTAGTCTGAGCTTATAATGCACTATATAGAGGTATGAAAACAGGATTATCACTGTCATTGAAAATTGAAACTTTATAAGACATTGAAATTATAAAATTATATATTATTATTAGCATCATCATCATCATCATCGGGGATAAACATTCCCTACCGGTTAGTATCACTCAGTGTAGTCCAAAAAACCAAAACGTCTGTAAAAACGTCAACTTTTATAGTGTGTACTTAAAGAACGACACTTGAGGTGTGCTGACATTAAATGTTAATTACATCCCGAGTTAAACCCCTCCAATAATCTCTGTTGGTTGCATAGGGTAAACAAACGGACGCCTATTTAAATAATTTATTTGGACGAAGGGGCTTAGCATAAATAAAAGGACTGAGTTTGTATGCTACAATGCCTGTCCAAATTTTCCGTTGGCCGCCTGGCCTTCTTTTCCAACCGGGTAATGGGTGGGCTTTCATAGCTATTCTGGCTGGATAAGTGGGCGATCTACGTAAAACATGTCCAATCCATTTTAATCGTCTTTCTTTAACTGTGCTAGAGGTATATGGCCAATAAATGTTAAGAGACTTACAAATATCTGGGAATGGTCGATATATATATATATACATATATGAATAATTTTTTGTAATTGTAAATTGTCAAAAATTGGATAGCTTAATTATTTTTAATGAATTTTTATAATTGGTATTTACTGCAATTTTTTTACAAAGGAAAGAATATTAACCTTACGTTTTAATCTTATTTTTGTAAACAGGTTTTAAGTATTACAATAATTTTGTGTTATTATTCAATTAAGTTAAAGTTTAAAAGAATAATAAATATTTAATTGTATAACGGCAACACCTACTATGTATAAAGTTGTATAGTTAATAAACATTTTTTAAAGTTTGTATTAATGTTTGAAATAATTAAAAGTTTTAAATGCTTTGATTACGTATAAACTTTTAATATATTTATAGAAATGTACCATTAAAAAATATTGTTTAAAATGTACAACAGAATTTGTGTAAAATTGCTTTTTTATAAACACAAACATTTAATTTTTTTAACAATAATTTTTAAATAATATTATTAATTTTTAGTGGTAGATTAGATTACAGAATAAAAAGTAACAATAACTTTTAGTCAATTTGTGAAAGTGTTGAATTGTTAAATTGATAAATTATTATAACAACATACCTTTTTAATTAAAAAAACTTCGTAAAAATAATGTGTGGAACGGACTGAGCTACATTTATTTCTTATACAGGCTTTTAATAAAATGTAGTTTATATTAAATTGAAGTAAATAAAAACGTTTCAGTTTACGATTTTTAAAAAATTAATTAATTGATAAATTACAAATAACTAAATAACGTTTTTGTTTTTTGTGTCAAACCAAAGTTCAAAGCTAATTTGATGTTCATAAATTGTTAAAAAATCGTGCATTCAGAAAATAAAAATTATTATTTAAAATAGAATTATATAGGTGTTAAAAATGTACCTTTTCAATGTTTTTCTTAGAACAAAATATAAAGTTTAAACATTTTTATGACAATTACAAATTCAGTAATATTATTTTTTAATATAATAATATTTATAAAATTAAATAACTTTTTATTATATTATATGTAGTTACTTGGTTAAATAAACAATTTAACACAAACCTTGTTTATTAATATTTTAGCTTATTTATGAAATGGAACAAATTGATTTAGAAAAAACTAAAAGTACATGTTTAAAAGAAACAGCAAATGTTGAATAAATGTTCTAATTTAAACAAATGTAATAATTTATTTTGTAAATATGTGAAATGCAATTATTTAAGTTTTATCAATAATTTATCTATATAAAATATGTTTCCTAAGGGATATATATATATATATGTATGTATGTATAAGTTTTTACTTTAAGATTCTATTATTTACTAATTTGTTATACGTCAAAGGTGTTTTTTAAACCAACAATTCAATCACCAAAACATATAATAATTTTTTGTTTAGATAATGACTTTTAACTGTTACAGATTACAGGTTGGTACACGGGTTGAGTAGGACAAACTTCTTTTAATGCTCGGTTCTAATGTATCTCGAGTTATCGGGTATAAAATAAGAAATAAAATGTGTAATAAAAGTAGGATATGCAGCAGATAAAATAGAAAATTAAAACAAAATATGTGGAGAAATTGAGCAAAAATTATTATTATATAAAAGAAAAAATAAAACATTTTTGTATTACAATACAAAAACACAATAATAATCATCAAAAAAAGACAAGAAAAGGAAATATGAGATAACTCCTTATTTGACGTGCACGTAACACTCTCCTCACCTCACAAGTTATATAAAAAAATATAAATATATTTATTGCATGAAATAAATAAATGCATTTATATATTTTTAATATAAATAATTATTATAATAACAGTAATAATTTTTTTATATAAAAACTAATTTTAAAATAAATTTTAAAACGGTTTAACTCTACTTTAATGTAATGATAATAAGAATTAATATTTGTTGTCATAAAACCTACACATACTTTATTGTTTATTAACTACTAAGAACATGTATGATCTTAATATTATTATTATTATTATTACAAAATCCTTTTCTTTTATTAATTGATCTCACTAACAACTAGTTATTAAAAAATAAGTAAAAGTTTAATAACTTTAAATTTTTAAAACTTATAACGGGTTATTTTTAAACTTTTTGTAATGTAATATACTAAAATTTTAAACAAAAAAAATTTAATGTATTAATTTATATAATTTATATGTAATAGAGGCTACACCTAACGCTTGGATATATACTTAGTGCGTTAGTGTAATAAATTCTTAAAGAGGTTTGTATATCAGGAATGGAATGTATTACCTTAGATAAAACATACAGATAGTGACATAAGTGAATCCAATGTTGACCTACTATAATATTGAAGTATATTATTATTATTTTATATTTGTTACTTTAAATGTTTTACGAAAAACATCTTTCAGCAGTTGACATTTTAGCGAAGCCAAACGTGGGCCCGCTTTTTTGTGCCGATGATAGGATTCGAACCCATACCCACCGAAGTCCGAATTCGAGCGCTGCACCGCTAGACCACCCCGGTGCTTGTTATTTATCTTAGACATATCTAACACTTATTAATAAATACCTTGGATAATACCTTACTAATATATATATATATATATATATATATATATATATATATATATATATATATATATATATAATATTATTCGCAAAAAATTCTTAATATAATGCACAATAACATTCGTTTTAGAAATAAAGTACAATACCATCATTATAAAAACTTAAAAACAAACACAGATATTTGGTTTTAGAAAATAGTTTTATCTACTAAAATACATAAATATACAAAATAAAGGTAACAAACTTAATAATGTCAGTAATCTAAGTAATATCCACGCTTTTATTCTATCAACGTACCAATATAGTCCTTCGAAATGCAATTTTTCACATGATTAATGTTCGCTTCCAATGATACGTCAGTTTCCATGCGATTCATCTCACGTTTTAAAATACTAAAAAAGTTTTTAATTACGTTGAGGTCTGGACTGTATAGAGGAAGTTGAATAAAGGTAAGTTTTATGCTTTTCAAAGCTTTTGTGGTCTAAATAAGGAAAACGTATAGTAAATTGTAAGTCATATTAAAATATTCATTACCACTTTTGAAATATGCACAGGAGCATTCTCTTGAATAATTGTTAAGTGTCCTGTAGCATTTCTGGACAGCTCATTATGAAACAATTCTCTAAATATTTGTATAAATTTAGCGCTGTTCAAATTGCCACTTGTACGCATCCATTTTGAAGACTGATTGGACTTAATTGCAAAGTATCCTTTGACACATAAAGAATGTGCAACTTTTATAGCAGTACAAGTGTGGTTGAATGAGAAATTTGGACTATAAATAACCTTTGAATATTCAGTCCATGGTACGTAGGACATTGCACACTCATCTGTGACGTATATTGATCTCCAAAATGACGATAGATAATGTTTGTACCTTTTGGAAAACTCCACTCGTTGTAATCTATGGGCACGACTAAGTGATGGTATCTTAACAACCACTTTAAAATTAAGCCTTCAAATTTCATCCTCCTTCTTACAATTGAATGAGAAAAATCTTCTAAGTATTAATTTTTTATTTGTTTTACATTCATTGTTTTTTAAGCTGCATAATTATAAACTGATAATCCTGTTTGCTTGTTGAACGTTTTCTACCAACTGTGGGTAATCTGGGGCTTGTTCTATTGTTCAAAATGTTGTACACAGCTGAAACATCTATTTTCATGCATTCGGCAATTGTTTTAACTTTTGTACCCCTTTTATAAAAGCTTTGAATTAATTCATAATCATGGGAATCCAAATAACGACGCTGAGCTGCTTTAACCATAAGTATTAAGTGCGCGGAAATAAGAAGCCTTTTTATCAAAATTACAAATTTTGAAACGGAAAATAAAAATCAATCTTATGCTTAAATTATTAAAAATAATTTTATAATTTTTTGAAAACAAATTGTTTTAAAATTCTTTATATTAAAATACATTTAAAATAAATTAATTATTAACCATTTAAAAATACTGTGCAAATTCGTAAATATATGTATAAGCAGTTATTTTATTTTAGAAATTATTTTTTTAAATAAAATAAAAATATTTTTTTTTAATAATTATTTTTGTAAATAAATTACATATTTTAATATTTAATAAATTTTAACTAGAAAAAGTTAAAGTTTAGGCATCGCATTACCAGCGTATGTATCAAGGTTATATATTTATTAAAAAATGTAGCGCATCAATCAAATCTTTATGTGTAAAAAAAATTATTTTTGCCTACTGTGGCTGGGAGGCGGGGTTAAGCTACTAAAGTTAAGAAGACTTTTTCTGTACCCTAAGCGGAGTTAATTTGATAATAGAGATGCTTAATAAAGTTAATAATTTTTCTCTAAATCTCAATGCAGAACGCTTTTCACGTGTGATATCTTGAGTAATTCTGATCTCAAAATATTGTAAATGTCGTCTACAATTATTTGCGAATTGTAGAAAACAATGTAAAAATTTGTAAATAATGTACAAAATCTTTAGATTTAAAGCATCAAAACAGAACTTTTTTACAATGTCAATAACTACCTTTCTAATGTCTATGGTGGAATCTGGAATTCGTTTTACAATTACATTAAATTTTTTTTTAGAATTGTTAGCTAGCGGTGAGAGATTAATAAAAAGAGGTTGAAAGCTTAGCGACAAATTCCTTAATTTTGTTGATTTCTTTCAATATTACGTGTATAAAATTTGGTAATTTTTTATTAAGACATTGCATTTTCTGCAGAGTATTTTTAAGTTTAGTAAAAATTGACTTGGTACCGTTAACTGTAATTAAAATAAAATTTAATTTTGATCAAATTTTATGTTTTTAACATTAAGTAAAACTTTTTCTAATTTATGTTTTATTTTGGAGTCCTTATCAGTATGATCGTAATTCCATTTTGCCTAAACATACTTTGTATTTAAAGTTGATGGTATTGTTGGTGATGAGAGATAAACCTGAACATGTCTTGTGGTACCAATTGTCAGCTTTCACCTTGTTATTGCATCCTCTATATCCACAAATAACTATATTTGATGCACACATCTTTACCCAAAATTCAAATTTTTAAAATAAAATAAAAATTAATGTTAATAATATAACAATAAATATCACAAGGCAATGTTAAGTGATAATCTTTTAAGGAATAAATAAAAAATTACCGGTTTATAAAAACATTATCACACGACAAACTTAAGATAACTAGTAACATAAGCGTAGCAGCCAACGAAAACAGTAAATACCAAACAAAACATAGCCTGTAAAACATTGATATAAAAACTAAAACAATTAAATAACACTCTTAAACAAGCGATAAGCTAGCATAAAAACAATAAAAAAATTTTTATAGCTACTTATTCAAATTATATGGGCTACATGTATTAATGACATTTATATTTATTGTATGCTTTATTTCTTTCTTATAATTTGTACTATTTTTGTTGTTGTAATTCTATTATATTTTTGATTTATTATAAAAATTTATCTATGTGCTCAATCCATTTTCTGTAAGGTATTTAAACTAAATGTAACAATTACAGCAAAAAAACAAAAACCCATAATTCAAAACGAACATGAAACAATAAAATGTTTCTACGTATTTGAACATTTTGCCAAACAATTTGTTTGGTCTCATAAAACATTCATTTCAATTAAATCTTCCCAACCTTTTTTTACCATTTTGATCTTTCATTTCAAAATCGTTCTTGCTGGTCTTTCAAGCGGTAAACATAGAATTTGACCAAGTAGTTTGCTTTGTCTAATTGTAGTGATATCATGTAGTTTTCTAGAGTTATTCTTCTCATGATCTCAACATTTGAAATGTGATCTCGCCAGGTAATTTTTAAAATACTTTTAAGACACCGGCAATTGAAAGCATTTACCATTTTATCAATCTTGTTTGTTTGTGCTCCCATATATTGTTGTAGAAATTATTATTGATGCGTACAAACGAAGATTTGTCTTCAGGCGGATGGAAGAACATGACCATATTGATTTGAATCTGTGGAAAACTGATATTGCTTTTTCAAGTGTGGCTTTAACATCAATTTCGGTTTTTGCGTCTTTACCAATAATGCTTCTCAGATATGTAAAAGAATCAACAGTATTGATATTTTGTCCACTAATTTTGATGGAAAAGTAATTATTTGATTTAGTGTACAACACTTTTGTTTTTGAACAGTTAATCCGTTAGCCAATACGAGAACTGATATCTGATTGTTATCTTGTTGTCACATGCCTATTTTTAAAGTAAAAGGGTTTTTTAATAATAATAATAATAATAATAATAATAATAACAATAATAATAATAATAATAATAATTTAAGCTTTTAGCGATGGTTACGTATTCGGTTTACATCGTTCCCACTATTTTAGCGAAATTAACTTCAATTAAAGCCAAGTAACCTGGTTTCACTAATTAATGCAATGGGGCGGTTTGATACAACAAACAACGTTGCTTGTCGTCAAAGGTTGCGTGTTTTATGCCTAGTAGCAATTTTTCCCATTATCTAACAATTTTGCTGATTACGTCAAGTAATGAAAAGAAACGAAAAGACTATGCAGGTAAACGTTTATTGCCAAACTATGGACTATGGAATAAAACCCAAAACCGAGATAAAACTAGAAACGGACCGATAAATGGAAATGTATAAAAGTTGGACTGAAGACGGACGGTTGTTTATATAGCACCTTTAACACACACAAATAAAAGAGTCAAATATTCAAAGAATATTAATTCCAAAAATTAAATGTTAATTTTTGTGGTAAAATAAAATAATAGTGTTTATTTTTAGAATTGTTGTATTAGAATTGTCAGATTAAATTAAATAATAAGTTTACTAGATTTTTAAGTTAACCAGGAGCTCAGTACAGCTGTTTCATCCTTATTTGGAATTATCAACAGCACATACCTATCAAGTTTACTTAAACTCATGCCTTATTTGGTGTCAGGCCAGCGCTTTAAACCACTGAACTACGAGCGGATGACCTAAAACCTATAAATTTATTATTTTTAGTAAATCTGATCAAGTCTAATTGTCCAGCGTCCTTAAATGCTGCTACGTAACTATTAGTTTATTATTATTATGTCCTGTTGTGCTTATTTATATTTCTAGTATTGACAAAAATCTTTTATTATAATCTACCTTGAGGGAATTTTTTAAAAGATTTTTATACACAACTTATAATTTTAATTTTGTTCCTTAATGTTACAGGTACATTTTACTTAAATTTTCTAACTTTTATTTTGGTGCCAGTATTCAATTCACAACTTTGACTAGTATCAGTAATATATGCCTCAATATGAGATCCCAATATATCTTTATTAATGCATGTTTTAGTAGTTACTGAGGCCAAAAATTAAAAAAAAGAATTTTTAAAAAGAATTTTAATATATTTATAGTTATTACTTTGTTTTAATTGATTAAAAATTAAATAAAAGTTGTCAACGTAGATATAAAATTTGTGAATAAAAAAAACAAAAATTTATTTAAGGATAAAAATAATGTCAAGTTATTATACATTTTAATAAAACTTTTAGATAATTTTTAATGTAAACCGTTTTATAATTTAAAAAAAATTATTAAGAAATGTTACATTTTTGTGAATTTGTTTTACTTTGAATCTTGGCAAAAGTAAATTTGTACAATAAAGGGCTTATAGGTACTAATAGAAATTTTTCATTTATTCATTTATTTATTTATTTGGTTGATGGCGTAGTTACGTTTTAATTATTTCTATATTTGGTAGCATATTAATTAAACAATTAACTCCAATGGTTTAATAAACATAGCAAACGTTAAAATATAACAAATGTTGTAACGGTGCCACTGTTTGCAAAGATTTACGAGACCTGAATTTTTGTCCAACGGCTACATATAATATATATATATATATATATATTAAGATACCTTTTAAATATTCTGGGACATATGTTTTTATCTATCCGCCAAGACGAAAGCCAAGTTATACTACTACATACTCGGTTTTTGCCGTGTTGGTTTAGCTACTGAACTGTACTTACTCAAATCTTAAGATTTGCTGTCAAAAATAAATTCTATTAATAATCGATACTTGGTGAATTAATAAATTCTATTTTAGCATAGTATTAAATAAAAATTTGTTGTTTTTTTTATTCAAAAGCAAAACAAATTACTATGATTGTTTTTTAAACCCAGCCTGCTTTTTAATAATTATTAATAATAAATTTTTATTAGAATAATTATTTATTAAAATCCTTTTAATAAAAATATAAAAATTGGCATTTAGGCAATTACAAGGACTTTTCCGTTTCTATATTTTGCATATAAAAAATTATAAAATACAATGCTTGAATATCAGTAGTATAAAATGATTATAAATTCTTTTTTTATTCTACAAGTAAACAATGGAAAAGCTTAAAGTAAAAAATATATATACATTAAATATGTGTAAGATTGAATTTTAAAATTTAGCAACTACAATATGTGTATTGATTATAAATAATATAGATGTTAAGTTTATGCATACAAGTAATAAAAAAATTTTTTGCAGATAACATTTTTATAATAACCATTTTTTGTCAAGTACATTTTATTTAAATTGTAGAAAAACATTTTTTATCCAACTGTACTTTTTTTATTGAACTATAATTTATTTAAGAGCTGTTTTCTATTTAAACAAAAAATACATTTTTCAGCATTAAAGCAAAGTTAAATAAAAGCCCGTATTTATTAAAATTATCTTTAGTAGGTTGTTACTGTTTGAATATTCTACGGAAAACTCTATTTGAACCTTGGTGAGCATGGTTTCGAATCCCACCACCAGCACTAGAACGTGTGCCCACATTCGGCTTCGCTAAAACGTTTACTACTGAAAAATGTTTCCTGTAAAACATTTAAAAGAATATACATTTAAAAAATATTAACAGCTAACAAATTTTTTAATTGTTTAAACTTTTTGTAAAACAGTTAAAAAATAAGCAGGTAAAATAAGTTGACTGGGTAATACATTATAATATTAATAAATATTCATTAATAATTCTTTTCCAATATATATGAATACTTTTTTAATTTTAAAAAAATGACTATTATTAACCACAAGAATTGTTTTTAATTTAAAATATCACAGTTTTTAAAAACAATGAACTTATTGAAATTTTATGTTTATTAAAAAATTGCATTTATAATTAATTAAAATATAATTTTTTTATATTAAAACATATTTTAAATAACACAATTTATTAATTAAAATTTTTAAAGTTTGTTTTAACTAAAAAATAAAATACCTAACATTATTCAGTGCTGATGTATTTGCGGTTATTTAAATTAATAAATGAAAAAATTAATTAATCTTTTTCAAAAAAAAATAGAATTAGAAGAATCTAAATTTAGCATTTTACAAAACGTAAAAAAAACTAAATTATGTGAATTAACTTATACACCAAAAACATGTTACATTTGTGAAAAGGATTTGCCAAAATTCCATAAAGCAGCATATAAAGGTGATACTAAAAAAATTAAAGAATTGATTCATAAAGAAAAAAATATTTTAGATAAAAATAACAGGTATTTTGTATTTAATTAATACTTTAAAGAACTGCTCTTCATTACGCATGTATAAATGGTCATATAAATGTTATTCAACTTCTATTAGAATACAATGCCAAAGTAAATGTTGCAGATAATGACTTAAAAACTCCTATAATGTTTGCTATTGAAAATAATTATATTGAATGTGTTTTTCTATTAATGGATTATAAGGCTAACATTGGATACTGTGACATAGATGGTAATAACTCATTACATTTAGCAGTAAAAAACTCGACAATTGAAATAGTTAAAATATTACTTAAAAATGATTTTTCGATAAATAAAAAAAATAATGTAAGTTTTACAATGTTATTTTTGGTAAAAACGTATTTGACTTATCACAAACGCGAAATTAAATGTTAATAATAATTTTAAAACCATAATGTTTTCAAATTTTTTAATATGTTGATTTTAAATATCAAAATGTTATTTCTTATTTATTTTTATTAATATATTTTTATAAGTTTAATTACTATGTTTATAACTAATATATATTTTTCATATAAATGCATTAAAGTAATTAAGTTTTTGTAAATAAAAACTTTTAAAATTATATATTTCCATTTTTTACTAAACAATTAATGTAATTTTTAATAAATATAATGTTATATATATATATATATATATATATATATGTTTTGTTATTTGATATTAACAAAATTGTACTGTAGGATGGCATGACAAGTTTACATTTAGCAGTAAAAACTGGTGTTAAAGAAATTGTAAACATGTTACTTTTTAATGATGCGGACGTTAACTGCGTTGATGTAAAGCAAAGGTAAAATAATATTTTCTATGACAGGTTTTAAAATGTTTAATCTGATTTTTAATTTTTAAACATAATGAAAATAATGTATAAATGTCAACCTTTGAAGCAACAGTTACATTTTGAAATATTTTAAATTAATATTTTTGGATACCAATAAAATAAGTAAAATATTCAAATAAGTTTTAATGTTGGATTGTCCGTATTTGTTTGCGTTTAAATATTTTATGTACACTTTATTTTTGCATAAAAATATTATTTTTTATAGTTGTTAAATTTTTATTAAAATATTTTAACAAAACTACATATATTTGAATTAAAAATGTAATGTAATTAATTTTATTTTTAACATAAGTTTATAAATTAATTAAACAATTGTTTATTTTGGACATTTTAAAAATAAATTTATCACTGAAGTTAAAATGTAATAATTTATGTTTTCTTGTTTTGTTTTAGTAAATTAAACTAATTAATAATACTTATAAATTTTATAAAAAAATTAATTGTGTTTTCTTAATTATATGCATTAAAACTTTGTAAAGTTTAAATGTAACCATAATTAATTTTTTGTAATTTGAAATTATATATATATATATATATATATATATATATATATATATATATATATATATATATATATATATATAATAGATCGCCATTAATGTACGCATGCATATTGGGAAAATCTGAAATTGCAAAACTTTTTATAGAAAAAGGAGCAAATATTAATTTGGAAGACGTTGAAGGTGATTATTTTAATTAATTCTATATAAAAATGTAATTTTTTAACTATTTAATTAATATAATAATAATAATAATAATAATAATAATAATAAAAACTTGTATAATTAATTATTAATTTAATGCATTGGGTTCTTTTTATAATTCCAAATAAAAATATGAGAAGACGAAAGTTAGTATAACTTACAAACATACACAAAAATAACATGCATGAACACAAGCATTACGACCAAGCTAAGTTTAATTTAGTGACAAACTGTTTTTGTGCACACAAAGCAAGTTTCGACGTTATCTGTACCCCTTTTTTGTATATATATACTAAAATGTTATATGTTTGTGACTGACGAGAATATACAAAATGAATTCATCTCACAGTTTACGTCTTCTCATATTTCTAATTATTAATTTTATATTAATAGCAATGATTGAGTATAAATATGTTAATCATAATTTTACAAATAGAAATTTTGTACAGTGCATATTTTATGCCTCAAATAATATTAAACCCTGTAAATATGCTTTAAGAATTATTAATACTACAACGTACAAAATAATTTATTACTATCTTTACTATTATTATTATTATTATTGCAATTAATATAAATACAAATTTTTAATATTTTCCTTGATGTACATTATTTGTAAATCTGTGCAAAAAAACTTAAACCAATAGGAAAAACAGCAGTTATGCATGCCAATCTTCACAATCATTTGAAATGTCAAAAATTGTTTTGGACCGATCAGGACTGTTTCTCTGAGCGTTCAATTCGTCACTGCAATCCAGTTATTGATGAGAAATGTACAAGTCATAATGGCAACTATTTGGATGAAGAGTTGTTTGTTTTAAACAACTTTAAACATACTAGCTTGTCAATTGAACAGACGTCACAAATTTCTTCACAAGTAACGTCGTCAAACAAAGATTGGATATCCAATTCAGACTTTCAGCTTGATATGGATAATTTTTCATTTAAAAGCAGTGCGGTTAATTCGATTAAATTGAATTGTGCAATTAATTTCGCACGCGGAGAACAAGGTTATATTTTACAACGTATGTATTACCAAATACTTGTATTTATTTAAGTAAAAGTGTATATATAGTTTTTTGTAATGCGACGCTAAATAGTTAAACTATTGAATTTTACCAAACGTTGTTTTACAATCTTTAAATATTTGACGTTTTCAACCTTACTTTACCCTACTGTGCGCCAACCGTTTGTTTATCTAGTTACTAAACGTATGTTTTTAACGTTCATTAATTAAATTTTTCTATCAATTAATCCATGCATATTTTCATAACTTTGGGCCCAATTTCTTTTTTATTTTCTTAAACATTAATTTATCTATTAAGTCCTTATTTTATTAGTTGTAAAATGCTAATGATTTTGAGGATTTGGGTAATGCTTGTAAAGTCTTAATTTTTAATGATAATGATATTCCTTACTGTTTCTCCTCTACGTGATGCATTCTGGACTATGTGCATATATGCATCTTAAATAATAACAGCAGGGACCGAATGCACAGCGGTATAACTGGGTTTTCGCTTTAGTTTGTGGGTGCAAGCATACATTCAGGATGCTTAAAAGGTATCTTAAAGTATACCTATACCATATGTAGCTGTTTGCCTAAAAGAGATATTCCTGACAAAAAATTAGGCAATCTCATTAATGACAAGATGTTATTCCAAAAACTACTGAAAAGAAATGAAAACATGATTTTGAAGATAGGATTAAATGTTAAAACCAAAAGATACTGCATTTTTATGAATCGTATATTTAATACTAAACATTTGAAGTCCAATTAGATGCTATGTTGAGCGAGATTATTTTTAAATAATAATAAAAACAAAATTAAAACAAAGAATTTACATCTTCTGCATAGTTGGTTGAAACTTTAAGCTTTACCATTTTTCATTTTTCTATTGTAGCCTAAAATTGGCAATGATTGGATTACAATAATAGTAATTAAGAAACCTAATAAAACTATGGAGTTAACAGAAACATATATATATATATATATATATATATATATATATAACTAATTATATCCATTAGTGTTAATTGTTTTCACTCTTAATGCAAAATTATTTTAAGTTTAAAAACCAAACATTAAATTATTAAAATAAGTAAAAGCAACACATTGAAAATAATTGTTATTAAAAATGCGAGAAATTAAATAAAATAATATTTTACTAATAGTTGAAAACGCAGTTTTTAAATAAACAAAATACATTTAATAAAACACATTTCAGAAAACAATTGTAACAATCCCAATAGAAATGATGACCTTGACAATGCTTCATGTGTATCAGAAAAAGTAAATATTGTTATTATTATTATTATTATTATTATTAGTAGTAGTAGTAGTAGTAGTAGTAGCAACAGCAGTAGTAAGAGTATTGATAGTAATGATAAAATTATTATATTACTATTATTGCTATAATTAAATGGAAGCGGTCTTCTAGTCACCTCGTTTATACCCCCCTCACGTTTAATTCGCATCCGATAACCTTTTCCTATAGGAGTTCGAGAAGCTATTTAAACTTGGAATTCATGAATGGATCTGTCATCGACTTATGTTATGTTATGTTATTATTTTTATTTTTTCTATGATAATACTTTTAATGCTTTAATAGAAACGTTTTATAGCAGCAAGTGGATATTTAGTGAAGCCAAACGAGAGCCTGCATTTAGTAATAGCGGTGGAACTTAAGTTTATTTCTACATAGTTTTGAGTCTAGCGTTCTTACTATCTCTACCATATGGGCAAAATATTTCTAGTAAGTGGGTAATTACGAAGCTTATTAAAGTACATGTTAGGTGCCATACTCATTTGTATCATCCCGATATGAAAACTTTGAGTTTTGTTTTTATTGTTTTGCCAGTTTGTTGATATAAACATTTTATTTTACACCATGACAACTTAAATAAAATTAAAATTTGAAATTATTTTTTGTTAATTTTTTTCGGTTTTTTTATACATAGAAATAGTCTTCGCTAATTATTTTTAATTTATGTGCAGTAATTTTATGTAGAATGTGATAAATTGTGTTATAATGTCTTGTATGCAGGCCATACACTGCTTTATATATTTGTTTTATTATCTAATAAAATGAATAACTAAGCTGGTATTGTGTATACAAAGTTTGAGATAAATTATACTTACATTAGACATCCATTTTAATCACATTTATTGCCATTTGCTATTAAAGAATATCCCACTGTGATGCAGGTTTTACTAGAATGATTAAATAAAGTTGTTTTTTAACATTAGTTACTTTATTGTATATTTACTGTTTTCTAATTGAAGGAAACACCAGATCTTTGTGATTTTGAAAACATACGAGAAGTTGCCAATAATGATGATAATGATGATGATGATGATGATTTAAATTTAAATTTAAGTAAGTTAACTAAAAATTATTGTTTGTACTACAATCATTATCTTTTGGTTTAAATATATAGATGATAAATAATTTTTAACTCTACCGCAGATGGTCCCAACTCCGGTTGAGAAAGGATACTTATCCTTTTTAAAAATAAATATTGCTAAGAAAATAAAAGCATGTTATTTGTGCAAACTACGGAAAAGAAGTAAATATACATTTCTCATGACAGGGTTAACTAAAAGCCGAAACAAAATTTTTATCTTCTATATGCAGGATTTTTAACATCAATAATTAAAGATTTAATTACATGGAACAATTTTGTTACCCAGTGTTGTTCATGGCAAATGAGTTTTGCATTTGTAGTTTATGGTTTCCAATAGTATCGCTATTGATTGCAGATCATTAAGCGGTTTATTTAGAAGTTATATTCACGTAGAACTAAAACGGACTACAAAATAGATTTTGCATTATTACAAACACAATTTAGCGTATCAAAAAGTCTGTGAAAACGTATTTTAAGGTATATCAATTCTTTAATAACATGTTTGTCAGTTCTGTCAATTGTTTATAAGGATTTAAATTACTATTATTATTATTATTATTATTATTATTATTATTACTATTATTACAATTATTATTATTACTACTACTACTACTACTAGTATTATTATTATTATTATTATAGTTATTATTATTATTATTATTATTATTAGTATTAGTAGTAGTAGTAGTAGTAGTAGTAGTAGTAGTAGTAGTAGTAGTAGTAGTAGTAGTAGTAGTAGTAGTAGTAGTAGTAGTAGTGTAGTATGACTATGATTATAATTATTACTGACGCTTGAAAAGTGTAATTTTAGTTATCAATGTCTATTAAACACAGTAACAGACAATAGTTTAAGAAGTTTATTTAACTTGGATAATATTATATTAGTTGTTTTTAAAACGTGATAGCAATTACAAATTATTTATTCATTTATTTTTTGTGGTTGTGACGTAGTCATCTCATTATTGTGCCTATATTTGTACACCGACTGACTTTGATAGTTTTATAAACATAAACGTAAAATAACAATCAAATGTTTTGGCTGACACTTTACATGCTTGTGACGGCGCCACGGTTTTCAGAGAGTGCCAAGGCTTCCATATTATTTAATATTGTTGTCTTTTTTAACCCAACAGCTACATGGGGTATACGTATGCTACGTAATGTCTTCTACAACCCTCACAACAATTACTGCAAAAAAGTGATTATTAAACTAAAACCTCTCTAGCAACTAAATAACATACAAGAGAAACGTCACTTCAATTATAAAATATACAATACTATATAATAATTGAAAAATATATATAATTATATATACATATATATTGTAAGTAAAAAAAATTGTATAAAATATCAACGGGTGCAAAATCGAAAATGGAGTAAAATGATTAACAACTATTAATAAAAATACAGATCACATGCAATTTTTTCAGTTACCAAATGATTAAGGACATTACAAAGTTTAAAAAATTCAATAATCTATTTGACCGCCTTTCTTTTGAACAACCTGATCCAGGCGTTTTGGAATGCTATCGATGAGAGTGTTGATATATTCTTGTTTCATCTCATATTGAACAACAAACTTGATGCGTTCACATAAATCCTCAATTTCGGTATGCTTATTAATATTGCGCTTTAGCATACTGAAAAATTTTTTAGTAACATTGATATCCGGGCTGTTAGGTGGCAATTGAGTAAAAGATAGCTTTTTTTGATTTTAGCCCCTCTACTGTCTAAATGTAAATATAAAGCAAATATAGTGAACTTAGATGAATATGACGTTACCTTTTTGGACGTATGACATGGAGCATTGTCCTGAAAAACAGTAGTAACCCCCGTGTAAGTATGCTGCATTTCATAATGAAAAACATCCTTCATAACTGAAATAAATTTTTCACTATTTAAGGTACCAGATATAATTCTTCATTTAATAGGTTGATTATACTTAATACCAAACCAACACATTACTTGTCGAGGGTGGGCTTTCTTTCTAACAACCGGGAGTGAATATTTTTAAAAACTCGTCCTACACAACACTTTGTTTTTAAAGCCAAATGGTTCATTCCGAATCATTGTTTTATCAGCAAAGTATACGGAACGCCAATAACATAAGTGTCGTTTACTCTATAGTTTACAAAAAGCTAATCTGTCATCCTTTTGTTTTTTTGGTAATAAATGGCTTAATCTTCGGTGATTGTAGAGTTAAACCGGATTCGATTGCTCTGTTTCTTATTGTAGAATAAGTAAAATTGTTTAAACTATTCCTTTTGGTTTCTGAAATAGGTTTATTATAATTTTTTTAACTCTATAATAATTTTTTGGTCATCCGTACTTGTTGTTACACGTTTTCTTCCAACATTATCATAATTTTGTGGTTTTTGACCGTTGATAATCCGATAAATTGTTGAAAGGTTAACTCTATATAAATCTGCTAATCTTTTCGGTGAAAATCCTTTATTTTTTAATTCTTTAATAACACGGTATTCATTTTCGGTGAGATGAAAACATTGTTTATCACTATTCTTCATTTTAAAAACAATACAATCAGAAAGCAGAATTAGCGGGTGAGCGGAATCTCAAGGTTATTATGACATCACAATCAGAGCAGATTTGAATGTACGTTAACATCAATTTTAAGAATTGGTTATTGTTTATTTTTAATGAAATTAAGCACACAAAATAATAATAGACTAATTATTATAAAAATTGTGTAATTTTAACTTATTATCCACGTTAATATAGAAGTAGCTTTTAAAATATGCTATTTTGGCCGACTCAGCCTTCTTAAATAAATATTTTTAAGTATATATAAAGGATCTATTAAGCACTAGACATTATTTTTAATTCCCGATAGTTGTTTTTACGAAAAAACAATTGGACATAGCAAATTAATTTAGATTTAATACCTTTGTAATTTTTTTCGTTAATTTTTGAAATGGGTGTAAGTACCCTGAGTGTATGCTTGTATTCATCCGTCAAAACGGAAGCTTAGTTGTAGCGCTGTACACTCGATTTCTGCTATGTTAATCTAGATGCTTTAGTGCACTTGGTTCAGGATGTGCTACATGGAGGTGACAATCATTATTGGAAGGATTTTTAGAATCCCATTGGAGATGGTAAAAATTAAGTGTTATTCTATTACCAACTGATGATTATTATTACTATTCATCTTTAAACGTGCTTCATATTTTTGAGTGTTATTTTTTTATTATTAAAATTGAATAATTGAAGTAATTTGCTTTATTTTATTCAGAACGTGTTGACAATCAAAGTACACAAAATCGGAATGGTTTTGACAACCCGCACTTATCAGAAGTGATAAGTGGTATATCAAATATGAATTTAAATAAGAAATTGAAACAAACGAATATTACCGAGTTGAATAAAGTAATTTTTTTCGAGAATGATTACTTTTATAGTAGTAGTAGTAGTAGTAGTGACTAGAGCTCTAAGAGGAAACGTGGGTGGGCAGGAGTTTGAATTTCATTATTGGTGCATAAAACGGAAGGCTTTTTTTAGAGCTGTGTATACAAAATTTAGGCAATAAAAACTAAATAAAGAAGATGGTTAGATGATTAGGTGGGTAGCAGGTTTGAGACTTATAAATGTACATCATTGTTCCGCATTTGTTAAAAAAAATTTTTTTTTTATTATAAAAGTTTTATATTATTTTGTTATATCTTGTTTGCTTATGTTGATTTTTTTGTAAGAGTGTCTTATTATTTATTCTGGGTTTTTTGTTGTTGCAGTGGGAACAGTCAAAAAATGGCATTTAGACTGGTTAGTGACATCTACATTTAGGTGTTTCCACAGTACAATTGGTGTTTACTGTAGAGAAGGCCTTAGGTATACAATTGTGAGCCAACTGAATACCAAAACACCAAAATTTCAGTAAAGCTGCTTTTTTATTTTTTTGTCTAGAATTATTGAAATATTAATTAACAAAATAGTAAAAACATTTATTATTATAGTTTTGTTAACTGATAAGAAACATTTTTTTAATAACTGGACATTTGAGTAAAGTCAAAGGTGGGTTCGAATTTGGTGTCGGTGGTAGAACTCAAATTTATGCTCACCCAAGTTCGAGTCTAGCGCTTTATCCACTTTTGCTATCCCAGTATATATATATATATATATATATATATATATATATATAAAACTGTAATAGATTAAGAAGGCATTTTCAGATTCAGCATTATCATCATCATCATCATCAGTGGATTGCAAAATAATTTATCAAAATGAAGTTAGTCATGCAGTGAAAAATGGCAAATACAGTAATAACGAAAACTGGAATACTGTTAAAGACAATATTAACAATTTTGGTGTCAACTTTAAAGCTTCACCGAATGATGACCAATCGGAGTCATCTATTGACGATATTCCATCATTACACGATTCTACTGAGCCCAGTGTGTCTCAAGTAAAGATTATGCAAAAATTTACTCATTTGGTTGTTGGTGATTGAATATTGTACAGGATATATGATTCAGCAAGTGGATATTTAGTGAAGTCAAATAAGGACTTGTATTTAGTGTTATTGGTGGTACTCAACCCCATTCCTACTCAAGTTCAAGTCCAGCTCTATAACACTAGACCATCACTGGTACCTGTTTTGTTTTCAAGAAACTATTTTTAGTTATTTTTAGCAAACAAAAATATAATTATTGTATTTCTGTTTTTTACTATAGTGAACTTTGATGTCACAATAGGGATACATCTAGTTAATAATCTTGAGGATTTGAGTAATGCTTATGAAGCCTGAGTGTTATTTCTACGTGGTGTACTTTGGGCTAGGTGTACTTGAGCACCTAGGCTAACACAGCAGAAACCAAATGCACAGCCGTATAATTGAGCATCCGTTTTGGTGGATGGGTACAAGCATATACTCAGGATACTTACAAGATATCTTAAGGTATTCCGTAGGTAGTTGTTGGGTTAAGAAATATTATTTTGATGAATAATTAGGCGCTTTTTAACAATGTTTAGAAACAGTGGTGTGGTTATACAATAAAAGAAAGATTATTAAAATGGATTGGCCATGTTTTACATAGATTACCCATTGAAGCCCATCCATTACCCGGATGGAAAAGAAGGCAAGGCGGCCAACGGAAAATTTGAATGGATATTGTAGCACGTGAACTCAGTCCTTTTATTTATGCTGAGTTCCCCTCGTCCAAATGGATTACTTAATTGGGCGTCCGTTTGTTTACCCTATGCAGCCAACAGAGATTATTGGAGGGGGTTTAACTTGAGATGTAATTAACATTTAATGTCAGCACTCCTCAAGTGTCGTTCATTAAGTACACATTGTAAAAGTTGATGTTTCTACAGACATTTTGGTATTTGGACTACCCTGTGTGATAATAACCGATGGGAGTGTTTATCCTCGATGATGATAATGATGACAGTTATACAGATGCTATTTATTGGCTAATAAACTTTGTCATACTTCTGTGTATGTTATGCTTATCAAGCCATTGGAGTCGATCATTGAATTTGTTGTATAAATATATGATTAACTTTTCAAAAATAAATACAATTCTACTATTAGTTACAAAAATAATTCAAACGGCAGTAACAAAATAAATTATAAACAAAATTATTTACTAATCAGTTTATGTAAAGATACTAAATACATTTGATTGATAAGATGTGCAATTATTAGTTTATACTTGTACCGTCATTGGTTGATATTAATTAGAAGCGTAATAACATTTAGTGTATTAATTAAAGATTACAAATTGTAAAACGTTGAGACAAGCAGATTGTGTTAATAATTTGGGTCATAACATGAGGATGAGTACTGTTATCAATATTAACAGTAGTTGTAATAATAGATTGGCATGGATTCGAGTGTCGCTATTGGCAATAAAATGAAGGTCCTTGTTTAATTTTACTAAAGCGTTCACTTGTTAAAAAGGTTTTTTGTGAAACACTAAAACAATAACTTAAAAAAATGGATATATTGTATTCTATATAAAAAACACTCAAACCGTTTTGCACAAAATTGTTTGTTCAAGTCGGAATTTAAACACTGGCAGACTTGTCCCAACATTCCCAATCAATTTACGACGTCACACTTGGAGTGTGTTGATACGAACAAACAACATTTGAATGGCAAAATTGAATCACCTGTAGGACCTCTAAAGCATGCAAGTTTGAATGGGAAAGAAATATCTGATTGCGATATTGTGTGGAATGCCCAAGATGCTCAAGAAAAGTACATAAAAAACGAAATGATTCAACGGTCGTTGAAACTGGTCAATGGATCGTTTACATCCGAATTTGATTGTGTTTTTAAAGACCAGAATGATATTGAAACAAATGATGTAGAAAACGTACGTTATTATTATTATTTGAATCCCACCACCGGCACTAAATGCGGGCCCATATTGTTCACTCCATACTTTACAAAAGGTTAATCTACCATCTTTTTGTTTATTAGTAATAAATGGCTTAACTTTTTATTATTGAAGTATGAAACCGGATTCTATTGCCATGTTTCTAATCGTGGAATAAGTAAAATTGTTTAAACTATTTCTTTAAGTTTCTGAAGTAGGTTTAATATAATTTTTTAATTCTACAACAATTTTTTGATCATCTGTAGAAGCTGTTACACGTTTTCTTCCAACATTATCGTAAGTTCGCGGTTTTTGATTGTTGATAATCCGATAAATTGTTGAAAGGTTAGCTCTGTATAATTTCGCCAAGTTTTTCGGTGAAAATCTTTTATTTTTTAATTCTTTGATGACAAGATATTCATTTTATCACTATTGTCCATTTCACAAACAACGCAAACAGAAAGCAAAATAAGCGGATGAGCTGAATCTCAAGGTTAAACGTAAAAAATTAATTATTCGATTTATTTTTTAATTTTTATTTAAAATCTTTTAAAAGTTATTTTTATTATAATTAAATGTTTATTTTAATAATTATTATGAGATCACAATTAGGACAGGATTGAATGTGCATTTAACATTAATTTTAACAATTACTCATTGTTTATTTTTAATGAAATTATGCACACAAAATAATAATAGGCTAATTATTATAAACATTATGTAACTTCAGTTTATTATCTACGTTTATGTAGAAGTATCTTTTAAAATAAGCTATTTTGGTTGACTCAGCCTTTTTAAATAAATATTTCTAAATATATGTAAGGGAACGATTAAGTACTTTACATTATTTTTAATTCTCAATATTTATTTTTACGAAAAAACAATTGGACATAACAAATTAACTTAGATTTGATACTGTTATAAATTTTCGCTTTAATTTTTGAAATGGTAGTATTTGTATTGATTGGCCTTGGCTTTTATGTGCAGGTAAATTCTTTTAGTTTTTCCAGAGGCTTTATATTTGTTCAAAGCTCTGTGTAGTGGATAAGTATTATTTTTTTCAATCCTCTGTTAATTGTATGCATTATTAATAAATAATATTTGAATAGTGTTAGGATATTCAATTAGATATTTTAATTAAGTATTTCAATATAATTTAAAAAATTTTTTTAAAACGTAATCATTTATTATTATTAACTTACTTTTGTGCAGTTGCCTATTGGTTCAAAGATATTCAGCACATCATCCTCAATTTCTGAAAACGAAGTATTTAGTTTATCTCCAATAATTGAAGAAGTCTGTAATGAAGAATCGGACAATAAAATGAAGAATAAAAACAAGGTAATTTTACAAGACCAAATTAAACAAATAAGTAGTTTAAATGAAAAAATATTAATATTATATCAAATTAAATTTCAATCCATATGATGATAATCATTTTTTTATTATTTTGATTTTATTTGTTTTTTTATGCCCAAACGTTTAACAGAAAGCCTTTTTAACAAATGGACGTTTAGCGAAGTTTTTAACAAAATCCCATTTTGGGTGTCGGTGACAGAATTCAAACATGTGCCTATCCAGTTTCAAATCCACCACTCTAGCCATTTCTGTCACTCTGGCCGACGGTAGATCAACAAGGATTGGACGAAATTATTGATACTAAGCAAGACTCCTTGTTTAAATTTATAATCTGCCGGAGTGATCTAGTGGCACAACACTTGACTTAAGCATTGGTGAATATAGGTTCGAATACCAACGCTGGTATTAAATACCGACTCTCGTTTGGCTTCACTAAATGTCCACTTGGTGAAAAAATGAGTTTCTTGTAAAATATTCAAGTAATCACAACTAAATAACTAATAAACGAATGAGCATTAACTAAAACTTTTAATTTGCTCCAATTATTTTTTTATATTAGTCAGTATAAAACATTCAGTAATGTTGGTTATCATTTTAAGTATTAAACTTTTTAATAATAATAATAATAATAATAATTTATTCTGGTGCATTTAGGATAATCTAAAGTTAGACAAATGTCAAAAATTGTTTCAAATATCAGCTGGTGATGATCCTTGTATATCTGAAGGCATACTACAGTCAACAAGTACACCACGTATTATTAACAGTTATAGTTGTATCATTGAAAATAAACTAATAGATCATTGCGATAATCAGTTAATAGTTGAAGAGTAAGTCTACTACTTGACTTATAATGTATTTATCAACGTGTAGTTTACTCTTTACTTTTTAATTATTTTTATGGCATTGATTGTTTTGTGGAAAATATATTAACAGCGTTCGAATTCAGACCTCGGTGGACATGGGTTCGAATCCCATCGCCGGCACTAAAATGCGGGCCCACGTTTGGCTTCGCTAATTTTCCACTGCTGAAAGATATTTTTCGTAAAACATTCAAAGTAGCAAACATAAAATTAAAAAAATAAAAAAATAAATATTTCATCAGGTAGATATTTAGCAGGCCCTAAAACAAAGACTACTATTTTGATATTATACTTTATTTCGTTTTACAACAACAATATTCTTTTTCCAATTTTTTGCCAAAATGCATTGTTGGTCTTACATAAAATTCACTTTGATTATGTTTCTCTAACAGGCATAATTTTATGTATTGCAAAATTTTTATTTACTATTTTTAACTTTTTATACCAACACCGTTCTTGCTGATAATGTACAACTGGATTAACTGATTTTATTTATTTTATTGCGATGGGTTACTAATGAATTTAGCGATTTAAGTAGAGCTCATAAAGTATTAATTTTTAAGAATGAATAATTATTTTCTTTTCGTACTTCTAAGCAGAACACTATGAACTTAAACTAATAGATTAGAGACCGAGAACACAGCAGTATATATGGGCTATCACCTTGGTAGATGGGTGAGCATACGCATACTATACGTCGTCGTTATGCCAAAAAAGTAAACAGTGACAAAAATAAGGTTATCTTGTCTTTTTTTACTAACAGTGGTGCCTTCACAAAGATGTTGTCTATTAGTTAATAAACTTTGTAATTCTACTATATTTGTTGGAGGTGATTATTTGATATGCTGTATGAATTAAGAAATAATAAAGAGCTGATTACATCATCAACCAAATTATTATCTTTTACTGTTTTTGTGCAATGGACAAAACCATTTTGGGATGCAAATAATGGTGGTATTCTTGACTGTCATGTCCACGTGGTGCATCATGCACTAGATGCATTTAAACATCTAGATTAACATAGGAGGAATCGAGTGATTGAGTGAATTGATGAAAGGATATACTCAGTAAATAAATGACATTTGAAAAAATTATTTTTTATTGATTTTATTGTTTGTTTTGTGATTGTTCCAAGTTGTATTTATAAAACTTTCAAGTCATAATGATTATCATACAAATTAATTGTAAAACAGGACCTTTGGATATTTTAATCTTAATTATTCAATAGTAAATGTACATCTTTTATACAAAAAGATTTTATTATATTACACACTAGCATTATATTTGTTTGTATTTTAACAGCATTACAAATAAAGGTTTTTAACCAAAAAAACGTTTGGAGAAATAACTACTATTTTAGTGCATTATTTGATACTTTTTGTTTAAAACCATTATTAATCATTTTTTGAATTTGTGTTACATTGGAACGTTTTTTTAAAAACCGTGAAATTATACAAGTGACAATTAATTATATTATTTTTATACTAATAGCCACTGTTTATTGGTATTAATATAACATAAATTTTAATATTGAAAAATAATAAACGTTTGATAACGCTCCATTTTCAAACACCGATGTACGGCTTAGTGATACTAATACAACTTCAAAATATTAACTCTACTTTCAAAGTTAACATTAGTTTAAATAAATGTTTATTTTGGCTGCATTACTTCAATATTATACAAAAAATATACAACTATCGCGATATTTTCTGTTCTGATAGCAAACTTCTGCTTACTTGCTTCTAAGTTTAGTACTCTACATCGTTACCAAACATTTTTATTTGTTGCAATTAATTTGTTAACACTGATAATTAATATAAAGCTATTTTCACAATTTACTATCACAATTAGTTTATCAGACTTAGGAAAAGTCAAACCGGTTCATTTTGATAAAAATTGTCAACCAAATACGTTTGACAAAAATACAGAAAATTGGAATTGTCACAATCTACAAATAATTGACTACTTGTCAGTTCAGACGGATGTGAAATTTAGTGATGATGAAAATTTAACTACAAACAAATTTATGGATAATCGGCTCGATAAAAATGTAGACGCTGAAAAGGTAGCAGTTGCACCAAGTAAGAAATTTTATTATTTAAAAACAATTTTACTAACTTTTTTCGCTGTTTTGTTTTCAACTTAACCAACAGTTTATGGCATTACTATGGCTACTTCCTAATTTTATATGCTGCTTTATGATTTCAGAGATTTCAGAGATTTTTTTCTATAACAGTATAACTAAAAGTTTTTTTATAATTTTTATTTTAGTTTTTTGGATGCTAATGATCCTGAGGATTTGAGTAATGCTTATAAAGTCTCGATTTCTAATAATGGTGGTATTCCTGACTGTTCGTCCTCCACGTGGTGCATCCTGACTAGGTGCTTCTAGGCATATAGACTAATAACAACAGAGCCTGAGTGCACAGCGGTATAACTGGACTTCCGCTACGGCGAGTGAGTGCAAGCATACATCCAGGATACTTAAAAAGTATCTTAGGGTATACGTATATTATATATAACCATTGGGCTAAGAGAAATAACTCTGATAAAAACCAGGTGGCCTTGTCAATTTTTGCGAACAGTGGTGACGTCATGAGGATGCCGTCTACTACCCAAAAAACTTTGTTATTCTTCTACGTTTGTTATGCTTATCAAGCCATTGAAGTTGATTTTTTATGTGTTATATAAATATGGAAAATGATGAAGAGGTGACCACGTCAACAACCAAAATGAATAAAATTTTTGCAACTTTTGTATAATTTTATATTATTTTGTCTTTGATTTTGTTTGCTTATGTCAATAATAAGAAAATATTAAATTTGGGTATTCTATGATTAAAGTTTTTAAGCTAACTTTAATAATAATAAAAGGAAGAAGAAGCTGATGATTTCAGATATTCCTAACTGTCCCTTCCACGTGGCGCATCTCAGGCATCTAGACTAACACAGAAGAAACCAAGTGCACATGAGTATAAGTGGGCTTCCGCTTAAGTATATAGGTATAAACGTACACTTAGGATACTTAAAAGATATCTAAAGGTATATTTATACTATGTGTAGCCCTGGGATAAGGGAGGTCAAATATCAGGCGGTCTTGTCAATCTTTGTAAACATTAGCCGTCTACCAACCAAAAAATTTTATTATATTTTCCCACTTGTTCTGTTTATAAAGCTGTTAGAACCAATCGTTTAATATGCTATACAAATGTAGAAATAATGAAGAGGTATTTACAGTCACTAACATCAATGAATGAATATATGCAATTTTTTGAAAACACTTTTTAGATGTTTTGCGCGAATTAACTCCAGGTGAAGCTTTTCAATCACGTCTTATAAAAGCGCTTAGTACATTATCTGATATTGAAGATAAAGAATGTAGTTCGGTGAGTATCAGCGATGATGAACTGATTAAATCAAATTTACCGGTTGGTAATGATTTAGAACGTATTGTGAATAATAAAAGCAATTCTGTTTTTAAAAAAAATGCAGACACAGCAAAGTACGTTTGAATGTGTTTTACACCAAACTTTATGAACAATTTTCTAAATTTGATAAAAATATTAGAGATATTAAATGGGTTATAATAACGCTTGAATAAATAATTTTTTTAATTTAATTTAATTATTTACATTTATGTTAATCTACTTCAATAATGAATAAATGTTTCAAGTAAGTTGAGATTTATGTAACACAAAGTGCTGTAATTGTTAATATTTTTAGTAATTTAGTTCAACTTATTATGTTTAATTGTTAATTGAAAAAACGTATCGTATTGAATAAAGATTGTTTATTGGTAACAACATTTTTTAAATATAATCTCTTTTTGATGTAGTATATTAACATATAACTCCATCCTAGCCAGTTTCAAAAATTGAACTTTCTTCAGGTTTTACTAAACATTGTCAATAAAATGACGCTTTCATTTGCTTGACTTAATTCTTACAAAATAGTGAGATCTTGTTGCTTCTTTATCAACATTTATTTTTTTAAGAAAGGCCGAACTGTCAGCCTTGTATTCTAACCCATTTCTCTTTTTAACCGGTCTCGCGATCAGCTACAGTAGAAACAAAAGTTAGGACAATTTATAAAAATGCATTTTGCTGTAAACAGAGTATCTGGAATCTGTACAAATTGTAAATGTATGTCCCATATATTATCAACAAATTAATTTACACAAATTAGTAATACTAATATGTAATAACTACCGTATCTAATAATACAAAAATTATATTGAAAACTATTTTTTAAAGTGCCATTAACTAGTAGTACAAAATTTACTATAAATTTCAATACATTTTATTTAACGCAATTTATCCAATTTTAAAATTATTAAATTTAAAATAATAGCATTTGGATATTTACTTAAAGAGTTATAATTTGTAGACTGTTAATATTTGACAAGAAATTTGTTTATTTATTTGTAGCGGGTAATTTTTTCTAACTACAAAAATAAATAAAATTTATTTATTTGAAAATATTTAAAATCGTAAAATAATATTCTGTAGATTAGAGATTATAAAAGCTGAAAAACAAACGCAGATTTTAGAAGAGGAAATAAATAAAACAAATAATTATTGCAATGAGTTACAAAAATATGTTGACACGTACGTTTACATAAATGTTGTGTATATTGTTTATTTTATTTTTACAAAAAACATCTTTTAGCAGTGGATATTTTAGCGAAGCCGAACGTGGGCCCACACTTATTGCCGGTAGTGGGAATCAAACCCATATCCACCAAGGTTCGAGTCGAGCGCTGTACCTCTAAACTACTCTGACACATAAATTTATTAATTATCGTATTTTTATATTATTACAGTTGCTTTCGTTTTTGTTTAACTGAAGTCAAAATGTAGTCTTTATTGAGTACCGTTTATGAGACTTGAACATATTATTACTTAGGTACAAGTATAGTGCATTAGGCATTTACGCTTTTCTGATCTATAAATAATTATAATTTACTGGCGGGAATATGTACATCTTGCTTCCTTCTTAGTTGAGATAGCATTATAATTTTGCTAAAACTAAAATAATTGAATAAGTAATTTTAGCCATAACTTTATTGAAAACTTTATGTGATTTGTAAGCTATAATTTACTGAGAGTAATTATAAACTAGTGGTTATTAACAAATATTGGTAGTAAATTAATAGTTGAAAATTAAAAATTAAGAAAATACAATTTTGGGTCACATAAAATGTAATGTAGTTTCAAAAATTATTATTACAAATATGTGTGTATTTTGTGTCCGAATGACAGAGGTAGATATAGTGTTAGACTTGAAATTTGGTAGATACAGGTTTGAGTTTTGCTGTCAATAATAAATATGTGTTCTTGTTTTATTTAGCTAAGTGCCTACTACCTAAAACATGTTTTCGGCGAAGCATTTAAGTAGTGAACACTAAAGTATTTTTTCTATATATCACTAACAAAAAACAAAGTAATATATAATCACATTAATTAATTATGATTCAGATACACTAGTATGTTTTTATTTTACATTACTCCAAATTAATTTGTCTGAGGATTTTTGATAAACAAACTGTTTTATAAATTAAAACATCTTTGTTTTTATACAAATATATATTATATTATCATTATTGAATCTAAATTTGTATTAAATAAGAACATTTTAAATTCAGTATTTGAAAATCAATTTATTTATACAATAAAAATAATACAATTTTTATTTAGTAATAAATTTTAAACACTTTAATTAAAACATTTTATTTATGTTACATTTTACTTTGCCAAGGCTTAATAAAGAAAAAGAAGAATTGCAAATTCAAGTGGATAAATTTTTGAATCAAATAAATATAATTCAAATTGAAAAACAAAAAGTTAGCCTTATATTCATTTTTAATTTTTTACAATTGTGCATTTATTCTTACTGTAAAACACTTTTATAAAAAGTATTTTATCAATTTGTAAAATATAAGAATAAATATATTTACATTCAATAAAATTTATAATAAATCATGTATTACTTTTGAATAAATAGTATTTTATATATACACAATACTTATTTCTAAATTCAAAAATAATTTATTATTTTTTTCATTTAGTAGCATGTATTTTAATGTTATCAAAAGTACAAAGAAAGTTTTAATTTGTAAGTGTCAAAAAATATTGTTTTTACAAAATTACTTATAATTACAGCTTGAAGTGTCAAATGAACAATTACATAATACAATATCGACTACTAAAGAAAATAGTATCAAATGTTTAGATTTAAAGGTAACCCATTGGTGCTAAACATTAAATTAAATGTATTTGAGTTGTGTTCACGTCAAATCCTTTTGTTTCTAAGTAGATACCTGGCAATTTGATCGATTTTTATTTGGTTTTTACTGCTTGTATTTTTATTTTATTATTACAAAATCCTTTTGCTTTAAAAATAAGCATGGGGCAATAAGACAACAATTACAGCAGAAAAACAACAACAACAAAGTTTCGTAATTCAAAGAGAACATGAGACAACAAAATGTTTCCATGTATTTGAACCTTCTGCCAAACGTTTTGTTCCCATTTATTTTAATAAAATCTTTTCGAATAGTTTTTAGTCAAGTTTTCTGTGGTCTATCAACCTTTCTTTTACCATTTTTGATTTTCTATTCCAAAACCGTTTCTGCTGGTCTTTCGGGCGGTAAACGTGGAATTTGACCAAGTAATATTTTTTCTTCTAATTGTAATGATGTCATGTAGTGAATGAGAGCCCGTTCTTGTCATGATCTCATTATTTGAAATGTGAACGGGCCAAGTAATCTTTGAAATACTTTTTGAATACTTATTGAACATTTTACAAAAAACACATTTTTTAGCAAGTTGACATTAAGAAAACCCAAATTGCTTCAGTATGACTTAAACCCATACTCACTTGGTTTAGCACATCAGCCACTTCTACCACGTAAAAGCATTTTTGTTAATAAATGTTCTTTGTTGTAGCGTAGTCTATTATGCGATTTTATCTTTTTTTTATTTCTTAACGTTGATTTGGTGGATTTAAACCAAACATGAAATACCTATTATTCATTAAATTAATTGTAAGTTTTAGACATTGAATAAAGAATTAAAACAAAAATTGTTAATTATTTTTAATTTTATACACAATTTATTGCTTGTAATAACAGCGATAAAATCATAATTTAAAATTGATGAGCATTAAGACAGTAAGTATGAATAAAGTTTAATAAAAGTGAACTGCGTTTTTAAATAAGAACCCATAGTAGGGTAGATTGAATTTACCTAAAAATAACTAAGTTACTGGTTGGTTCTATGTAACAAAATATTTTCATAATATTTCAAATGTTTAATAAAATCTAAAGAGTTTAATTTTTAGTTTGCAATAGTATCACCTAAAATAATTCCATTTTATAAATGTATGTCAGCATGAAATAGATTCTCAAAAAATACATTTAACTGAAATGAATACATGTTGGCAATCGGAAATCAATACATTAAAATGTACTTTTGACAATTACAAGAGCAGTTTTGAACGTTATCAGCAACTGTACAAAGAAGCTCTAGATGAATTTAACAATTCAATAAATAAACAAGTATTATAATATGTATATATTTTGATTTTGTTTATTATTTGTGGCTTAAGAATTCCAGCAATTTATTAACAGTTATTATAATTGTCAACATGTTTTGAATTAAGATCCACGTACTCTGTACACATTTTTTGATTTGGATATTTACGTCTTTGACACTTTTATTTTTATGCTTTTAATAAGGCTGAACTCTTAATCAGGAAAGCTGTACAAGGAGATTATTGCACCTAACTAAATAACTAATTATATATATATATATATATATATATATATATATATTAATAAAAAATGACATACCCCAGTGTCAAAAAAACACTAGGAGCAGCAGTATTTATTCTGCGTGCATGCAAATGTAACGGCGTTATCTGATACTTTTTAAACAACCAACCAGTTTTCCCCAGAAATATTTTTTAATTTAGCGGTACAGCACTTGACTCAAATCTGAGTAGGCATAAGTTTGATCCCCACTACTGGTACTAAATGGAAGCCCTAGTTTAGCTTCTCTAAAATGTCCACTTCCTGAAAAATGTTTTTTGTAAAGTATTCAAGCAATAAATGCTAAAATTACAATCATTATAATAATAATCGTAAAGAGGGACTTACGACAAATTCTTAAAAAATAGTTTTCTTTTAACTTCATATTATCAGGGTAAAAATATTAATGTTAGGAGAGAATTTAGAATATATTACAACTCTTTTATAGTGGAAAATCAATTTGTCAATTTGTACAAATAAAGTGAATCCAATTCGGTTTCTAAAATAGATTATTTCCTCCAATTATGATAATATTGTTAAAACGTTTTTTTAAATTATCAATAATATAAGTAAAGTGATTTCAAACAAAGTATATAATTTTTGTTATAAACAGAATATAAAGTATGATAATTCTAGTAATAATTATTAACAAAATAGTTATTATCCTGACTGTTTTAGTAATGCTTATTAAAACTTAATTTCCAGTAATAGTGATATTCCAGATTTCGTAACTCCATATGGTACATCTTATAATCAGGCGAACATATATCAGGAATTGAGTGCACAGCGGTATAACTGAGCTTTCTCCTTAACGGATGGGTGTAAGCATATACTGAGGATACTAAAAAGGTGTTTTAAAGTATGTATATATCATATGTAGCCGTTGGGCGAAGGGTGATAACCTGACAAAAAAGTAGCTAGCCCCGTTGATTGTTGTGAGAAGTGGCACAGTCACAAGGATTATGTCTATAAATTACAAGCGTTTGTTATTTCTTTACAGTTTTTGCCCATAAATGTTTTTTCAATACGATTGTTGAGGCTTTTTATGAATATAAAAAGGTAACGACATCACCAATCAGCAGTTTGATTGATTTACAAAATTTAATCGGTTAATCAATTTTTTTTCTATTTATACAGAAATTAGAAAAAGACACAAAGAGGATAAAATTATAGTACGTTTTATAAAAGTTACTATGTTAAATATTTAAAATAGAATTCAATTGTAAATTTGATAGAAATGAATATATTTTAATATTTCATAAATGTGGTTAGATTACCGTTATCGATTTAAGTAGTATGTTTTTTTTTCTTTAAAAGTATCAGCATTGTTTTTTTTTAATTACTCTGGATGTACATATTTAACTATAAAATAAATTTAACAATTAATTTGTAAAACAATTTAATGTGCAAAAAAATAAAATAATTTGTTTTTTAATAACATTATTGCAAACAGTTCGAGTACACAAACGGAATATTTAATAAAAAGTGTATCAACCGAAACTGCCGAATTTGATCAAGTAAGCAAGTGTTTTACATTTTAAATTATTATCATTGTTTGAAAAATATTACACATTTTGAAATTTACTGAATATAATAAAATATTATTATGTTTTTATTAATATTTGTTAATTATTAAAAGTAATTATTTGTGTTTATTTGTAAAATTGAAAGTCCATGATATATGTAACACTTTTGATGTCAAGATGGTAGACGTGGATAGAGTTCTAGACTCAAAGTTGGGTTCTACATGGGTTTGAGTCTCACTGCAGGCTATTGTTTGGCTTTGCTGAATGTCCACCTGCTGCAAAATGCTTTCTGTAAAACATGCAAGCAGTAAAAATGAAAGCATGTATCATTTTTGACACTTTGGATGATTTAAATCAATTAATGAAAATTTTGATTTTTGTCGTTTGAAGTTGTTTTACTAAAAACACTTTTTAACATGTGTTATATCTTTAGATATGGGTCCTCGTTCAGTGCCATTAAAGTTATCTAATCATCACCAGTTAGAGTACTAATGTGGAACTGTATCACATGCACCATTTAGATATTTAAATATTTAAAACCCAACTAGACTAATTTTTGATTTATGAATTTTAAAGTATAATTTTTTGCTGTATTATTAATAAAATTATTTTTAATTGCAATAATAGATATCTAAAAATCAAATAGAAAAATATAATTCTTTGTCTGAGGTACATAAGACACTCAGTGATCGATTTAACAACGTTAGTGTAAAGTAAGCAATGAGTAAATACAATTAAAATATTGAATTTTTGTTTTACGTTTATTAACGTTTACGTTTTAAATACTTTTTCAGAACATAATTTAATCATTTTTAAACCCTCAACTAATTTTTATACAATTATTTTAACGTTTATCTTTTTAATAGGAAAATTATTAAAAATTTTAATATTGT
The DNA here is from genome assembly GCA_025895645.1 of Cardicola forsteri. NCBI lineage: Eukaryota > Metazoa > Platyhelminthes > Trematoda > Strigeidida > Aporocotylidae > Cardicola > Cardicola forsteri. The sequence continues at coordinate 521,975 of JAKXYG010000828.1, read as the reverse complement.
AATACTTTTGGTTTATGATAACAAACAAATTTCTACAAATTTATTAAGTAAAAAATTTGATTTTACTTCACTAAAGAAATGAAAATCGAGCTAGTTTGCATATGCTTATTTATGTTTACTAATACTAATGTTATTATTAATAATAGTAATAATAATAATAATAATAATAATAATAATAATAATAATAATAATAGCGGTAGTAGTCATATAATAATATGCGTTAGTGGCAGAATGTGAAATCCTACTAAAACGCAAATTGTAAGGTTTGTTTTGATTGGACCATATATCTATCTACTAAAAATTGTTTTCCGTTAAACAATCAAGCAATCAATTAAATCACTAAATGGAATTTCTATTGAAAAAATGAAAGACTTTTTAAACAAACCATAACTGAAATTGTAATAAATACTAAAACCTTTTTAGTTATATGTCCAATGATTTAACACGTAAAAAGATTTTAAAACAAATGTATGTTTTATTTTTTAATTACATAATTATTGTGGTATTGTATGTTATCAAAAACCACGTTAATTTTTTATGCAAATGCTTTTATATCTTTGCTATTCAATTCAAAAACCAATTTTAACAATTGTGAACCAAAGACTGAAAGAATTTTTGAATCAAGATTGTCTAGTCTATACAAAATTTGACCAATTACTGAACACAACGCAAACGTATGAAACGTTGCAAATATTGGTGAAAAACTTTTTAGAAATTATGAATAACAACAAGGTAAATATAATCTAAACAAGAATCATTATTTAAATTCCATATTAGCCTTAATAATCATTTCATTAAATAAAATGCTTGGTTCATTCTTATGGCAAGAAGTTGTATTTTGATTGTTGTTCAGCTTCACTAAATGTCTTCTTGTTAAAAAATGGTTTTAATAAAATAGACAAATCATAAAACCGTTAATAATTATGTATTTAAAAAACACAACTCTACCCCCAGCTAATTCCAATTTCAGTTCTGAAAAGAAAAAGATAAGAATGTACGGTTAGCAACTTGGTTTCTACAAAAAATTAATATTGCCAAAAGAAACAATAAGAGAACGCCATCTAAATCTTGTGGACGTAAAAAAATTCTATCTTAGTGATTAAGCTATTTTGGCTATTACTTAACTCTGTTATTGGGGTTGCAATTTGTTGGAATGGCGTTCTTTTGTTGTTTTATCGTTATTATTTATTTTTAAAGAACAGAATACCAATCTTGCGCTCTAACGTTTCTTTTTTCTCAAGTGGACTTTGAACCATCTACAGTAGAGTTGAAGTGGATAAATTGTTAAAAAAATGAAAACAAAAAAAGACTCAAAGTTCAATTGACAAAACGCTGTTAATTAAGCATTTACAATCCACTTTCTTTTATTCAGCTCGAACTCAGAACTCTATTGGAAGGCTTCGACCCCCTTCATTGCAATGTGAACACAAACGTTCATAACCAGTATCTTGTACAGGAACGACTGATGGATATTTACACCAGCCAGTTGAATGAATTGACGGCCAAGCTAGACAAAGCCGAATGCAAAATTAGTCAATTGCATGGCGAAAAACTCACAGATTGGGCCGCATATGAATTGCAATTGAAACAAGCAACACATGAGTTGAATTTGAGTCAAAATCAATTGAAAGAAGCTTGCAGTCAGTTGGCCACTTTAGAACAAAATAGGGTATGTTTGTGAAATGAATTGGTGTTGTGCATTTTTTTCCTTTTTATTACAAATATTTAAACGCAATAAGAGAAAAACGATTAAAATGGATTGGTCATATTTTAATGTAGATCGCTTACCAATCCAGCCAGAATAGCTATGGTAACCCAACCCTTACCCGGATGGAAAAGAAGACCGGGTGGCCAACGCAAACTCAATCCTTTTATTTATGCTAAGTCTCCTCGTTCAAATAAATTACTTAATTGGGCGTCCGTTTGCTTACTGTTTTCAATTAATAGAAATCACTGAAGGGGTTTAATTCGGAATATAATTAATACCTAAAATTAGCATACCTCAAATGTCGTTCATTATGTGCACTTTGTTAAAGTTGATGTTTTGGCAGACTTATGGTAATTTGGACTACCCTGGGCGATAATAACCGATGGGGGCTGTTTATTCCCGCTGATGATGAATATCTAAACTTTTGTTTGGTTTTTAGTGCTTAAATGTTTTACGGACAAACTTTTCCAGCAATTAGATATTTGGCAAAACAGAACAAAGGTCAAAATTTAGTGTTGGTAGTGGGACACGAATCCATATTCATTTAATGTCTAGTTGACCAGGCATAAAATACTATACAGACAAACTAGCAAACACAAACAATACACATTGAGTTATGATCAAGCGAAGTACTTTCTTCAATATGATGTAATTCTGAACTTTATTGCATAGGTGTATAAAATTAAAAACGCCATCATTACTAGAACTAGAAACTGGACAAAAATATAAGTTTAACTTAGAGTTATTAATTTTTTAATAGTAGTAGTAGTACTAGTAGTAGTAGTAGTAGTATGATAAAACGTATGCACTAATATTAAATAGTTCAACTACATTATTTTGTATTTATGAAATACACACGTCAGACCTACACAAATAAAATTAATACGTGTACACAAACGAAAAATTTGAACGATGACGGGAAATGCGACTGGAATGAAATTCGCCTAAATTTGGACGGTTTAAATGATGTCGACGATGAACCAAACCGGTCAAGTTCCGATGCTACGCCAATGAAAATGTCACATTCAATTGTGGACAAACATTTGAAAACGTTGAGTAGCGACAAATACTGGAAAAAAGTAAAAAATGCAGTTTGTTGTGTTGCATACTTCATTATATAATAACACTGTGGTTGTAGTTTAATGTTTGCGAATCCCTTTGGGTTTTGGCAATTTTTTAAAGTTATGTGAAGAAGTGTCAAAGGTTATTAGAGCGCTAAACGCAAAAATGAATGGAATGGGTTCCATTTTTGTCGCCGACATTGAATACGAATCCGTTTTTGGCTTAGATAAATGTCCACTTGTTGAAATGTGTTTTCCATCAAACATTCAAGCAGTAAAAGTCAAAAATAATTACATTTTTTTATTTTGAAGACTCTATATCTTTTGATCTTTTGTATCGGTATTTTATAGACCTACGCCTAAGTAGTCCGGAAATCTTTTCAGATAAAAATAATTTTTTTGGATTCCTAATGATTTAATGATTTATTTTAACACCCTGATTAACTAAGAGTTAAATATCTTTTATTTGTAAAGAAAAATAATAGAAGACGTAAATTGTATGATTAATTCATTTCATGCAGTTATAAATATAAAATATAAATGTATATAATTTAAAAAAATAATGTAATTGTAGCTTCGATTTTACTATTAATGTTAAACGCTCAAAAAATAAACATGGTTATTAAATACACATTTAAACAGATCATAATGTTGACACCTATCTATTACAAAACCTTTTATCTCTAAAAAACATAAACCATTACATTTTTGGCATTGTAAATTCTGCAAATCAAAGACTAAGCATTTTTCCGATTTTGCTAAACTTTTTTATTAAAATCATGTTTTTGTGTCTGTCTACTTTTATAGAATGATGTTCTTTTGTTGTTGTGTTAGCTTTTGTAAGAAAAATAAAAAATATTTCTACCCTCATTTTCTAGCCCTTCGCTTTTTGCAGCCTGATTTAGGACTGTCCGTGGTGGAGTTTAGACAACAATTTAAAAAAATAATACTATAATTTATAAGACATTAAAAGTTAGAAAATAGACATCTTAACAGTACATTTAAGCAACTAAATTATTTAAAACAAAAATAGTTAAGTAATTAGTGCTCTATTTTTTGACCGTAAATGTTAATGGACAATAGCTTATTTTTTATCATTTAATGTAAATTCTTTTTTAAGATACTTATTTTAAAAATCCCGAAATAAAAACAAATATGGCTACCATTTATATATGTAAACAAATAAAAATAATATTCCGATTTTTAAACAGTCAAAGCCAGGTCAAACAAAAATTAACGAAATGTGCAAAACTTCCAAGCACAATTTGACTTTGTGCGAAAATCGATTGTTAAAGCGACGTGTTGTGGAACTCGAAACCGACCGCGTTTGGTTATCGAAAGAAGCCGATCGGTTGTGTGACCAAACTGAAAGACACATTCGGTTGACGGAAAAACTGACAAGCCGCATCGTCAACAAAGAAGACGTCGTAATTCGATCTCCCAACGTGGTCTATCCAGTTTGGTCTGTAGATCGGTTGCCATGTTATAACGCGTTCGTTTTTTATTATTATTATTATTAGTATTCATCGGCGATAAACACCACCCCCCACCGGTTATTATCACACAGGGTAGTCCAAATACTAAAATGTCTGCAAAAACATCAACTTTTGCAATGTGTACTTAATGAACGACACTTGAATAGTGCTGACATTAAGTGTTAATTACATTCCGAGTTAAACCCCTCTAAGATGTACGTGCATATCGCGGTGCAGATGTTGGTTCTGATCACAATCTTGTTGTTGGAAAATTTTGTTTAAAATTAAAGACAATAAAAACCACAAAAACATTACATCCATTTTCGTGTGAGAAGCTTAAACAGTCAAATATCTCAAATTAATTTTACAATTCCTTAAAAAATACATTTCAAAATCAGAAAAAGGTAGAAAAGTCTGATGATTAATGGAAATTGTTTTATAAAACAATTACAGACTGTGCAGCCAATGTGCTAGGTAGAAGATGTCACTCTACAAAGAAACAATGGATTTCATCAGTCTCCTGGAATTTAATTGATCTCAGAAAGAAAACAAAATTAGAGAGAGATCAATCTAACAATCCTGTTATTTGGAAAATATTTGATGATAAATATAGAACTTTAGATAAACAGGTTAAAAAAAGCTGCCGCAAAGATAAGAATGATTGGTTAGAAAACAGATGCAGAGAAGCAGATAAGGCAGCAGCAAAAAATGATTCCAAAACTCTGTATAAAATTGTAAAACAATTGTCGGGAGTTAGAAACAACACCGATATTCCAATCAAAGGAAAAGATGGTTGTTTACTTCTAACAAATGATGAGCAATCATCTAGATGGGTAGAACATTTTAAAGAAGTACTTAATCAGCCTATGCCAAATACTCTCATAGATTTTGATAATGATAATGATATGAATGTGACTCAAACTCCAGAAATATGCATTGATGACATTTCTGTAACTGAAGTGATTTATGCAATTCAAAGGTTGAAAAACAATAAGGCAGAAGGACTTGACGAGATAACTGCAGAGATGCTCAAACATGGAGGTGATGTTGTAGCAAGTGAGCTTGCTCATTTATTTAATGTTATATGGCATAATGAACAAGTTCCAAATGATTGGCGGCAAGGAGTAATTGTTACTCTTCCCAAAAAGGAAGTCTTAATGATTGCAATAATTGGCGCGGAATAACCTTATTGTCTGTTCCTGGTAAGGTGTTTTGCAAAGTAATTTTAAATCGTTTAAGTAATGCGGTAGATAAACACCTTTGAGAACAACAAGCAGGTTTTCGGAAAGGAAGAAGCTGTATTGAACAAATACTCACCCTTCGTAACATTATTGAGCAAAGTCAAGAATTTCAGCAATCACTAACAATTAATTTTATTGATTTTATGAAAGCTTTTGACAGTGTTCATCGAGAATCTTTGTGGAAAATCGTTAAGTTTTACGGAATACCGTTAAAATATGTGAATATTATGCGTTCGCTATACCAAAATTCAAGTTGCTGTGTTCGAACAAAAAATGGTCATACTGCTATGTTCGAAATTGTCACGGGAGTACGTCAAGGATGTATTTTGTCACCGTTTTTGTTTCTCCTGGTAATTGATTTTATTATGACTCAATCCATGAATAATTTGTCTTATGGTATCAAATGGAACCAAGGCAGATTAACGGATTTGGATTTTGCAGATGATATTGGTTTACTCAGTGAAACCCCAGAAATGATGCAAAATATGACAACACGACTCAGTGATATCAGTTCTCGTATTGGCTTACGGATTAATTGTTCAAAGACAAAAGTGTTGTGCATAAAGTCAAACAATGATTTGCCCATCAAAATTAGTGGACAAAATATTGATATTGTTGATTCCTTTACATATCTGGGAAGCATCATTGGTAAAGACGGAAAAACCGAAGTTGATGTTAAAGCCAGACTTGGAAAGGCAATGTCAGTCTTCAATAGACTCAAACCAATATGGTCATGTTCTTCAATTCGCCTGAAGACAAAACTTCGTTTGTACGCATCAATAATCATTCCTACGGCAATATATGGGAGTGAAACGTGGAAACGTACGGACAAGATTGATAAGATGGTGGATGTATTTCATCGCCGGTGTCTTAGAAGTATTTTAAAGATTACCTGGCACGATCACATTTCAAATGATGAGATCATTAAAAGAACTGACTCTTGTTCACTCCATGATATCATTACAATTAGACGAAGAAAATTACTTGATCAAATTCTACGTTTACCACCCGAAAGACCAGCAAGAACGGTTTTGGAATGGACAATTGTAAATGGTAAAAGAAAGGTTGGCAGACCAAAGAAAACTTGACTAAGAACTATTCGGGAAGATCTAATTGAAATGAATGTTTTATGGGCACAAGCAAAACGTTTGGCAGAATGTTCAAATACATGGAAACACTTTGTTGTCTCCTGTTCTCTTTGAATTACGAGACTTTGTTTTTGTTATATTTTTTTTGCTGTAATTGTTATCTTATTGCCCCATGCTTATTTTTTAAAGCAAAAGGGTTTTGTAATAATGTAAATGATCTCTGTTGGCTGCATAGGATAAACAAACGGACGCCCAATTAATTAATTTATTTAAACAAGGAGACTTAGCATAAATAAAAGGACTGAGTTCGCGTGCTACAATGTCTGTCCAAATTTTTGTGGTTGGTGAAGTATAGCATATCATGCAAGCATTTTCAATGGTTTCAGAAACGTAAAAACTGTAGGAGAATAACAACGTATCTTGGCAACTGTTTAGAAAAAATGACAAAGCAGGATAATTTTTTCAGGGTTGTTTCCCTCAGTAAAATCGCTACATATGATATACGTTTACCTTGAGATACCTTTTAATTAATTTTATTCATGTAATTAATTTGAAACTTGGTAATAATATTGAAGGGACATATTTTGTATAATAATATTTAGTAATATTGCTATTATAATTTCTAATGAATATGTAAAATAAATAATTAATCTTGGAAAGCTAATCATTTATATTAAGGTTAATTATGACATCCTCCAGTACACCTACGGTATTTTTTATTAATGGACTAAATATATTGAATAGTATCATTTTTACAATGTTTGTTCAACGGAATAACTAAAAAGTTTTTTTCTAATTTTGTTATCTACCCGTATACCAACTGTACTCTTTGATCCAGTAGTTATTCCATTTGTGAAATAAAAATATTTAATAGCAACATTCTTACAATGTTTGTTCAAGCGCTTTTCCCTACATATTTTTAACACAAACGTGTCAACATGTTCCGTTATTAGACAACCGACGTGCTGTAGGTCAAATCATTACCATTCCGATTCCAAACGTTCGCCGAATAGAAACGGTACGCGTCATTTGACCAAATGTTTGTCTTATAAAACCAAAGAAGACATTTGCAATCAATTTTTATCAGATCACAATCGAATGGAACAACAGACTGTAACGAGCGAACAAAATCGAGAAGTTGGAAAACATGTAAATTACGAATTTAGACAGCTGTTGAGTCATCGAATGTATCAAAATACTTTGGATTATTTAAAAAGTGAAATGGATAGATGTATTGCAAAATATTTGGAAGACAAGGGTAAGACGGCAATAATGTACTTATGTTTTGTTTGACTTATGTTTATGCTATTTTATTTGTGTATCCCTTCCCTGTCGCCTATTTTGATACAAAAAATCTTGCTTATAAAGTCTCAATTTCCAATGATGGTGATATTCTTGTTTGTTACCTCTACATGATGTATCTTGGATTAGATGCTCCAAAACACCTAAACTAACACAGCAGAAACCGAGTGTACAACAGCATAACTGGGTTTCCTCTTCGACAGGCATTTACTTAAAAGGTATCTTAAGGTATACAATTACCATATGTAGCCGTTGGGATAAGAGAAATAACCCTGACAGAAAATCAGGCTGTTTCATAAATTTTTGGGCACATTGGCGCCGTTATAAAGATATCGTTTAGCAGTCAAGTAACTTTGTCATTGTCCTACGTTTGTCACGCTTATCAAACTATTGGAATTGATCATTTAACATGTGGTATGCATATGGAAAATCACAAAGAATTGATTACGTCACTAATCAAAATGAATGATCCGATTAATTTTTTATCCAGTTTGTATTGTTAAAATGCTGTTTGCAAAGAAAACGTTACTTTTAGAAAATGAACAATTAGCATAGTCCAAGTTACGAAGGTTTGCATTTAGTACCGGTAGTGAAACTTGCTGATCCACTCTATTGTATCCCGTCCCAAATCCTGTGAGAAAGGAAGCCATTGAATAGACAACGCCATTCCAAAAAACTTACCGCAAAAAAGTGACAATATTGAGTTTGAATAGAAGCATCATTTTTTATATGCAATAGTTTAATGCCAAAAATTTTTTATGTAATTACATGGAGCAACATTGTTGCCTTGTGTTTTTTTTTAACGAAAAGTACCAAAATTGAAAATAATTTTAATAATAATAGTGAAATTAAAATCCATTTCTGCTCAGTTTCAAGAATACATTTTTATAATTTACTCTTTCCGTTTACATAATAGCGTTAAGAAAGAAGGAGCTTTAAATGATTACAGTAAAACATAGTTATCATGCCTGTTTTATTAGATTTTTTGTTGAAATAAGAGAAATCATTGATGCATCAAACGTGTAACTGCGTAAGGATATACTCAAGTATCATTTAGCGAACTCCGCCTAGTTTGGATAAGAAACGATTCAATCTAGCCAGTCCCAAGCCTGGATAAAGGAGGAGGGTTTGAGCTCAAGGTTAGCAACCTGATCTCTATAAAAAATTTATACTGCTACGAAAACATTATAAGAAGACGCCATTTCGGCAAACAATAGAAAAAAAGTGATCGTACGTATCTAGATGACCGAGTTACACAGATGACAGGGTTGAGTGAAAGCCAAAAGGAAGATCAATCTTTAATTTGCAGAATTTTCAATGCCAACGAGACTTTGTTGTTGTTGCTGTTTTTTCTGTAATTGTTGTCTTATTGCCCCTACTTATTTTTAAAGCAAAAGGGTCTTGTATAATAATATATAATAATATAATAATCATTTAGCGACACTAAATGAGTCCTCGTTTTGGATTTTATTTGCTGGAATTTTTTTCTTCTAGACTCAGTAGTGGGTAGACGTCGGTTTGATTCCTACCACTGGCACTAAATGCCAAAAATACTCTTGTTAAAAAGCGTGTTTTTGTCAAACATTCAATTAAAAAGCGTTTTTAACCAATAATCCTTCCACAGTATTTTATTAGTAGTAATATTGCTTAAATACTTCACAAAACAGAACATTGTAACAAATGGATATGTTTATTAAAATTGAACGAGGGCCCTCTCATTATAATGCCGGTGGTAGCATTCAAACATATGCTTAGCCAAGTATAAGTCCAGCATTATTCTACTAGAATACCCCGGTACATGTTCAAATGTTTAAAACATTTTATTTCAAATTTTTAGAGCCAACCAAAAAGCGTTTTGCAGATTCCAACGGCGCCATTTATTCCAACTTGGTTGTACCTTCTAAATTCGAAATCAACACATTCCGTTCATGTTGTCAACCACAGTCGTCATTAAGTACAAATTTGATTTTGTTAAATGCTGAAAAATGTTTGAAAAAGTTGCAATTCAGAAAAGATCAATTGAATTTTAAATCTACGTGTTCATTCGAAATGATGAAGCAAAACCTTTACATTTAATTTTTTAATTTTTTGTTGTTGTTGATGTGTTGACGTATTGTCAGCAATCCAGTTACTACATTTACATTTTAGACTAACTAATTTTGTGATTTGTATGTATATTTTTTGATTAATTAAACATTACTCTATAGAAAGTATAATTGTTTTAATTTTCTTATAGTAATATAATGTAAGTTCGTGTACAAATAATTTAGTGAAACTAATTGTGTGCTTCTTTGTAATTAATTACGATATTCCAGGTTGATACGGCAGCTAAATAGATTCGGCACTAGATGCAGGTATTTATTTGACCTTGACAAAATTCCCACGTGCTGAAAATGTATCATTATTATTATTATTATTATTATTATTATTATTATTATTATTAGGAACTCGTTCATAGATGTTTATTTATTTTACTACTTCCTAAAGTATCAGTAGTTTGATTAAATTATTATAATTTTAATATGCAAACAAATAAACAAGCAACTGTCACTAAATAACAAATATAAAAAATTAGCTGGAATATTTATTAAATATATTGTAAATATATCAAATTACTGTAATTTACTTTTTTGCAAATGTAAAATTTGCCTATCACATAATTAGGTCATGCATATTCATCAAGGAATTAAAATAACAGTCATATATGCATGTGTAATTGTATTCATTACAAGAAAATATACACCAGTCTGTGTTGTTTAGTGACGGGAAAGCACACAACTTTTTACTTGAATTGCATAAAAAGTGTAATTTATTGCAATTAAAACGTTTCATATCTTATTATTGTTATTATTATTATTATTATTACTATTATTATTATTATTATTATTATTATTATTATTATTATTATTATTATTATTATTATTATTATTATTATTATTATTATTATTATTATTATTATTATTATTATTATTATTATTATTATTATTATTCAATATGAGTAATTGCCTTGTTTAATAAAGTATTCAAATTATGTTAAATTTTTATATTAAAAAAAATTGCATTGATATAACTTGGAGCTGGAAAAAGTTATAACAAGTAATTTTTCGTTATTACAAATAAAATGTATCTGACTTTGTAAGATGTACTGAGTTGTATACAATAATTATATCATTTAAAAGCAACTTAAAATAATAAATAAATAAATTTTAATGTAATTTTTTTACTACCTTGAATGTTTTACAAGAAACATCTTAACGAACTCGAACGTAGACCCGAATTTAGTACTGGTGGTGGGATTCGAACCCATGCCCACCCAGGTCCAAATCGAGCGCTGTACCGCTAGACCACTCTGGTACATTACTAAACGTTTGGCTAACAAATTAATAAAATGAAAAGTTTACTTATTATAAATTAATAAAAAATAACTTTAAATAGTTTACAATTTTTTAAATTAACAGATGAACATTTGTTTTTGATAAGTATAAGTTTGTGTTATGAAAAGAGAAATACTGAAATGTAGCTAACAATCGTACTAATGTTAATAACAACTATAATTTTAAAGTGTTTGCTTTCAGTAAAAATGGAACAATTTTCACCTTTGTTAGTGTTTTCTACATTTAAGTGCAATATGGTAAATCCCTTTAAAGGGCAAGCTATAGTCCAAACATTAAAATACAGAACCCATACAATAAAATAAAATTTATACAATGTTGTTGTATTCGTAAGACACATTTTTTTTTTATGGATTAATTGCATCAATATTTGACAAAACACTTTATAACAAGTTGACATTTAGCGGAGCTTTGAACGAAAACATGTACTTAGTAGGACAAAGGCGATAAAACAAACAATAAATTGGTTTGACGTTTCTCTGCTGACAAATGTCGTTGGCTTGATCCACGTCCACTTCAAAAAATTCGTAATTAGTCAAAAATTAAAAACAGATAAGTAAAGGTAGAATATTTCATTCTGCTTACATTTGAACCATTTAGCAATACTATTTATTGACTACTAAATGCTAATAATCCGTGAGAATATAAGTAATGCATATAAACTTTTAATTTTAGATAATAGTTATTTTCCTATCACTTCTACTTGACGCATCTCGGATTAATTGTACCTAAACATCTAGAGAACGAGTGCACAGCAGCATAACTGGACTTCCGCCTTGGCAAATGGGTGCAAGCATTTACCCATAATGTGTAAAAGTATACCATGTGTAGCAGTTGGGCTAAAAAAGATAACTTTGACAAAAAAAATCAGGCAACCTTGTCAATTTTGTAAACAGTAGCGTTGTCATTAGCTAAGGAACTTTGTTATTCTTCTACGTTTATTAGGTTTATAAATCCATCGGAATCAATCTTTTGATATTGTGCAGAAATAATAAAAAGGCAACTACTAGAAATGGAACCTTTTAATTGGGTTTGTTGGAATTACTTAAAATCAACAGTGTTACTAGCTGTATTGAAATGGAACGGCCAAACAGAAAACGACTGCATCTGTCAGTCAAAAAGTAGAGTTTTTGTCACTTCTGAAACTCGAATATAATAGATTCCCACTTATTAAATTATCATTTTCGACATTGTCAAAAACAAAAACACAATTTTGCACACATTTCTAGACACGCAGAAGTCGGCGTTATCATTATTTACACAAATGGAAACCAGAACAAGTTGTGAAATAAACAATAATCTCCTAATGTAAACACACATTCAATTGTTTAAAGCGAGACACTTCCGTTTGTCCACAGGTCTCTCTCTCGGCACAAATACATATTCCCACCAAATAGTGTGTCAATGCATACAATTCAGTACGCGACATTTATGTGACTCATTCACTGTGGCAACAAGGTCATGAATTGTGTGGTGTGTAGTTCGTTATTCACATAAACTATTGACCTTTTAAACAAAATGTTATTATTATTATTATTATTATGTCATCATTGTGAAATGATCGCACTCGAATTGGCGATAAACGAAGGACAATTTAGATGCACATATAAACAGAACATATTTTGCATAATAAGTTTCTTCATTTTTGTCCTATGTTATTATTTAGTGTGATTTGATAGATAGAATATGATGTACACAGCAATTATATATATATATATATATATATATATATATATATATATATATATATATATATTATTTCAAAAACCAACACCCCCGAAATGAATTGTTCAAAAGTTACAATTCTATATAATAATAATGTTTACAAAGAGTAAATCTAAATAATCTAAATAATAATAATATTAATAATAATAATAATGACTATTAGCAATTTATGCACGTATAACTGTTAATATTTGATGATATATGTATGGCATGTAAACACTTTGCATACATGACTAAGTGAATTGACCATTCCAATAGCGAATAAGTGTATGACCTTTGCTACTAAAGTTAGAAACATAAAATTGGGACGTTTTGGGTATATAGTACCAATTTTCAATGTGCACTCTTTTTATACAGATTTTGATAAAAACACACGATTTATGTATTGTATGTATATGTGTGTTATCATAGTGACAACACTTCCTGTTTAAAAAATATTTTGTTTTTATTTGATTTAAAATTAAAACAAATTTTATTGTTTCAAATTTTTCAATTGTCTAAACGACTTTGTTTTTCAAGTAATTATTTCGTTCCGTTTGTTATATGAATAATTTGCATTTGATTTATTTATATGTGAAATACAAACAAGTTTTATAAAAATACTAAATAAACAGCAATTTTTAATTCATTATTACTAATAATAACAATAATATTTGTAATTATAATAATAATAAAATAATCATATTCTTATTACTATTATTATTAGTAATAATAATAATATTATTAATTATTATTACTAGTAATAATAGTAATAAGAATAATATTTAACTGAGTAATACAGTAAATATATGTTGTTAAATGCGTACCCTAATACAATATAATAATAATAATAATAATAATAATAAAAATATTAAAAATATTATTATTATTATTATTATTATTATTATTATTATTATTAGTAGTAGTAGTAGTAGTAGTAGTAGTAGTAGTAGTAGTAGTAGTAGTAGTAGTAGTAGTAGTAGTAGTATGGATGTATGTATGTATGTATGTATCCAAGGCTGCTCTGCAAATATAAAAATAATAAAGGAGTGACTGTATCATCAACCATTTGTTATCGCTTTTATTGTATATCTACACTTATTTGAATAGAACCCATACATGGAACCATTTTTGTTACTGTGTTCCAGTCAAAAAAATTGTTTTTGGCAAAGCTCCTTTTTCTAAATTGCACACACTGGGATCAAAGTAAAAACAAGTCAATCAATAAATAAATGGGTCAGCAACACATGTGGATTTGTGTGTATGTGTGAGTTGCTAAATGAACAAACGAAAGGCACGGATACATATGATGCTACTTGGCATATGTGCCAATTTTACTCATGCTGAGCAAAAATGTGCTATATATCACGTGAATACAAAAAATGTAACTGGTAAACTGGTTACACTCGTCAAGGTCGATTGTGTGTGTGTGTGTGTGTGTGGTGGGGGGTTATCACTAGGTTAGTTTAAATAATGTTCAGTTATTGTAGTCTTTATTTCGTTTGTAAAACAATAACAATAATAACATTGTATCTTTTTGACTAATAAAATATCTAAAACTATTTATATAAATGCGCATTATTAGTGATTTGGATATTTTAATGGCTTCTCATTGTTTTTTTATTTAATTCATTTACTTTCCTTCCCATCTTTTTATTTCTAACGTAATAGGCTTTTGCATAATTTTAAAGTCTATCCCCTTTTTTCTACACTGGAAGCATTTTTGTAACTTTTTGTTTTTTAAACCATGTTTGTTAAAACACTCTTATTTCACTCCCTTTGCCAACATAGACTTGGGATTGGCTATAACGTTTAGGCATTTTGAAATACATATATTAGGACAATTTAATTTGTGGTAGAAGTGGAAAGTGCACCAAACTTAAAACTGGCTAGGCATGGGTTGTAGTTTTACCACCGGTCCACTAATTGTGGGCCATCGTTTGGCTTTGCCGAATGTCCACTTGCTAAAAATGTGTTTCTTGTGAAATAGTCAAGCAATAAAAACCAAACAAAGTGAAATAAAATAAATAAATGAAGCATATTATGTCAATAAAACAATACAATTATATTTAAAAATAATTACTAATATTTTAATTTTTATAGACAACTGTGAAATTAAAAGACGTTGTTTATTCTAATTGAGCTGGATTGATGACAATGACACCGTAAATAGTTACGCGGCCGGTTGAGAAAAGAGGAAGGTTTAAGCGCAAGATTGGTAACCTGGCCTCTATAAAAAATATTGCTACAGAAACAAACAGACGACACTGTCTTACTAAATTGCGACAAACAAGCGAAAGCACGATTCCGATGACGTGCTTGAGCGAAATTCGATTAGAATGTCAATTTTCGATATGCAAAATCTAATTTCCACAACGGATGATTTAGAGTTTAAAATTTTTGTCTTTATTAACGTAGAGATAAGCTAGCAGATAAAATAAAATATAGTAGACTACAAATAATGTTTGTTAGTTATTATTTCAAAAGTGTATAATTTAACAAGATTGTTCTATGTGATTGTACTTCAACATTCTTGGCTTTTTTATTTAAATATAGTTAAATTTTGCTATTTGATTTGAATTATGCTTTCATTTTTTGATAGAATGGTAACTTCTTACAGTTTATAGTATAATTTTTTAAGGCCTTTCTCCAACCGTTCTATACAACCTTATTAGAAAGTCTTGTTTAAAAAAGTAGTAATTTGGTTTACAAATTTGTAAACATAATGTCTAAACTTACTGTGGCACTGTGATTATAGCAATTACAAATTATTAGTTATTAGGTAAAAACTTGCTACGATGCATTAAAACCTTCAAAATTCTCCTAATCGAACTTGCTTAATAGTTTGGAGACTAAACTTGTAAACAAGAATTGGAGTCACCCACATGATGGTTCTTGTTTGACTTTGAGAAATGTCTGCTTGTTAAACCCCTCAAATAAATTGAACGTTGGTGGTGCTAAAGTTACCATTACATATTTTTTAAATAATAAACCAGTTCTAATTATTATGGGTTTTTTTAAGAGAAACATTATTATTATTACATCCACTTTGTTTAAGCACTTTTTTAATTGTTTCATTCTTATTTGGAATCATCAGCAGTGTCTTACACAAACTTTAACCCACGCCCTATCTGGTGTCAGGCCATTCGCCTTCACCACTGAGCTACAGATGGTTGAATACGACCCTGTAAAGTTATTATTATTAATAGTAAATCTGATCAATGCTAATTGCCCAGTGTTTTCAAATGCTGTATTTTACTACCACTAAAAAGCAAGTGAATGATGTCTTTCACCAAAAAAGAAGTATTTTAAAAAGTATTAATTTTTATGTTAAAGTAATTTTTAATATACATTTAATAATAATAATAATAATTTAAGCTTATATATTCAATGTAACTTTTAGCCTGATTCTAATGTAGTAAATTACAGGTACCACATAATCAGTTTTTAAAAAAACTATAATTCTATTAAGTTAACTACGTTTAAACATGACTTAATGTTAAAGCATCTAGTTCAAAAATAAAAACTTGAACTAGGAATTTGTCCAATCAACTTTTTGTTTGTTTGCTACTTTGAATGTTTTCCTAGAAACATCTTTCAGCAGTGGGCATTTTAGCAAAGCCAAACGTGGGCCCGCATTTTAGTGCCTGTAATGGGATTTGAACCCATGCCCACCGATATCCAAATTTGAGCCTTATACAGCTAGACCACCCCGGCATGGTCGTCAATTTAATTAGTTTAATTTTTCAAATGTAAAATTTATTCAACTCGTGTTTAACAAATTTGAAAACAAAAACCCCAATTATTTGTTAAAGGACTGAGCATAATTATTTTACTCAACTTTATAATTAACTGTTTCCTCAATCCTCTAAACCTGTGTTTTTAAACTCTGTTTTTGTACATGATTTATTACCATAGCGACATCTTTATATAAGTTTTGTTCTGTACAGTGATTATTAGTTGTTTAATCATAATGAAATCAGCCAATTGATTGTGTTCTTTTTTGGGGTCAATTCACCTTACAAAACAACGTGCTCTGTTGGATTGAAACACGAAAAATTACGCAATCTTTTGAAAAAGATACAACATTAACATTCGTGCAACACATTGAAATAATAATAATAATAATTAATTAAGTTCAATGTCTTGAATTTGTGCAAAACCTTTAAAATGGACAAAATTGGCGTTTCCAATTTCACGATGGTGGTAATTCAATTAGGCATGCACCCCTCAAGGAACATTGGAATATATCAAGTATTCAAATTACACTATATATGTGTTTTGTGCAAATTAGTTGCTAAAGTAGTAAACTCAAAACTGGGTTAGGTTTTGAGCCTTACTATCAACTAATTAGGATGTGAAAATTGGGTTGTGTGAACCAATTTAACCAAGTTTCCATTTCATAATAGTATAAGCAATCGTCACTTCTACACAAACTGCCAACGTAAACAAGTTATCTAATTGAGCTGCTTTTAAATGACAGTATCGGTTATCCAAATAATAACATTCAAGACCGTTTAGGACAAGTTTATTGTCAAAAATTACGCTGCTTAAAAGCAAACTGACAGAAATGGAAACTTTGGAATAGGCAAAAAGATGAATGAATGATGTAGAGAAAAAATCGTTTTTACCGATAAGAAATATCAGCACATTCAAACAAAAATTGTCAATATTAAGAAAATATTATTTCCAGAAATTAATTGTAATCTTTCTAATAAATTATTATTATTATTATTATTACTGTAATTGCTGTAATTGTTATCTTGTTACCCCATGCTTCTTTTTAAAGCAAAGGGGTTCTGTAATAATAATACTAATATATAATATTGTTTATTAACTTTTTGATTCAGTTTTGTGCACAAATTGTTACTGCTACTTCAAGCTAGTCTAATTTGATCAGAATTAAGAGGGGTTTTGGTTAAATTAGAAGCATTAGAGATTGAACCATAGACATTGCTTTTTGTAAAGGTCTAGATGACTTTTCAGTTTTTAGAATTGAAAGGCAGTAATAATGTTTCTAACCCTAACCATAATCAGTCCAAAATTCAATTGTGAAAGAAGGTTTAAGCGCAGCCTGGCCTTTGTTAAAATTCCATAATGTTGCAGAAAAAATAAAAGGACGTCATACTGGAAACTCAATCTTCTATATGCAGGATTATCGATGCCTAAAACTTAGCCAGTGTAAAAACATTGAATGTGTGTACATATTTTTGTAGTAGACGGTTAAAACAAGTTCTTCAAGAAGTAAAAAAATGTATTTTAGATATTTTTAGCAATATTTTTATTTTTTACTTTTTATTACCCTAAATGTTTTACGCAAAATATCTTTCAGCAGTGGATATTTTAGCGAAGTGGAACGTGGACCCCATCTAGTTCCGGTGGTGGGAATAGAACCCACGCCTACCCATGTTCGAGTTGAGCATTGTATCGTGAAATGCGATAGATAGAAAGGTTATAAACACCTTAAGAGTGGAGATGCATCAAACTTATATTCTGGACATTAAGTCCAAAATATTTGTGGAGTTGGGTAAAAACGCCACTAAAGCTGGTTGGATGGAAACCAGTGAGCAGCCTTATCATTTCTGTCCAATTCGCGAAAGTAACAATTGTGCAAGTTTATGCTCTCCCCCCCCTACTGGAGCTACTAAGGAGAGGCAAAACAATATCTTATACAATTAATTACAAAATTTGTTAGACGATGATTCCAAAATAATAATGTAATAAAATGTTTCTAATAATATCGGTCATAGAAAAATCAGTTTATTGATAAGTAGACTAAACAATGTTGAGGCTGATATTGTGCACATCATTTTACTACAAGTTAAACAATATTACATACAGTTCTTCAAACAAATAATACTAATATAAATTGATAATTCTTATAAGGTGCTGGGGGTGTGTTTAAGTAAAGCTAATCTGTCACTTGCTTCATAAAAATTCATAATATGGTTGGTTGTTATAGCACGTGCGTTGACCCAGTGACCCTTATATCCCATGATAACAAGCATATCATTATCATCATTATTATTGTATCATGACCATATCAAAATTGTATTCAAAACTTAGAGCACACAAGTTTCAAAATTGCCCCATACACGAAGTTGTTCAATTGTCAATGGGTCAGCAATAAATTTTGTTTATCTAGTTAATAAAATGAAAATGAAATGTATGTTTGGACGAACATGGCAACTACATAATTTGCCCACCTTTTTATTTTTGAGGAACCTGATTAACATATAATGTGGACGACACTTGTTGACACAAGACACACACACACGTATGCATGTAGGTCATGGTTGAATAGACGTTTGAGATCAGAGCTATGTCATGTATTTACATTTGCAAGGACAAAGCGATAAGTAACAATTTGAAGTGCAGACGTGGGACAGGAAAATAGAAATGGTTTTTTTATCAATAAAACAAAACCGAAGGTCAATAGATGTAGTTTTTAAACGTTATAATTGTTAAGGCTTGTTAGAATTTGGCACAGGAAAATAGTTACAGACTTCAAAAATAAGATAGCAATTAAGTTGTTGATATCTTTAATTAAAAATTATTTTTATTATTCTACTCCAAATCCCTTTACCATAAAGAGCATGGGGCAAATACAACTGTACATTCACTTTTTAGCATCGAAGATTGATTTTGATGTTTTGGTTTTCAATCAACTCTGTTATTGGATTTATGTTTTAACTTTTACCTGAAACAATCGTTTCTATTTATTTTTGAAATAAAAGCCAAACTGTTAATCTTGTGCTTTAACGCTCCTTCCCTCTCACGGTGGAGTTAAACATTAATAGTTGTTTATTTCGTTTGTTGGTTTATGGCTTGAACGTTTGCTACAGAAGGTACATTTTTCAGCCAGTAGACACTTACCTAACTAAACTAAGCCCCAGTTTCGTGTCAATAGTGGGACTTGAATTCATGTCTACAAGTCTCCAGCGTCTTTGCCACATTTGCATCCAAACACAATTTAGAAAAGGTTTTTTTAGTAATTTGCATCTGTTATTATTTGTCAGTTGAAAAGTTGAAAATAATAAAATGAAGGTTTGTAGAGTGCAGAAAAATACTTAATTGAATTGAATTTCGCGTGGAATTAGAGGCTTGCATAAAACAATTTAATTGTTTTCCAAGTTGTATAAAACCAAAGGGATTTACAACTAAAAATAACTCATTTTCTGTCTTAATGTAGACTCAACATCCTTTCGATGTAGAATGGGCAGATTTAACGTAGTTGATATGGCATATGTGTTCGCAAAAAGTTGTTACATGTTACAACATGTTTTTTACACCTACACAAACACCACTGATAATATGTGTTTATTAAGAATCTATGTTTGCGTAATCCAAATAAATAGATATTCTAATAATTGTTATTGTTAAAATCATGGCATTGTAAAAATGACATGTAACTTATATTATTGTTTGTTTTTTGTATGTACCAACAACATGTTAAACATTACCGAAACCGGTCCTAAGTTTGGTTGAGAAAGGAGGAGGATTAGAGTACAAGGGGTAAATGATAAAGCCAACTATGTGAAAACATTTTTTAATTCCATTGATCAGCCTTTATGAGTAAGTGTGAGTCAAGTTGGTGCATTCTTCTATCAAAAGGGGATTTCTTGACCTTGAAAATGTATAAGGTGGAAAAATCAATATTTAGCTAGTGCTACACGATTTGTATTGCGTCATCGTGCAAAGTTGGTCACACATTGAGAAACTTTTTCATCCTCAACTGGCGAGTAATCATACACCCACAATAGGCTATCTAACTCTTATTGATTCCTTGTTTCGCAACTTTTTCCTTTGTTTGGTTTCAGCATTTACCAGTACAAGGTTAACAAACTGGTTTTTCTAAACATGTTGCTGAAGTAACCATAAAAGGAAACAATACCATAAAACTAAGGCAAATAAGTGATTTTTGATGACAGGGTTGAATAAAATTCAAATAAAAGCTCAATATACGTTGGGCGATATTATTTACTGCCGAAAATTGAATGTATGTAGAACAATCTTGCTGTCTGGAGCAAAATAGAAATGTTGTGCTAGTCACTGTTAGAATGGAGTCAAAAGTAATGTTGCTTTGTATAAAAAGTTGCAATAATAAAATTTACATAACATAACATAACATAAGTTGGTGGTAGAGCCACCTCTTCATTAACTCTAAATTTGGATAGTTTCTTGAATTCATATACGAAAGGTTGTCGGATGCGAATTAAACTTGGAGGGATAAATGACGTTTCTTGACTAAAACGCCGCTTCCTTGCAACGACACCCGGGTTTACATAAATTAACGAGGTGATCTTCCTTAGGTTTGACGCCAGTTGACGGATCCACAAGCCTAACCGGCTACATATGGTAAATAGTTACCTTTAGATACCTTTTAAGCATTTTGAGTGCATGCTAACACCCATTTATTGAACAGAAATCCAGTGGAAGTCCAGTTATATTGCTATTTACTCGATCCTTGCTGCTGTTAGTGTAGATACCTGTTGCCACCTAGTCCAGGATGCACCACATAGAGGAGGAACAATCAGGAATATCACCATCAATGGAAATTGAGACTTTATAATCATTACTTAAATCTCCAGGATTATTAACATCCCAATAATGAAATAATTTTACAAAGTATTGTTTAAAGGTTTACTTATAATTATTTTTGTTAATAAATTTAAATAAATTTTGACTAATAACACTTTATATTCATCCACAATTGCATTTTGTAGATAACATGTAATTTTTTTACAAATACGAAATCTGTTAGATGATAATACAATAGAAAGTGAGTGGTAATTTAAATGATATTTGATACAGTATAGTTATCTGAACAATAAACAAAACAGTTCACTGAGGCAGTTTAATGTTTGTTATTTAATTTTCTGGCTGAGAAAGGAGAAAGATTAGAGCGTAAGTTTAACAATCTTTCAAAACTAATATTACTAAAGTAACAACAAGTGGACGCCATTTCAACAGATTACGGCGAAGAAAAAAACGTTTGTTTTTTGCGAATAAATTCTTTTTGAATTTTATTTGATTATATTTTAATAATATCTAAATATGTAATTCCTACTAACCTAGTTGCCATTTTGAAATAATAAAATATTTATTTAAAAATTCGAAAAAATTACTTGGTTAAATTCTATGTTTATCGACCGAAAAACGAGCAAGAACGGTTTTGGAATGGACAATTGATGATGGTAAAAGAAAGGTCGGTAAACCATAGAAAACTTGGCTAAGAACCATTCGGAAAAATTTAATTGGAATTAATATCTCATGCAATCAAACTAAAATTTTGGCACAATGTTTGAATATATGACAATATTTTGTTACCCCATGTTTATTTTAAGGCAAAAGGATTTTATAATAATAATAATAATAATAATAATAATAATAATAATAATAATAATAATAATAATAATAATAATAATAATAATAATAATAATAATAATAATAATAATAATAATAATAATAATAATAATAATAATAATAATAATAATAATAATAATAATAATAATAATAATAACATTAATAATAATAAATGCTTTTAGTAAAAACATTTGTCAGAAAGTGGACGTTCAGCAAAGTCCAGATTTATATTTGGCAGAAGTGGTAGAATCAGAGTAGTTGATTACCTAAATAGGAATCTGTTAAATGAGGTATTGAGTTAGCACAGTACATATTATTTTTGTATTTGAATATTCATAATAATCGTGATTGATCTAAGTTAAGATTAAGTCTGAATAAAAGTAATTCAATAATTAGTAATATATTTATTACTGGTAAATGAATGAATATACTTATGCATGACATTTATTGGTAAGACATTTTCATGTGAATGAAATGCAGATTAACCTTAAAAACAATAAAATACAAGTACTCAACTAATTTAATTACATAAAAATGTAGTTAAATTATTTTCCTTTATCGTTTCATTATTTAGTGTTTTCGAAGAGAAACATATTCATTAAGTCGTTATTTAGTACCTACAGTTCAATCTATTTTCACTACTTTACGACTATGCCAATGTACCACTGCATACAACACACGTTGTAGCATTCATTAATCAAAATTAAATCCCATTTACATATATACAACGACATTTTACGCAGTAGGTGTTTTTAAAAATTAAAAATAATCGTCTACCAAGAAAAGCAAACAACAGTAGACGTATTGCTCACGTTGCTCACGTTGACAGGATAAAATAAATCCACCCAAACACAATATTGATAGATCACGCGAGACTAAAAATATCAACAATTTTTGTCTGTCTTAAACCAATTTCCTACGTAAGCAAACACACTCACACTCACACACACACACATGCTCTACAACTGAAGCTGTCATTGACCACGGAAATTTTAATTACGACTTGTGCATTGTTATTGATTTGTCCTAATCAATGTAATCGTGGTAAATAAAGTGGAAACTTTGTTCAACCATCTTGCAAACAAGCACAAACTTGTCGCATATCATAGCTAAACTAGCACAGCTAGTGTATCGTTTGTAGTTTGCTCACCAATGCGATAGTATGTTGTCAAGGCGTTTTTGGATGTAGGATAAACAAAAGACTGGATGCATTTAAAAATAATAATGTTGAATGAAAGGTTGAACGACGGGGCGTGGGTGGATTAGCACTTTCCAAAAAATGCACCTAGTTTCAATGTCTTAGCAGCATCATAACACACAAACAAGTTTGATTAAAGTTTTTTATTAATTTTTAATTAATTTGATTTATTTATGTTATAAAAACTGCACTAAGAAATGAGAGTTGGAGCAAAATTAAAAAATGAAAACTATTTCAAATGTTGTAATTCAAATATTTGTGACGTAAAATGCACACACAAAACATTCTTGTTGTTCGATGTTCCTTAAAACCTTATAAATACTTCTCATATTTTTTTTTCTATTTTAAATTTTAAAAATTTTTTATTTTATGTTTATTACTTTGAACGTTTTACAAAAAATATCTTTCAGCAGTGGACATTTTAGCGAAGCCGAACGTGGGCCCACATTTTGTGCCGGTGATGGGATTTGAACCCATGCTCACCCAGATCCAAATTCGAGCACTGTACCACTAGACCACCCCGGCACCCTGGCTTTAGAAGAAATATTTTTTAGCAGTGGACATTTTAGCAATACCATATTTGGTGCAAATCCTTGTTGCTCCAAGAAGCATGGGGCAACAAGATTACAACAATAATAAAAACCTCGTCATTTCAAAAGAATACGGGACCACAAATTAGTTTAATGTGTTTAAACGTTTTACCATAAACTTTATCTGATCCCATTTGACATTAATTTCAATTAGATTTTTCTAAATGGTTGTTAACCAAATTTTCTGTAGTCTACCATAACCGTTCTTACCTGTCTTTTGAGCAGTAAACATAACATTTAACCAAAATGTTTTCTTCGTCTAATTGCAATGATGTCATGTAGAGAACAAGAGTCACATTTTCTCATTGCTTGAATTGCAATCACGCCAGGTAATCTTTTAAATACTTTTAAGACACCGGCTATAAAAAAATCAACCCGTTTATTAATCTTGTCTGTTTACTTCCATGTTTCACTTGTCATAGTACAAATTTTATCTAGACCGCAAAATCATTATTAATACATAATCGATTTTGGCTTAATTGTCAGAACACAAGTAAACGTGGGTTATTTATATTTGTTTAATTCTTAAACGCTTTTCGTTTTTGCATTAATCACCAGTACAACGTTATTATTTTCAACAATAACACCGTTAATATTTATCAACAATAATTTATCGAAATATGGAAATAATAATAAATAAAACATTTTAACAAAGAAAATTTTTAAAAATACTGTAATAATTTTGTACAAAATTTGTAAACAAAACATTGGAAAAAAAACTAAATGGCATCCATTCAACAATTTTTTAACGCTGTACCCACTACAGATTATATATATATATATGTATATATATATATATATATATATATATATATATATATAATATATATATATATCGTGTGTACGATTCTACAATGTTCAATTAGTATAATGAATTGTATCGTTAAATATCCCTTTAAACAGGAAATGGTGATAAGTAATTCATTTTTTATCCATACTTGTATTTTTGCTGTACAAAAAACCCAATCATATCCTGTCCTGTCCTGTTTGATCCTATACGAACATATCAAACAGATTGTTTGTTTTTTTATGTGAAAAACACAACTTTAAAGTAAACATTGGGCATTAAAAAACACGAGGAAAAAAACACTACTTTTATCAAATAATGTGACTTTTTGTACATTTTAGTCATGTTTTTACTGTAAGAAAGAATCAAAATACACGTTGTTTATATCAATTAGTCGCTGTTGTTGTTAAATATGCGCTCTAGCGTTTATCATTATTGTTTTATTGTTGAAAAAATTCTAAGTACTTGTGTGTGTGTGTGTGTAAATGCATATACAAATATGGACTTATCCGGATGTAGGCTAATGAATGTGACAGTGAGGGATAAATGATTGACTGCGTAGGAGTGTTTTTTTTAACTTGATTGGATTTAAATAAAACAACAGTGTAAACATTGAGTTTTGTTGTTACCTGTGTCCTTTTTCTTAGCAGTGGTAAAAATCCTAGTTTTAAAATTTACACTTTATACTTTTTATGCTTTAGTTTTGGTTTGAAATCCTTGGAGAATGTTGATGGTGGTAACAAGCAAACGCTTACAGTTTCCACAATTTTGGAACAAGGGTTTTATTGTTTTTTTAACAAATATAGCTTTTTAATAAGAGTAAGCCAGGATGTAAATGAGGCTTGAATAGATTCATAATTTATTACCAAAACCTTTTTTACTTTGAAAGCATTAAGTGACAAAATTGTTTAATGTGATTGTATTTGGAATAGAAAACATTGAACTTTTATACAAACCTATTACCAAAATTATGCTTTTACTTTTTTGTTGAAGTTTACTAAAACGGTATTTTCCCTGTCCTCTATTTGGCACCATTTACTTTCTACAAAAGTCAAGTTTACAGTCTTTTCAACCTGACTTAGAACCGTCTACGCAACAATTAGTACAAACGTTACTTTTATTAAGGTAAGTGCTTGGGGTAATCTAGTGGACTCGACCTTGAGTAGGCATCGGTTTGAATGCCCCTTAACGACTTTTGTTCGACTTTCCTAAAATTTCCGCTTGCTGCAAAACATGTTTCTCTTAAAGCATTTAAGCAATAATAATAATAATAATAATAATAATAATAATAATAATAATAATAATAATAATAATAATAATAATAATAATAATAATAATAATAATAATAATAATAATAATTTAGGTCAAAGCCAATTGTAATGTATAACCCATTCTGTAAAAACCATCGTATATGGTCGGGCCTGGATTTTTTTAAACGCAGGTGTATACGTACACAGACACACGTAATTCGTAGTTTTTTTTCATTTCCATATTCCTATTTTGTCTTTCATTCAATTACCAAGGCAAAATATTCATTATGCAAATATGACTAAATGTATTAATTATATCTTCATTGTTTGTTTGGTATATCCCAATAACTACGCCCATCTTCGTTGTTGACAATCGTAATAATGTGGGTTAGAGAGGGGACAATGTTGAATAATGAGTGGATAGATTTGGTCGCTTGATTGCAATCTCATGAATATTTAGGAAAATTTGTGCATATTTTATTTATGCTGAAAGCCCTATCGCGCTCATTGGAACAAACCATAAAAAAATTATCGGTTACGATTAAAGTGGCACAGGTTGTTGGATTAAGCGGGCACAACCAGCACTAGGTGCAATTCCCCTGTATATAGTGTTTTGCCCCAAACATTTAAGCAACCAAAGCCAAATAAATAAGTAAATAATGCCAATTTATATAATCTTGTGAACGTTATTTTTATCAACTTCCAATCAATGGACAATAATTTCTACTTCTTGATTTTGTTTCAAGTAACGTGATCGGCCTTTTTTACTATAAAAAGCACATTTTATGAAATGTTGGCACCAAAGATTCTGAGCTTTCTTTTGGTTTTCACACTTTTCTACTTTTGTTATAGTTTGATTAAATGACCCATTATTGTTTCTTTAGCAATATTTTTTTAAACAGAAGGGCCAACGTTACTTCTTTCTCAACCGGACAGCCTATGATTTATATTCAGAAAAACAGAGCGGGTACATTTTATCACACACACACACAATCCTCAATCATAGCAAAATGTTATTTTTTTTAAAAATTTATTAAAAAATAAAATATAAATAAAATTCAAATATATGTATGTACTGACTACAAATATTTTTCAATTGCTGATAAAATGAATTGTCCGAGTCATGGTTGAATCAAATTATTATTTTGCACTACAAATAATATTAGTTAAAATAGCCAAAAATAACAGTAACTATGTACAATCTCTAAACAACTATAAAAATAATTTGTATAAAGGCACGCGGCGAAATTGAAGCCAATTGGGACTCAAGATAACATATTCGCAAGGGCAAGCGTATCGTTCGTCGTAACAAACGCATTGTTGGTCACAAGCACGTCGTCAGTGGGAATTGAAGAACCACTCGAATTTGGTGCAAGTTGTTGATGATGATCTGTTTCGTCTGACACTTCATCAATGCTACTTTCGTTACTAAATCCTTGAATGGCATTATCGATGTGAAATTGATTTATAACATCCTCTTGCATTGGTTTGTCCTCCTCTTCTTCTTCTTGTTGATGTTGTTGCTGCTGTTGGTCTTGCTGCTGTTGTTCTATCGACTCGACTTGATAATTGTTGGATCGATTCAAATAATCTAAACTTTCGGACGATGTCAAATGAACGGTAATATTTTCGCGTGCAGCAAATCCAGGATGTCCCATTTCCATATGACGCATCAAGTGATCTTTGCGATAGTATGCTTTAGCGCAAACCTTACATTCGAACGGTTTGAAACCGACGTGCTTTAGAGCGTGACGCTGCAAGTTCGACCTTTGTGTAAATTGTGCATTGCAAATGTGACACCGATACGTACCGTGCCGATACAGTGTATGTTCTTCTAACGTATGCAACGAAGGAAATTCTTCGCGACATTGATTACAAGGAAAGCGTCGGCTGGATTTCGACGTTTTCAAACCAAACATTGGACTGACCGTTTTACTTTTTCGTCGAATCGACTTGTTTGGACTCGAATTGAGTTGATCTAACGGCGACGAATTGCCTTCAAGGCTATAATTGATTGACGGTTTCCAAGTAGATGTTGGAGCGCAAAAATTGTTAGTCGCGGTTGTTTGTGGCATGTGGTTAGCTTTCCACAAATGATGGAAAAGCATCCATTGTTTTTGATAATTTTCGACGTTTATGTCATTGTCGCCAAATAGATTGAGATTCTTCATTGGCGTAATGGGTGCGGATCCAGCCAGCGACCCTGATCGCGACAAGTCAAGAACTCCCGAATCGGTCGTCGACGGACTGGTAGGACTCGAATGCGAGCTAGCGTACAACGATGTTCCTGTTGTCATATCTTCGGCCAAACAAAATTTACTTGGATTTTGTGATTTGCGTCGCGAATGGCACATGTCGGATTTGACATGTTCTGGACGTGTAGTAGTAGTAGCTGTTGTTGATAGTGTTGGTAGCAGTGGCACCAGTAGTGGTGGTTGTAGTGGCGATTGTGGAGCAACGACTGGCGTCTTTTCTTTTTCAACATCGTCAAAGGCGACCAAAATTTTGCTCATGTCAGCCATTGACTTGCAAGTGAAACACAATTCTAGTTGACCCTGAATCTTTAACTGATCAAAGTGAGGCATGCATTCGGTCAATACGGACTTGACGATTGTTTGGATTAGGGGTCCACATAATGATTCCAAATAGTGGACATCTAGTTGAGGATTTGAACTTAGTATTTTGAGCAAATGAGCGGTGAAATTTAATTGAGAATTAGTAAAAATATTGTCAATGTGTTCTTCGGCAACCGTTCCATTGCAAGTAGGCTGTACAATTGGATTGACCGGCAGTGGAGGCGCCGGCGTATTGAGCATTCCAGATTTCATCATCATCATCATCATCATAGGGTTGTTGGTGCATTGCGGACCAGCTCTGAATAAGTTCGGCAGGTGAAAACCATTGATGATAGAAGGCCGATTAGAGCTTACAGACGGTGATAGCATAGAATATACGGCGGACATAGTGTAATCTGTTTAATAAAAAAATTAATTAATCAACTTAATGATTTCCGGTCTTATATAAATAATGCAATTTATAAGAAAAATAAACAGTTATAAAATTATTAACTTACTACAAACGAGAGAGTTTGAAAATTTGAAAAAGTGCCAAAATAGTTTTCGGTTTTCTTTTCCAAAGTAGCGTAGATGGTTTCAAGTTGAAATATACAACCTACTTACATTGAGTTTTATAGACACAAAAAATATGCAACTGCCTATCAGATCATTTGCATCTTTCCTATGTTAATCGACACATAAACGCACACACATATATAGAATATTTGTTTGCTTGTCACTCAGTAGAATTCAATCAATTCATTCCTTCAGTTTGACAAAGAGATAAAAAGAGATACGCACACACATACACACATGCTTAATAAACCAATTAGATAAGATAGCGTTTGCTCAAATAAAGTCGAAATTTATTGGGCTATTTAATAATAATAATAATAATAATAATAATAATAATAATAATAATAATAATAATAATAATAATAATAATAATAATAATAATAATAATAATAATAATAATAATAATAATAATAATAATAATAATAATAATAATAATAATAATAATAATAATAATAATAATAATAATAATAATAATAATAATAATAATAACGAAATCAACTAATGCGCAAGTTCCTACTTTATAAAATGTCAACTTCTTCTACTTTACAGTTTTTCCCTCTTTTATACGAGATTACTGTTTCGAGTTATATGTCTCCATTCTGTTTGGTTAACGACAGTCCTCAATGTCAGTCTTTTTTCTTTGACACATTTTGATTACATTCTATTTGCTCAACGTTGATTTATTTTTCCCTCACATGCTTTTCTTCATTTTGTAGAATGTAGCCGTACCTCTTCACATATTTTTATATAAGCTTTAGTTACTTATAGCTTTCCTGTAATAGCATAATTTTTCATTTTTTTGAATCTAGATAATTTCAAGGGATGCCGAAAAATGTTAATCTGTACTAAATTCACTTTTTTCTTTTGGCTTTCTTAATAATGCAGGTTTAAAATTTGTAAATCATAGCTTGCCTTAGTGATGTCCTAAAAATCCTGCATTTTGTCCCTACAATTAATCATCTATCACATCGTACTCACATAAATTTCCTCCAGTTACGCCATCCTGTTTATATTAACAACTTATCCAAGAGAATATTGAACTACCTAAGTCATATGATGACTAAAAAATGTATTGTATTATATAATACAAGCAACTATATTAATAATGTTAAAAATTGCATATGTTTTGTACATATTGTTGACATTTAACGTAAATTTTTAAAATTACTAATAATATTGCTTAAAAGGAATGAGTATATTTTTCAAATTGACTGATTCGTGCACAAGCTGAAGTTAGATAATTTTAATATATTTATTTTATGTGTGCAAAAATGTAGACGTTTTGGTGTAGTTAGAAATAGTGTATTGTAAATTGGAACAAAAATTATTGGCTAAATATTTGACAAAAAACATTTTCCACCAAGTGGACATTTTAGCAAAGTCCACATTGTAAGCCATGCCCACAAAGGTTTTACTTAGGCACTTATCAACTTGACCAATCCGGTAACCAATATGGATATCAATTTATTGTTGTCAAAAACAGACTCTAACATATCTAGAGAGACATAGGTATCATGTGGTACACATTTCCAATGTTCACCCTTTTCATTATCCTTTCTATACTCCGATATGCTTTACTTTAATTAATTGTTCAAAAGATTATTTGTTCATCAAAATTGGTGGACAAAATATTGATGCTGTTAATTCCTTTACATATTTGGGAAGCATCATGGGTAAAGACAGTAAAACAAAAATTGATGTTAAAGTCAGACTTAGAGAGGCAATGTCAGTTTTTCATAAACTCAAATCAATATGGTCATGTTTTTCCATCCGCCTAAAGACAAAAGTTTGTTTGAACGCATCAAAAATTATTCTTACGGTAGTATATAAAAGTGAAACGTGGAAGTGAACAGACAAGATTGATAAGATTATGAATGTTTTTTATTACCGATGTCTTAAAAGTATTTTAAAGATTACCTGGTTCGATCACATTTTAAATAATGAAATCATGAGACGAACTGACTCTCGTTCACTACATGACATCATTACAATTAGACGTAGAAAATTATTTGGTCAAATTCCACGTTTATTGCCCGAAAGACCGGTTTTAGAATGGTTTTAGAATGGGCGATTGAATATAATAAAAAAAGGTTGGTAGTCTACAGAAAACTTGACTGAGAACTATTCGGGAAGATACAAATCAAATAAATGCTTCGTGGAATCAAATAAAACGTTTGACAAAATGTTTAAATACATGGAAAAATGTTGTTCTATGTTCCTTTTGAATTGTCGGACTTTGTTGTTGTTTTTTGCTAAAATTGTTATCTTGTTGCCCCATGCTTATTTTTAAAACAAAATGGTTTTGTAATAATAATAATAATAATAATTTTACTTTACTGTCAATTGTACAGTATTATATTATTTTCTGCACAATCAAATGCTACTATATTCAATTCTAATTTTGGTTGAGAAAAGAGGGAGATTAAAACGTAAGGTTATAGATTTGGTTTCTTGAAAAAACAACAAGAGTGTGCCATTTAGTCATACTACAACAAACAAACAAATCAGTTTACCACATCGCAAATTAGTAAAATTAATGAATATGTCTGGTCAATTTGGTGTAGTTTACAAAAATCAATACTTATTTTTTAAAGTTATGTATCATTTTTTATCAAAAGGAATTATTATGACTATGATTAAAACAAAGTTGATGAAATGTACATTTTTGAAAAAAGGCTGAACAATTAAATGATACATTTATTTAACCATCATTATGTTTACAAATTCTAATGTATCCATGACACGTTTTGGTGATTATTCAAATTGGGGTAAAACGTTATGATAAAACCATGTTTCACATCCTCCTTCATATTATTGATGAGACAAATTGAATTACACGTAATCAAAGTCACGCACAAATCAATATCAATTGTGACGTTAAAAACAATTCTCCTGTCTTGTCCACATTTTTCTAGACAACTCAAGTATGAAACATGAGCATTTGTTTTCAGAAATGCGCTTACAATAATGATTGTGTACTCGTAGAACCATAGTAGCTTGCGGGTGTAGATAATTCCGAAATATTGTGTAATAGTGGACATAAAATAATAATAATAATAATAATAATAACAATAATAATGTGGACATGTGTCATATTATGGGTGATATAAAAAACGTGCGAGATTGTCAAGCCAGAATATTATTATAATTACTATTATTATTATTATTATTATTATTATTATTATTATTATTATTATTATTATTATTATTATTTATTATTATTATTATTATTATTATTATTATTATTATTATTATTATTATTATTATTATTGTTATCAGTTATTTTCTATTGCATCAGGATGATAAAATACTCAAATCTGTTGTAATCCTAATTCAACTGTAACCAACTAACCAAATTGTTTTTGTAACCAAGATAATTCAATGATAAAAACCGTGATTTTTACAAATTAAATTGCATTATGTTTTAAGTCTTACTAATGTGTTTGTTCGTTAGATATTGATAACCCAATAGTAATTATGTTTTTTTTGTTAAAAAATAACCATTGTGATAAAACATTTATTAAACAACTCGATAGTCGATAATGCCACGTTAACTAAATTATGGATACTTCCGTCGAAAAGGAACAAAAGATTGAAATATAGAATTGGTAACTCCTACCTTTGTAATGGTACAACTCTTGATTAAAACATTGGTGGGCATCGGGTTTCAAGTACCACCGTTGATCTTTGGCTTCACTGAAATGTCCACTTGGTGAAAAATGTTTATTGTAAAACATTTAAACAACCACAATAATAAAAATACATCGACAGATAAATAGATAAATAAATAATTAATAAATTTTGTTAAATGTAGAAGAAAAAGTTGTTGGTAAATGTTTATTTAAAAAGGGAAACGATTAAAATACAGTACATATTTTTAGCAAAAGACATTTTTAGAATGCACACATTTTGCTTTGAAAAACACCAGGATTGATCCATGTGATTTTGGGCATTGAACTTTCGTATATTAAAAATTATACTTAATTTGGTTTTTACTCCTGTCATCAGAACTTGCTTTCGATTTTTTACAGTAAATAAAGCAAATACTATCCTTTTGTTGTTTACTTACCAACATTTAGGCTGCTAACCATACATTCTAGCTCATTCTTCTCAACCGGACTCGGAACAGGCTGCGATGGAAGTGAAGCATTCAAATTTATACTGATACTTTGGTCAATTGTACAACCCTAGAAGATTATTATTATTATTATTAGTAGTAGTAGTAGTAGTAATATTGACTTAAATACTTCACTAGAAGTACGTTGAGGATAATAAAAAGCAGAAAGATATTTTTACGTTATTGGCATAAGCAAAAAAGTCAGAAATGAAAAGAATATACGGTTATGTAATAATTACAAAAACAAACGAAATCTTTTGTGAAAAAAGTATAATAAATCCCTCCAACCAAACATCATATTAAAATTATAAAATATAACTTATTACGTAAGCTAAATACTATAAAGCAAAAAAAATTAGATTACATAAAGCAATGCAATACCATATACAAACACCAATTATTATTTGAAGGATACACACAAACAATTCATTCCTGATAATCGCCGGATCACTTTATTATTTAAAAAAAGCAATCTATCTATTCTTTTTTATGCTACTTGCTTAAAAAGGCCAACAATTATTATTGTTGCAATTGACTGAATTCATTTAAAAACGTGCTACAAAATAATTTTCAAATGGAATCGAACACAATGTTGACGTGATAAGTTGTTTTTTTATTAAAACTCTATAAAATTGTCATTTTTATCACAACTCACTTTAAAACTTGGTGTTAATGTTGATGATGTAATCTGAACAGTTATCTACTTATTCTTTGACTGTTATTACATTGGCCGTATTGAAGCAAAAACACGTGTAGCGATAATGATAATTGCAAGTGTCACACTAATGAAACATTTCCTCAAACGTTTGTAAACCTGCTATTAGTAAAATGAAGTGCTTTATAATTAAAAATTTATACTATTTTCAAAATTTGGATCAAGGATTGTTACGTCATTGTCGGCTATTGATAACATTATGCAAATAATTACATCCTCTACATATACTTGACAAAAGATTTCGGAAAGGTGTAACAGTAAATAATAATTATGGTTTGGGAGGGGTAAGTTCATAAAAACATTCTTCGCTTGTTTGATGTTAGTAGATGATAAAACCAACCAAGTGAAAATGTTGCGAAAGGGAGCCAATAAGAGTCAGATAACCTTTTGTGTGAACGTGTGATTACTCGTAAGTTGTGGATGGAAAAGTTTCTCAATGTGTGACCAAATTTGCACGATGACGCAATACAAATCGTATAGTACTAGATAAATATTAATTTTTTCACCTTATGTATATTTCCAAGGTTAAGAAATCCCCTTTTGATAGAAGAATGCACCAACGTGACTCACACTCACTCATGGAGGTTGACCAATAGGATTTTTAAAAATTCTTTTTCCCATGTTTGGTTTTATCATCTACCTAAAAATGAGTTATTTTAAAAATAAATTGATACAAAAATGTTCATTGTTGTTGAATTCTTATTGCTATTTTCCTGAAATTATCAAAATGTATAGTAGTCAGTATTAACAGACTATTATTGTCCTTTGTATGTTCGCTAGCTAAAATATTAATAGTAGCTTTATTGTTTTAATCCTAATTTTAAATCAGTTAAATATTACTTTACTTCTTTTTATCACATATACAAATGATAACAAGGTTCTCAGTATTGATTTTTTTTGGTAGTTTTTTTAACATTTCAGGGTTAAGAGAAACATTAAACACTATTCATTATGACTATTATACACTTATTTATTCATATATATGTATATATATATATATATATATATATATATATACATCGACAGGAATATTTAATTTCACATTAGTATGTTGTTCAAACTTGAATTTTTCAGACTAAAATTAAAATTTGTTGGCAGTGCTGTTATTTAACTAACTAATACACTTTTATCATCACTAAATTTTCATCTTTCTTTGAGAAAAAGTACATTTATGTACGAATTTAAGCATCTGACATTTATATATATATATTGATTAACTAAACAAAAATGAGAAAGCATATAAGATTTGGAAATCACAAAAATTCATTTTAACTAGTAGTGTGGTTAGAGAATAACATATTTTCGATATAAAAAGGGTTGTTATTTTGCAACTATGTAAGGATAGCAAGTGACATTTTGATTGATGTTATGTACAATTTTTTTAATCAAAAATGCGTGCATTTATGAACTCCCTTATTAAAACACAAAACAACAACATATTGATACAAACGCACATTTTTTATATTTTTTAAAAAAGATACCAAGTTTTAAAGATTATTGAATTATACTGTCAGTTGTGTTACACCAAAAATTCTCTTGTAGATGACGTTTTTTTAACAATATGGAGTATTTTAAATAAAAACTGTTAGAAATGTAATTTTTTACTAACTACCACGCATTATATATATATATATATACTATTTTTCTACAATTCTAACATTTAATTTTTCTTTTAAAATATTAATGTTCTCTTCCTTTTATGTGGATATAAGAATGGCATAGACATTCTTGTGTAGGTATGTGTATAAGTGTTTTTGCAAAGCTCAACAACCGAAATGGACAAAATATAAAGCCGACAAAATACCAGTGTTAACTTGTTTACTTATTATCTATGTGTACATCTATTTACTTATTTGTCTACTCAAGATTAATTTTAATTTAATGAATGAATCAAACAACACAGTTATTTTTCAAACAGCCTAGTAACTACTCAGAAATGATAAATGTTACAATTTGTATCTTTTAAAATGGGATTTGATTCATGTCTTTTTCAAAAAATCAATATAAGCCGCTTAGCGCAAGTTGAGTACAACCCGTCCAGTTTATCACTTTATATATATATATATAAAGTGATAAACTGGACGGGTTATACTCAACGTTTGTGCAAAGTGATTATCAACTTTGTTGTAAAACAAATTAGGCATCCGTGTGTCTATAAGATAAGGATAAATTTATTTTATATCTAGCTAATATCGGCTGGTGAATTTCTTCTCTAATAATAATAATAATAATAATAATAATAAAAATAATAATAATAATAATAATAATAATAATAATAATAATAATAATAATAATAATAATAATAATAATAATAATAATAATAATAATAATAATAATAATAATAATAATAATAATAATAATAATAATAATAAAATAATAATAATAATAGTAATAATACTTATTTTACTCAAATAAAAATTGTTAATATTAATAAAATATTGTTTCTCAAAAATATTTTCTAGTAATACATAATACGGTTTTTTATTTTCTTGTTCCAATTTTCTGCCTAAATTGTCACTGTTACAAGTTTCTGTCAGACTTCCTTTTTTGTAACTAAATAAATTTATACAAATTCTTTCCTCTATTTCAACCCATCTCATTACATAACACGTGTTTGGGTAAAGTTTAATAAAAACAGTAGACAAACATAACATGTTCAACAAATGTTTATTTTTTTGCTTGTCGATGGTTGTGTTTGTGTTCAATAAAAAGTTGAGCAAACAGTTATTTTTGTTTGTTCAACAAACATACGTGATTCCCCGACATACAAAAACAGCTTCGTGATTAAACTTACGAGAAAGATTATCAATAGGTGATCAGTATTTACAATTAAATTTATGTGTTGTTTTATAGAGTAGATTTTGGGGTAACTGTTATAAGAAATATTTTGAATACAAAATTTTATTGTTAATTTCAATAATAACATAAAATACTTAGTTTAGAAAGTGGACATACAACAAGATCTCAAAAAATATTATTGTTATTACAAAACCCTTTTGTTTTGAAGAAGATAGAGCAACATTTAGTGCTGAATTTAAGTAAATATCAATATTGATAAACAGTAATAATAATATAATAATAATAATAATAATAATAATAATAATAATAATAATAATAAACTATTTAAATTTTCAAAGTACTAATTTTATTTTACCTATTCATGTAGGTTCCTTTTACATTGAAGCCTATTTTTAAAGTCGTTTTTTATTTTATGTTATTCTTACTTTTTTTAAACTTTTTGATTAATTTAAACAAAATTTCTAAAAATTGTACTGCTGCGTAAAATTGGCAAAAGTCGATCAAGTTGACTAGAAGCCAAATAGCGACATTTAAATTTTCAATTTTTATTTAATTGTGTTAACTGTTTATTTTTCTCCAATACCAATGGCCAACAATATTAATGAAAATATGCGAATGTGCTAAGGTAGCTAAGGTGCTGGACTTGTTGTAGAATGACACAACCAGTGCCAAAACGGGTTAAACTCAAATAAACAACTCAAGTAAAACAATATACCGGGGTGTACGGGTTGGTAAAGTGTTTGATTTGAAATTGGGTATGTATGAATTCGAATATTACCACCAGCACTTGGCTTTGTTAAATATCTA
Source organism: Cardicola forsteri (assembly GCA_025895645.1). Lineage (NCBI taxonomy): Eukaryota > Metazoa > Platyhelminthes > Trematoda > Strigeidida > Aporocotylidae > Cardicola > Cardicola forsteri. The sequence continues at coordinate 484,244 of JAKXYG010000828.1, read as the reverse complement.
CTCATTAAAAATGTTTTTTTAACACATTTAAGTCATAACAATAGAAGAAATGTTATTGAATAATATATAACCTAACGTAACAAGAACTTTATTGCTTTAAAAAGCATAGAATAACAAGATAGATTCACATGTTTGAACTTTTTGCCAAAATCTTTGCTTAATTCCACATGATATATATTTTAAACACAATCTTTCTAAATGGTTCATTCATAACCAAATTTTCTGTAGTTTTGGAATGCAAAACCGTTTTTACTGTTATGTTGGACGGTAAACATAAAATTCAATTAAGTAATTTTTTTGTCTAATTGTAATAATCTCATATGTAGTAAACAATAGTCAGTTTTTTTCATAATTTTATTGTTTAAAGTGTAATCGCACTAAGTAATCTTTAAAATGGTTATAAAACACCGGTGATAGAAAACATTCACTATCTTATAAATCATATCTTTTCACTTTTATATAGAGCTGTAAGAATGATAATTGATGCCTATAAACAAAGAAGAATATCACCATAATTAGTTTTAGTCGACGAAAACTGTTATCACTTGTCTCATTTCAATTTCAATTTTTTCGTTTTTACCAATAAAGCTTCCCAGATATATGTGAAAGAATGGACCGATTCAATAATTCGCTTACTAATTTTAACGGGCAAATAATTATTTGGCTTTTTGTGCAACATTTACGTTTTTAACACGTAGTCCAACTTGATAACTTGAATCATTTATTTGTGGGTCAATAAAATCAAATCAAACATTCAAAACGTTTGTATAAGTGCTGAACACATTAGTCGGTTCAATCACCAATACACTCTCTCATCGTGTTTCGTGCATAACGAAACAACAATTACATTAGTTTATTTAGCAAAGCTGAAAATAGTCGAATAATTGTGTTTTCATTATTTTAATACAAAAAGCAAATGGACACTATTTATTGAATATGTACACACACACATATATATATATATATATATATATAGATGAACTAGTTGCTTGTAAATTAAATTATTCAGAGCAAATGATATTCATTGTTCATTCCAATGTGTCGTCACAATAAAGTTGGTGGTGTAGGAACAGATGTGAAAAAGGCATTTTAATCACCAAGCAACCAAAGTAACGAACGTTATCATGTACTACTTTATGTTAGGCCACCTGTAATAAAACCAAATATTGTGGCAATTTTTTTTTGACAAATTGTTGTAAATATGTTGATTAACTGTGCATACAGTTTCAGTTTACGATTGATTTTGCTAATTCAACAACACGATTTTTAATTTTCGTTAATATCAATGTTGTAAAGATAAAAAACAATGTTAATGTTGAAATTGTATTTGTAAAACCGTGGTAGTTATTTATTTATTTGACTGTTACTTCCTAAAAGTTTTAAGTACTTTTTTAGCATTTATTATAGCCAAACGATCAACTCGTAATAATAACAAACTTTTGTGCACTGAATGTTGTCATTACATTTAGACAAAAAAATTAATCGGGTTCTAGATTTAGTGTTTGAAAACCTGGCAAAAAAGCTTTAGAATAGAAAATAGAAGACAATAATTGTAGTTAAAAAATCAGAGTACAATTACTCAATGTTGCTTGAGACTTTGCAAGTCAACAAAGATGTCCCATTTTTTACTTTTAACAAACGAAACTATATTAATAAACAACAACAACAACAGTAATAATAATATTATTACTACTACTACTACTACCACTACTACTACTAATAATAATAATAATAATAAATTGTTAAAAAAAGAAGTAACATTTAACCATTGAAATTGAACCAAGTTTTGTTTATACTGATTTGACAATATACTTTTTTTCAACACATACACCTTAACACAGGTTGAATCCTGTTTACTTTGCGCGATTCTATGTTTACTCCAAACAAAGTAGAGTTGAAGAAAAGGAATGTAAGGTTATTGAATTATTCGACGGAAAAAATACAATCATCAACCTGCTTTGTCCATATATGTTGTGATCAATCATCAAAACTATAGGAAACACCGGCCAATGCAGGTATGTACGTGCATCAATTTTTGATCCCGTTTCGTCTATTTAAAAACGCGTGTTTGGTTTGGAATGATTTGTTCAAGTTTGATAGGTAAACCGTTCGAAGAAGTTACAAAAAAACTATAACTTGTTCTTACTTGTTCAATACATATATATTGTTGAGTTTCATATCTAAATTTCCCATATTTATATTTACATACACCTGCATATTGTATGCAAAATTTAAAATAGTATACAAAAAGCACAATAACAAGCTCCGTATGTTCTGGCAGGGATCCAAAAATGTTATTTGTAAGTCCAAATCACAATTGGTGACTGAGTCATAGATCATTATATCTACTTATCCCTGTTTGACGCACTTGAAATGGAATCCTTGTTTACTTAGATAAGAGTCTATCAAAAAAGATACTGTGTTACCCAGTACATATATTCTGCATGTAATTAATAATAATAATAATAATAATAATAATAATAATAATAAAAATAATAATAATAATAATAATAATAATAATAATAATAATAATAATAATAATAATAATAATAATAATAATAATAATAATAATAATAATAATAATAATAATAATAATAATAATAATAATAATAATAATAATAATAATAATAATAATAATAATAATAATAATAATAATAATAATAATAATAATAATAATAATAATAATAATAATAATAATAATAATAATAATAATAATAATAATAATAATAATAATAATAATAATAATAATAGCAAACGTGATTTATCTGTTTAATCTACTACGGTTCCTAATATTTATCACTTTTTTATAAATTGATTAGGATTAAGTTCTAAATAAAAATAATAATTTCAAATCGAGTATACACAGCAATTAATTATGTGGAACTTTAAGTGTAATAAAAATTAACCTTAAAACTAATTCAATAAGTAAACATTTAACATATTTTATTGTATTAAATATTACTTAAATAATTTTTATTCATGTTTTTATTGTTTGTATATTTTCAATGAGAAATATTGTTCATTAAGTCGTTATTTAGTACCTACAGTTCAATCTATTTTCACTACTTTACGACTATGCCAATGTACCACTGCATACAACACACGTTGTAGCATTTATTAATCAAAATTAAATCCCATTTACATATATACAACGACATTTTACACAGTAGGTGTTTTTAAAAATTAAAAATAATCGTCTACCAAGAAAAGCAAACAACAGTAGACGTATTGCTCACGTTGCTCACGTTGACAGGATAAAATAAATCCACCCAAACACAATATTGATAGATCACGCGAGACTAAAAATATCAACAATTTTTGTCTGTCTTAAACCAATTTCCTACGTAAGCAAACACACTCACACTCACACACACACACATGCTCTACAACTGAAGCTGTCATTGACCACGGAAATTTTAATTACGACTTGTGCATTGTTATTGATTTGTCCTAATCAATGTAATCGTGGTAAATAAAGTGGAAACTTTGTTCAACCATCTTGCAAACAAGCACAAACTTGTCGCATATCATAGCTAAACTAGCACAGCTAGTGTATCGTTTGTAGTTTGCTCACCAATGCGATAGTATGTTGTCAAGGCGTTTTTGGATGTAGGATAAACAAAAGACTGGATGCATTTAAAAATAATAATGTTGAATGAAAGGTTGAACGACGGGGCGTGGGTGGATTAGCACTTTCCAAAAATGCACCTAGTTTCAATATCTTAGCAGCGTCATGGTTGTAGTATTAACAGCTACATAAAATTAAATCTTAATGAATGATTATGTCAAACTAAAGGTGTTTTTTAAAGATGAAAACACATGTTTTTGTAGAGTTGTTCTGGATTTGTTAATGTAGTTTGTAATATTTATTTATATAATTAAAACGTCAGTACCCCTGGAGGTGAAATGGATTGTAATGTTTGGCATTTTTATATAATGTTATTATTCCGAATCCCCATTTTAAACAAACGATATTATTTTAATTGACATTATTACAGTCTAACAAAGATAATTAATTGCTTATGTGCTCATGCGTACACGGTTTTAAAATCAAAAATTGAAATTAAGAAAACGAGGGTTGGTAGACCAAATAAAACATGGCTAAGAATTATTTGATACCACTTAATCAAACTGAATGTAGCGAGGAACTAAATGGACACTTACATGAAACAGTTTTGTCGCTGTCACTAAAAATACTTCATTTTCTGTCTCAATGTGGACTTAACATCCTTTTGATGTAGAATGGGCAGATTTAACGTAGTTGCTATAGCACATGTGTTCGAAAAAAGTTGTCACATGTTACAACATGTTTTTTACACCTACACAAACACCACTGTACTTGTTGAGTTTCCATAGGAAGTTGTATCGGTCATATTTGATAATGTGTATTTATTAGGAATTTATGTTTGCGTAATTTCAATGAATAGAGATTCTAATAATTGTTATTGTTAAAATCAAGACATTGCAAAAATGACATGTAACTAATATTATTATTTTTATATGCACCATCAACATGACAACAATGAGCTTATTGTATTTGTTTTGAAAAATAAACATCCTGGATACAAAATTTTCTCACAATAATGTTGATCTGTGTGCCAAATACGTGTCTGAGGAAAATCCTATTATTATTTTCAAAAGGATAGTAGTAAATTGGAAACAATTAAACAAATTAATTGTTTCATCTAGGTATCGTTTGTTTAAATAATTAGACATAAACCTGTTAGAATAGTTCCAAAAAAGAGTTGGCAAGTCTACACTTCAATTAGGTTCCTTGAAAAATATTGAGGGAAATTGTAGCAGGGTAGTTCAAAATTTGGTAGAAATGCTGTTCCTCGTTTGGCTTGGTTAGTGTCCACACGTTTGCTTTAAAACAATCAAGTAGCAAAAATAAAAATTTAAAATACAATTAAAATTAATGTATCCAGTTTTCACAATTTTTGATCGTCCATTTTAGTGACAATATGCTATTTTTACACAAGTATATTTCATAGACGTACGTTTTTAAACGTCTTTTAGACAAGACTGTAATTTTTATACAAATTTCTATAAAAACTTAGTGCTTAAAGATTTTTAAATGTGGTAGTCTAGAGGTACAGCACTAAATGCGGGCCCACGTTTGGCTTCGCTAACATATCCAACTACTGAAAGATATTTCCTGTAAAACATTCAAAATAGTAAAAATTAAAAAAACACAATTTTTTAAGCATGTAAAATGAATGAACGGAAAGGTTGGTTTTATGGTGTCACCTATTTATTGCAGAGCATTTCAAACAATCGACTTTTACCATTCGTATACAAAAATAGCCTTCTAGGAAAGTAATTAAGTTTTATTTGTTAATAAATAGCTTTTTCATGGCAGTGCTATTGTTTAAAAAATTAATTTTTTTATCAGAGGATTACCATTTTAATACTTTATTTAAATTTTTAGGATTATTAGCATTCCTTAAATACAAAAAAATATCAAAAATAATTTAGGCAACTGACTAACGCACTTTTTGATTTTTTTCAAATAAAATTGTTGATTTTATACATGTGTATCAACTTATGCAAGTAAGAAGCATGCATATTGCATCAAATTTTCTATATTTAAGGTACTACGCTTTTAAATGATGTTTGCACAAAATTAACCAAGATTTAACCCCATTCATACATAATCAAACGGTCAAGAATTGGTTCAAGTTGTATTTGTTTCTAAGGGGACAACAGGTAGGAACTTTTTTTTAAATCAGAACCTATTTTTGTAACTCCTTGTCGTTTTTAGACATATATTTTTTCTTACAAAGGTTGTTATTCACATCCTTTAATATTTTTACTTTTTTCAATAAAATGAAATTATAATTGTTTTTGCAACAACTTATGTATTTAAGTTACAAATAATTTTATACATTCCAATTAGTTGCACTTTTACTAGGGGCAAAGTTAGTTTTATTTTAGCCTACACACAACTAAAAAACGACTGCATCATTTAAATCAAAGTACCAAATTATATAAATACATTTGATATCTTTATCCAAAATTAAGTAAAAAGTTGGCTTTTTTTAATTCCCTTCAAAATAACACTGCTTTTCTTTTTTGCATTCTATAACCAGACACCAACGCCGTGTAATTGGATAAGACAGACGAGGCGGAATATGGGTTGTAGTTGTTCTAGTAACTACATTGCTTTTTTGGTCTCGTGTACTATTGTGTGTGTGTGTGTGTAATTTGAAGCGTTTGTTTTATTGGTATCAAATTTTTGGGCGGTAATTTAGAAAAAAAAGCAGAATTTACGACAAACGATGAAAATAAATTTAGGTGATTAAATCCAAAAACGTTGGATGAATAAGTTTGTAATTGAAAAAAAATCGAATTCCTTGTTTGTTAATTGCGATTTTAAGATAATGATATGTAAATTGCTTAGAATAACAATAGTAACGATCTCTTTCAAATTAAGTTTACTTTATTATTATTATTATTATTATTATTATTATTATTATTATTATTATTATTATTATTATTATTATTATTATTTATTATTAATATTGCTATTATTAATATTACTATTACTATTGTTATTACTATTATTTTTATTATTATTTTATTTATTTATTTTTATTAGCACTGAATGTTTGATGAGAAACATGCCTTTCAGTAGTGGACGTTTTAGCGAAGCCCAACGTAAGATCGCATGTAGTGCCGGTGGTGGGATTCGAATCACTCAGATCCATGTCAAACGCTGTACCTCCAGACTATTACAATGATAAAAAAAGTAACAATATTACACCTTTTACTTACAACATCGTCAATTTGTATATCCACTTTAGTTTAAATGTCTAAGTTTTTATAAATTGTCAAAATAAAGAATAGACAATTTTAAATTGTTTTGATTTTAAATAAAACGAAGGAAGCAAATTTTTTGCCGATTATTATTTACTAATACGCTTTGGTTTACACCGTAGCATAATACAGACTTACTTCTGACTAAAATAAAGTTGCTTTATATAAAATAGATTATTTGGCAATGCCTAGTTTTGCCATTTTTATTAAATACAGTCAAATAAAAAAGATTAATATTTGAAGTATTGAAACCGCTTTTCAATACGATCATCAACAGTGTACGTGCCTTGAATTAAGTAAATCGCATTTAAAAATTCGTATTTTTTGAAGATTTAAATTAAAGCAAAAACATGATTTTTGTAACTATTTTTATTATTTTATTAACATAATTATCAATTATTTTGCTTTTGAAAAAACAACTAATTAGTTGTTACCGGTTGAATATGCATGGGTATTGCATTACGCAACACACATTTACGTGTCTATTTTGATTAACAAATTTGCGCTATTTGCAGAAATAAAAGATACAGATAAAACCATGTTAGTATTGTACTGTTATCAATTTAGAGTATAATGTCACAAATGTCGTGGCAACCGTGACATTTGATTACCACTGAAAGCAAGCCTAATGTTTCAAAATTACTATTATTACTGCCATTGTACGTGCTTATTGCTAAATGGCCAATGATTAAACTTTATTAAGATAGTTGTTTCTTTAAAAAATGCGAAAAATGCATGTTGCATCAGATAACAACAACAACAGCAAACGATAAATTACATTTTATTATAAAGTTGTTTGAAACTAATTGTCAGATTCACTTGAATAATAAATCCACTTGGTTTGAGCCAACCAACATCTTTATCTGGAATCATCAACAATGCATAGTCTCCAAGTCTCACGTAAATTTGAACCCAATCTTTTTCTGGTTTTATATGCCGGGGTGGTCTAGCGGTACAGCGTTCGAATTTGAACTTCGGTAGGCATGGGTTCGAATCCCACCACCGGCACTAAAATGCTGGCCCACATTCGGCTTCGCTAAAATGTCCACTGCTGAAAGATGTTTCTCGTAGAACATTCAAAGTAAAAAAAACATAAAATTAAAATAAAATAAATAAAACTTTACCCATCGAGGTACGGGTAATTGAAAGAGATTTTGTAAATTTATTATTTATGGTAAATCTAATCAAGGCCCAGTAATCTCCAAAACTGTGCGTTACTACCGCTAACAAGTAAGTGAATAAACCTTCTTACCACGTTTTTTATATAGGTACTGGCACACTGTACAGGTTTATAAGATATAGATTAGATATTTTGTTATTGGGTTGTATCACGGTGATATTAAATTATCACATAATAAATCATGTATTTACTTATTATCACTTTATTTATTTGGTTGTTATTACTTAAGTGTATTTTTTGGGAGAAGTACATTTTTAACAAACATATTGTAAGGACTTGCAGTTAGTAAGTTTGTAATTAAAGAGAAGCCATGTGCATCCCCTTTTAGATTTAGCATTTCAGTTACCTTTGCCACTTATAACTAACTACGTGCATTTGCGAAATTGTAGTCAATCCTACATCGTTGGAAAGAAGAGTATAAAAAATGGTATAACAAACAGGTTTAAAAAACAACAATTTATAAACATGACTTTTTTGTAGACCGAAAGGATACACTAAAATTATTATGCGGGGGTGGTTTAGCGGTACAATGTTTAACTTAAATCATGGATTCGATTTCCACCACTGACACCAATTACCGGCACATATTTGGCTTTGCAATGGATATCCATTGCTGAAAGATGCGTTTTCCGTAAAAAATTCAAGGTAGTAAAATTATATATATATATATATATTCAATCTAGAAAAAAGGGTGTTTGGATGATAATGTTAAGGTATGAGTTTTAGGAAATAATCCTTAACAATAATAAAACAGCTATACGGTACTCTTGGTTATCTGAAACCAATTATATCAATTGTACCGGGGTGGTACAGTTCATGACTTAAACCAAGATTACCATAGGTTTGAGTGCCACTACCGACACTAAATGTGATCGTCCGTTCGGCTTTGTTAAATGCACTGAAAAATGTTTCCTGTATAAAATAAAATAAACAAATATACATCTAATAGTTATGATGTTATACAAAATACAAACTAATTGATAAATTTTATTTTAGACAAAATATACTTGAGATTTAATAAAACACATTTGATAAGACAATTTTTTTACAAAATATGTGTTATAAATTGAGGGTAGGCCATTTTCAAATAAATGCACTGCGCGCAATGAAAAATCATAATTATCAATTTTATACAAAATTCCTTGGATAAGTAAACTATGACCTTTTGTGCATATCGAGTTAAAGTGAACTTGTGCATAATCAGATTTGTTATTACTATGACTAAAATCAATTGTTGCTATCCTCTTCATCATTATCAAATTTTAATTATATGGTTTTGAACGTTACATGAAACAATTATGTAATAAATTATTTTTTAACCTAGATATATTGATTGACTTTATATATATATTCACAAACAATTACACAACACAATTGGAATAAGTAAGGAAAGGAGTTGAAAAGTTACGAACCTGTTTTATTGTACAAGTTCAAAAAAAAATTAAAAAAATGGTGTTGTCATTTCAATATTTTTGCATTAATGATGTAATGCAGATTTTGCTATTTGTATGAAGTTATTAATCAAATGACCTTACTTAATTACATATATGTAATAGTTCCCTTGATTATTAAGCAATATAACGAATAAAAAAACATTGCATTTAAACCACATTTAATGTTTACGTTTAACGACAGTTTCTTAAAAAGTGTTTTACTCCAGAGTATGGCATATTGAAAATCCTGTATATTAAAGATTCAACTAAATCTGGTCCTCAGAATTACTTTTTTACCACAGTTATATTGAAGAGTGTCTTTTTATTGTTTTGTTAGCAATATCTGCTGCCAGGTTGCTGACTTTGCGCTTTAACCATCATCCTTTCTCAATCATACTTAGGACCGGTTTTAAGCTTAATAAAAAATGATATGTGCATGAATGGTCTAAAGGGAAAAAGTTGCGAAAAAAGGAACCAATAAGAGTTAGATAACATTTTGTGAGTGCATGACCATGATTTTTTAATTGTAAGTTGATAGTAATTAATTATTCGTTTTTCAATGCTTAACATTAAATAATATTAAAAATGAAAAGCTTGTGCCTAAGGTTACGCTGATTGTTACGGCCAAATTAAAAATAAATGTAAAAACTTAAAAAACAAAATTTTATTATTTATTCAATTTTATTCCATTTCAAGTTAGAACCCATCAAATAACTTTAACTTGAGCATATTAATTTTTAAAACATGTTTTAAAACTGGTGATGTAATGCACCTTTGAAATGCTCTTGAAGTAATCCTTTTCTTTAACCATTGAAGGATTATTTGAGAAATAGCCTTGATACGTTTAATTGTTATTACATCATCACTATTGCCAAATATTGTTTAAATTAACATAATTTTTTTCATTTAAAACTATGACTTTTAACCTAACCCAACATATTGATGTATGACGTAAGAGTATAAAAAACATTAGATCTTTTCGCTTACCTCACATGATAAAATAAAATCACTTTAATAATCAGTGTTGATATTATCGGTTAAGATTTATTAAACACGTGTGTGTGTATGTATGTGTATGTCTGGACAAGTGTTGATAAAAGCTCGTTGTAACAGGATTAATCGACAGCACTCGAAAATTATTAAAAACAAAAAACCTTTGACATAAACTTTTAATTATTTAGTTTACAAAGTTAATTATATATATATAAGATACCTTTTAAGTACCCTGGATATATACTTGCATTCATTCATTAAAGAAGAAGGTCACTTATATTGCCTTGCAGTTGGTTCTTGCTGTATTAATTTAGGTACTTAAGTGCACCTAGTCCAGAATGTACTACGTAGAGGTAACAATTAAGAATATTTCCATGATTGAAAATTGAAACTTCATAAGTATTACTCAAAACCGAAGAAACATTAACATCCCAGATTTTTTAATGCAGTGTATTGTTATAATGAAATAATTTGATTAAAAAATTACTATTGGCACTATATAATTTCTAACATGTATAAAGTAAGTCGAATTATATATTTGAGTAATACATATAATTAATAGGGACATAAAATATAAGCTGTAGTCTAGGAATATACCAAACATTCAAACAATAAACTCAAAAAACAGTTATAGTTTTCATCATCAATTTCTTTGTTTTAATGCAAAACAATTGGACTTTATAAAGAAAAACATGAAATTTATCACAATTCATTATTAATTTTATTAGCATCTCATTTGGTTTTATAATGAAAAATCATTTGTCTATGAAGTCCCCCACTACTACTACTAGTACTATTAGCTTTGGCATTTGTATTTTAAAATGTGTTACCACCTGTACACCAACTCCTCATATTAATTCAAGTCAATGTGTATATATCCATTTTCTCACAACCAATTTATTTCTACACATATATATGCGCCTTTGTCTATCTATCATGCAAGTTGCTATGCTCTATCGAATGATGCCTTTCTCAGAAAAAAGATATTTTGTTTGCACTCCACACCCACATATCCAAATACAATGTGAACATGTTCTCCTTAAACACAAACTCAATAAGAGCACCCTCACAACTGGTACATATATATATATATATATATATATATAATGAGGTCACATTGAACAAATTAGGCATTCATATGTATGTAGGTTGTTCAAAGAAGAAAAAAGCAATTTTATCGTATGCAGAATATATGATGCACATGATGATGATGAGTAACTATGTCTGGAAGCGTACTCAATATAGCACAATTTCTTTTACATATCCACGATATTTGTTAGCCTTTAAAAACAACATTGAATTTTATTGTAAAATGGTGGAATGTATGCATGGTGACTTATTCTCAAAATTCTATACCAACCCCACCACTTGTCTTGCTCAAAACAAACATTTCTATCCATATGCACCCATAGATGTTTCGTTTTGCTTGTTTCTTGGTTGTTTGCAAACAAACACAGCACTCTCGCACATATGTCTCGTCTAATCCTGCTTTGCTCAAGCGAACAATGAACGAAAAACATATTGCACTCAAAATGGAGCAATACCAGCACGTTTAAATGTGGGCATAGTCATGTGTAGAGCCTAATATAAAAATGAGGTCATTAGAGATGTGTTTTGGAAGTTTTGCTGCTTTGCTCTTAATAATGGTCTATAGTTGCTATGTCAAATTGCTAATATGACTAAATACCTCATACATATGCACAACGCATCATTATCGTCAAAAAAGAAAATCAATGAAAAAGGATTTCTTTGCATGCTTATTCAATGAAGTGCACTCATTCATTTAAAACACACACACATACTCATATCAATGGCCCATTTAATAAGATTTATTATATTCACAATATTGATGATGATGATGATGATGATGATGATAACAACTGATATGATTCTTCTTTAAACAGATACATGTGGACATTTAGATAAGTTACAAAAGGCTTGTAATATTTCTATTTGCTAAAATGAGGGTTCCTAAAATTTGTTGACTTTACACGATATGTTATATGAATAATTAAAAACATTTAGAAAAGTTAGTAATCTGTTATGAAGACAAGGATACTTGGAAAGTGCACATATTTGGTTGAAATGCAATAATTTATTTTAATAATTTTTAAATTAAAAAGCAGATTTGTTCTAAAGTGACTACTTGCAAGTCTACTCAGTGAGACACCAAAAATGATACAAAATATAACAAAATGCTTTAGTGATATCAGTTCTCGAGTTGGTTTACCGATTAATTATTCAAAAACCACATGATTATTTGTCCATTAAAATTAGTGGACAAAATATTAAATACGTTGAATCTTTCATATATCTGGGGATCATTATTGGTAAAGACAGAAAAACCAAAATTAATGTTAAAGCCAGACTTGGAAAGGCGATGTCAGTACTTCGTACAATTATATCAACACAGTCATGTTCTTTCATCCGTTTGAAAGCAAAACTTTGTTTGTATGCATTAATTATTATTCCTACTTCAATATGTGGAAGTGAGACATGAAAACGCACCGATAAAGTTGATGAGATAGTGGATGTTTTTCATTTCCAATATCTTAGAAATATTTTACAAATTACTTGGCGTGATAACATTTCAAATAATGAACTTATGAAAAGAACTGACTCTTATTCACTACACGAAATTATTACAATTAAACAAAGAACATTACTTGGTCAAATTCTATGGTTCACCGCCGGAAAGTCTGGTAAGAACGGTTTAAAACCGACGATAAAAGATGACATGAAAAGGCTGGTAAACTATAAAAAACTTGGCTAAAAACCATTCAAGAAAATTTAATTGAAATAAATGTTTTATGAGATTAAACAAAAATTTTGGAAAAATGTTTAAACACATAGAATTATGTTGTTGAGTTAGAAGAATTTGCTACTGTTCATGCTGTTACTGATATCTAGTTGCCCCAAGCTCTTCTTTAAAGCAAAAGAGTTTTGTAGTAATAATAATATTAAAAATAATGATAGTGATAAAATTTATTATTATTATTATTATTATTATTATTATTATTATTATTATTATTATTATTATTATTATTATTATTATTATTATTATTATTATTATTATTGTTAGTAACATTATTATTATTATTACTATTATTATTATTATTATTATTATTATTATTATTATTATTATTATTATTATTGTTATTATTATTACTATTATTATTATTATTATTATTATTATTATTATTATTATTATTATTATTATTATTGTTGTTGTTGTTATTATTATTATTATTGTTCTTATTTTATTTTATTTAAAATCATTTTTTTAAGAACATTAAACATAAAAATGTTTCTATGTAGGAGTACTTATTTACTTTTATTTTTTTGTTTAAAAAGTAATTATTTCAATTTTGAAAAATAGTTCTTAATTTATTATTATTATTTATTATTAATTTACTATAGTTTGAAATTCATTTTTGTTACCGAGTTTAATCAAAATTGTTGTTGTTTGCTTGTATTTTAGAAATAATTTTTTGCGTCTATTGTGTTTTTGTGTTCAAACTTGATACAATACACTATTTTCGTATTTGTAAAAAACAAACCATTTTGCAAAGTAAATTATACCTAATTTTTGGATAACGTAAATACATTTGTATTTGTCTTGTTAAACAGCACAATTATACATTGTATTTTGGGACCCCAGTATGTATGCATGCTTGACTATGTGCATTTAATAGATTGTTATTTACATAAAAGACGATACCAACAATTTACAAGCACTAAAACCATCAGCGTCACAATTGTGTGCAAAGTGTGACCTCAAGTATTATTTTTCTTTCAAATAACAACATACTACTGAGCACATAAATTTGAATAAATAAAAGGGTATTAATATTAGTATATATATATATATATAAGATATATTTATTGTAAATTCATAAAAATAATAATTAAAAAAAGTACATTGAAGGAAACCCATTTCAAAATTTTAAACGCAACGTACAAGTGTACTAAATTTTACAAAAATATCCTCAATGTACAAGAGTACTCCATAAAGTCTTTTTACAACAAACTAAATTTATTGTTTTTTTTATTTTCAGATATTATTTTTCTGGACTTATATATATGCAAGGACCTATAAGGTAAAGTCCTAGTGAAATGGTTTTCTCACTTGCTAAACTGATGTAACGTAGCAGCATTTGAGGACACTGGGCAATTAGAATTGATCAGATTCACTATAAATAATAAGTTTACAGGTCCAAGGTCATCCACCTGTAGCTCAGTGGTTTAAGGCCCTGGCCTAACACCAAATAGGGCGTGGGTTCAAGTCCATGTGTGCATAAAACTTGAGAGGTATGTACAGCTGATGATTCCAAATAAGGATGAAACAGCTGTACAATGCTCCTGGTTAACTTAAAAACCTAGTAAATCTATTATTCAAGTTGATCTGACAATTCTAAAAACAAATAATTCCTTAAAAATCCATTAATAAACAAATTGGTTGCCAAAAACAAACTACATTATAAAATATGTATACATATATAAAAATAGATAATAAAAGCTATCCATTTATAATATTTTAGGTAATATTCATTGCTTTCCAAAATTTTTTGAATATGTTGTTTAATCTAATGTTGTGTAATTTAATTTTTTATTTCATAATTAATTTTCTTAATGGAACATTTTTATTGTTCAAACCATTAATTAATTAAATTATTTTATTTATAATTTATTTGATAATTTTTTGACATTATTGCAACCAAAACTATTTTAAACTTATTATTTGCTAAATAATGTTATAAAATTAAGTACAAAAATTGTTTAAGACAGCAAAATTGAGTAAAATTGTGAAATTGGTATATAACGTCAAATATTACATAAAATACAAAGTATATCTAAATTTTTAGCTACTAAATAATTGGTCGTCTAATATACTACAAATTATCAAATAGTAAATGTGACCGTTTCTTTTCGTACACTTGGCTCAGGTGCTCTGATATACTATTGGTTAAAATAATCATTAAGTTTTATGTAATATGAATTTTAACAAAATAATGGTTACGGTTAATAATTTTAAAATTTAGATATGTTTATTTATTTATTCTTTAACTATACAAAAAACAAAATAAATACAACTATTAAATGGCAATTTTTAAAAACAACTATTTTTATTGTAGCCTACTATGTTTTTAAATTAATTTTTTATTATTAATTATTTTATAATTTTTACAAAACCAATATAATGTTTTTTTTTACATAAAAAAGATTTTTAAAGTACTAAAAGATCAGTTTGTACAAAATTTACTATAAATGTACCTTATTTTGAGATGCCAAATATTAATAATTTTAAATCAACGTTTTATTGACTTCAGTCATTTGTTTGAAGCAACACATTCATTAGTATACGAAAAAAAGTTAAGGTTCAAAATAAGATTTAAATCTTGGTGTTGCAGCATAAATAATCGAACAGTAGCAAACAGTAATTGAACAATAGTCTTTGAAGACATAGATACCAAAAGTTATGCAATAATCATGCTAAAATTATATTTCTGTTGAAGTATTGAAGTCAACATTATAATTATTTAAAGCATTGGGTTCCCTTTATAATTCCAAAGAAAAACAATTTATAACTTCATTAAATTTAGTATGAACTTAACATATACATGTTGCGCATGTGTAGTTATTAATGTTAAGTTGATTCCATTATAAATTTTTATGTATATAATGACTGATTCTTTATATGTTTGTGACTGAAGAGAATATACGAAATGAATTCATCTCACAGTTTACGTCTTCTATTATTTTTGTTTGGAATTGTTATTATTATTATTATTATTATTATTATCATTATTATTATTATTATTATTATTATTATTATTATTATTATTATTATTATTATTATTATTATTATTATTATTATTATTATTATTATTATTATTATTATTATTATTATTATTATTATTATTATTATTATTATTATTATTATTATTATTATTATTATTATTATTATTATTATTATTATTATTATTATTATTATTATTATTATTATTATTATTATTATTATTATTATTATTATTATTATTATTATTATTATTATTATTATTATTATTATTATTATTATTATTATTATTATTATTATTATTATTATTATTATTATTATTATTATTATTATTATTATTATTATTATTATTATAGCTCAAATGTCTCACAAAAAACATGTTTACTAAATTGACATTTTAGCAAAACGAAACGAGGGTCCGCATTTAGTACCGGCGGTAGCATTTAAATTCATACCCACTTAGTTTTGAGTTTAGCACTTTGGTTACTTCTGTCATATTGTGACAAATAAATATATAACATTTAAATAAACCTTGTACGTAGAGTAAAAGGTATTTAAATTACATTATTTTAGAATGTGTAGAGTTTGTTTTATTTTACAAAATTGTAACTTTTCTTATTCTACTTTATTAATTATTGTCGATAATTTTATTTATTTATTTTTAGTTAGAAGAAAAAAACAGATAAATGTGGACACGTTCTTGTTTTGAGAAACTCTGTTTCTGTGACACTCACAAGATTTGGTTTTACATTGACTATCTATCTCTGTACACATGCTCCATCATCATCATCATCATCATCATCATTATTATTATTATTATTGTTATTGTTGTTTTGTAGTCTCTATTATTTCCGTTTTACTGTTACGCGTGTTGAGTAAATTTTGGAAACGCACATATTAATGTGAACAATGCTATTGGCATTTATTTTGGAAAAGATAAATCGATTTAGAATTTGAGAAGATGAAAAAGAAAGAGAAAACAAGATACTACAAGTATTTGAAAAGTCTAATTATTACTGTTGAATTAAAACTAACATTAAAAAGTAGTGTTTTAGAATTGTTCTACCTGTTGGATGTAGAACGTATGCACATGGGTTTGTTTGCAGTTGTGCTTGAAGAAAACTTTGCGTGCACAATCGAAAAGAAAGTTACATATAGGCGATTCTAAATGGTGTTGAACACATTTATATTTGTTTGATGAATAAACAGTTTTGAGTAAAATTTATGTTATATATACAAGATAACCCCAAAATCAATCATATATAATGTTTGGGTTTTCAATCAATGCAAGGTTTTGTACGGAAAATGCGTTTTTTAACAAGTAAACGTTTAGTTAAGCCAATTGGAAGTCCGCTTTTGGTAGATCGATGATGGGACTTAAATTTATACTTTTTTACTGCTTTAAATGTATTACGGGAAACATTTTTTAGCAGTGGACATTATAGTGAAGCCGAACGCTGACTCGCATGTAGTGCGGGTGGTGGAGATTAAACTCATGTCCACCCAGGTTCGAGTCTGCACTGCCAGTTTACGGTCTAGCGTTCTCGTTTTACTATGTCGCGATGATATTTGTTGGATTGGTAGAGGTGGTTAGAATGCAAGCTCGGGTTCCATTTATTTTGTATAATTATTATAAAACGCTTTCGCTTTAAAATAAGCATATGGCAACAAGATATCAGTAACAACAAGAACAAAAACGAAATTTTGTAATTTAAAAAGAACATGGGACAACAAAATAATTTCACGTGTTTGAATATTTTGGTTAAAGTTTTGTTTGATCTCTTATGAAACATTTATTTCAATTAGATCTTTCCAAATGGCTTTTAGCTAATTTTTTTTGTAGTTTACCACAATCTTTCTTTTGCCATCATTAATTGTCTATTCCAAAACCGTTCATGCTGGTCTTTTGGATAGTAAATATAGAATTTAACCAAATAATTTTCTTTGTCTAATTGTAATGATGTCCACCATCGAAAGTTGAGCTTTCTTTCTGCTTTTATTCAACCCTGTCATCTGGGTCGTGCTGTCATTTCTTTGCCGCTATTTACCGGAATAATGTCTTTTTATTTTTTCTGTGACAATATAGTTTTTATAGAGGCCAGGTTGCTAATCTTCTGCTCAAACTTTTCTGCTTTATCTAGGCTTAGAATTGATCGGATTAGTTCATTTCTGATCTTTTCTCTATTACCGGCATTTAAGCGGCAAAAACCAAAATATAATATATTTTAATTGAATAAAAACTCTAAACGCGTATTTTTTAAAATAATCACTTGATTTATAACGCAATAATAACAATAATCTCATAATAGTGGTTCATAAAATAATATTTTTTTTACTATATAGCATTATTTTATTTACAAAAAGATTAAGAAAGCGCATTTCATATTGGAATAGCAAAGGGGGTCTTAATATATGTTGTGCATTATACACCAAAACATTTGAACCTCTTTGTTAAATCTACGATTATTTTAAATCACTATAATCACGTTTAAAGTTGCATTACTTCTTAAAGAAGTTTCGGTCAAGTTTACAATTTAATGCTATTAAAAAGTATTTTGTAAAATAAAATTTTTTTAAAGTAAATTTGATGGTAAAACAAATAAATAATATCTGTCAACATTATAACTTTGCCGCAAAACAATCATAAATTTATATTGAAATAGATCGATTTTTGAAATGTATAATTAGCATTCTAATATTTGTAGAACAAATGTTTTGGCTAAGGCACTGGATTTATGTTGTATGGATTGAACTTTTACTGAATGCCGGTTTTTGTTTATACATTTTTTAAATGTTCATTCTCTAAAACGTATTTTTTATCAAACATTTAAACGATAAATTAATGAATGGAAAAATTATAAAATAGCCCAACTTGTTTACTTGTTGACAGATATCTATCTGAAGACAAAACTGTGCTTGTTACAATTGTTACAATTGTACAAAGAGAGTTACTATGTCCAATCTACGTTTACTGTCCCAAAGACTAGCAAAAAGCGGTTTTGGAATAAGCACTTGAAGATACAAAAAGAAAAGTTAGTAAATTGCAAAACATTTGGCAACAAAATTATTTGGGAACATTTAATTAAAATAAATTTTATGTGAATGTTAAAAGTGCGATTGCGTAAAACAATCTTGTTACGTTCATACTTTTTTATGCAAAAGCGTCAGTAATAACAATCATCATCATCATCATTATCATTATCTTAGAAACAAAATCATAGACTATAAAAAAGTTAACAAAACTTAGAATTTACTTCTAATGTGTTATAAAAAATAATTATTTCAAAATTTAACGCTTGTAGAAACACGTTTACTTATGCAGTTAAAAGTCAACTTTACACATTTTATAAGTTTTGTGTAGCACACATGTATTATTAGAACTTAACATACTAATAAGTAGGGAGTTGGAGTTTCACTATCGGCACTAAATACGCATTGTTGTTTAGAGATGTGCTACATTTCAATTTGTTGAAAAACGTTTAAAAAAGTACTGCTAGAGTTTTTAAAAAAATCACTTATAGCTAATTTAGAAAACTTTTGATAATATGTATGCAAGATCCTGCTAAAACATTTCTCATTACATTATAAGTTCTTTGTTGTGTTAAAAAATAAACAATAAAACATAATCTTTCAGTCTCTTGTATCCCTCGGTATCAAATACGATTGCTTTACTATATGTTTTTTTAAAATATTAATTTTGATTGCAACAAAATAATACTAAGTATATTATTATTATTATTATTATTATTATTATTATTATTATTATTATGTCAGAAAACATGTTTATTAACTGGTGGAAATTTGGAAAGCCAAACAAGGGTTTGCTTGGGTATCAGCGGTGGGACTTGAACCCATGTCTACTAAATGTTGAATCCATCGTTATAGGCACTCCGGCACGCTGTAAAACAAGAAAGTTTTTGTAGCAGTTCATTAATAACAACTGTGTTTTTAAATTGAGATTGAAAATAAACTCGGTTTTGTATGCATCACTTCCTACATGTACTCGAATACCCTACAATTAAATACATCTATACGCGTGAGACCAACTAGTCATGGTTCTCCAAATTCAGTCACGATACTCAAAACGTTTTGCCTAAAGTTATTGGTTATTGGATTTAGTTAGTGGCCTTTTTACATTTGGCTAATTGTTTATTTTTTACAAAGTAGACATTTAGCAAACTTGAACAAAAATCTGCACTTGATGCCAGTAGCAAGATTCGAATTTATTTCCATTTATTTACGAGTTTAGTGCTTTTAACTATCTCTATTATTGTGGCACAAAGTATCACATTTGAGAGAGGTCGCTTTTCAAAAAAAGAAACCCTAATTATCTTATTGCCTCTTCCTACAACAATTGCTAATAATTAAGGGTAGAAGATTAATTTTGCAATCGAAAAAACACTACTAGGTTATGTTTCTTCTCTTATTTAAATTTATTTAAATAACTAAATCTGTAAAAATAAAAGTACATTAAAATGTAATTTATGCCAAAAGTTGCATAAACATTTCATTTTTAATTAAATTTTAAAAATATTCGTTATTTTCATTTCATTAAAAGTGTTTTTTTAATACTTTAAATGTTTTACAGCAGTGGACATTTTAACGAAACGGAACGTGCCAGCAGTGCAGATTGAACTCATGCCCACCCAGGTTTGAGTCAATGACTGTATCGTTGTACCATTATTTAACCAAAAATTTAACCAAAAGTTAATTTGTGCAACTCACAATAAATAAATAAATTTTGCGCAACCTTAATTCAACAAAACAACAGCAATGTTTTATGCTTAACTCAAACACAGTTCAAGTTTCATTTGATCCATGTCTTCATTCTGTGTCATTGTGACTTTGATCAATTAGGAATAAATAAAACAACTGTTCTCATTAATTAACTTGGGGCGGGGTGGGGTAGATGGGCGGAGACATACACAACACAATGATTTCGAATCAAGGATGTTCATAAAACCAGGTCATGAAAATATTTAATTTTTTTCCAATAGTGTTGAGTCTGAGCATGTGGCACTAGGAATGTCATTATGAGTAATAAAAAAACATGCTTCATTTAAGCATTTTAATAATGAAAGACAGATTTCCGCGCGCTAAGATCAAACGGAAAATCATAAAACTACCAACATTTACTTGTTTTATAACTTTGTTCGTTTCGTTTAAATATGTGTATATGTGTGTGTGCTCGCGATAAACCCTTATTTGAAACTAGAAAAGGAATGGGTTTTTGAGCATCAGATAACGCAAACAAAATAGAAGCTAATTGTGAAATTTATATTGTCAAGGATAATATTTTATTGCATAAATGCATTTAGTCCATGTTGAAGAAGTTGTTGGATGCTTTGATTTTTAAAGCAATTAAATTGAAATTTTATGTTTGAGTTCACCAACAATGTAGACCAGCAATCATGATGATAATAAATATTTTTAAACATGTTTAAATACTTTATCTTAAATCAACATTTATTGTTATTATTATTATTATTATTATTATTATTATTATTATTATTATTATTATTATTATTATTATTATTATTATTATTATTATTATTATTATTATTATTATTATTATAATATTGTTTTATATGTGTATTTATTTGTTTGTTTATACTGCTTGTTTTACAAGAAACATTTTTCAGCAAGTGGACATTTAACAAAGCCGAGGGGGGGTCCATATTTAGTACCAGAGGTGGAACCCAAATCTATGCTCATCCATGTTTGAGTCTAGCACCGTACCACTGGACAACCCCGGTGTTGTTTTAAAGATGTAAATTATACGGACTTAAACTTGGATAGGCATGAGTGCTATGAGTGTCATTATCGGCACTAAAATGCGGGCCTTCGTTCGGATGTATTAAATTGTTTACTTGCTAAAAATGTTTCTTGTGAAACATTCAAGCAACAATAACAACAATAATAATATTGATTATATGTTTGCACTATTTTTTAAACACGTTTGTTGTAATCCAAAAAAGTTAAAACAAATTTTTTTAAAAAGAAAAGTATTTTTTACGTTTAATTTGTAATAATGTGGGCCTTTGTTTTGTTTTATTAAATATCCACTTGATAAAAAATGTCTATGTCAAATTTTTAGACAATAAATTAGACAGTTAAAAATAAAAAAGCCAATAAAACTTGATTCCGCTAGAAATGAAAGGGTATAAATTGATATCATAAAAAAATCAATTTAAGTAAACTAATTGACACAGTTTTGAAAAAAATTATTACAATATTACTTCTAAATAGTTATTTAATATTAACGGACTTTTATCGTTTGAATTCTCGATTTTTCGTAACAATTGACAAGGACTCTTAAATAATGCCTTTTATTTGTTAATTATGTTACAAAGGAAACCTTATTGAAAAATAATATTCTCTATTTAAATAAAAAACTTTATAGTAATGCATTATTTTTACCTTAAAGTAAGCTCAAAAATAAATTCACTTTTAAAAAATAACTAAATTACATATATTTTAAAAAGTAGTTAATTTACTTAAACAATAAATATTCGCTTAGTTTAATAGTTTTAGCTAATTCATTATAAGTATCTAAACCACCAAATGCGCATTTCATTACCACGGAAGCAAAGTTAGTAAAGCGCCAGATTGAAAACTGGGTTAACATGTTTTTGAGTCCCACCAGCGAGGTTTTTTGTACAACATTAAAGCGTAACAATTAAACAATGATGAAAAATGCTTAATTTACAGTAAAATTAATTTAAATTAGTAATTTTTTCACATAGGCCGTCATAAATGCCTAACCTTCTAGACGTGCATTCTAGTAAACATAACTTTGACTCCCCTCTCCCTACCAACCCTTATTTGACTGCACCACCAATAAACTTGCTAAAAAATATTTTTTTTACAAACATTCAGTTTGTAACTTTCCTAAAATGCCTGTTTTTATCTAAATAAAAGAAATAATTTGTAAAAAACAAAAAAAACATTTGAACATTTTGTCAAAAACATATCTATTTAAAAATAAACCGATATTTTTTAAACAATAAAAGGGAGTAAGTGTTACTTGTATAAATACAACACAATTGTCAAAATAAAGAAAAAATTAATGACGTGTAAACAACAACACTGAACTGATGTTTTTAAATAATCGTATAGGGGCAATTTCTGTCAACACCATTGCGTAATGTTATTTATCGTTTTTGCACAAAGTTAATTCAATTTGAAGCAAAAAAAAACTGGTTACTATGATAAAAAACAACCACGTTAACGCTTCGTTTAATGTGTCATTTTCAAAAAACTAATTATATTACAAAAATTAAGTAATTGTTAGAATATGGAATTTTAAAAATGGAAAGAAATTAATAAATAAACCCGTAGAAAATGATGTATATAAAAGTAACTAGTCTAAAAAGCTTTTAAAATAATTTATATCAAGATGACACAGTTGGTAAAGAGCTAAACTTACAATTGATTGGGCTTTGGGTTTGAGTTCAACCACTGGCCCTAGTTTGCTTTTGCTAAATGTTCAGCTACCAAAAAATGTTTCCTGTAAAACTAAATAAAAAATAGGAGTTTTTTAAAGCACTAATTGTTTTTTTCCGATATTTAGTATATTACCGGTCTAATTGTACCAAAATAGAGACCCTAGTTTGGATTTATTAAATGTTCATTTGCTGAAAACGTTTTCTCATAAAGTATTTAAATAAATATTGTAATTTTTCTGTTGCTTTTTTAAACTTTACTTGTGGTTTGTACTGTATATTATCTACTTTTTATTAATTTTGTTTAATTGATCATTATTACAAGTCTACTACATAATAGTGTTACAAGAGTATTTACTAATTTTAGTGTTGATTTTTATATTATTATTTTGAAAGAAATTATTTTTACAAGCCAAATGTGGGCCCGTATTTGGTGCTGGTGGTGGAGTTCGAACCCAGGTTCAAATCGAGTGCTGTATCGCTAAACCACCCTGACACAATGTTGCATACTATTACGTTTTTAATTTTTGCTTACGTTAATAGTATAAACATTTTGTGTATTTTATGATAACAACAACAGTAGAAATATTAAAAAAAATAAAAGATATCTTGTTCTAGAATCAACTCAATTGCTTTGTTATTATTTCTTAAGTTGTAAATATTTGTTATAAAATATTGAATAATTTAAAGATTCAGTTCCAGGATGACAAAAATACTGAAAACTGTATACTATTACCAAAATGAATATTTATTGCAGTCCTATCACTACAAACTCACTAAACGCGCGTTTGTAGTTGATTTGTTGAAAAACATTCACACGGTTATAAACGTTTCTCGAATATAATCGGAAACACATTTATTACGAAATAAAATTTAAAACAATATAATTTAACTGATTGAACAGCCAAGAACGACTTTTTACACCAAAATGCAGCTTTGTAAAATAATGCAAAATTTAATTTTGTAACAAATTAAAAATTTTCAGAATTAAAAGCATTTAAATAAAAAGATAATGTTAAAAGAATAATGTTTTTAAAATTGGCTTCCTATAAACCTGTTAAACACAGTGTAATTACAAGTTTTTAATGCACTATTTAGAGTACAAAAATTAATTAATGTTAGGAAAACAATGTTTATTATTGTAAGTTGAACATTTTATCCTTGAAAACACAAGTTGATTAATAGCAAACACACGTCTTGTAATGGGGTTTAAGAAGTGTTGTTACTGAATGACATTGGATAAGTAGTTACAAATTTATTCGATAAAAGCGGAACAAACAAACAATAAAAACTTTTTTTAAATAAAATTTTGTTACTTGCGCTATAACTATTTGCCTAAATATTTTGGCGAGTACTCCATTTTGGTCAATCCCGAATCCGACTGAGGAACGAGGAATTTTAGAGCGCAAGATTTACAACCAAGCCCCTTTAAAAAATAAATGCTTCTAAAATGATATAAGCACGATTCCAATGACAGGGCTGAATAAAAACTTGAAAAACTTAATTTTTAATATGCAGAATTCTTAATGCCAAAAATTTAAAGCAGAATCACATTGCATAAGCTTGTTGTCTCATGCTTTGTTGAGTGAAAGAGTTTTGTATTTATTTACTATTTTAATTTTAATTTTACTACTATAAATTTTTTACGGGAAACATGTATTTCAGCAGTGGACATTTTAGCGAAGCCAAACGGGGGCTCACATTTGGTGCCGGTGGTGGGGATCAAATCTATGCTCATCCAAGTTTGAGTAGAACGCTGTACCTCTAGACCTCCCGGTACTTTATAAAAATACGGATGCCCCTATTAATATTATTTAATCAAAAGCATTTGTTCGTTATGCAGTTGTTTGTATTAAAAGGAAAAGGTACATCAAGTTTGTTAAACATTTAAAAAACACAAGTACATTAGTAAAAGTTTTATTGTTATTATTTTTAAAATTAAAATGTTAGTTAAATTGTTCAATAATTGTTAAAAATTAAGAAAACCAATTTTTACAAATTAACAAGTAATATAATTTTTATTAATTTATTTTTTTGCTACTTGAATGTTTGACGGAAAACAATTTTTAACAAATTGACATCTGACAAAGCATTGAGTGTCAGCAGTAACACTCAAACTCACGCCCACCACGTTTTGAGTCTAGCGATCGAGATATTTGGTTATCCTAAGACACAATTAATAATAATCAAATAAAGGCTATTTTACAAAATGGCATTTACATTAAAACCTTGTTAGAAGACCGTTAAAATTACAATATTAAATATAAAAATATAAGTAATAACATTGCATTAACAAAATAATACTGCTTATCAATGCATAGTTTATTATTAAATGTAAAAAAGTTAGAATGTAAAAACAGTAATGTATGACGTGTCATTAGCAAAACGAAACGTCTTTTAGTTAAAGAGAAATTGTTACACAATTTTTCAACGTTTCAATTGGACTGTTCAATAGAACAAAATAAAACTTGAATTGTTATAAAAGGCTTTCGGCTTTTGACAAATAACAAGTAATTAGTTTCAGTCGAAAACGTATGTCAAAAATTTGTACTGTTTTTCAGTATTTCCGGTGTCTCACTAAGTAAACCAATATTATTTGTCGTTGGTTAACTTGATATCAGACATTGAATTATCTGCAGACCGTGTTACAATAAACTTGATTGCCCGCAGAAATAAAAACGGTGACAAAATACAGCGCTCTACTAGAATATAGATGAGTATAAATTCAATTCCCACCACCAGTACCAAATCTGGGCCCTGTTTGGTTTCGCTAAAATGTTTACTGCTAAAAGACATGCTTCCCGTAAAACAAGTAGTAAAATAAAAAAATAAGATACTTTACGTAGACATAAAAATATTTTATCTATTTGAATAGTTGCTTATTATCTGTTAAAAGTAAGTAACCATTGTTTCTTGTTATTAAAATATTAACACTAATTATAGCTACTAAACTCAGCCTACTTCAGTCCAGAAATGATTCAATCTAGCCAGTCCCAAGCCTAGATAAAGGAGGATGGTTTGAGCTCAAAGTTAGCAACCTGGCCTCTGTAAAAAATTTATAGTGCTACAAAAATAATAAAAGGATGCCATTCCGGCAAACAATGGCAAAGAAGTGATCGCACGTATCTGGATGACCGAGTTACACAAATAACAGGGTTGAGTGAAAGCCAGAAGGTAGATCAATCTTCGATTTGCAGAATTTTCAATGCCAACGAGACTTTGTTGTTGTTGCTGTTTTTTACTGTAATTGTTGTTTTATTACCCCATGCTTATTTTTAAAGCAGAAGGGTTTTGTATAATAATATAATAATAATATATAGCTACTGACAGATGTTTCACAATTTTTTATAAAAACTCGGAATCATTGTTTACTTCTGCTGCAATTGTTTATTTACCTTTGTTATCTACCTATTTATTTATCACTACTTAGCCCTTTTTTGAACCATTTATTTTAATATTTTTTAAATAAGAAGTTCAGCGAATTAATTTATTCTAACATTTCGCTTGTTTCCGACTATCCGTTTCGAAAGAGTGTGAACACACTCTTGTGGTTACACGGTTAATTCTTGGCATTAATGAATTTACATATAAAAGATTGGTTTTTAATCATCCTTGTTATTAAAACCGTGTTGTTTATTTTTGCTGTAGTTTTCCTATTTACCGTCATTTCGTTTTTTTTTGCAGCAATTTCTTTTTTAAAGATAACTAGACCGTCAATCTTGCGCTCTGACCACACTGCTGACTCAACCCGACTTAGAACAGTATATTGGTAAAGTTAAAATTGTTAATAATTATTAAAAAATATAATTATTTATTTAAATTTAGTACTAGTTTCTAAAAAAATATTAAAATAATTAATATAGAAAGTGAAATTAAAATGTATTTTATTTACAAACATTTGTTTTAACACATTTTTCTTATTTTGTTTATACTACTATCAAATTTGTAAGTAACATACGTTTAAGTTTAGAAAATATTAATTTAATGATATGCGATAAAGAATAATTTTGTTTATAATAGTTCAAACATAATTATTAATAAAAATATTATTTTTTTAATAATTACTATTTTTAAAAATGTTTTACGTTTAAATTGAACATTGTAAAATTTATGCTTTTAACACGTTTAGTGCTCAGTAATTTAAATCCATACATTCCACGTTATTATTATTATATAACCTTTTGTGTCTGTTAAAAGGTGTATTAAAATGTTGTTTGCCATATTTAAATAGTTTTGTTATAAACTGTTTCCAAAGAACGTAACTGGCAATATTTTCTGGCTGAGTAGTTATGGGCTAGAGTCCCACCACCAGTACACTAAATGTAGATCTTTGCTCAGCACTAAATACGGACTCACGTTTGGTTTTGCAATAATGTTCACTACTAAAAGATAATTTTTGTAAATAAATATTCAAAGTAGTAAAAAATAAAATATATTAACTTTTTCCTATCCAGTCTTAAGTCCAATTGTAAAAAGGGGTTTTAAAATACAAGGTTAGTAGTTTAACTTATTGAAAAAAATATTAAGAAAACAACATAAGGATGTTACTTAAACCACACCAAAGCGTTCGGCTCAAACCTGATCGGACAAGAGTTTAATCTCCATTATTGGCACTCAATGTATTTCTCTGTTTGGCTTCAATAAAATGTTTACTTACTGAGAGATGCCTCTAGTAAAATGTTCAAAGTAGTAGGTTAGACTTAACATATGCATAGGTATGTGTACATCTGTAGTTATTAATGTTAAGTTAATTACATTATATATATATATATATAATTTGTGTTTGTGATTAAGGGGGAGGACCCTACTTAGCGGATAGTAGAACAATCTTTAGCAATAAAAGTTAACTGTGAATAAGGCTGTGCCAACCGGATACTCAAACGCTAAGGTCGTTAACGCGTTGACAAGAAGGTGACAACGGTTATCGGTGTCATCTTGAATATTATTATCAAGTAGCTTTAGAGACAGCAGTGTTTGCTCCACCCGGAAAGGAGCCTTAAAAATTTGGTTTAAAAATTGCTCGTCTTCTTACCAGGATGTCTGGCTGCGGCTAACTGGTCAATATACTCGCGGTTGAAACTCTTATAAAAATCAATTAAATGCCGTAGTCAACAGGGCAGATACTGATGACCAAATTCAAGAAAACACTATTTTTAAAGCTCAAACAAAGTAGAATGTGACTCGCGATGCTACTGCCTGCTCTGTAAATATTACTTGCGATAATGCACCGGTTATTAAATATAGGATTTACCCATTAAAACCAAAATGTCCGCTTAATGTTGGCACATGGAACGTGCGCTCACTGTTTACACTGGTTGTGCAAGATTATGTTGCTGCAGGATTTAACCGTTATAATGTTAATATTTTGTGTTCAAGAAACCAGCCATTCAGAAACTTGCGCTATAAAATTATTTTTAGGATCAACCTTTTGGTCTTTTCAGTGTGATGTTTCTAGACCCGCCAAATATGGTGTTGCAATCATTACGTCTTCAAGTGCGACGAAAGCTCTTATTAATTGGTGCTTTATTAATTATAGAATTATGACCTCCTGCTTTTAAACTAGGAATTTAATTTTAGGTATAGTAAATGTGTACGCTCCAACATTAAATGACACTGAGTCAGAAATAAAAACATTTTATGTACCTTTGGCGGCCACATTAACTAATTTAGAAAACAAATCGAATTTTATAATGACAAGGGGAGATTTTAACGCTGGGTTAAGTGTTGCTTGTTGCTCAGCAGTTGGTAAATGGACGACTAGCAATAGCAATTGCTCAAAAGGTGACTATCTTAGTACCTATGCGTTACAACATGACTTAGTAGCCACTAACACAATGTTCCAACATCGTCCACGTCACTTAACCACGTATAAGAGACAAGATTGCCGCTCTCAAATTGACTATGTTCTTGTCTCTCGTGACTGGTTTTCATCAATTAAAGACGTGCGTGCATTCCACGGTTGCTGTACTGGAACAAAAAATGAAAGTGATCACGGGTTATTAAAGTGCACACTCTCACTTAAATTTCGATCCGAACGAAAGTACTTTAATCGTCTATCAAAAATACGTCCCATACTCAGGAATCCTTTCAAAAAGTATATTTAAATGCTGGTCTGTCCATTAACTATAATAATAAAGTAGAACATAATTGGAAGTTAATAACATCTAAACTAAATGCAGCTTCTAGGTTATTACCCAAGAAATTTAACATATAACCAACATTCCAGATTTTCAACTCTACAAAAATTTTACGAAATGAATTTTTAAACAAAAATCAGCACAAAAAATTAGGTGGAGATAAGAAGATACAGGAATACACAACGAACTTTAATGATGATCAAAAAAATATTAATCGCATGTGGCTAAGGAATTAGAGAATGCTGCAATGCGTAATAATACTCAAACCTCATTCAAGAAGATCAATAAACTTTGACAATGCTCATCGGCGATTTCTGCAAATCAATGGACATCACACTTTGCAAAATTACTTAATCCCATCAAACACAAAGCGACGGAGGCTTCCAATCAACTCTATACACAATCCCCCGATTCCCCATAGTTAGTTTCGACAAAGACTCCCTTGCACGAAAAAATTATCTTAGCATGCCATCATCTGAAAGATGGGAAGGCTACAAGAGTAGATGGCATACCAATAAAATTTTTTAAATATAGTAGGATAAATATTATACAAGATTTATACTTATTGATAAACTCCATTTGTAAAGAAGAGAAAATACCAGAAGGATAGACACAAGCTATTATAATTCCAATTCATAAGAAAGGAGACACAACAGACCCCGCTAATTATATAGAAAACAGTTTACTTTGCGGGATGTTAAAAATTTTGGCAAATATTTTACGCAGAATCCGTGGCAAACGGGAGTATCGTACACGAGCAAACCAGACTGGATTTCGTCCTGGGATTGGATACATCAATCAAATTCACACTGTTTGTAGAACGTTAAAACTTTGATTGCGATACCAACAGCCTACATATTGTGCATTTATAGATTATTCAGCCACCTTTGATTCTGTTGATTGCAACCTGCTGTGGAATCTTCTCATTGTCAAAGAAATCCCTGCTAAGATTGTCAAAATTATTAAATCGTTATACACGTCGTTAAACTCAGTAATACTAAATGGAGATTCTTTAACTGATGCAATTTACATAAACTCAGATGTCCGCCAAGGACGTGTTTTAGCACCCACACTCTTCAATTTTGTAGTTGACGCCATCTTTAATAAAGTTTCCCTGTTATTTGAGAGCTGTATAACTCATGATGGTCGCAAGATTGCGGATCTTTAATATGCAGACGATGCGGTTCTTATGGCAGAGACCGAAGAAGATATGCAAAATGGGGTTTGACTTATTGAAAAAGCCTCAGAGAAATACGGTTAATATCTTAATGCTAAAAACAGTGGTTTTAGCGAACATCTACTTAAGAAATTCAATCACTGTTAATAGTAACCCACTTTCGGTAAATGAAAAATTTACGTACCTATGCTCGGTCATGGATAATAAAGGATCCAGCTTTTCAGAGATTTGGCGTCGTATTCACCTTTCGGCTACAACCTTTGGGCGTTTAAGAAAACGTTTATAGAACAAAAGTAATATTTCTATTAAAACCAAGATTAAAATATATAAGTTTAGTGCGTTCCATTTTACTTTATACTTGTGAAGCTTGGACTCTCATCCAAGTGGATACACAAAAGCTTGTTTATTTTAAGCAAAGCTGTTTAATATCCATATAGTTTTGCTTGTTGTCCTCCATTGAACGCACTCGTTTAATAACTAATAAAATATTTCGACAATTCCCAGATATTTGTAAGTCACTTAACATTTATTGGCCATGTATCTCTAGCACAATAAGAGAAAGACGATTAAAATGGATTGGCCATGTTTTACGTAAATCGCTCATTTACTCATCCAGCCAGAATAGCTCTAGAAGCCTATTCATTACCAGGATGGAAAAGAAGATCAGGTGATTAACGGAAAATGTAGACGGACATTGTAGAATGCGAACTCAGTCTTTTTATTTATGCTAAGCCCCTTCGTCCAAATAAATTACTTAATTGGGCGTCCGTTTATTTATCCTATGCAGCTAATAGAGATTATTAGAGGGGTTTAACTCAGGATGTAATTAACATTTAATGCCAGTACACCTCAAGTGTCATTCATTAAGTGCACATTGCAGAAGTTGATGTTTTTGCAGACGTTTTGGAATTTGGACTACTCTGGGCGATAATAACTGGTGAGGGATGTTTATCCCAGATGGTGACGATAATGATGACGATTTTGTGACTGAAGAGAATATACAAAATGAATTTATCTCACAGTTTACGTTTTATATTATTTTTAATTGGAATCATAAAGGAAACTCAATGCTTTAATTTTTAAACAATGTAACAATTAAAAATATTTTTATTTTAAGATAATTAAAAAAAAAAGAATAAAAAAATTATAGATGATATAAATTACTTCACAATTATCATTTGTGTATTTATTTAAAAATATAGAGTAAAAATATTTTTTAAAAGTCAACACCTATATACGTTATCGTAATTATTAAATATAATTTACATGATTTTTTAATAATTAAATTGTTATTAACTTATGTACTAAATGTATTAGAAAATAAATTGTTTAATAGCTAAAATGAGCATTTATTAAACAACATAAACGTTGGTTGCAATTGCATCAAACTATTTATTACAACTCCACCGTAGTCTGTCCCAATGCCAGTTGAGAACGGAGAAGAGTTTTGGTGCAAGATTAACAATCTAGCTTATGTACAAAACACACAGAAAACACTATTTTATTAAATTATGTCAAAAAAGTAATAGCATAATTCCGATGAGGGAGTTGGGGGGAACTTTGAATAGAATTTCCATTTTTGATTATTAAAGCCAAAAATGTAATGTACAATTATGTGGAACAATCTTGTTGCTCCATGCTCTTGGAAACAAAAAGGTTTTAAAATAAATGAATGGGTTGCAAGCAAAATGCAAAAAGTTTATTTGATATAAAATAACCAATTAATATATATTTTAAACTATCAGGTTTAGTGCTATAGTTAGAATAGTGTTTTTCTAAACAAACTTTTTCAGCAAAATGATACAACTAGTAAAACTTAGTATTTTTAAACTAAAAATAAATCTATTTATTTTTAAAAATAAGTTAAAAATTGATATTTTTGTTTAAAAATTAAGTTAGAAGCTTTTTGGCATTTGGTTTTATGGCAGATAAAAGATTAATTTAAAAAATTAACAATTTGGATATTAAATAGGATACCAGATAGAGTCAACTTTGTAAAACCATCCTTTTATGCAGTTAAAATACCTACATTTAGCAAACAATCTTTTGGTTTAGTGTTAAGTATTAGATAGTCATTATAAAGTAAAATATACCCAATACCCTAAAGAGTTGTATTTTTATTTCACAATGTGTGAGGTTGTTTTTTTATTAAGCTAAAATTCACTTATGTAAAAGTTACAACTGTTGTAAAAAACAATGTCTTTTTTATAAAGAAATGATTAAATTTAACTTTATCTACTTTCATTTTAATCACCCAAAAATTTTAATTTAAACATAACACGGGTAAAAATACAAATAGATATTTCCCCGGAAGTTGCCACTCATTAGTACTCATTAATACATTGGTCTTTAATTTTTTCAGCATAATAAAACAAAATATTTATATGCATATCCAAATTGCGAAATTATTTGTTTAAGCCCATTTTGTGTTAAAAATATAATTACATAAGACTACATTAACAAGTTAATCAAAAACATACCAAAGCACCTAAGTCATGTAATTACAGATAAAAACGACCATATTTGTCATTTGTAGTGTACAAACAAGAAACTATTTAGTAACTAAATATTATATGTGCTCCGTATTTGTTTGTACAATATTTAACGTTATATTTAATGTTAATAATGTTAATAAACCTTTAATTTTGAGTCAGTTAACATTTTATAATTTTTTTACTTTTATGAATATATATATATATGCCGGGGTGGCTTAGCGGTACAGCACTCAACTTCGACCTGGTGGACATAGGTTCAACTCCTACCACTGGCACTAAATGCGGGTCTACGTTCGGCTTCGCTAAAATGGCTACTGTTAAATAATGTTTCCCCACAAAATATTCAAAATAGCAGATATATATTTACATATATATATGAATAAAATTATAATGGTACTTAATTTATAATATAATATTGTATATTGTATAATTCAGCTGTATCTTTTTCTAAATACGTATATATAGCATATGTAAGCTAGTATTTTTAAAGTAAATAACCATTTTTAAGTTATAAAAAACATTTAAAGTGATATTGTCAAAGGTATTTTAAATGGTTTTCATGCATTAAAATAACGCCAAACTTGTAGCTGGTAGTAGTCAGAAACTCTTGTTTGTTTCAATTTTTATCATAATTTTTTTAAATTTATTTAATTTGCTAAAAATTAAATTTATGAAATATAATTCTTGTGTAAAAACATTGTTAAATTTTTTAAATTATTATTTTTTTGATTTTTATGGTTACCTGTTTTACGGAAAACATTTTTTAGCAAGTGGGCATTTAACAAAATCAAATAAGGGCCCCTAATTAGTACTGGTAATGGGACCCAAGCCTATGACTACCCAGTTTTAAATCTAACATTTTATCAAATATGCGATCCTATGATTAAATAATTATTTTCGAGAAATTAATTTAAAAGAAAAAACTTATTTAATTAAAAAATTATTAAATAAAGCCTTTGATTCTGTTTGTAACAAATTAAAAACCGGTTTTTACTCAGAAAAAACTTTTGTAATGTGTAAAAGTAATTATTTGTTTTCAAATTACAATTAATGTATGTGGTATTAGACCCAAAAAATTAATTTATACAAAAATTTAAATTCAAGACATAAATTATGTTTTTTCAAAGAAAAAGATGTGTTTCAATGATATTTATTCAAAAAGGTTTTATGTCAAATCTGTTTTATGAAAAAAAGTAGTTATTATTTTTAAACATTTTGAGTTTTAAGCAAATGTTAACGCAAATTAAAAAAAGAAAATAAAACAATTTTTTAATATAAAAATTATTAAAAAATTGACAGCAGTCTAACAAATACAATATTGCGAAAAGTAATAAAAATTATATTTAAAAATTAAAGTTTAATCAAAATATAATAATAATAATAATAATAATAATAATAATAATAATAATGCAAAACGCGGTTTAGATATAGCATATATGTTTGTAGCAAGTTTAATTTATGAAAATGTATTAATAAAAATTCAACTACCCAGTTTTTAGCATTTTTCAGTTATGGCCATATAATTAAGCATTGTTAATCGTTATAATTATCGATTTTTCCTTTAAATGAACGATCATGACATTTTCCTGTTTTGTCAGTTGCATTTATTTGTCGGTTTAAATACCGTACTTTATATAATAATAATAATAATAATAATAATAATAATAATAATAATAATAGTAATAATAATAATAATAATAGCAACAACAACAATAATAATAATATAATGTTTTAACGTGACTAAATAAATCCTAATTTTAGTTTGTTTGCTTCCTGTCATGACTATCTATGTGGACAAGTAACTAAAAACTGAGTATCCCTGATTACCAAGTATTGACCATTATACAACGTCCGGTTACTCGTTAAATATTTACTATACTTTACCATTGTAATAAAGCTTATATAAAATAATTTATATCAAGTATTTAAAAATATTATAAAAATAATTTTAAACACATAAATTAATAACTTATTAATTATTATAAATAATGTATAAATTGCATTTAATAATTCAGTTTATATAATAGTTGCTATTAAATTTTAACTTTCTCATAATTTTTAAATTTTTTAAACAATTATTTCTTGTTGAATACAAAACAGAGTGTGGAATATTTTATATTTTGCTAATATTTTCAGTTTTTAATATTTCTATTAAAATGCATTATTTTATGTCGGAGTTGTAAAGCCTGGTTATAAAAACGGTGTATTAATTAAATGTAAAAATTACAGCTGCGTTAATTTCTAACTTTTAATAAAAAGACATTTAAGCAACAAGTGTAAATGTTTTTAATTGTATAATTTGTTACTTTCAATGTTCTTTCTACAACAAATAATTAAAGCAAAGTTAATAATTGTACACTCCCATTATCAAAGATAGATTAGAGGTCAATTAAAGCAGAATTTGGTGTATGTTACCAGTAAAATAAAACATAACAGAAATAAGTCCGGTTTTAAAATTTATAACTTTAAGAAAGAGTATTGTTCTTTAAACAATAGCAAAGTCGCTCCTGTATTAGTTTCAATTAAGTGCACACAAATATAGCTGGGTTTCTTGTTTTGGTGGATTTGTACAAGCATCAGTGTACTTAAGGTATTTAAATTATGCTGAATGTACTTCTACCAACGTATTTAAGCTGATAGTAATAATAATAATAATAATAATAATAATAATAATAATAATAATAACATAGTCACTTGGTATAAGAAAGATTATCCTAACAAAATTCAGACTCCAGATTCTTATACTTGTGCATCAATATGACCCTTCAATTAAACATTGTATACAAGATGGATTTTGAGTATCCCAAAGCAACTGGTCTTTTTGTCAGAATTTAAAACAGACCACAATCACTGGAAAAAAATTTTGTTGTTGTCTTGCTATCAATAATAAAAAGTTTGCTTTAAAACTATGTAAGCGTTAAATGTTTCTGTTTAATATTTTTTATAATCAATCTATCTATCTTATGAAAAAGTATTGTCTTGTTTACTCATGTAAACACTATTCCTTTCACAAAATTTGATCTTTAATCAAAACACTCTATTTATCTACCATAGCCCCCCCAAGTCTGCTTTGCACTTGTTTTTAAACCAAAATAAATGAGGATATTTGTAGTTTATAAAAATAAAAAAATATTTTTACTTTAATAATGTACTTTTTATTTACTATTTTTTTATTTGACTGTTAATGCTTAAATCTTTTATTGGGAAAACATTTTGGCAAGTGACCATTGAGCAAAGTTAAACAAAGGTTCGCGTTTAGTACCAGTGATAGCATTCAAACTCATGCCTACTCAAGTTTAAGTTAAGCGCTATACCACTAGACTACACCGGTTAACAATTAAATAAAATACTAATTTTTTTAAATATACTACTAACACTACTATTTATACTAAATTATTTATGTTAAAAATATATTATTTTTGTAAAAAATATTGATAATAACCGTAAAAGAACATTATACAATCAATTATTTTTTTATTAAAATGCATTCGAATAAAAAGAATTTAATGTAAAATTAACGTTACTCTAATATTTGTGTATTTTATACTTTGACCGGAAGCACAAGTCAGTTTTAAATATAAAAAAAGATGTAAGTAGAACGTGTGTACTATGTTATGGTAATCTACAATAAAATAATTGGTAAATTTTAACATTACCACTTTTTGAAAAAAATATTAAAAAAATTATTAAATGACATATATATGCTTGGATCAATGATAATTATATATAAATTGATGTGTTTTTTATTATATTGTTATTATTATTAATATTATCACAATCTAATTTATAAAAAAAAATTTTATACAAAAAAGACATTTAAAATAACTAGTTTATAAAGTGAGTAAATATTTTATACTTTGTTAGTTTTTGTTAAACAAATGTTTGAGGTTTACGCATTAAAAAACAAAATTCAGACACTAAATGCTGTTTAAGAATTTTATACATGTTCATATTTTAGAAATTATAAGTTTAAAACTTGTATTATAAGTTTTGACAAGATTGTTTTGAGTAACTACATGTAATCTCACGAAACATTTTATTTAGGTTTTCCCAAATGGTTTTTAGTCAAGTTTTCTACAGTCTAGCAATCCTTCCTTTCCTATTTACAATTGAACATTTAAAAATGGTTCTTGTCGGTTTTCTAGAATGGTACATATAAATTTCAAAAACGTATTTTTTTATGTTTAATTGTGATAATGGCATGTAGTTAGTTTTCATAATTTTATTGTTTAAAATGCAATTTTATTAATTGGTTTTCAGATTAATTTTAAAACACTATTCTATAAATGACTTTACCCTACCAATTCCAAGTCCGATTGAGAAAAAAGGAAGGTTAGCAGCTTGGATTTGTTTTTAAAAAATGCTAAAAAAACAACAAGAAGATGCCATTTTATAGAACTACAGTCAATAATTGAAAACAGCATATTATTTATGTCAGGATTAAGTGTGAAAAACAAATAAAAGCTAAAATTTTGTTATGTACTATTTTAAATGCAGAAAATGTAACATACAATTTAATAAAAGAATTATGTTGACTTGTGTTCGTCAAAACAAAAATATCCGTTAAAATTTTAGCATATTTCTAAAACACCGGCAGTCACAACATTTATTAACCAAAATACAAATAAGTTTAATAACTGTAACAAATTTATTATTTTTACAAAAATTAAAAATAAATTATTTGAACCTTAAAATTTTTTTAAAATCAATAAGTAAAAATTATTAAAATATTTTTTTAAAAACGTGCCAAATTTAATTATAATTATTTTAAAATTAATTTTATTAATTATTTCTGTTATTAAAAAGTCAATTTTTATTTTATTATTAATAGGTTTTCATAATTGCTAAAATTGTAAAATAGAAATTGAAAAAATATTTTTGTTTAAATAATTAATAAGGAATAACTGTATTTGTTTTATGTTTTAATATATCAATAGTTTTATTATTTATATTTAAAGAGTAATTTTAAAATGTTTAACTCCGTTTGTCATAAATGGTTCTAAGCATAATTAGCTTAATTTAGTCTAGTTTATATAATTGTATATAAAACAGACAAAAATATAAATAAACAGGAAATTAATAAAAATAATACTTTTAAAATGCATTAATTTTCTAAAAATGTTTTAAAAAAAATTAAAATGTAGGTTTTTAAGCTTAATAATATATTTCTATTTATTTTTTATCTAATCTATACTGTTTTAATGAATGTTTTACTTAATACATTTTTAAACAATTGAATAGGTACTAAAGTTAAACGGGAACCAGCATTTAGTGCTCGCCGTGAAACTTAAATCCCGTTTCAAATCAAGTGCTTTATCGACTTTGTCACCTAAGTTGAGTCGAGCGCTTTCTCGCTAGATCACCTCGGAAACTGGAAATAAATTATTAATAAATATGCACATTCCGACAATAAAAAAATAACTTAATTATTTACAGAAAGTTGTACTAAAATAAATATACTAGTAATTTATTTTATTATCGTTATTATTATTGGTATTGCTATTATTATTATATTATTTTTTATTATTTTTATTTTTATTACTGTTATTATTGCTATTACTATTATTATTATTATTACTATTGTTATTATTGTTATTATTAGTAATAGTATTATTGTTAATATCATTATTATTATTATTATTACTATTAATATTATTAATATTAATATTAGTAGTAGTATTGTTATTGTTATTATTATTATTACTATTATTAGTAGTAGTAGTAGTAATAGTATTATTTTTAATATCATTATAATTATAATTATTATCAATAGTAGTAGTAGTAGTAGTAGTAGTAGTAGTAGTAGTAGTAGTAGTAGTAGTAGTAGTAGTAGTAGTAGTAGTTTAAAGAAAATAATAGAAAAAATAAAATAAAAAATTTAATGGTAAATTAATTAGTATTGTTGGTTAATTTTATTAAAGACTTCTTAAAAATAAATATTAAAATTAAAAATTACATTAAATAATGTATGCTACACCACACTTGATTTAATATATTAAAAAATATTTGTTTAAAAATAAAAAATAATTTATGAAAAGTACATTCTGTCTTAAGAAAACCCATATAAACAGAATTACTAAATGCAGTTTACGTATTTTTTATATTAATTAATAAATTATTAATTAATACACTTAAAATTGTTTTTTAAAAATATTCTGATACATTAAGTTTACTTTTCTATAACACAGAATTTAACGTTGTTACCCCATACTAAAAAGAAAAAAATTTTTTTAAATAATTTATGTAAAAAAATATTAATTATCGAAAAACCTTTTTCTAAATATTTTTGTTTTAATGCATCCTTGTCATAGGAATAATTAATTTGTATCAACAACGACTTTATCATACAATACTACACTTAAAAATTACTGTGGTTTGTTTTTTTAATATTAATTTGTTAAAAATTAATGTTTTTATACAAAATAAAAATAAAATGTAGTATATTTTACAATTTACAATTTACATTTTAAAAATATTTTGGGTATTAAAAAAATAGTAAAACTTTTTTGTTCGTTAAAAAGATTATTATTGTGTAACATTTAAAACAATAAAATATACTACTTTTTAATTTTTAAACTAACAAACTATGTGTTAGTAAGGAGCAAAAAATTAACTTTTTAATTACAAAACGTTTAATCAATTTTTTATTATAAAAAGAAATCGCTGGAAAAATATTTTATAATAATAAAATTAAACATTTTTTAAGTTTTGGCACCTTGTTTTGTGGCTTACAAAAACAGTGACTTAAAAGAATTAATATTTTGCATATGAAAATAAGGTACTGTGTATAGTCAACTTTGTACAAACTAAACTTTCAATAATTAAAAAACCCTTTATGTAAAAAAAACATTTCATTGGTTTTGTAAAAGGTACAAAATAACTAAATAAATATCAAATTATGTTAATTAATTTATGCAGTAGTATTTTTATTTTAAAATATAGTAACATTTTTTAAGCTAGAATGCAATTTTCTTATGCCACAATTACCATTGTTTAAAAAAACAATGTTTTATGTTAATTGTTTGCAAAATTAATTTTAACTGTATTTAAATTTATTTTGTTTACATAAAAAAGTAATTTAGGTATAACGAGGCTAAAATAAAAATAACTGTCATTAAAAATTGTCGTTTAATAGTTCTAATAATAATTGTATTTATTTTGTATAATTGAACAAGACATGTATAAAATTTAAAAATATGTTAGTTTTTACTAGTTAATCTTAGCTCTTTAACAAAGCCAAATAAGAATCAGAATTTAATGCGGGCAGTAAAAATTAAAATCATACTCATTCAGTTTAGAGTTTATCACTCTATAATCTGTACCAACCATAATAAAAACTCTGACACAAAATATTGCAAATAAATTTGTAATTTTAATTATTTTCTTATTCCTAGTTGGTTTTATTAAACAAATGTTTACATAAATATTAAAAACAAAAAAAAATTAACAAAATAATATAAAATATTCCACATTTTGTTCTGCATCGAATAATAAATAATTGCTTAAAATTTTTAAAAAATAATTTAATCGCAAAAATTATATAAACGGAATTATTAAATGCAATTTATATACTAATAACAATAATTAATAGATTATTAATTTATGTGCTCAAAATTATATTTAATATATTTTTAAATATTTTAAATTTTACTTTTTTAAGCACAAAATTTAACCTTGTAATTACTTTATAATAAAAATACAAAATTAAAGTTTAAAAAAACTATTTTATGTAAAAAGTGAAATGATTATTTCTAAATAAATTTATTTTTTAGTTATTTTTTTAACATATTAAAATTAAACAGTAGTTATGTTAATAAAAGACCAAAATTTAACAAGAGATATTAGTTAAAAACACACTGGTTTTTACTAAAAATTATTGATTTATATTTAATATTAAATGCAAATTGATATTCTTTTAAAAAATAAAAATAAAAATAAAATATATTTTATTAAATCAATACCAAAATATTATTGTCTTTTTATTAGTATAAGTTATTTGTAACACATAAAACAGTTAATTTTTTGTTTGTTTAAATAAATTATTGTGTAACTTAAAACAATTAAATACATTAGTTTTTGTATTTAAAAAACATAATTAACAAGAATCCAGTTATTTGCTAGTAAAGAGTTATTTTTATTATTATTACAACAATTACAGCAAAAAATAACAACAACAAAGTCTCGTAATTCAAAGAGAACATAAGACAACAAAATGTTTTTATGTATTTGAACATTTTGCCAAACATTTTGTTTGATCCCATAAAACATTCATTTTAATTAGATCTCCCCGAATAATTCTTAGCCAAGTTTTTTGTGGTCTACCAACTTTTCTTTTACCACTTACAATTGTCCATTCCAAAACCATTATAAAACCGGTCTTTCAGGCAATAAACGTGAAATTTGATCAAGTAATTTTCTTTGTCTAATTGTAATAATGTCATGTAGTGAACGAGAGTCAGTTTGTTTTATGATTTTATTATTTAAAATGTGATTAAACCAGGTAATTTAAAAAATACTTTTAAGACATCGGCAATAAAAAACATCCACCATCTTATCAATCTTGTCCGTACGTTTCCACGTTTTACTCCTATATATTGCCGTAGGAATGATTATTGATGCGTACAAACGAAGTTTTGACTTCAGGCGAATGGAAGAATA
Organism: Cardicola forsteri; assembly: GCA_025895645.1. NCBI lineage: Eukaryota > Metazoa > Platyhelminthes > Trematoda > Strigeidida > Aporocotylidae > Cardicola > Cardicola forsteri. Next base: position 442,110 of record JAKXYG010000828.1, on the reverse strand, counting down.
TGACCATATTGATTTGAGTCTATTGAAGACTGACATTGCCTTTCCAAGTCTGGCTTTAACATTGATTTCGGTTTTTCCGTCTTTACCAATGATGCTTTCCAGATATGTAAAGGAATTAACAGTATCACTATTTAGTGCACTAATTTTGATGGGCAAATCATTGTTTGCCTTAGTGCACAACACTTTTATCTTTAAACATTTAATCCGTAAGCCAATACGAGAACTAATATCATTGAGACGTGTTGTCGTATTTTGCATCATTTCTGGAGTTTTATTGAGTGGATAAATATTATCTGCAAAATCCAAATCTGTTAATCTGCTATGGTTCTACTTAATACCATAAAACAAATTATTTATGGATCGAGTTATAATTAAATCAATTACCAAAAGAAACAAAAACGGTGACAAAATACATACTTGGCGTACTCCCGTGACAATTTTGAACATAGCAGTATGACCACTTTTTATTCGAACACAACAACTTGAAATTTGGTAAAGCGAGCGCATAATATTCACATATTTTAACTGTATTTCCACAAAGATTCTCGATGAAATAATAATATATAAAAATCTTAAATTGTAGAAAGTTTAGTTGCTTTTTTCATTACAAAAATATCAGTAGAAGTATATTTTGTAATAACAAAACTAGGCAATTTTTTAAATATTAAGTAATAAACAAACGATTAAATTTATTATTCGACATTTTGTAGTAAATTATACAGAAAACAATTTAGTAATCTTAAATATTAGACAGGTTTTTTTTTATATTTAACGTTAAATTTATGTTGATAATTTTACTTAATCTTAGATGATGAGTCAGTTGACATTTTATGTCAGTTTTTATTAATAACATAATTGTTATATTAGAATTATCAGATTTACTTGAACAATAAATTTACTAAGTTTTTTTAAGTCAACCAGGAGCACTGTACAGCTGGTTCATCCTTATTTGGAATCATTAGCAGCGCATACCTTTCAAGTTTTACAAAATTCTAAAAAACAAATAATCCTTTAAAAAAACTTATTGATAAATAACATAACTGATGTTTGTTTATTATTTATTATTATATATTATACAATAATAGTCAAGTTTATATTTTATGTTATGTAGTTTTTGTTAATTAGTCACATTTTTAAAAGTATTTTAGGCGGGGATGTATGTATTTCACACTATTTTGTATAATGATTGTAATTTAGTACTTGCTGTATTTCATATAAGTCCTTTATTGCCGGTTTTAAATCCAGTTAGCAACCTCTTTTTTTAAAACCTTTATATTGTTACAAAAACAATTGGAAGTCATCACCCCAGAAAACAACGGCCTATAACTAACAAAACAAAACTCAATCTTTAATATGTAGCATTTTTAATGTCAAAACTTTAACCTGTATGGACAGTTTGAGCAAGACTTTGGAGTAATAAATCAGCTGTCAATATGTATCTATATACTCCTTAAAAAAAGTAGTGTTAAAACTTTAAAAACATCTAAATTAATTTGCTATCTCCAATTGATTTTTCGTAAAAATAAATATTAAGAATTTAAAATAATGTAATGTACTTAATAGTTACTTTAGAAATATTTATTTAAAAGTGTCGAGTTAGCCAAAAAGCATATTTTACAAACAACATATATATGAACGTGAATAATAAGTTAAAGTTACATAATTTTTGTTATACTCGGTCTTTTATTAATTTGTGTTCTTAATTTTATTAAAAATAAATAATGTTTAATAATTAAAATTTATACGTTCAACTTTGATCTAATTGTAACATCATAATGCAAATTAAAATTAAAATTTAATTACGTGGAAATGTGTTTTAAAAAAAACTTTAATTAAAAAAATCTTATTTTTGGTAATTAAAGAAATATTTTAATTTTAAACTATAATTGATCTTGAGAATCCGTTTAATGACCTTATTTGTTTTGTTTTGTAAAATAAATACCAACGGTAGAATGACAATGAACACCATGTTGTAAAAAAAATTTTAAATTACGGATTTTTGTCCAAACAATTAGCTGAATTATATTATGTAAGTAAGTTTTACAACAATTTATCGTGTTTTGAATAAACAAGAATCACGAAACTATAATAATGTTGAAAAAAAGAGTGACAACTGAGACCGACAATTGGAAACATTTAATGGAATTAAAGAACATTTACAACAAACTTATTTCTAATATTGTAAAACATAATTACAAAAATTTACGTATTTAACAGTGAGAAGTCATGCAGAAGAATTTTGTTTAGCAAGTAAATCACCGAAAATTAAACCATTTATTGATAAATAAGAGAAACAATTTGGATTTATGTTTAGTAACAAGTGGCTTGAACAAAGATTGTTTTATTGGCACCCTGTATACTTTGCTAATAAAACAATGATTTGCGATAAACCATTTGGTACTAAAACAAGGTATTATGTAGACCTAATTTTTAAAAACATTTACTTCCGCCTAGTTTGGATTAGAAATGATTCAATCTAGCCAGTCCCAAGCCTGGATAAAGGAGGAGGGTTTGAGCGCAAGGTTAGCAACCTGACCTCTGTAAAAATTTATACTGCTGCGGAAACAATGAAAGATGACGTCATTCCGGCAAACAACAACGTTTCTGGATGGCAAAGTTACCAGATGACAAGGTTGAGTAAAAGCCGAAAGAAAGCGCAATCTTCGATTTGCAGAATATTTAATGCCAACGAGACTTTGTTATTGTTGTTTTGCTGTAATTGTTGTCTTATTGCCCCATGCTTATTCTTAAAGCAAAAGGGTTTTGTAATAATAATAATAATAACTTCCGGTAGTTAAAAAAGCCCACCTTTGACAAGCGATGGTTGGTTTGGTATTAAATATAATGAACATATTAAATAAAAAATTATATCCGGTACCTTAAATAATGAAAAACATTGTTTCAATAATAAAAGACGTTTTTTATAATGAAATACAACATACTTACACGGGAATTACTACTGTTTTTCTAAACAATGCACTATGTTATACGTCCAAAAAAGTAACGTCATATTTATCTAAGTTTACTTTGCTTGTTTTATATTGCATTTAGACATTAAAATGACTAAAATAAAAAAAATTCTTTTATTCAAATACCACTTAACAGTCCAAATATAAACGATATTAAACATTTTTTCAGTATGCCAAAAGCATAACATCAAATAATCATACTAAAATTGAAGATTTGTATGATTGCATTCAATTTGTTGTTTAATATGAGATCAAACAAGAATGTATCAACAAACTCATCGACCGCACTCTAAAACGCTTGGATCAGGTGGTTAAGAAAAGGTGATCACATTAAATATTAATCATTTTGTGCTTTATTACCAAACTGAAAAAGTTCCATGTGTCCTGTATTTTTTCATTTTTGACGTTACATTTTATATTAATAATTTTACCCGTTTTTTTAATTTTAAACAAGTTCAACTTTTATATAATTTTTTTATATATTAACAGCACATATTAATTAAATTGTAATTGTATTTTATTTATTATGTAGTATTGTATATACCATAATTAAGTAAGTTTTTTTAAGTTATGTGATGGCTGCAGATGTTTTAGTTTAATAACAACGTTTTTAACAGTAATTATTTTAGGAGTTGTATATATATATATATATATATACACTAAAAAAACAAGAAGTGTAAAAATATGTTGTTAGTATTAAAACAACAACTAGACATATAAACGCGCAAAGTAGTATATTTAAACTTAAAAACAAAGCCATTAAAATTATACAGTTTTAAAACGTTTTTACGTGTTATTCAACTAATTATGAATAAAAAATGTATACATATAATGTAATAATTAATCATTTATATTCAAAAAATAAAATAATACAATATTTTTTATAAAATACTAAATCATACCATTATTTATAAAAAAAAGTATAGTTATTATAATCATTAAAAATATGCATATAATTAGTTTTTACACTAAAGTTATACTACAATAGAAAAAATCAATTTTTATGTAATAAATTAAAAATATTCTTTTTCAAATAGTAAATATTGTTATGTTGAAATATACGTTAAAAAGAATTTATAAAAATAGTTGACATTTATTTATTTGTTTTAAACTAGAAAATTTTCTTTTTTGTAAAAGAAAAGTTTTACAGCAAATGAGCGTATTTATTAGTAACTTGGACAACTAAAAATAGATAATTAAAACAGTGTTTACTTTAATAATGCTTTAAAAATTTGTTTTATTGATTGTATTTTAAGCTGACAGTTTCAACTGTTGTTTAAATTTATGGTATTTATAAGCATTTTTTACAGAAACAAAATATAGATTTCTGCGTTCATTCTTTGAATATCATATAGATATATTAGTAAATCCTATTGAGAGCTCAAATTTCTACAATAGGTAACAAAACCAGTGCAGTGTAATATTTTAGAGTGTTTATCACTTGTTATTTATCTTGAGCATTTTAAACTTTTACTAAAATATGTTTTAAATAATACTTTAGCAATGTACATTATTATTTTCTTAAATAATTAAATATATATTTTAATTAAGTGACTGTTACTTTTAAATGATATTTCATTGTTAAGCTTTATCTTTTTAACAAAAACATTTTATTAAAAAATGGATATTTTAAAACAACGGATAGTGTTACTGTGATCAACCTCTATTATACAATCACAAGTAAAAAAAACAACTGGAATAATCAAAATTATTTCTTACAAGAAAACTGAATTTAATTTGCAATTAGAAAACTGAATTTTATAATTTACATTGTTAAAGACAATTTACGTAACAAACAGATAGTGAAAATTTTAATTGAATATGTTTTAAAACAAACAAGTAAATACAATGTTTGTGTATGTTATTACAAAATAAAAATTGACATTTACACAAAAAAAACTAGGTATTATGGTTTTGTTTTGTAAGTAAGCAATTTTTGTCTAAAGTTGAAAATTGTATGTTTAATCAAATACTAAAAAGTTTAATAGTATTATTAATTGTAAAATGCAACAAGAATGTCCTAGATGAAATTTTATATAATAAAAACTTATTTAACATTAAATTAAACGTATAAAATCAAAAATTAAATAATAATAATGTTTTAATAAATGGTATAATCATGTTACTCTAAAGCTCAATTTTTAAAAACTTAAAGCATAAAGTATTGAAAAATGGTTGTCTAGAGTTAAGCTTGTCTAAAGTTAAGTTAATTGACTATAAAAAAATGTTTCATGTAAAATATTTATCAAATAATAAACAAAGAAAAAGAAACAAATTTTTAAAATAATTTTTACTGACTACAAATTTTAAATTTAAAAATTCAAAAACGAAGATTCAAATTTTAAAACCAATTATTTGAGAGAAATCAATGTACAATTGTGGATATAAATGTCAACTATACAACACAACGTATTTGAATACGTAGATACAATAATTAACGAGATTTATTGTACAAAGTAACATTTAAAACAATACTATAAGTAATTTTACATGTAAAAATTATCTAATATTAAAGTAGTAATATTTGTACACTATACGATTATATTATCTCATATATTTTGTGCGAAAAAGACATATATGTCGAGATTTTTTATCAAAACAAATAATGGACCAATTAACATACACTTAACTTTACTGAACCAATCACAAACGTTACATTTTCAGTCTCGATAATTTCAATCCAAATTTTGATTGAATGAAGAATGGATTCGTTGTTATTTTGTCATATAAAAATGAAAGTCGGAATTTGACGTTTGCAACATTGATTGTATACATTGATTACGGACTTTTATTTTTTAAAATAATACCTTTTGTTTAATTGTTTGAATGTATATAAATATACTTTTATTGTTGATATTATTGCCTTTTGAGTAAGTATTTTATTTGTAATATGTGTTTTATTTTCTGGTTTTATTAGTTAAAAATTCCACTAAAAACACGTTTAAATATGTATACTCTTAATGGTATACTTATACGACACTTGTAAATATTTTTTATTTAATTATTATTCTAACCTAGTAATTTATTTTGCTTTGTTAAAGTTTTAGTACACAGCATATAAGTTAATTTTATTTTTAAATTACTTTGCAATGTTAAACATTTGTTTTGAAATTGTATTTGCAATATATTTTTGAGACAGTTTATTGTATTTAGCAAATTTAATTTAAATGTAAATTATGTTACATAATTAATAATAGCAGTAAAAAGGGAAAGTTACAATTTATATAGTTGAATAGTAAAGTTTTCCTGTGAGAGATAGTAATGTGTAATTAAGAGTAGTTTAAATAAATTTTTGCAATGTTTTTTACCAATAATAAAGTTTATTAATACTTCACTTAGAATACAGTTAGTAGATATACGTATATATATAGACGAACAAATTGAAAGCTTAATTCTAAAATACAGTTTTTTGCCATTAACAACAAACAGCAATACATACATAGAGATAAAAAAAAATAAAAAAAAAATATTTAATGTGTACTAAGTATGTAAAATGAAATTTTAAACCCTGGGTGGTAAAGGCGATTTAATTTAAAATTGGGTGGTCATGAATTAAAATCCTAACACCGGCACCAAATACGGGCTCTTGTCTCCATCTTCGTTAAATAGCCATTTGCTAAAAATGTTTTTCATAAAGCGTTCAAGAATAGGAAGCAGTAATTTTAATACGTACATATATATTCGTAAAGCGACAGTTAATAGTCACTTTTTCTTATTTAGATAGCTGTAAACTTTTGGGAGCACTAATAATTGTGTTCACCATCTAGTTACTATAATTCAACTTTACCACATTCTGAAGATTGACTTTTAAAAAAAATATTTGACGAATGACTCAAACTACTTTTTCTATAAAACTCTTGTTAATTGTGCAATTAAAAACAAGGCGTTTTTTAAATTATGTCTAACAATATAGTCATTTTTATTTGCTTTTAATTAGTCTAACGACAGTTTAATAAAATTTGTATTGTAAAATAAGGTAAACTCACAAATTGTGCCGGGGTGGTCTAGTAGTACAGTTCTCCACTCAAACATATGTGGGCATGGGTTCAATCCCCCACTAAATGCGGGCCTATGTTAGCCTTCATCTAAGTGTCTACTGTTGAAATATGTTTCTCTTAAAACATTTCAAGTAGTATAAATAAATAAATAATAAATAAATTTTGTGTTATTTGTAAGTGACATATCCAAATATCAATTAAACTATAATCTTCTATTCACTAACATTCACCGCAGAAAATGTGACTATAAAGAATGACTTAATTATAAAGAATGTTGCATCATGTCAAATAGGCAAAAAATGCACTCACGTAAACAATATTGTCGCTCCATAAATAAATAAATAACTATTATTGATTATTGATATTTTATGGTTGATTATGCTTAGAATATTATATAGAATGATTGTTCTTTCGCACATGATTATAGTAGGAAAATACGTGCACATTTAACTTAATCTGTTTATGTTTTTTAATTGGTTGTTTTACGCAGAAAACAATTTTTTGTCACGTGGATATTTTAGCGTAGTCAAACGAAGTTATATTTAATGACAGTTGTGAGATTCGCTTATCCAGTTTAGTATTAAAGACATTTCTAAAAAATAACTTATTATATTTTTTGCAAAAATAATTTAAGTTTTATAGTTTGTAAATGTAAAATTTATATTTTTTGAAGTGCTAGAGATGAAAAAACGCTAATTTTGAAGCTGGGTAAACGTGGGTCCCACTGCCAGCACTTAATGCAGGCTTACGTATAAGACTCTGCCATATGTCCACATTCTAAAAAAAATTTTTCAGTAAAATATTTAAATAAAAAACCATAAAGTAAATAAAAAAATTTTAGTGTACATATGTTAAGTAAAATATTTTAAAAAAACAATTGCTTTAACCCTAAAAACAGAAACTAAAACATAATTTGAAACGATTAATTATTTCATTACTTTTTGCGTAACAATAACAAATACATAAATTTCTGTATTAAAATATACATTTTATTCTGTTTTATTTTATATCTACAAAATAATTAATAATAATAAACATTTACTATTATTATTATTATTATTATTGTGTTCTGTTGTGCTTATTGATATTTCGAGTATTAACAAAAATCTTTCATTGAAATCTACCCTGAGGAAATTTCTCAAAAGAATTTCATACGCAACCTAACATTTTTATTTTGTTCCTCGGTAAAATTTACTTAAGTTTTCTAACTCCTTTTGTAATACAACTTTTATTTTGGTGCCAGTATTCAATTCACAACTTTGACTAGTATCAGTAATATATGCCTCAATATGAGATCCTAATATATCTTTATTAATGCATGTTTTTAGTAGTTACTGAAGCCTAAATTAAGAGAAATAATTTTTTTAAAGAATTTTAATATATTTATAGTTATTACTTTGTTTTTATTGATTAAAAATTAAATAAAAGTTGTCAACGTAGATATAAAATTTGTGAATAAAAAAACCAAAAGTTGGTTTAAGGACAAAAGTAATGTCAATTTTTTTGTACATTTTAATAAAACTTTTTAACAATTTTTTAACGTAAATTTTTTTATAATTTAAAAAAGCTTTATTAAGAAATGTTACATTTTTGTGAATTTGTTTTACGTTGAATGTTGGCACAAGTAAATTTGTACAATAAAGGGCTTATAGGTACTAATAGAGAATCTTCATTTATTCATTCGTTTATTTATTTGGTTGATGACGTAGTTACGTTTTTATTATTTCTATATTTGGTGGCATATTAATTAAACAATTAACTCCAATGGTTTAATAAGCATAACAAACGCTAAAATATAACAAATGTTGTAACGGTGCCACTGTTTGCAAAGATTTACGAGTGCTGAATTTTTGTCCAACGGCTACATATAATATATATATACTTTAAGATACCTTTTAAGTATTCTGGGGCTTATGTTTTCATCTATCCGCCAAGACGAAAACCAAGTTATACTACTACATACTCGGTTTCTGCTGTGTTGGTTTAGTTACTGAAATGCAATTTGGATATGACAGATAGGAATATTACTATTATTGAAAAATAAGATTTTATAAGCATTACTCAAATCCTCAGACTTATTGTCATCCCAATGAAAAAGCTTATAACAAAACAAGTATGTATTCAGAGTTGTCAAAAATAAATTCTATTAATAATCGATACTTGGTGAATTAATAAATTCTATTTTAGTATAGTATTAAATAAAAATTTGTTGTTTTCTTTTATTCAAATGCATAACAAAATACTATAATTGTTTTTTAAAACCCAGACTGCTTTTTATTAATTATTAATAATAAATTTTTGTTAGAATAATAATTTATTAAAATTCTTTTTGATAAAAATATAAAATTGGCATTTGGGCAATTACAAGGACTTTTCCGTTTCTATATTTTGCATATAAAAATTATAAAATACAATGCTTGAATGTCAGTAGTATAAAATAATTATTAATTCTTTTTTATTCTACAAATAAACAATGGAAAACCTTAAAGTAAAAAATATATATACATTAAATAAATGTAAGATTAAATGTTAAAATGTAGCAACTACAATATGTATATTGATTATAAATAATATAGATGCTAAGCTTATGCATAAAAGCAATAAAACATTTTGTCGCAAATAACATTTTCATAATAACCATTTTTTTGTCAAGTACATTTTTAAAAAATAGTAGAAAAACATTTTTTTTTATCTAACTGTACTTTTTTATTGAACTATAATTTATTTAAAAGTTGCTTTCTATCCAAACGGAAAAATATTTCTCAGCCTGTATTTACTAAAATTATTTTTACTTGGTTGTTACTGTTTGCATATTTTACGGAAAACATTTTTCAGCAAGTGGGCATTTTCGAAAAACCAAATAGGGATCCGCATTTAGTGCTGGTGGTGGGGATTGAACTTATGTTCATCCAGATTCAAGTTCGACGCTGTACTCAAATCCATGTTAACTCAAATACAACTCTAGCCCCGTAAATACTTGTACTACTCAGACACATTTATTGAACAAATAAAGCTTTCGTAATCGATCATGATTAAAAAAAGTATTATTATTATTATTGTTTCATTCGACAATAAATTAAAAACAACCTATTTATTATCTATTTGTAATAAACAATTACATATTCAAAATAAACATTGCTATTCAAATTATATTTCTAAACAAAACAATGTTGATGAAACCAGTACATGTGCAATCGATATATATATATATATATATATATATATATATATATATATATATATATATATATATTATATATATATATTAGTAAATAATCATCACACAAACACATAGATTGTCGCACAAAAATACAAACACACACACACACAAACTAAATAGGGTACATATGGTTACATAAATATGATGATCTGGGTTTTGCATTATCGTTCGGGCATATGGTCAATTAAACAGCACATGTGCATCTACGGGTGTGACTTTTTTATAACAAATGTACGAATGTGAAGATTTTGATGACAGCGATTGTTAAAGTTTAAAAAAATATTCGTTCTTTTGGTAACAAAACAAAGATAAAGTTGAATCAAGGTTGATACATATTCGAATAAACCGATTTTTTACGTAAATAGGTGATTAATTTATTGTAACTGTTGTGGCATCATTTTGTCAGGTCCTAATTATATATTTTCAGTTAACTCGGGTTAGTAACGATTTAGCTAGTCTGAATAAAATGGGACGGCTTCAAAACTGTTTAATTGTCATAATGTTTCAAATTGGTTTGATACCGAATCGAATAGAGAAAACTGACCAGAAACAGTGAGGCTTCATAAAAAAATGGGGGGGGGGAGAACTGAAGAAAAAAAAACAGTAGAAACTAACCAAAAACGGCATATGTTCAAGTCTGTGTAAAACTTGCTGATAATTATAAACAAGAATGAAACAGCTCTACAGTGCTGCTGGCTGACTCAAACCAAGTGGATTTATTATTCAGTGAATCTGACAAATCTAATACATCATCCTTGAAAACTCCATTATATATATATATATATATATATATATATATATATATATATATATGCCGGGGTGGTCTAGCGGTACAGCGCTCGAATTCGGACCTCAATAGGCGTGGGTTCGAATTCCATCACCGGACTAGAATGCGGGCCCTCGTTTGGCTTCGCTAAAATGTCTACTGCTAAAAAATGTTTATTGTAAAACATTCAAAGTAGCAAACATTAAATAAAATTAAATAAATAAAATATATTGCGGTGTCAAAAGTGGTTATAGCGATAAAGTTGAAACTGAGTAGGTATGGGTTCAAATTCCACCGCCTACGTTAAATGAGCCTCTTATCTAAGGCATTATTAAATGCCCACTTTATAATAAATGTGTCATTTTCTGTAAAAAAAAGATTTAATCAATAAAAACCATTCATATGTACAAATATAGAGTGAATACTTTTATGCTAAAACTCCTTTTTCTTTCTTAGTACAGACTTTGGATCTGTTGGAGCACAGTTATTGTTTATGTAAAAGTTTCAACTGTATCTCTAACAATTATTAAAAGCAAACAAAGAATATTAAAATTGTTTAATGTATATTTGTTTAAAATTAAATTAACAGTGATTAATACATGTTTATTAACTTACATGTTTCCTGCACTTTTCAAAAAGTGCACACAGCTTTGAACGATGTTGGAGATGGTTTTTCTTTAATACAAAATATAAAAAGAATAATTAAAGGAACATAAAATTACTACTTTAAATAATCGGTTTTAATTTATTTTTTTCCATTTTGTTTTAATTTTTTTGGTTGTGATTTTCAATTTGTGAAAATGGAGTCTGGCTAGATAAGGGTCTCCTTATTTAAAGCCAGTAGTAATCTGAAATTATTATTATTATTATTATTAATATTATTATGATTATTATTACTATTATTACCATTATTATTGTTACTACTACTACTACTACTACTACTACTACTACTACTACTACTACTACTACTACTACTACTACTACTACTACTACTACTACTACTACTACTACTACTACTACTACTACTACTACTACTACTACTACTACTACTACTACTACTACTACTGCTACTACTACTACTACTACTACTATAATAATAATAATAATAATAATAATAATAATTATTATTATTATTACTAAACCCTTTTGCTTTAAAATAAGCATGGGGAAACAAAATGATTCCATGTGTTCAAGCATTTTGCCAAAATTTGTGTTTGATTTCTCATGAAACATTTATTTCGATTAAATCTTCCTGAATGGTTTTAGTTAAGTTTTTTGTAGTATACCAACCTGTCTTTTACCGTTTTCAATTGTCTATTCCAAAACAGTTCTTTCTGGTGGCAAACGTAAAATTTAACCAAATTATTTTCCTCGTCTAATCGACGATTGAGTTTCCTTTCTGTTTCCACTCAACCCTGTCATCTTGGTCGTGCTACAACTTTTTTGCCTTTATTTGCCGAAATGGCGTCTTCTTGTTTGTTTCTGCAACAATATAATATGTTTTACAGAGGCCAAGTTGCCAACCTTGAACTCAAACCCTCTTCTTTTATCCAGATTTAAGACTGGTTACATTGATTTATTTCTGCTCTATTCTGGCAAAGTTGGCAGAGCGTTTGACCGGATGAACGTGGATTTGAGTTTCATTGTCGTCACAAAATACAGGTCCTCGTTTGGCTTTGATCGATATAAACTTGCTAAAAATGTTTTTTCTTTAAATAAGCATTTGAGTAGCAACAACAAAATAAAAAGTAAAAAAAACATTTTACAAATAAATTATATAATTTAATTTGTTATAAAATAATAGTGTTGAAAACTACAAAAGAATGTAATTGATGCATTTAAATAATATTACGCATTTAAACTGCAAATTCTGCAACAAAATTTAAAAATTGCAATAATTTATGTATATAAAATTGCAAAAAATATTTTAAAAATATTTTTGTTGTTGTTGTTGATAAATTAGTTTTATAGCTTAAAAGTGAACATTTTTAAAAATAGATAAAATTGTATTTATATAATCTAATAACAATTGTTATACAAAAATAGTTACAATTTGTTTTACAAACATAAAGTTGGTAAACACGTAAATGCTAAAAACATTTTACTGTATTTTTAAAATGCTACAGTAAAAATTACAATAAAACTGGATTATTTAAATATCTTATTAGATGCTAAAATCCTGTGAATTTGAGTAACGCTTATAAAGTCTTAATTTCTGACAGTTCATTTTCCACATGGTGTATCCTGGACTAGATACCCATAAACATGTAAACTAACAACAACAGAAACTGAGTACACAGTGGTATAACTTGGCTTCTGCTTTGGCGGATATTCGCAAGCATACATATTATATATAGCTGTTGGGCTAAAGAAAATAACTCTTTAGTAAAATTGATTTTAAAGAATGCTACGCAGCCGGGTTTTACTAATTAGCGCCATGGGGCGGTTTAAAAAGCAAGCGACGTTGCCTGTTGGCGAAAGTTGAGTGAGTTTAGTTTAATCGAGATTTTTCCCAATATCTAACGCTTTTACTGATTACGTGGATTAATAAATAAGAACGTAAAAACAGGACTGGAAATTTTTATTGCAAATTTACATGATTTAACCACGGGAAAAAACTAAAAATCAAAATGGAAACAGAAGGGGGATGCTAAACGGAAGTGGATAGAAGCGTTTAATGTAGAAATAGTAAATAATGAACAAATCAAACAACATTTATTATTAGATGCAAATAGAACTGGAGTAGTAGAGCTAATATAGCTTATGACACAAAACTGAATAATCATGGATTAAATCTTCACTATCGGCTTTGCTAAAAGTCTACTTGCTGAAAAATGTTTTTTGTAACAATTCAATAATCGGTCGTAAGTCCGGTTTGAAAAACGAAAAGGGTTGGAATGCAAAGTTAGCAAGTTCGTCATTTTAAAAAAGAATATTTAAAAACCACAACAATAACAAGGAAAAGAAGAGAACGCTATTTGATTAAAGTGCAATAAGAAAGTGAAAACATAATTTTGATGACAAACTTTAACAAAATTTAAAAAGCTCAATCTGTAATATGCAGAATCTTAAATGCCAAAATGCAATATACAGTTACATAAAATAAACTTGCTGCTGTATGCTCTTCAAAGAAAAAGTTTTGATATATATATATATATGCAAAAAAAAGTAGTTATGCAAGTTAAACTGAAAATAATTATAATTTAAAACTTATTAGTACTAACATTAATGTTATTTAATTTTTAGTGTATAATAAAAGAAAAACATTTATAAGCAGATCCTTTATTAAAGGAATGTTATGTTTAGACTAAATTATTATCAAAAAAAAGAAATTACTTCAACAACGTAACCAAAATTTATTGAAGGATCTAAACCAAGTAGTTGGAAAAAAGGCATTACATTACCAAGTGGTTAAAAAGGAAGCTGAACAGATATGTACCTTGGAATTTTTAAAGTGTATAATGCAAGAAACTATTTAGTTATTAAAAAAGTAAATACATTTTGTATTTTTCTTAATATATAACGTTATAATGTGTATTGGTAATTTTATTCAACCTTTAACTACTAAACTGTTTACATTTAATAAACTTTTTTATCATTGATAACACATTAAAAAATTATATTTGTATTTTGTACATAATTTATGTAACTAAATTTTGTTATCAAATAATGTGGTTTCTAGAGTAGTTTAGCTTTGTTAACTATGTTATTTGCGACAACTTCTTTAGGGAATATATGTGTGTGTGTGTGTGTGTGCAAAATAATTAGTAATCTTATCAATTCGAAACTGATCAAAACAACTGTCTGTCAATTTTTATTTTTATTTTGTTTTTCTTCAATTGATGTTCAAATTTCGCGTTTCTGTATTGATTTGTCAATAAATGGGTATTATAAAATAGCATGCAAATTTGAATTTAAATGCATTATATGTATACATATATAATATACATAATATATAAATGTAGTAATTGGTAATCTCTTAGTTGGAATGTTTAACTATATTTCAAAATTGTTAATTATTGATTGAAAATAAACAAATGTTTTTCGAAAATAAGTTAGTCTATTTTGACGGCCTTATAATAAACAATGATGAAATAGATGCAAAATGAATCGCTGATACAGTAGTGACACACAATCAGCATGTAGTCTTAAACAAATAATTAAAGTATTGTCGAAAAGTGTACGATATTAATGCCAAGTTAGACAACACGGCATTTGTTTATGTTAGACGAATGTTTGAATTGTTATACATGCACAGATAATATTCAATATTAATTAATTACTACGGATTATAAATATGATCATATCAAAAAAGCAAATTTATTTATTTTTACTATTTTAAATGTTTTACGGAAAACATTATTCCGTGGTAGACATTCTAGCGAAGCCGAACGTGAGCCCGCATTTAGTAAACCGGTTATAGAATTCGAACCCATGTCTACCAGGTCCAAGTCGAGCGCTGTACAGCTAGGTCACTCCGGTATCCAACAATACATTGAGTTTTTCCTTACAAAATGATTATTTTCGCAAATTACAGTTATACAAAAACCTTTTTTAACTTTTTACGACAAAAAATTGCGATATTTTTATGCAATATTCAAATTTTAAATACTTTCAAATAAGAAGCTTTTATTTATTTAATTATAAATAAAATGTTAAAACATCTATTTTGTGTCTTTTAAAACCCAAATATTATTTTTGAGTTTAACGAATGCAATAATTTTTGTTCTACTTTTAAATTAATTAATGCAAATCGTGTTTAATGTGATTAAAAGCTATTTTTAAATTCTATTGAACTATTTGATTAGACATTATGAAAATCGATATAAATGGTCTATTATGCTAATATTTGTAAAAAAAATTGTATTTTATAAATAATGAAATAATTTATTTTAAGAATGCTTATAAAGTCCCAATTTTTATTGATAGTAAAAATATTGACTATCACCTCTACAAGATGCATCCTGGACTAGATGCATCTAGGCACCTAGATTGACGTAACGGGGATCGAGTACACAGCTGTATTCGTGGATTTTTGTTTAGAAAAATGGAAACAGTTATACACCGTGAGTATTTATAAGGTATCATAAAGTATATGTATACCATATGTAGCCATTAGGCTAAGGGTAATAACTTTGACAAAAAATCAAGCGGTTTAGTCAATCGTTGCCAACAGTGGCGACGTCACAAAAATGCCGTTTATCAGTCAAAACATTTTGTTATTTTTTAACGTTTGGTACACTTATCAAACCGCTAGAGTTAATCGTTTAAAATGTTGTACAAATTTAAAATTAATAAAGAGGTGACTACGTCACTAACCAGAATAAATAAATAAATTTAACTTATATATATATATATATATATATATATATATATATATATATATATATATATATATATATATATATATATATTACCCTTCAGTTTTAAAAATGTCAACAACAATAAACTCGGAAGACAACATAGCTAATGCATTTAAAGACCCTCATTCAAAATTATTGGAAGATCAGCCAAACTATTTTACCGATAAACACTCCAACCAACCAAATCATTCAATGCTCGTCTATCAGCACCATCACCAAGAAGATCATCATCATCACCAACAACAACAACAGCAACAGCAGCAGCAGCCATTTTTAAGCCGTGAGTCGGAACTTGATCGAGTAGAGGAACGCCATTCTCTCAAATCACAAACACCCCAATTTACTACTAATCACAATATTGTCGACAATTCCAAACGTTTGAGCTCAAACAATTTGACCGAAAGAATTGGTAGCAACTTGACGCCAATTTACGACACTCATCGTCAGTTGTCATCTCAGATGGAATCCGCCAATATGCACGATGTAGCCAGTTTAAATCCTAGCGAGTCGGCTGCCTATATACCGATGCCATGTTCGCACAATTTATCACCGGCGCCGTATAATCATCAAGACTATTATACGTACCATTTAAATCACGGCCAACATGCTGCAAGTATACAAAATTTAAATCAACTCTATTCCTACCATCATCAACATCATCAACAACAACAACAACAACAACAACAACAACAACCAATTCAAGGCCAGCAATATTATACAATTGGCAATACGCCCAATGCACATCTTTTGTACGCCCATCAATACCAACCCATGACAGCTAAGTCGATATGTATGCAACAGCTGCATCAGCCGCAACCTCACGGAGCCATACGTAGTCATGACCATGAAGCGGAATATTTCAAGGCCGTAGAAACGTTTGATAAGTGTCCAACCATGTGTAGCCTATTCGCCATTTTGTGTTGTCCCATTACACTGGGATGTTCACTGCCTGCATTGACCTATTCGTTGTGTGCCTATACTGACTACCGTTCGTCCGATTTCGACCGTTATCGACACAAAAGTGACATAGCACGATATCTGATAATTGCAGCGTGTGTTGTTGGATTGTTGTTGTGTATTTCGTGGGCCATTATTGCATTTTTTTATCACGAAGTCATTCTGGTAACGTTTAAGGATATTTTGCAAGTGTTGAGTAATCGTTTGCGAAGTGAAACAAGGTAAAATGTGTGTGTGTGTGTGTGTGTGTGCAAAACCGATCAATTTTATGCTTAATTTTTCATTCTATATATATGAACAATTTGACTGATGCATTTGATTAAATGATTTCATATTGTTTTACAGCTTTTTTTTGGAAAATTGTTTATGATTATGTACCCTTTTTTCGAGGCACGTATAATATGCATATTTTAATAAATGATTGATATTGAGATATAAATTGTTGAAACGGGCTACAGGGAAGTTATTGATTTGTACGAACATCTTATTAACGTAATGAAATATTTAAACATAGTTAAATATATACATCTTTTAGTAAATAAAATATGTCAATTTTAAAAAATAAGCAACACATCAATACCAATTATTAAAAAACACAACGTTTTAGTTATATGGTTACAAATGTAACAAAAGCTGACCTTTTTGCTTCTTTGTTACAAATAAATATTTTTTGAAAATAGTGTAATTTATTTTTAATGTAAACCTTAAAGTACTTTTAAATTGGTAAATATTGTTAAACAACAATGACCATATTAAATTTTACTAAATTTTTATTTATTTATTAAGTTGTTACTACTTTAAATGCTTTACGAAAAACATTTTTAACAATTAGGCACTTGCCAAGTCAAACAAGCACCTGTATATAGTGCCAGTGGTGGGTCATAAACATATATCCATTCAGTTTTGAGTCTAGCACTGTGATTATTCTAAACCTAACAAGCTCAACAGCAGTCTCATAAAATAAAATAAGTTGCCTATAACGTATAATTAGTTTTTTAATTAATACATACATCTAAAATAGGAATATGTTAAAACACAAATAAAATTAATCAATTAATCTTTTGATATAGAGCTCGACTTGGACCTGGGTGGACATGGGTTCAATCCCCACTATCGGTTTGGCTTTGCTACAATGTACACTGCTCAAAAATGATTTCCCTAAAGCATTTAAAATAGCAAAAATAAAAATAGATTAATTAATTAATGTCGGGATTAAATTCGGGTATTTGTTTGTGTTTGTGCTGGATAAATGTTTTGTTAATTTTTATTGTGTCAACTGTTTTACAAGAAACATTTTTTGGAAAACAAGGGTTTGCATTTAGCAGGTTAATGGTGAGGCTCAAACCAATATCCATTTAGCTACAGGCCTTGTTTTTTAGTCATTTCTACCTGAGTCAAAATCAATATCAATAAACTGACGTCTATTTAAAATTTTAGTGCGTTTAAAGCATAAAATCTTTGTAATCAAATTTTGATTTTGTAACAATAAACTAACCGTCTATATTTAATCTGTTTCCAACAGTTTAAATTGCAGTGCCGGAGTGGTTTGGTGGTACAACTCTGGATTCGAACTTGGATTAGCATAGGTTTGAGTCCCATCACTGGCACTAAATGCGAGTCATTTTTTGGCTAAATATATACTTGTTGAAAAATGTTTCTTGTAAAATATTCAAAAAATAATGATAATACATAAATAAATAAATAAAATAATAGAAATAAAAAACATAAATACGGAAAAACACAGGCGTGTCAGAGTTGATAGAAAAATAGACTTGAAACCTGGAACGTATAGGTTCAAGTCGACACTAAATGTAAGGCTTTATTTAACGTTCATTTATTGAAAAATGTTTTAGTAAATCGATTTTTACCAATTTAAAAGCTATTGTTAGTATACAATTTTTAAATGGTTTTAAGTTTATAAATATTTTGCAAAATGAAAAAACTTGATATTGTTGAACAAATTACAGAAATAACAATATCGCGTTCAATATACATTGTTGTAATTCAATTACATAGAACGGTTTTTAATTAAAAAAAAATTAAATATGGTACAATATTAGCAAATTGCAAAAAAATTAGCTAAGAACTATTTTGGCAAATACAGATAAAATAAATGTTACATAGGGTTAATTACGTAGTTTAGCAAGACGTGATACAATTTTGTCGTTCTACGTTTGTTAGAATAAAAAAGAAATTGTAATACAAAAAGCTATTTGTTAATAAAATGGGTAAAAAAGTATATTTACCAATTTGAAAAATTGTTTTTCTTAATCTAGTCATGGATGTTGTGTAGCTGACTAGTTGACGACGTGTTTAATTGCTTCTGACAACAGTGATTACAAATTAATTTGATGCTGTTATTATTTATTCAAAAAATGACAACACGAAGACGTTGTATAAAGGTATATTGCTACAGCCATTCATTTGAAAGAAATAAAAGAGAAGTCACGGTGGAATAAGTGACACAAAACAGTAGCGTATTTTAAATACAAATATGTTTTAAAATTACAAAAAATCGGACTTGGCTAATTAAAAGCAACACTCCCTAACTGAAGTAATAAAAATAATTTATTATCTATTTTTATTATATTCTAATTGAGAAAAACTGTCTTCAACAATTTTATGTTAAAAATAAAAATTGAATTTTTTTAAATTGGGATTTTTATCTTTTACTGTATAACTGTTTGTTGTAAACAAACAATGTTTTGCCTATTAGTCATTTCAGTGCATTTATAATGCCAATAATGTAAACAAACTGTTGATTACCATGGCGCGAGTATAGCGCCTTAAGCACTGGTATGACCTTGACATCTTAATAACCCTAGGAATCAATTTTTATAGTTTTAATATTTAAGTTGTTTACGATTTATAAGTGATAACAATTTTATTGAATAATTGGAGAAAAATTAAATTATTACCATTATTATTATTGCAAAAAATAAAGTAATATTTTATTAATATTAACATTTTGTTTGAGTAAACCAATAATGTTTCGATTTTTCACTAGAATGTTTTAAATACGCTTTACTGTTTTGTGTCACTTATTCCACCGTGACTTCTCTTTTATTTCTTTCAAATGAATGGCTGTAACAATATACCTTTATACAACGTCTTCGTGTTGTTATTTTTTTGAATAAATAATAACAGCATCAAATTAATTTGTAATCACTGTTGTCAAGCATTTAAACACGTCGTCAACTAGTCCTTTACAACATCTATGACTAGATTAAGAAAAACAATTTTCAAATTGGTAAATATACTTTTATTTTTTATTAACAAATAATTTTTGTAATTACAATTTCTTTATTTAACAAACGTAAAGAACTACAAATTGAATTTTTAGGTTTTACTTAATGTTTGAACGGCGGTTTATTTTTGTTAATTTGGTTTGCAATGGCGTCCTACTGTTCATTTGCAATTTTTATTTTTCAAAATAAACCAGACAGTTAACCTTGCACTCTGGCCCACTTACGGTGGGTTACGATATTTGTAATTAAATAATTATATTTTAGTGTGGGTTTCTAAGTTGAGAGTTTATTTTAACGTTAACTACCTCAACTGGTGAAACACAAGTTACTAATAAACAAACAATACCAAAAATACGCAAACCACACAATGTGTACACCGTGTCTAACTTTATTTCAATATATATATATATATATATATATATATATATATATATATATATATATATATATATATATATATACAGGGTTTAAAATGGTACTTGTCAGTGAACTCTTATTTTTTAATTTGTGCTATTTTAACTTGAAAGTTATATATTTTTTTCAACTAAGTAATTATGCTAAAATAATATGGACTATCGATACTTAAAGTTAATTATTGTTTTCACTTTTTTATAATTATAAATAGTTAAGTGTCTTGGAATTTTTTTGGATAAATTGCATTCCAAGTGGGTAAATGGTGATAGTCACACTTAAAATTTTATACGCGCTTAAGTTAAAAACATAAAACGATTACGCAACACTAATTTCAAAAAAAAATAATTTTGTTTACGCATAAGTTTATAAGTGTTTACATAGCTTAGCACACGTCACTTCATACTATATATATAAAAAAATTGATCAGTTTTCATATTTTATATGTATTGAAAATTTAACATTAATTATGGTGTGAAAAGATCAAAGAATATTTTTAAATACTGGACCTCTCTTTTTTATTTTATCAACCTATCCATTATTTTAATTTGAACATTTGACCTTGGCACAATTTTGGACACTTATCGCACGTGATTACAATGAGTTTAAATAGTGGAAGCTATTTTTTAAGTGCTAAAAATTACGAACAAATCAAAAAAAGTTATAATTTGGGTTTAACTGTTAAACAAATTGCTGATTTATTTGAGATAAGTACAAGGACTGTATACCGAGTTTTAAAAGATTATACACGTCCAAGAACAGCAGGAACAGGACCTGCATCGTCAACGAGTAAACGAGATGATACTTTAATTATCACCAAACTAAAAAGAAACAGAATGAAGCCCACCCAACAAATACAAAAAGAGAAATTGCCAAATTTTTCATATTCACTTATCCATAATCGAATAAAATCGGCCAATCTGCAGTTAAGGAAAACGCTAAAAAAGGTTCTCTTAGCTGCAGCACATAGAAGAAAACGCGTGAAATTCGCAAAAATATATGAAAACCTTCCATTATGTTTTTGGAGATCGGTTTTTTTACAGACGAGTGCGCTTTAAAATATGAACCATGGGTAGTGCGGTCCACGATCATCTGTGGTTCCTATTTTCCTCAAGACAACAATTGGCATTGTTAAAAAGGTTGCGCATCCATTATGTCCTTATGGATATTTTTGAATTAAGTACAGGTAACTACTAAAATGGAGTCAAACAAGTAGCCACCTAAACAGCTCAAAATTTGTAGCTATTTTTAATAATTTTTTTAAATCTGAACTACGACAAAATGCTTCAGGGCATTTGGTAGTTGTTCAAAATAATGCTCCAGTGCATACATTCAAAAAGGTAACTTGGTTTTTATTATAATCTAAAAATTAACGCATTTGTTTGTTGTTTAGACTAAGAATTCTTTAAATAGCAAAAAGCTGAGCTTTGTTTAATTGCCTCCATACAGCCCAGATCTCAATGTAATTAAAAAATGTTTTTAGTTATCTTAAACGAGAGGTAAATAGGACGGAAAATTGAGGCACACTTACCGAAAAAATTAATTATGTTTTGGACAATCGAATTCCACAAAATTATATTAATAATTTGGTCAATTCCTATCCAAAACGGTTAAAGGAACTTATTAAAAAGCATGGCTATCTCCTGAATTATTAATTTTGGACAATTGGTAATGTCTACTTTCTATATATATACATATTTTATATTATAATTTATTTTTAAGCAACATAGTAGTTTTTTCATGTTGTCGAAATGTGTAAATATTACGTTTTTGGTCTAAGCAAAAAATTGATAATGTTATTTGTAAAAAGGAAATAATTTTAGTGTTTTGAATATTGGTATTGCTAATGTGATGTTTAATACTTATTCTAGTGCAATGTCAATGTGCCTAATATGTTTAAATAATGTAAGGAAAGTCAATCAATTTAATATGCTAATTTTGACAGCTCCTATTTTAGCTCCTGTATATATATATATTAACACCGGTCAAAAACGTGATAAAGTTACTTTTTAAGTTTCTACTGCTTTATAGAAAACAATTTTGGCATAGCCAATGTATCGATGGTGATCCTCGAATGGGTCGAGTATGATCCAACTCTGCTACGCTGGCTTTTATTATCAATTTTTAAGCTGTAGCACATTCATTTCATAATTTTTTTAATTTAAATTATTTTATTTTTTAAAAGCGACTTTTAAACAAATTAATAAATATTTTAAAATAGTAAATAATTATTTTTTAAGGTCTAGTCTTGTTTTAACAAACGTGAGTACAATATCTGTACTACTATTTAAAAAATCAACGTTAATTAAATAAACAAACGTAATACAATAATTCAATTTAGCTGTTTATCCAATTCATAATAAATACAAAATTTGTAAACTTTTGTAATTTGTTAAATTTAGAAACGCACTGTCTGATTCAATTAGGTATATACAAACAAAATTTGTTAATTTGAATAGGTTGTTTTGTACAATAAATTGCGAATTTAAAATTATGCAATCTGCAAAGAATCTTTAATAATTAAAGTTTTATAAATATGTAATTGATTAATTACAATAAATGAATCAATTAAATGACACAGTTGAAATCAATTTTTAATTATATATATATATATATATATATATATATATATATATATATATATATATATATATATATATATATATATATATATATATATATATATATATATATATATATATATATATATATATATATATATATATTGCATAAAGAAAAATACATTAAAACACTTGTACATTGATAGTAAATAATTGGGTTATATTCTGCTTATTATTGATTTCAGCTGTCTTGATTCGCTCGTTCTATTGCATTGTTGTTGTTACTGCTATTCAACAATTTATCGGATTATCAACGGCAAAAACCCCAAAATTATGATAATGTTGGAAGAAAACGTGCAACAACAAGTACAAATAATTAAAAAATTATTATAGAGTTAAAAAAAGTTATAATAAACCTATTTTAAAAACTAAAAAAAATAGTTTAAACAGTTTTACTTATTCTACTATAAAAAACAGAGCAATCAAATCTGGTTTAACTCTACAATCACCAAATATCAAACTATTTATTACAAACAAACAAAAGGATAACCAATTAGCCTTTTGTAAACTATGGAGTAAACAACATTTATGTTATTGGCGTTCCGTATACTTTGTTAATAAAACAATTATTTGGGATAAACCATTTGGTTTTAAAAACAAAGTGTTGTGTGGGACAAGTTTTTAAAAACATTTACTCTCGGTTGTTAGAAAAAAAGCCCACCCTCGACAAGTAATGTGTTGGTTTGGTATTAAGTATAATTAACAACCTATTAAATGGAGAATTATATCTAGTACCTTAAATAATAAAAAAATTATTTTAGTTATAAAGGATGTTTTTTATTATAAAATGCAGCACATTTATGCGGGGTTTACTACTGGTTTTCAAAACAATGCTTTATGTCATACATCCAAAAAGGTAACGTCATATTTATCTAACTTTACTATATTTGCTTTATATTTACATTTAGACAGTAGAGGGGCTAAAATTAAAAAAGCTATTTTTTGCTTAATTGCCACCTAACTGCCCGGAAAATTTGTTTAGTATGCTAAAGCGCAATATCAATAAGCATACCAAAATTGAGGATTTATGTAAACGCATTCGGTTTGTTGTTCAATATGGAATAAAACAAGAATATATCAACACTTTCATTGACAGCATTCTAAAACGCTTGGATTAAATTGTTCAAAAAAAAGGCGATTACATAGATTATTAAATGTTTTGAACGTTGTAATGTTCTTAATCATTTGGTAACTAAAACAATTGCGTGCAATCTGTATTTTTATTAATAGTTGACGTTATAAATAATGTTAATCATTTTACTCTATTTCCGATTTTGCACCAGTTGATATTTTATATAATTTTTTTTACTTACATATAATATATGTATATATAATTATAGTTTTTTTCAATTATTATATAGTATTTATTTATCTAGATTCACTTTATTTGTTTTATATTTACATTTAGACAATAGAAGTTCTAAAATTGAAAAAGCTTTTTTTCACTCAATTGCCATCTAACAGCCCGGATATCAATGTTATTGAAAATTATTTTAGTATGCTAAAGCGTAACATCAATAAGCATACTGAAATTGAGGATTTATGTAATTTGTGTTATCAAATTCAGTTTGTTGTTCAGTACGAGATAAAACAAGAATATATTAACAGTCTCATCGACAGCATTCCAATCTGCCTGAATCAAGTGATTAAAAAAAAGGTAATTGCATTAATTATTAAACTTTTTGTGTTTTATGATGCAATCAATCATTTGGTAACAGAAACAATTACATGTGTTCTGTATTGTTCATGTTTTATGGCATATTTCATATTAATAATTTTACTCATTTTTTTAAAAAAATAAAAAAAAATAATAATAAAATTGCAATTGTATTTTGTTTATTATAACATAATTAAATGGATTTCTTTTTTGACATATGTGATTGTTAAAGATGTTTTAGGTCAATAGCTACGCTTTTATCAGTAACTGTTTTAGATGATATAACTTACAATATTATTAATCTAATCTAATCTAATTAATTAATATTTTACAAAACGAATGTATTTGTGTTTTGGAGGTTGTCGAATAAATAGTAATCAAATGACAAATTAAAGTTAATTATACTTAAAATTTATACAAAAATTAAATAAACAAAATAAAATAATTATGTAACTATATCTTTAACCAAATTATCTAATCCTTTATTAGAATGTGAATGTGTACATAGAAAAAGAAACGTGTGCCAGATACTATTAATTTTATTAAAATAACTATTTTATATAACTTATAAAATCATTTATTACATTAAAAAAATAAACCAACTGTTTGTACTTTAAAATAATATTTTGTTTTATCAATCCAATAAATGTGTATTAACTTAATGTTGAAAGCACATTTAAATGTTATTTTGTGTTTAACAAATTAAATTGTGCAACCGCATTACCGCAATTCAAATTATTAAAAATGACCAAACAAATACAAAAATGTTAAATTACTGCCTACATACGCATACTTTTAAAATAAACACTTAAAATAAGTAATAAGTAAAATAAGATTATTGAAGACTTGATGTAGAACATCAAAATAATAGTTTTATGATTACAAAAAAATAATTTTAATAGTTGTTTAATTTAGTATTTAATTTTTTTATGTTTAAAAATGTTTAATTTGTACAATTAGAAAAAGAAGAAAATTAGTTACTAACGTTCATAAAGGTTTTTATTAATATTATAAAAATAAAACATTTATGTGGTTGTTTTATATAAGTTGTTTGACACGATATAGAATACAATGTTTATTTACAATATCGAAACTAACACAAAATTTAAACCACTATAATATTTTATGGTATTCAGCACTTGTTATTTATCTAAAACATATCTAACACTTATTAATACATGCTTTAGATAATACTTTACTAATATTTACAAAAATTATTCTTCCCGAAACATAAAAACATTCATTGTACTACTAAAGTAAAATATTACTACTTACTAAAACTTGAATAGAAACACATAAATTGTTAAAAAAGAAATTTATTGACAAATAAAAATAAGCATTAAATGAAGCCATGGTAAATTGGAGTAGCGCAGCCATTCAAAGGCCCGCATAAATATGCCTTAGATAATGCTTTGCTAATACTTATAAAAAATTATTATTCTATAAAAACAATAACTTTCGATATAGCAATAAAGCAAAATTTTACTGCTCATTAAAGCTTAAATAGAAACACATATAAATTGTTAAAAATGAAATTTATTGACAAATTACATTAATATATTCAGAAAACGTTACACAATGAATAATGGCTAAAATTTAAGTAACATTCACTGTTATTTATGACTTCTGCCAGCCGTTTTAAATCTGAATTTATCAAGGTATCAACAAAATCCTTTAAAACTCAATTTTTATAGCATAAATGATATTCACTATAAGTAATGCATTACTTTACAATTTTACAATTGCCCTCTACAAAACAGAACATATAATTAACAACAGTTAAGTTCAGGTTGTAAAGAAATAAATATACAAGATCCATTATTTTGATTAACAAATTTTTATAATAAATAAATCAACCCTATAGTAAATGACAGGTTTTACTGACAAACATATTACTAATTCCAAAGTGCATCCTGCAGCATCTTATAAAAGTAACAAATAAAACAATTTGTCACGAATTTTCACAAATTTCCTATTTAAATTGATATAAACAAAAAGAACTCAGCCTAGTTTGTGAATCAGAAATGATTCAATCTAGCCAGTCCCAAGCCTGGATAAAGGATGAGGGTTTGAACGCTAGGTTAGCAACGTGGCCTTTGTAAAAAATGTATAATGCTTGGCATGAATCCACTTATAAAGACAAGATATGTATGCAACTTATTTTGCAAAATATTTGTAATCTTTAGCAAAATTGACACCATACACAGCTCTGAAATGCTTAATTCCAAATTTGTATAATCAGTATACACACCTTTTCGTTTTGTAAAATTATAAACTCTAGTAGTGTCAATCTCTATTTGCAACTTAATGGAACATGTATTGCAACAAACGTGAAAACGAAATTAAACAAATTTATCTATTCTTCCAAAATCCAATATTACACGATCTTTTACATTCTTTGTTCTGTCCTTTTAAATTTATTTTTCAAAATTTTGAATAAATAAAATAAACCGACTTTTTGTTTGTAGATTTATGCAAATACTTTGACAATGTATTATTCACAATTTTTAACACAATATATATATAGCCATTTCAAAAATTAGCGCAAAAAATTACAAAAGTATTAAATCTAAATTAATTTGTTATGTCCAATTGTTTTTTCGTAAAAATAAATATTGA
Organism: Cardicola forsteri; assembly: GCA_025895645.1. Classification (NCBI taxonomy): domain Eukaryota; kingdom Metazoa; phylum Platyhelminthes; class Trematoda; order Strigeidida; family Aporocotylidae; genus Cardicola; species Cardicola forsteri. The sequence goes on along the minus strand of JAKXYG010000828.1, from coordinate 414,281 downwards.
GAAATAAAAATAATGTCAAGTACTTAATAGTTCATTTATATATACTTAGAAATATTTATTTAAAAAGGCTGAGTCGGTTAAAATAGCATATTTTAAAAGCTACTTCTATATAAACGTAGATAATAAGTTGAAGTTACATAATTTTCATAATAATTAGCTTATTATTATTTTGTATGCTTAATTTCATTAAAAATGAACAATAACTAATTATTAAAATTGATGTTAAACAGACATTTAAATCTGCTCTGATTGTGATCTTATAATAATTATCAAAATAAACATTTAATTATTCTAATCTATATAAATAAAAATAATTTAAAAAAATGTTTTCTTAATTTTAAATAAAAATTTTAAAATAAATCTAATAAATTATTATTTACGTTTAACCTTGAGATTCCGCTCACCCGCTAATTCTGCTTTCTGATTGTATTGTTTTTGAAATGGAGAATAGTGATAAAAAATGTTTCCATGTTACCGAAAATAAGTACCGTGTTATTAAAAAATTAAAAAATGATGGATTTTCACCTAAAACATTGACAGATTTATATAGAATTAACTTTTTAACAATTTAACGGATTATCAACGGTCAAAAACCACGAAATTATGATAATGTTGGAAGAAAACGTGTAACAACAGGTACGGATAACCAAAAAAATATTATAGAGTTGAAAATATTATAATAAACCTATTTCAAAATTTAAAAAAAATAGTTTAAACAATTTTACATATTCCACTATAAGAAACAGAGCAGTCGAATCCGGTTTAGCTTTACAATCACCGAAGATTAAGCCATTTATTACCAAAAAACAAAAGGATGACAGATTAGCTTTTTGTAAACTATAGAGTAAACAACACTTACGTTATTGGCGTTTTGTATATTTTGCTAATAAAACAATAATTTAGGATAAACCATTTAGTTTTAAAAACAAAGTGTTGTGTGAGACGAGTTTTTAAAAATATTTACTCCCGGTTGTTAGAAAGAAAGCCCACCCTCGATAACTAATGTTAGTTTGATATTAAGTGTAATCAACCTATTAAATAGAGAATTATATCTGGTACCTTAAATAGTAAAAAATTGATTTCAATTATAAAGGAAGTTTTTTATTATAAAATGCAACACACGTACACGGGGGTTACTACTGTTTTTCAGGACAATGCTTTAGGTCATACGTCCAAAAAGGTAACGTCATATTTATCAAAGTTCACTATATTTGCTTTATATATACATTTAGACAGTAGAGGGGCTAAAATTAAAAAAATTATATTTTACTCAATTGCCACCTAACAGCCCGGATATCAATGTTATTAAAAATGTCTTTAGTATGCTAAAGCGCAATATTAATAAACATACCAAAATTGAGGATTTATGTAAACGCATTCGGTTTCTTGTTCAATATGAGATGAAACAAGAATATATTAACACTCTCATCGATAGCATTTTAAAACGCTTGGATTAGGTTGTTCAAAAAAAGGGTAATCACATAGATTATTAAATTTTTTAAACTTTGTAATGTCCTTAATTATTTGGTAACTAAACAAATTGCGTGTAATCTGTATTTTTATTAATAGTTGACGTTATAAATCATGTTAATCATTTTACTCCATTTCCGATTTTGCACCCGTTGATATTTTATGTAATTTTTTTATTAACAATATATATGTATATATAATTATAATTTTTTAAAATTATTATGTAGTATTGTTTATTTTATAATTGCTAGAAAGGTTTCTCTTGTACGCTATGAAATTGTTAGAGAGGTTTTAGTTTAATATTCACTTTTTTGCAGTAATTGTTGTGAGGGTTGTATATATATGGCAATTCCATAAGTGTTTACGCTATATAGACAATTTGAATTTTTTTGTATTAAAACGACTTTAAATAATGACAACTACCTTTCACCAAACATACGTTCAAACTCAGTAGAACATTACACTAAATGAACCAAAAAATGAACATACAGTAAAACTAAAAATGTGCTGAACTTCCTTAATATATATTTTACACACTGGACGCGATTATATATAACTGTTTTAAAATATATGCATTTGCGATTGGCTAGATGGGTTCATTAATAAATAAATAAATAAAATATTTTAACATCTAAATAACTGTTTAACTAGAAATAATTTGACTTCGGTTATCGCATTACCAACGTGTGTATCGACATCATACAATTTTTAGAAAATGTTGAGCACCAATCAAATATTTACAATATTTAACAAAAATCAATATTTTAAAAATATTAAATAATTCAGATACATTGCCTACTGTCAAGTAAATGTTTTTACTGTTTATATTTTTATTGAAAAATATGTAAACCTATATCTTGCTAGAAAGGTATTTTAAGACATAATGCAAATATTTATAAAAAATATGGTATGATTCGCAATCGCTTAGGTAGCACTAAATTACCAAAACTGGTTGTGTCAAAACTCTCCTATTGTTATGTATACCCTCAAACAGGTGTGTACATGATACAAGCGGTAAATCGTCAAAGTTGTATTAATCTTCTAAACACTCGTTACATCGGGATAGTCTAGTGTTACAGCGCTAGAATCGAACGCATTAGAAAAATGACTTCATAAAAATAGGCATACAATCATTTTTGCTTTCTTTTAAAAATATGAATTCTTATCCCACATTGGAGAGCAGCACGTTGTTTGGATACGCAGATTGTATCAAAGCATTACTCGTTTCAAAATAGTAGTAAAAAATTTAGACGTGCTACGAGCAATTAAGATGGGGAGACGTTTTAAAGTAGAACATAGAAACCTTGACTGCCGACTTCCATTTGGTGGTGGCGCACGTGTCGACTGTAGAAAATGTTTGTGATGTAAACAAATGTTTTGATTGAATATAGTGCTTAAGTTTGCACACCAGGTCTTATACAATTTAACCACTGCTAACGATTTACATACCTCTCACATATTGTTTTCTTTGTTTTCAATCTTTACTATCTCATTTCACAAACTACAAAAGAAGAATATGCCATTCATTTGCATACACACACATGTATATACACACAGTTTCTTTTTATTTAAGTTGAATAATGTGCTTTGACATTTATCTTTTTTAGACAATTCAATTTAATAAATAGTTCAATATATCTCAACCATTTATGGCATATAACATGAGCAAATGGTGCGTCTGTACACGAATGCATATTGTGGCACAATTGAGTGAGTTCTGCATTGTAAACAATCGCAATTGCATTGTGAACCAATTGATTTTAGAGTTTAGTAACATAACTTCATGTGGGCTTTGGACCAATTACTGGTGAGTTGACCGACATGTACAGCGACATTGCATCAATAAATAGCAATCGGATTCGATATTGAATCGCAACTTTCAATTATACAACATCGAAATGGGTGAACGCAAAGCCATAATTCGCAATGCTGATATGCCAGACACAGTCCAAGAAGATGCAGTACATGTAGCAGACAACGCTATGCTTAAATTCGATTTGGAAAAAGATATTGCTGCCCATATTAAAAAAGAATTTGACCATAAATACAATCCCAATTGGCATTGTGTTGTGGGAAAACATTTTGGCAGGTAATTGTTAATGTGTTTTGCATTTTGTTTGTAAATAAAAGATTAAACTGAAAAATACTAATTTTTATTAATTACTTTATTATTTACTTTGAAAGTTATGTAACCCATGAAACGCAGAATTTCATCTACTTCTACCTAAACGACCGTGCTGTTTTGTTGTTCAAGTCTGGTTGAATCAGTTGAATGTGGATATCTGGACACGTTCATCCTAACATTTTAACAAAAACATTAACATTTAATCAGCTATTAATTACCATTTCCAAAAATACAAAGTAAAAATAACTTTTTGTTAATTGTGTATTTGTTTGAATGAAATAAGTTATTACTTGTCGACTGTTTTTTTGAATGCAATGGAATAAAAGTGATTGGTTTTTGTTTATTTTATACAAAATAGAAATAAAAATGTTTGTATATATGATATTTGTTTTTATTATTAAGTTATTGAAATGTTGTCACAGTGGAGATTGTGTCAATTAACATGTAAATCTAATGTGTAATTATTATAAGCCTTACTGCACAAGTGCAATTTAAAGATGGTGTTGAGAATTGATAACGCGAATATACAGATAGTGACATAAGTTAATCCAATGTTGACCTACTATGATATTAAGGTATATGTTGCGCTTGTTGCTTATCTTAGACATATCTAAATGTTAATATTAAGTACTTTTGATAATACATTACTGATATTGATACATTTAATTTTATTCGCAAAAAAATTCTTCATATAATACACAATATACATTCGTTTTAGCAATAAATCACAATAACACCATTACGAAAACTTAAAAGCAAACACAGATAATTAGTTTAAAAAAATAGTTTTATCTACTAAAATACATAAATATACAATTAAAGGTAACAAACTTAATAATGTCAGTAATTCAAGTGATATCCACGCTTTTGTTCATTCTCTGCCAGCCACTTTCGGTAGGAATCTATTAACGTATTAATATAGTCCTTCAAAATGCAATTTTTTACAACATGATTAATTTTCGCTTCTAATAAAACGTCAGTTTCCACGCGGTTCACCTCACGTTTTAAAATACTAAAAACATTTTCAATTACATTGAGGTTTGGACTGTATGAAGGAAGTTGAATAAAAGTAAGCTTTTTGCTTTTCAAAACTTTTGTGGTCTAAATAAAGAAAACGTAAAGTAAATTGTAAGTCATATTACAATACACATTACCACTTTTGAAGTATGCACAGGAGCATTTGTCTTGAATAATTGTTAAGTGTCCTGTAGCATTTCTGGACAGCTCACTATGAAACAATTATCTGAATATTTGTACAAATTCTGCGCTGTTTAAATTGCTATTTTGGAAACTGATTGTACTTAATTGCAAAATATCCTTTGACACATGAAGGATGTGCAACTTTTATAGCAGTACAAGTGTGGTTGAGTGGGAAATATGGTCTATAAATAACCTTTGAATGTTCAGTCCATGGTTCGTAGGATAGTGCACACTCATCTGTGAAGTATATTGAGCTCCAAAATGACGATGGATAATATCTGTACTTTTCAGCAAACTCCACTCGTTGTAATCTATGGGCACGACTAAGTGGAGGTTTCTTAACAGCCTCTTTAAGAATGAAGCCTTCAGATTTCATCCTCCTTCTTACAATTGAATAAGAAAAATATTCTAAGTATTAATTTTTTTACTTGTTTTACATTCATTGTTTTGTGTTTTCTAAGCTGCATAATTGTAAACTGATCATCTTGTTTAGTTGTTGAACCTTTTTTACCAACTGTAGGTGATCTGGGGCTTGTTTTATTGTTCAAAATGTTGTACACAGTTGAAACATCTATTTTCATGCAGTCGGCAATTGTTTTAACGTTTGTGCTCCTTTTATAAAAACTTTGATCTAATTCATAATTATGGGTAGACAATTAAAGACGCTGAGCTGTTTTAAGTATAAGTATTAAGTGCGCGGAAATAAGAAGCATTTCTATCAAAATTCCAAATTTTGAAACAGAAAATAAAAATTGACCTTGTGCTTAAATTATTAAAAATAATTTAATAATTTTTTTATATTAAAATACTTTTAAAATAAATTATTTATTGACTATTTAAAAATCAGTGTAAATATGGATAGATCCTATTCATACACCCATTTTGATCAAAATACACCCTTTTTTAACAATTCCAAAAATTACGTTAAAAATATTATTTTTTTAAATAAAGAAACATAAAATTAAAATATATTTTTTAATAATTATTTCTGTAAATAAATTACATATTTTAATATTTAATAAATTTTAACTACAAAAAGTTAAAGTTTAGGCATTGCATTACCAGCGTACGTATCAAGGTTATATATTTATTGAAAAAATTAGCGCATCAATCAAATCTTTGTAATGTGTAAAAATATTTGTTATTTTAAAAATATACATTAATTTATATTACAAACAAAAATATTTTAAAAATGAAATACGTTGCCTACTGTAAGGCCGCAATTATCAAAATATATTATGTAATCTCGGTAAATAAATAACAATAATTTGCATAGCTTAACAATACAAACTGTACAAATTAGGAAAGTTTATTTGTTTTATATTTAATGTATTAATGGTAAATATATTAGTATAATGACAAATGTTTCTTTCTACGCCATTGTTATTCAAATATGTAAATTGACCAATGTTTTAATCAACGAAATGTCACAAACTTGAGTAACAAAAAACGTAATAGTGTATACAAATGTTTTCATTTACTTTAAATTGAAGTTAACTAGTGTCCTGCGTTTAATTATTGAATGAAATGAGTGACTGGAATCAGTAAATTTATTTTTAGGAACTGCATTTGTGTTATATTGTATTAAGATAGGTGCAGTTTGTTCCGGTATCAAACGCGCACCCTAGTGGGTACAGGTCGCTAATGAGCGTACACTATAAGGCCAGATTACAATTCTATATAACTATGTTCTAGGTAAACAGTTCAATTGAAAATCCCTTTTTTGTTAAATATCTAAAGACGTGACTGTATGATCATTATTAGCCACTCATAACCGAAAATTCAACCTATCTGTTTGCATATAACCTGTATGCAAATAGGAGCTATTAAAAAGATTGAAAAATGAGTAAAATTATTAATATTAGATATAATGTCAAATATGAAAAAATACAAAATACATGGAATTGTTTCAGTTACTAAATGATTAGTTGCATTATAAAACACAATATGTTTAATAATTAATGTGATGGCCTTTTTTTATTTACTTGACTCAGGCCGTTTGGAATGCCATCGATAAGACTGTTAATATATTCTTGTTTCATCTTATATTGAACAACTAACCGAAGGGGTTTACCTAAATTCTCAATTTTAATATACTTATTGATTTTACGCTTTAGCATACTGAAATAATTTTCAATAACGTTGATATCCGGGATATTGGATAATAATTAAATGAAGGACAGTTTTTTTTATTTCAGCCTATTTACTATCTAAATGTAAATATAAAACAAATAATGTAAACCTAGATTAATATGACGTTACGTTTTTGAACGTATGACATGGGACATTGTTTCTAAAAACGGAAGTAATCCCGATGTGAGTGTGCTGCATTTCAGAATGAAAAACATCCTTTATAACTGAAACAAATTTTCACTATTTAAGACACCAAATATAATTTTCCATTTGATAAGTTGATTACACTTAATACCAAATCAACACATTACTTATCAAAGATGAGATTTCTCTCTAACAACCGGAAGTAAATGTTTTTGTAAATTCGATCAACACAACACCTTCTTTTTGAAGCCATATGGTTTGTCTCGAAACTATATTTTATCAGCAAAGTATACAGAACGCTAATAACATAAATGTCGTTTACTCCATAGTTTACAAAAGGCTAATCTAATATCCTTTTGTTTTTTAGTAATAAATGGTCTAAGTGTTGGCGATTGAAGTGTTAAAGCAAATTCTATTGCACAAATTTTTACCGTTAAATAACTGAATTCTTGAAAATTGTCTTTTATCATATTAAAAATTGGTTTATTGTAATTCTTTTTCAATTCCACATAAATTTTTCGATTAAATGTAGTAGTTACTCTTTTTCTTCCAATATTATTATTATAGTTTCGTAGTATTTGGCTTTTCGAAACACGATAAATTGTTGTAAGACTTACTTTACATAATTCCGCTAATTGTTTAGGCAATAATCCATAATTTTTAAATTTTTTTTGACTTGGTGTTTATTTTACTAAAGAAAAACATATAAGGCTATTAAGCTGATGTTCAAAGTCAAATAAACTTGTTGAATTTTAAAAGCTTTTAAAATTATTTTAAAACACATTTTCAAGCAATTAAATTTTAGTTTTGGTTAATAGTGTGACGTTACATTTGGATCAAATTTCAATGTGCACATAACTATAAATTTTAGCTATTAAACATTGTTTATTTTTAATAAAAATTAAGCACACAAATCAAGAAAAGACCAATAATAACAAAAATTATGTAACTTCAACTTATTATCCACGTTTATGTGTATATTGTTTCACTAACTTGACAAAAATAAATAAATGTTTTTAAGTAAATATAAAGCAACTATTAAGTACTTTACATTATTTTCAATTCTTAATATTTAGTTGTAGGAAAACATAATCAAACAAAAATTAATTTTGATTAATTATTTTTGAATTTTTACACTATTTTTTTAAGGGTTATATATATATATACATATTCATTTTTCATATTGTCTTTATTCATATAAATTTATGTTATAAATATTTTCACCTTATGACATGGAATGTGAGTGAAATTTATGTCTGTGCGTACACATGTATGAGTCCGCACAATTTGGTGAGTTTATCATTGTGAATAGCCAACGAATTAATTTTATATTTTAGTAACATAACTTCATGCAGGTATAGGACCAATTGTTAGTGAGTTATATTACACGCACACAATGACATTGCATTAATAAGTAACAATTACATTCAGACATAAATTGTCAGTTAAACTAGCACAAAATCAAAATGAGTGAGCGCAAAGCCATAATTTACAATGCTGATATGCCAGATCCAATTCAAGAAGATGCTGTATATATTGCTGTTAGTGCTATAGAAAAATTTGAGTTGGAAAAAGATATTGCTGCCTACATCAAAAATGAATTTGACCGTAAATATAAACCATATTGGCATTGTGTTGTGGGAAAACATTTTGGAAGGTAATTATTATTGTATTTTGCAATTTTTATATTTTACCATAATGCAAAATAATGACTTTAAACATTTTAATTTTGCAGTTATGCAAGTCACGAAAAACAAAACTTTATCTACTTCTATTTCGAAAATCGATCTGTATTGCTGTACAAGGCTGGCTAGATCGAATGCTTTCGTGTTTATCTGCATTTGTATGAGTTTTATTTACTTACAAAATTATTAATATATATTGTTTGTTTGAATTATTAAAAAATGCAATGTTTATAAAAGCAAATCGTGTTGAATTTTTATTTGTCAATTGTTTAGTTCAAATGCAGTATTGTAAAACAATTAATTCTTGCTTATTTACTGCAAAATATTTTACTAGTGATTAAAACATTATAGATACATTAATTTCTTTTTATTGTAATGTTATTGAAATATTGTCACACCTGAAATAGTGTCAATTAACACAGATTTCCAAATGGTTAACATTTGTTCTCAATATATAGATTGAAGTTGACTACAACGAGATATTGTGTAATATATATAATCGGGATAGGTGGGGCTGTCAATAATTTTTAAGAGCTCTATTTATTAAAATTAATAGTTTACACTTTTATTGATCACGATTAATTAATTAACTTTCTCCAAAACAAAAACATTGTTGTTTTTGGGGTTGCCAAATAACTAGTATTTAAATAAAAAATTACAGTTAATTGTAATTATAATTTATATAAAAATTAAATAAATTTAATTAAATAATTGTTCAACTAATACTTTAAACATGGTAATTGTTTCTTTATTGAAATATATGAAAGAAACGTGTGCCAGTTAACATTAATTTATAATAAAATAATTTGTTTTGAAAAAAATTATCTTATATAACATTGAAAATAATTTATTTGGTGTAGGGTATCAAGGTGAGGTACAGAGCTGTTGAAGCGTCTTGGCTTAGCTAAAATGTCTACTTCCTAGAAATTGTTTTCCGTAAAGCATTTGAAATGTTAATGTAAAGAAGCAGCTAATAATACATGAATTAATACGTCCAGAGCAAAAACCAAAAAAATATGTTTTCTGCTCTACTTGCTGATTATATATTTAAATAAAAATTTAGTGATTTAAACTAAAATATATAAATCAATATAACAAAAAGATTAAAACAATATTTATATAAATAATATACTGTATAAATACAAAAAATATTTAAATACAATCGATTTCATGTTGAGAATAATGTTAGAGAAAATTCATCTAATATCACAAGATAGGAAATTGAATATATAAGATTTTAAAAATTATAAAAACGGCTTAAAATGTATTTTGCTTTTGCTGTAAATATGTTTTATTAAAAGGATGTGTAACAAAGTAAAAAAAATAAGATATAGAAAAGGTAACCTGCAGCCAAGTTCAAAGTGACTATCAATGCCTAGGGTGGAGATTTGCCATTACACTTCGGTAAGTTGAAGTTCGAGATTATCCCTTAATGAATTCAATTGGTGGTCACAATGTCCTTTACTTAGGGACTATTATGCTCCGGGGTAATTTAGCGGTAAAGCTCTCTGTTTGGATGGTCATAGGTTCGATTCTTACTACCGACACCCAATGCAGGTTTCGCACTGTTGAACGATCTTTTTTGTAAAACATTCAAAGTAGTAAAAATTATATATATATATATATATATATTATATATTACATATTATACAAAACCCTTTTGGTTTAAAAATGAGCATGGGCAATTAGACAACAATTGCAGCAAAACAACAACAATAACAACAAAGTTTTGTTGGCATTAAAGATTCTGCAAACAGAAGATTGAACTTCCTTTCGGCTTTCACTCAACACTGTTACCTATGTAACTCTGTTATCCAGATACGTGCGATTAAATTCTTTGCCATTATTTGCCAGAATAGCGTCCTCTTGACGGTTTCCCTAGCAGTATAAATTTTTTACAGAGGCCAGGTTGTTAACCATGCGCTCAAACTCTCCTCCTTTATCCAGGCTTGGGACTGGCTAAATTGAATCATTTCTGATCCAAACTAGGCGGATAATAATAATAATAATAATAATATATTAATAGATATTAGTAAATTTTGAGATAAAAATAGTACTGGTTAAATTGATTAACATAATTTTTTATAATGAAGGTTATGTTTTATATTTTTTACAACTCAAATATAATGTTTTTTGTATAAAAAACAATTTTTAAATTCCCTAATTTTGGTATGCAAACTATTAAAAAAATATTAAATACCGGTAATAAGAATCATATTCATGTCTATCTAATTTTAGATTTAACGTTCCAACCATTTTGTTTTTGCTTAAAAATAATTTCAATTTTTTCTACAGAAGTTAGAACATAGATTTTGTAGTATGTCCGTTTACATAAAGCAAAATAAATTATCTTTTACATCCGTTATTGATTTATTTATTTAAATTTTTTTCCTATAATGCTCTCATAGTTTGCAGTCAAACTATATCATCTAGATCGTATGAGCATTGTATAAATATTGAGAACTTTAGCAATCATTTTTAACTGAGACTTTTTTTAAAATTCGCATGCATTTTTTAAACTTCTCTAATTTAAATTTAGTATAAACCGTACTTTTACACGTGTATACAAATGCAAGGAACTGAATTTATTCCGGATTTTCTCAAAACCAATTTTGACGGCCTGTGTCAATTTTTAGAAAATGCAAACTAGGAACTACTGGGTTGAGATAATATTAATTTTTATTGTTTCTATAACTAAAAACAATATTAAATTATAGTTCTTATTTTAAATTCCTTTTTTCATCAAAACCTAAGATTTCAAGATATACAATATGTAAAATTTAAAAACCCAATAACGTATTTTATAAGTGGAGAGTAACCATTCTCTTCGTCGCATTTAAAAGCCACGATTATTATAAACTCGTAAATGAGCCAAAGTTAAACAAAAACTAAACTATAAAATGTGCCTGAGTGACTAAGCAATACAACGTTTGACATGGACCTAGATAAATATGAGTTTGAATTTCATCACTAGCACTAAATGTGAGTCCACGTTTGGCTTCGTTAATATGTCCACTGCTAAAAGATGCGTTTTTCGTAAAACATTTAAAGTACGCGCTTGTTAAAAGTTACATTTTCCCATTTGGGGTTTGTAACTCGTTTAAAAATTACTTTAAGTTTGTCTTGAACACTTCAGTTGATTTAATCGCTCTATATTTTTGGCTTGTATTGGTTTTTAAAAGCCTAAACACTACTGTCATTCTATTCCTTAAGTAACTTTTAAATTAGAAATTTAAATCTTGTAATGCTAACGGGATTTATTTAAACATTTATATGGAATGTGCGCATTCATTAATTTTATAGAAAATGCATTTTTTTAGTCTGAATAAAAGCATTTATCAGGCTAATTTATATGCCAAGCGTTACATGTTTTTAGATAACTATAAACTAATAAAAATTGTGTTAGGGCCCAGTAAAATTCTTAAAGAATCAGTTAAAACACATTGTCTGGGTTGTATAGCAGATAACAAATTGTCTGGCGCAACATAGATTTTTGTTGGAGTAATCACTGCAAATTTACAAACAGGTTGATTAGATCATATAAACCTAGCTTATTGTTTAAGATTAGCTAATTTTTTTATCTATTTAAAGCCTTTAAAAAATTTATTTATGTACTCCTTCTAACCCAAACTAAACTCATTAATTTAAATTAGTTATTTTTGCAAAATTGTAGTTTTTATGTTAGATTAAGTTAGATCAGAGTTTCTCAAGAATTAATCGTAGACCACTTATTATTTATAATATTTGTTTGTGGTTGAATGGTAATTTTCTAAATATTTTTTTATTACTTTAATTGTGTTACGGGAAACGTATCTTTCAGTAGTGGACATTTTAGTAAAGCCAACCGTGAGCCCGCATTTAGTGTCAGTGGTGTGATCCAAAATTTAATGTACGGCTAAACCACTCCGGCACAATTTCAACTTTTTTTGACTTCAACTATTCAATAGTGAGTTAATGTTTCTCAATCTTTCATTATGCTACCTATGAAAAGTAGATTCACTAAATGCTTACAAAAATGTTATTCAGTTTTATTATATTTTTATAAGTAAGCGTTTAAAATCTTTATAATAAACTTGATTGTTACATACAAAGTAAATTCCTTAATATAATTTAATGGAAAATTGACAAAAAACGGAGCAACGTAATAACATTTTTCAATTTGTCAAAATTATTAATAATTAATGTTATTAGAATTAATAATATTTTGACTGAGCATATTATGGAAAACAGGTAAACTGCTTTCCTATTTTTCTAATTAAACAAAATTAAATAACTACGTTTAAGTGCCATTTGTTTATTAATGAAAGCAACGTTTGACAAACACTACAATATAATAACGTTCTCTTGAAATGGTCCAAATCGTTGGATTCATACAATCTTACACTTTGGATTGATCTAATAGATAACCGTCAATACGGGTCATTATGGGGCTGTAGTGTATGCACCTGTTCCCCATATATATAATACTGGATAAATAAATCTGGCAAAAACATTTTGATTATGAGCAGTACCTAATGTTCAATGTTCAGTACCTTATAGAATTTAACGACAAAAACATTGTACGTACTCCCCATAATTGCTTCCTTTTCTACAATAGCATAGAATTTATGGGTTATGGGTGTTTTACACATAAACACACAAAATGCATCAAAAGTTTGCTTATTATACTTTGAATCTTTGTGTTTGTTATGCTTTTTTTTCCAATTTTTACTAATTTGAATGTTTTAACGGGAAAGGCATCTTTTAACAGTGGATTCGCATTTAGTAGGCTGTTGGTGGAATTCAAACTCATGTTCACCAAGTCCAAATCGAGTGAAGTATCGCTAGACAACATCAGTACAACGTATAGCTACAAATTAGCTTTTTACATTTTATCAGTCAATACTTTTGGAGAAAGTGTGTGTGGGTGTGTGCTAAGCTTAATACGTATGGTGTTGTCAATAAATACAATAGACCTACCAATGAATTAATTTGCAGTTTAGTAAAATAATTTCTGTAAGCACCGGACAGATTGAAGTTATGTTAAAAACACACACGATAAAGTGTTATAAATAAACAGCAATTTCATTTATACAAAGTCAAAATGAATGAACTCAAAGCCATAATTCGCAATGCTGATATGCCAGAAGTAGTCCAAGAACATGCCGTACAAACAGCAAACATTGCTATGGAACATTTTGATTTGGAAAAAGATATTGCTGCTTACATCAAAAAAGAATTTGACCAAAAATATCAAGCGAATTGGCATTGTATTGTAGGCAAACATTTTGGCAGGTAATTGTTAATGTGTTTTACAATTTTTTTGCAAATAAGATATCTATCTAAATGATACAAATTTTAACTATTTACCTTGTTGTTTTATTTTTGAAGTTATGTAACCCACGAAACGCAGAATTTCATTTACTTCTATTTTGACGACCGTGCTGTTTTGCTGTTCAAGTCTGGTTAAATCGGTTGGATTTCAATATTTGCACGTATTCTTCCTAACATTTGAACAAAATTATTAACAATTAATTAATTATTGAATTCATATTTTTAAAAATACAAATTAAAAATAACTTTTGTTAATTGTGATTTTGTATAAATAAAATGAGTTATTGCTTGTCGGGTGTTTCTTTGACTACAATGGAATAAACGTGATTGGTTTATGTTTATTTAATGCAAAATAAAAAACGTAGATGTGTGTGTACATATGATGTTTGTTTTTATAATTGAGTTATTGAGATGTTGTCATAGTGGAGATTGTGTCAATTAGCACACAAATCCAATCGGTAATTGCTAACAGCATTACTGCACAAGTGCAATTTGAAGATGGTGTTGAAAGTGGATGACGCGAATATAAAACCGCTATGATCAAAACATATTAAATTATTTCTGTAAATGAATAATGAGAAAAGTAACATATATTTTAATCTTAAAACGTTACACATTTCTTATAATAATAATAATTGTAAAACCGAGACAAATAATGCATTTTTTAGTAAAACATTTGGCATTTTTAGCAAAATGTGCATAAAGAATGCCGCTAAAAAGTTGTAAATAACAACACACACAGATTTTTAAACATTTTGAATTATAAAAGTAATTTATTTGTTGTTCAGTAAATTTTAGTAACTTAAACTGTTGTCTACAGATAAAGGGTGTATTTTTTATGGCAGATTTTAAAACCAAATTTATAAATTTGATGTATATTTTTAGCAATTTCATATTTATACATTCCTCGATTAATTTCTACTTAAATTTGTAATAATAACATAATTACCCTATTTGACAAGTTTATATTAGGACAGCACCAAATAATTATCATACAACCCATAATGAATTCCGATTATCTGACGGACAGCCAGTGGAGTGGATAACATGTCCTATATACACCCATTTTAAAAATTAACGCAAAAAGTTACAAAAGTATTAAATTTAAATTAATTTGTTAGGTTCAATTGTTTTTTTGTAAAAAAAAATATCGGGAATTAAAAATAATGTCTAGTGCTTCATAGATCTATATTTGCTTTATATTTACACTTAGAGAGTAGAAAGGCTAAAATCGAAAAAGCTATCTTTTGCTCAATTGCCACCTAACAGCCCGGATATTAATGTTATTAAAAATATCTTTAGTATGCTGAAACGCAACACCAATAAGCATACCAAAATTGAGGATTTATGTTTTGTTGTTCAATATGAGATGAAACAAGAATATATCAACACTTTTATCGACAGCAATCCAAAACGCCTGAATCAGGTTATTCAAAAGAAAGGCGATGACATAGATTATTAAATTTTTTAAACTTTGTAATGTTCTTAATCATTTGGTAACTGAAAAATTGCATGTAATCTGTATTTTTATTAATAGTTGACGTTATAAATTATGTTAATCATTTTACTCCTTTTCCGATTTTGCACCCGTTGCTATTTTACACAATTTTTTTTACTTACAATATATATGTATATATGATTATAGTTTTTTTAATTATTATCTAGTATTGTATATTTTGTAATTAAAATGACGTTTTTCTTGTACGCTTTGTAATTGCTAAAAAGATTTTAGTGTAATAATCACTTTTTTCTAGTAATTTTTGTGAGGGTTGTATAAGCTTTGTGTAATTTTTATATATTTTTCTAATTATATAAACATTAAACATTTTTGTATTAAAGAGATATCGACTGGTAATATTGATTTTTATTAGACTCAGTATTGACTGCAAGAAAAACTAAAATTTTAAATAAATTTTAAAAATAGAATAACGATATTGTATTTCAATTACTCATTGTTTTTTATCCTGCATTTAGGAAAATATTTTTTCTTTATTAACTATAATTATTATATTTTTATGTAACTACTTATTTAGTTAAATATTACTTAAAACAATTCCAAATAAATAAAAATAATATTTTATTTAATTAATTTTATAATTAAATTAGACATTTTAATAACTAATTATGTTTAATTTTTTATTGTTATTATTGGTTTTTTATTATTATATTTACTACTTTGAATGTTTAATGGAAACATTTTTTAGCAGTAGACATTTTAGCAAAGCCAAATGTAGGCTTGCATTTTGTGCGTTACGGGTAGACCACCCTTGTATTAAATATAATTAAAATTTGGTTATTTACATCTAGAATAGGAGTTATATATAATGTTATATATATGTTTTAAACATTTCTTGGTAAGAAATAAATTTTGTTAATGTGAATCTTTTTTAGATTTTAAAGCTAAAAATTAATATATTTTATAAACAAAAATAAATTCAAACATCTTAGCAGCTTAAGCAGTTGTCGGTATTTAAATCTGTTTACATTCACACATTATATATAATGTAATATGATGTAATTAACTTTGCATTAATGACTACACAAACATATACATATAAGATATGCCTATGTTAAATCAAAGTTATATTTAATAAAATTACACAAAATGGGTTTTAATTTGTAAATGTAAACAGATTTTAATTTTAACAACTGCTTAAGCTGCTATTATGTTTAAATTTATTTTTCTTTATAAAAAATATTATTGTTTACCATTATATATATATATATATTCTTTATATGTTTGTGACTAAAGAAAGTATAAGAAATGAATTCATCTCACAGTTTACGTTTTTTATTATTATTTTTTGGTATTATATAGGGAGCCCAATATTTAATTTTTTTTAAAGAAAAATATTTCTTAAATTATTATAATTTTTATTTTATTATATGTTATATGTATTATTACTACCGTTTCAAAAACTAACGCAAACATTTATAAGAGCATCAAATCTAAATTAATTTGTACAATTGTTTTTTGTAAAAACACATATTTGGAATCAAAAATAATGTAAAATGCAGAGTAGTTTTTTTGTATATACTTAAAAATATTTTTAAAAAGTCTGAGTTGCCTAAAATAGAATATTGTAAAAAGTACTTCTACATAACTGTGGATAATAAGTTAAAGGTACATAAAGTTTATAATTATTAGCCTATTATTATTTTGTGTCCCTAATTTTATTTAAAAATGAACAATGAGTAATTGCTAAAATTAATGTTATATGCATTTTTATTTCATAATAATTATTAAAATAAAAATTTAATTATTTTATTTTATATAAATAAAATAATAATAATAAAAAATTTTTTCAATTATATAAATATTTTAAAACAAATCAAATAATTTATTATGAGCGTTTAACCTTGAAATTCCGCTCATCCGATTATTTCGCTTTTTGTTTGCGTTGTCTACAAAATGGACAATAGTGGTAAAAAATGTTTTCGTCTTATCGAAAATGAATAACGTGTCATCAAATAATTTAAAATAAAGGATTTTTACTGAAAACGTTAGCGAATTTATACAGAGTTTACCAGTTAACATTATTAATGTTTAAAAGACGCGGAATTACAACAATAGTAGAAGAAAACGTCTAACAACTAGTACGGATAATCAGAAAATTGTAATAAAATTATAATAAACATTTTTTTAAAACAAAAACTGTTGAAACAATTTTACTTATTCCGCTATCGAAA
The DNA here is from genome assembly GCA_025895645.1 of Cardicola forsteri. Lineage (NCBI taxonomy): Eukaryota > Metazoa > Platyhelminthes > Trematoda > Strigeidida > Aporocotylidae > Cardicola > Cardicola forsteri. The sequence continues at coordinate 396,521 of JAKXYG010000828.1, read as the reverse complement.
ACAGGGCAATATATTCTGGTTTAACTTTTAAATCACCAAAAGTTAAACCATGTATTGCTAAAAAAAGAATGATATATTCGCTTTTTGTAAACTACAAAGTGAACAACACATTTGTTATTGGCGTTTGATATACTTTTCTGATAAATTAATGTTTCAGGACAAACCATGTATTTGCCTTTAAAAACAAAGTGTAGTATGAGTGAAGTTTTTAAAACATTTTCTCCCGGTTGTTATTAAAAAAGCCCACCTTTGACATTTAATGTGTTCGTTTGGTATAAAGTATAATCAATCAGTCAATTTAAAAATTATATCCGGTGCCTTAAATAATCAAAACTTTGTTTTAATTATGAAAAATGGTTTCCATTATAAAATGTAGCACACATACATGAGCGTTATTACTAATTTTTCAGGACAGTGCTACACGTCATATGTCCAAAAAACTAACATCAAATTTATTTAGATTCACTTTATTTTTTACATTTACAATTAGATAATAATAAAATCAAAAAGTTATCATTTAATTAATTACCACTTTACAACCCGGACATTAATGTTAATAAAAATATTATTAAAACAACAATATATAAACACTTTCATTAACAACATTCCAAAACGCGTAGATCAGTTTGTTCCGAAAAAAGCAATTACATATATTATTAAACATCTTATTCAACTTTGTAATATCTCTAATCTCTCTCATTCAGTAACTAAAAAATTGCATGTAAACTGTTTTTTATTAATTTTTGATGTTATAAACCATGTTAATTATTTTATTCCATTTTTTATTTTGCACCAGTTAATATTTTATACATTTTTTTATTAATTACAATATATATGTATATACAAATATAGTTTTTTCAATTATTATATATTATAGTATACTGATAATTAAAGTGACAATTCTCTCGTACTAGAGATGTTTTAGTTAAATAATTATTTTTGCGGTTATTGTTGTGATAGTAATATTTTCATTATTATACAATTTTAATAATCTACTAAGGCACATTTTTTATAAACATACGTAAAATGACTAAATGCTGTGATTCAAATAGCTAAAATTGTATTAAATAAATACATTTAAGAGTTTCATGTTTGTTACCAAATTAATGTACTCACGTTTAAATTGTGCCGGGGTGGTCTAGCGGTTTAGCGCTCGAATTTGGACCTCGGTGGGCATGGGTTCAAATCACACTACCGGCACTAAAGTGCGGGCCCATGTTCGGCTTCGTTAAAATGCCCACTGCTGAAAGATGTTTCTAGTAAAACATTCGAAGTAGGAAACATAATAATAATAATATTAATAATAATATTTCTCTTAGAAAACAATAAGCCATTTACATTTAGAAAACATGTACAAACAAAAAGTAACTAATTTTTAATTATAAAACTAATTATTACACTATAAATAATTTTAACAATAAACATAACATTAATTTTGTTTAAATTATTACATTTCAGTTAACATCCAGTTTATCAAGGTACAACTCAACTTTGTACAGTGGAGTACAATGCGTTTTTGTTGGTTTTTTCAAACATGTATATATCAAAAAAACTTGTGCAGCAAATGAATATAAGTCATTACACGGTGTGAGAGCTACTGCAATTTTAAACTTATACAATTCTGAAAATGCCAATTTAAATACTTTTACATTTAATCAAGTATTAACAGAGGGTTATTATTTTTTAAATATAACCAATGGAACTAAATTGCTTTATACGGAAGTTAAATGTACGTTTATTTCTGTTTTGCAAAATTTTGTTATAATTAATGGATATAAATAATAAATTAAATAATTATACAAACTACTTATATTCACTTTTTACAATTATTTATTTATTTCAAATTATTGTTTAAATTGTTTTTATTTTATAATTGATCAGTAGAATTGTTTTTTTAATTTAAATACATTTATTTTAAAATAATAATATTATATAATAATATTTTTGTTAATTATAAAATTCTAAAAAAATATATTTTATAATCGAAATATATTATAAAAATTTTGTTAAAATTAATAAAAAATATGTTAATTATTAAGAGTTCAAATTAAAACCATAAAATAATCATTATAAATTTTGAATTAATAACTTGAAACTCAAACAAAACAAATTTGTTATTTACGTATGTGCCATATTTTTTTATGTATAATTATGCATAATTACACAAACTAAATGTTTTTGATAAATTAATACATGTTTGTTGATAGTTTAAAGTAAAAGTAAAATGTATTAAATATAATATAAATTATTTTAATAAAAATATTTTTTTTACAATATATATGACCAAATGGTGTGATATTTGCAAGTAAATTATATCTATTTTTAACAAAATATCTTTTTTAAAATTTAATAATATATAATTAACAATTATTTCTTGCAAAAATACATTATATTGCATTATATTTTATTTTTTTTTATTTTAGCATCAATGACCGACAAATCTTCAACAACCAATTCAATTTATATGTCATACGTTACTGCAGGTTAAAAAAAATTAAAAATTAATAATAAATATATGTTTGTTCTCTAAATGTTTACCATTTACAAATGTCTAATTTTAAACCATTTTTGCTGGTCTCTTAGGCGGCAAACGTAGATTTTGACCAAGAAATTTTCTTCGTCTAATTGTAATAATGTTATGTAGTAAACAAGAGTGAGTTCTTCCCTTGACCTCATCATTTGAGACGTAATTGCGCTAGGTTTTTTTTTAATTTAAAGATACCGCCGATGAAAAACATTCATCATCTTATCAATCTTGTCTTTGTTGTTATATTTTGCATCATTTTTGGAGTTTTACTGAGTAGACCAATATTATTTTCAGAATCCAAATCTGTTAACCTGCCATGGTTCCGTTTAATACCATAAGTCAAAGTATTTATAGATTGAGTGATTATTAAATCATTTACCAGAAGAATCAAAAACGGTGACAAAATACGTAGTAGACGTACTCCCGTAACAATTTCAATCATAACAGTATGACCACATTGTTCAAACACAGCGATTTAAATTTTGGTATGGCGAATGCATAATATTTACATACTTTAATGGTATTTTGTAAAACTTAACAATTTTCCATAAATATTGTTAATGAACACTGTCGAAAGTTTTTATAAAATTGATTGTAAGTGATTACTAGACATTTTGACTTTGCTCAATAATGTTAGGGAGGGTCAGTATTGCTTAAGCAATTTAAAATTACTTTGCAAAACACCTTACCAGGAACAGTCAATAATATTATTTATTATTGCAATTGTTTAGATTTCTTTTTTCCCGCTTTATTGTTTTTCAAACTTTAAATTGCATAAATCTCTTGAGTTACCGAAATGTTATTAATACATATTTCCAGATTTTGCGTCACATTCATATCATTATCAATATCAAAATCTTTAGGGGATTTGGCATGGGCTGATTTAGTTGTTTTTTAAATGTTTTATCTATCAAGATAAATGTTTATCATTTGTTAAAACTAAAAAACCATTTTTTCCTTTGATTGAAATATCAGTATTCTTTGTAAGTCCCAACAGTTTTTTTTACAATTTTATACAGAGTCTTGAAATAACTTTTTGCTGCAGTTTTTTTGTGCTTTTTTGCACCTGGTTTCTAATCAATTATTTTTATCATTGCAGCAATTTTTATTTACCTGTTTATTTAATGTTCTATATTTATCATCAAATATTTTTCAGATAACATGATTGCTAGATCAATCTTTCGTTAATTTTTTTTTCTTTTTGAGATTAAGTGAATTCCATAAGACTAATGAAATCTATTGTTTCTTTGTAGAGCAATATCTTTTACTCAGCACATTTGCTGCATAGTTTGTAATTGTTTTACAAAACAATTTCTATTGCTCGTTAGACTTTTCTACATTTTTCATATTTTAAAATGTATTTTTTAAGGAATTGTAAAATTGATTTGAGATATTTGGCTGCTTAAGATTCTCACTCGAAAATGGATGTAATCTTTTTTGTGATTTCTATTGTCTTTAATTTTCCAACAACAAGAAGCAAGATTTGCACCGCGATATGCACGAACATCTTGTAATAAAGATCGCCATTTTGTGCTGGTGCAAATGTAGTCAATCTCGTTTGCTGTTTTTCTGTCGGAAAAAACCCACGTTCTATTTTTGTGAGTTAAACAAGTATTGCCAACACTTATTCCACAAAGTTGTTTAACGTCAGCAATTTATAGCCATTATTATTTATGCTATTAGCATAGCCATGTCATCCAATATTTGAGAAGTATCCATATTTATCTTTTTTTAATTTCGCATTGAAATCACTAAGCAATATTTTGATGTCTCTTTTGGGCACATCATCTAACAAATTTTGTAATTGATTATATAATTTATCTTTTTTTGTTCTTCTCAGTAGCCTCAGTAAAAACATAGACTTGCACAATTGTTCTGTTTGCAAATCTAGTGTTAAATCTGACTGAAATTATAAGAAATTATGCAAATTAACGAATGAGCTTCTTTTCGGTTTTTACTGAACCCTTTCATCTGTGTAACTTTGTCATCCAGATACGTGCGGGAACGGCGTTTTCTTATTGTAGCAGTATAATTTTTTTACAGAGACCAGTTTGCTAACCTTGCGCTCAGACCCTAAAAATTATAAATAAAGTAAAATTATTAATATAAAATACGTTAGATTTAAAAAAAACACAGAATATTTTTATTACCAAATTATTAATTGAATAATGAAAAACAGTGTTTAATAAATAATGTAATTGCTTTTCTCTTTAACTACTTAATGAAAGCGGTTTGGAATGTTGTCAATAAAATTGTTGATCTATTATTGTTTTGTTTTATATTAAACAAAAAGTGAATACAATTAAACAAATTCTCAATTTTAGTATGCTTATTGCAATTACGCTTTAGCATACTAAGAAATGTTTAATAACAATTACGTCCGGATTGTTAGGTGATAATTAAATAAAATATTTTTTTTGGTTTAGCTCTGGCCTAAATATAAATATAGAACAAATGAAGTAATCCTAGATAAATATGACATTACTTTTTGGACGTATGACAGAGCATTTTTTTGAAGAATATTAGTAATATCGGTGACTGTGTTGCATTTCATGTTGAAAAAATTTTTTATTAATAAAACAATTTTTTTACTATGTTAGGTACCGGGTGCCATTTACCAATTGATAGGTTTATTATATTTAATACCAAACCAACACATCATTTGTCGAGGGTGGGCATTTTTCTAACTACCAGTAGTAAATGTTTTAGGAACTTAGATTTCCATAGTAATTTATTTTTGTATCTAAATGGTTTATCTCAAAGTATTGTTTCGTTAGCAAAATATACAGAGCACCAGTCTTTGTTTAATCTTACTGTTAATTATAATTTAAAATTTTTAATAGTTTAAATTACCAAAAAACGTTTTTTTTAAAAGAGTAATAATTATTTATAAATATATTTTTAAGCAATTACATTTTAATTTTAATTAGCATTATGAAGTTACAATTAGATCAAGATAAATGTATAAAATTTAGCTACTAAACGTTGTTTATTTTTAATGAAATCAAGCATACAAATTATCAATAAACCAATTACTATAAAAATTATGTACATTTAGCTTATTCTCCACATGAGCGTTGTTTTAAAATATGTTATTTTTGTCAAATCAGCATTTTAAAATAAATTTTGCAGAGTTAATATAAGGTATTTATTAAGGATTTTAAATTATTTTAAGATCTTATTATTTAATTTTACATAAAAATAATTGGAAATACAAAATTAATTTTGAAATATTTTATAAACTTTTAACACTAATTTATTTAGAAGTTGTATATATATATACATTATTTACAGGTTCCAAACAATTAACATTAAGTCAGTCTAGTAATGTTACAACATCCATCACTGAGAAAACTCCAGGTAAATTAATTTTGTTTTTTAATGCAACATTTATTTAAATATAGTTTTCATTAAAAAATAAGCAATAAATTAATTGTTAATATAATAAATTATGTATTATTTGTTTTACAAGTAATGTGTTTTTACATATTTTTAACTAACTAGCGTAAAATGCAAAATTACCATTTGTATCTCAAAAAATAAATATAAATAACAAAGTGTTATAGTAGTGCATAACGCTATAATTATGTCATCAAATTATGCATTGTTTACACTTCAAGTATACTGACTGTATTGTTAATATAATACATAAATTAATATTGCACAAAAAATTTATTTTATTAAAATAGTTCTATAAAATTAGTAATAAATAACATTTACTATCACATTAATCTCATATGTTTGTTTTCATGTTTATTTCTATAAATTGCCCCAAGAATTGCCATAAATGTAACAAAGTTTTTGTTTATACTGATGGTCAACCATGACATTAATTTTTCTAACCTGATTTCAGTAGAAGTTTTGTTTCTTTTAATGGGTAAATATTTATTTGACTTTGTACACGTTATTTTTGTCTTTAAACAAAAGAAAAATATCACTAAGACGTGACATTGTAATTTGCATCATTTTAGTGTCTTAATTAATAAACTAATATTATCTGCAACGTTTAAATCTGTTAATGTGTTATAATTCACGCTATAAGATAAATTATTTATAGACCAAGTTATAGTAATAACAAATATTAGAAAAAAACAAAAATAGTAATAAATTACATTTTAATGTAATTTTATGATATTATTGAGTACTTTTATTCAAACACAATGTGTTAAGCTTTGGTAATATAAACGCAAATGTTTTACATTTTTAACGGTATTTTGTAAAACGTATCAATATTTTACACAAATTTATAAAAATACTGTTAAAAGTTATCACAAATAAACTACATTTGATTGTAAGGAATTGATTAAAGAAACTCATATGCCAGTATACCACTTTCATCTTTGAACATTACTGTCGTTACCTTGTTTAATCTTTCTGCTTTATTATTTTTTAACTTTTGAATTGTATAAAGTAATTCAGGATTTCAGGATTTTTCACGAGTTGAGTAGGCCAAAACGCCTTTTAGTACTCGGTTCTCAAATTGTCTCAAATTTTCAGGGGGAAAAATGAAATGGATGGTGAGGTAAGGGGGATTAGTGACAGAAAAAATATTTGAAATCAAGATAAAATCAAGGTAGATAGTGGAAGTTAACAATTATAGAAAACGAGCAAAAATTATAAATATGCAAAAATAATAATAAAACAAGTTACGTATTACAATGCAAAAACACTGCAATAATCATCAAAAAGAAGAAAAGAGAAAAGGATGAATAACGCTCCAATGGACGTGTAGCGTGACGCGCGCCTCACCTCGCATATTTCTAGTTCTTTAATCATATTTTTATACTTTTCATTAAGTATTTTTTATATAAACGTTCCGTTAAATTAATTTTTATTTAATTATTTTTAAAACTAATTAGATTCCTACTACATATGTTGTACAATCTGTAATTGTTTTTTTAAACATTATTTGTTGTTTATTTGACGTTTTTACAAATTTAATTTTTTTAAACAAATACTAGAATTGGTTTGAGATATTTGACTGCCTAAATTATTGTTTTTAAATGTTTTCACGCTATCAAATTTGTTACTATTGTTTCCGTTAAAAGAAACTACGTCGCCTTGGCCATATTTTTGTGAGCAAAATTGTGATGCAAACATTCATTCAACAATGGCTGTGTAACGTCAACAATTTAAAACTATTGTCATTTATACCAATATTAAATACAAAAATAAATTATTTTATTTTATAAATAATCAACAAATTTGTTTAAATATTATAAATTATATTGAATTTCTAACAAGACATATGTTAAACGCCATATTATAAATACTAATGCATAAAAATATGTAATGTATTAAATAATTCTAGTTAATTCTTATTTAAAATAAAAGCTGTCCAATATTTAAAAACTATAAATTTTAATTTATTTTTCTTAGAAAAAACAACATAATAAACGTAAATGAAGTTAAAGTAGCCAATACTGTTTAAACATTTAAACTTTTATGAGCAATAACATTAATTGTTCAAATGTTTAAATCGGTTTTAATTATTATCAATTAAAATGTATAAAACAGTTTTTTGTTATTATTTAAAAATATTTTTCTTAATTAATATAATTTTTTTATTATAAAATAAAATAATTTTTTTATTATAGTGAAGCAGTATAAATGCCTAATAAATAATTCTAATTCTAAAGACTTTTTTTATAACTTATTTAAACATTTCGCTACAATTATCAAAGGAACGCCTTCAATTGTTAATCCTGGTACGTTTTTTGTTTTTTAACTACATATATTATTTTTATATTTCTATTTGGTAATTTAAATGTTTTCAAAAACATTTTTAGCAGTGCACAATAATATATATATATATATATATATATATATATATATATATGTATATATATAACATTTTAATTTTACATTAGTTACAATATCATTTGAAATTGATGCAATATTAACTGAAAATACCAGTTTGACGCCATTGATCTGGTCAACAGATTTAATGAACTATTCATCTACACAATATTTACAACTTTCTTATATTTATTGTCAATTAGTAAGTCTTAATTTATAGTTGGTGTATATTATTCGCTATTAAAAAACAAATTTTATATTATTTTAAATATATGATTTTTAAATTGCTTTTAAATGTTACACTTTATTAAATAGAGCATTTTCGTTTATGGCATATACTTGTAACGTGTTATTAGTTAATAAAAATAATTAATTATTTTTGTTATTAATTTTAAAAGTATTAACATTTTTAAATATAGCATATTTTTAACATTTTAATAAATAATTACAATATTGTGTTTTAATTGAATACCAATAATAAGGCTTAGGAAAAGTGGAAACATTTTTAAAATTTATGTTTGTACATTTTTTTACGATCTAGTTGATAAATTATACCATTATACAAAAATTTAAAAAAACATTAAATTGGTTTGCATATTTTACAATGCTACATTAATTGTAATGTGCATTGTATAATCATATATATATAATATATATATATATATATATATATATATATATATATATATTATTATTATTTAAATTCAGTTAACATCCAGTTTAGCAAAAAGCAATTCAACTTTCTATAACAACACGAACTGCAATTTTGTAAATTTTGATAAAAAGTTGTACACTATTCAAATATGTTCTAATTATCAATATGTAACACTTTATGTTGTACAAGCAAAAGCAACTATGAATTTATTTAGACCAGAAGATACAACATTGAATGCCACTATATTTAATCAAATTTTAACAAAAGGTTATAATTTATTAAACGTAACAAATGGAACCAGATTATTTAATATTGAATCAAAATGTAAGTCAAAAACCAATTTATAATTTATGTTAAATTTTATCGTTTGTATTATTTCACGTAACTTTGATTTAAGAAAACATAAGTAACAACATTGTTTTATATAATTGTATTTTAAATTTTAGTTGATAAGACAGCATTTTAAAAGGTAATCTATTTGGCAATTTTCACTCTAATCGGTTTTTAAAATTATATTTATTTACTATAATAATTTTTGGTTTTCTTATTCTACTCATTAACCTTCCTTTTGGTATTTAAATTTTAGGATTACTGTGTTGTACACGAGTTGAGTAAACCAAAACGCTTTCAGTACTTGGTTTTTAAATTTACTCAAATTTTTACAGAGAAATGTGAAATAGATGGTGAGATAAAGAGGGATCAGCCGCAGAAAAAAATTAAAATTAAAACTATATTAAGGTAAATAACAGTAATAAACAATTATGAAAAAAGCAAAAATTATAAATATTAAAGTATAATAAAGCAAGCTACGTATCATAATGCAAAAATAATGCAAAAACAACATAATAACTTTTTTTTTTAAAAGAAAGAACCAAACAATTTAAATAAATGGACTTATAACGTGACGCGCGCCCTATTTTGAGATAATAATAATAATAATAATAATAATAATAATTCTATTTGACAACACTCTTTTTACTTTTTATTTTCATTGATTATGTTTAATAAATTTTTGATTGAAGATTTGAACTAGATATTTTTTAGTATTTTTACTGAATTAATAAATATTAGAAAAAAATTTAAATAACATATTTGAAAACATTTTACAAATCTTATGCTTAGTATTATGTATGACTTATATTACTAACTGTATACATGACACTAACTGAGTATATATAGATATAATTTTTGAAAAAATATTAACAGCCACTATTATGTTTCTTAAATATTAATATTAATATTATTTATTTTCTACAAAATTTAATGAAATAATAAAATTAAAATAATAACAAATGAAGTTAATAAAAACATTGCTACCATTTTCTAAACATACAATGAATAACAAACAACATTAACATAAATTATTTTAGTATTTAAATCAAAATATATCTAATTTTAATTATAACCAATGCCAACATCAATACCGTTCTACTTTTCAAATAGCCCCTAGTGCAACAATGACAACACGCAGTATGCAATCGTCGTTCCAACTACAGCATTTACTACGACTGCCGTTGCAGTTACCAATGCTTCAGATGTCCCTACAACGCTCAAAACCGCAACCTGTAAGTTTCTATTTACACGCTCGTATGTGCTCATAGTGGTAATTTAATCAATAATTTACAAACAATAGTTACATTTCACACACAATTTCAAAAGTAGTTCAGTTTTCATAAAGCGTTGTTTGTTATTGTTATTGGGTTGTTTATTTTATGTGTGCTTTTGACGTATACGGTAAATGTAGTAAAATACAAAACGGATTGACTTCAACAATCCCAACTAATGTGCAATACAAATACATGTGCTCGTTTAATCCCAAATGTGTTTTTCCAGTAATTACCATTTTATAATATTATGACATTTTAGTATTTCTAAGCAGGCTAAAGAACATACGCTTTCACTCCCTTTGGATACAAGCTTAATGTTAAACAGTATGCATTACTAAATTCATACTATTGTTTTTGTACATCGTTTTATTTATTTTAGTAATATTTTTGTGATTCTGAATAAATTGTTTGTCAAATTCTAAATTATTTCTAATTGTAATGTTACCTTTAGTTGTTTGTGCATCGCATAAATTTGCAACCTGTATGATTTTTTACTCTCTTTATGTGTTTATTTAATGTTTTTATTCAGCATTTTTTTAAAGCTTTATGTATTGAGTAGTTGTTATTTTCTATAATCTTTTATGTTAACTTTTTACAATTTTTCATATATTTATTAACTATATAATTCAATAATTTATTTCGGTTCATTGCTGGAGCTTTTGATACTAATAATATCCATTATTTTGAACAAATTAATGTTGTTTTAATAAACCAAAAATAATAACATTTGTGCAATTTAATATGTGTAACGAACAATTTAGTAATATCGTAATCAACATTTACTTTTTTAGTCCTTTTATGTTGTAGCATAAGTATTTGGATTTTATAATTATAGGTTCTACATTATTAGTCCAGGTAAGCTGGCTATTTATGTTTGCTTTAAGTTACTTAATTTTGTTCCAGGTATATATGTTTGTCTGATTTAATTTGAATGTATTGTTTAGTTCCATTGTTTCTTTTGGATGCTTTGTTGTAAATTTAACAAGCTTACATTTGGATGGATTAAATTGAAACCAATATTAGTAGACTACTGTTTAAATTTTATTAACAAATTTTTAAAATTTTTTTAGATCATTAGTTAAAGAAATCGTTGTGCACAAGACGATATTATTGACAAATTTAAACTAATGTGATAGTTGTAAAACTTGTAGTAGATTTACGTACAGTAAAAATAAAACGGAGACAGTATTGCACTTTGTGAAGCTTGAGTATTATTTTCTATTAACTCTACAATCAATTTGTGTAAACTTTTTTCTGTTTGTAAAATAATTTGGTAGACAGTTCACGATGTAGTCGTGTGTTTTAAGTAGTTTAAAATGTTCATTTAATTTTCTTCTTTATATACTATTAAAAGTAGATTTATAATTCAGAAAGATGCAGTATGTTAAACATATTCCTTTGTCAAGAAATTAAGTAATATAATGAATAAGACTGGCTACACAGTCAAGACTAGAATAATTATTTTTATAAGTAAATTAATTATTATTATTACTAATGTTCAATATTGGCTCAAGGTAGTTAAATATTATTTTCTCAGTTAATATTAAAAACACTGAAATGCATACAATTGGGCTATAGTGTTTTAAATTTGTTAATGGGACAAAAACTATTTTAATAGGTGTGATTCATGAGATACGCCAAGTATCAGCTATTTTACAATTTATAATATATTTGTTTATTATTGTAGATAATGATAGAGCTATTGCGGTCATGCAGAGTTTTAGTAAATTGCAGTTTATTTTATTAGGTTCAAGTAAAATACTTGTTTTACAACATATAAAAAATAAACAATACACACAACCAAATTGATACTAATATTTCTGTATATTTGTTTATTTATTTTAATAAGGTTTTTGCTATTTTAAATAAATTTTATATGTAGATTTAAAACATTTATAAGTACAACCAGAATGCTTAATCGCTAAATATGACCTTGTATTTAACTAACAGGAAAAAAGTAATAAAATCTTGGTAATGAACGTAGCAGAAAACTAAAATAATTATTAATTATTTTCTAGTTTATTATGCAGAATACATTTTGCTTTCTGCATGTGACGTGCATATTTCTAAATATTTAGCGGTGTATGATTAATGTAACCACATTTATTTTGTGCATATATATTTGTGTCTGTGGAATTATTATTGTGTATGTTTTAATTTTTAAAAAGCTCTTAGTGTAACAGTAACAAAACCCGGTGTGCAATCTTCGTTGCTAACTACAGCATTTACTACTACTGCTTTTGTTGTTACCAATGCTTCAGATGTCTCTACAATACTCAAAACCACCGATTGTAAGTTTTTGTTTTTATGCGTTAATAATAAAAAATTCACTTTTATTGTTTTTACTTAAATTCCTCAGTGTCATTAGTTAGTCTTCTGAACATTCATGTTTTATTTCTACATATTTTAAATTATTTTATTTACAATATTGTTTAAATAATAAACAAATGTTCACATTTTTACAATTATTATTATTAAATTCTAGTTTAAACCAAATAAATTGGAAGCTATTTAATATTAGGTTTAAACGTTTTTAATAAAATTAATGGCTAAAACAATTAATATTTTGTGATTTTATATTTATAATTTAGTACATGGAAAATTACTCTTTTTTATTAATCCTAAAATTAAACTATTTGTTTTTGTACAGTAATAAAATATATATTAACCTGTTTAATTTGTATAATTTGTTTGACATTAGCATATATTTTTATAAATTGTTTTATTTTCTAATTAATCCTTTAACAATAACGTTTTTACAAAGTCAAGATTAATAGGCCTATACCTAAACTATACAAGGTCAAAATTAATGAAATGTTATTAATTAAGTTTTAGAACATTATTTAATAATATTAAACACAATTACGTTTTACTTAAACATACGTCAAACATTACCTTAGAAGTATTAATAAAAATAGATTATTAGTAATATAAAATTCTAATTTAATTATTTTTTTTATTTCTATGTTATGTTTGCTACTATGAATGTTTTACGAGAAACATCTTTCAACAATAGACATTTTAGTGAAACCAAATGTGGGCCCGCTTTTTAGTGCCGGTGATGGAATTCGAATCCATGCTCATCGAGGTCCAAATTCGAGCGCTGTACCGCTAGACCACCCTGACAAAATGTTAAAAAAAGCAAATTGCTTGTTTAAAAATAAATTATAATATAAAAATGTGTGTACATATAGACGGCAGATAATAAAAGGTAAACCTCTTTTATATTTTAGGTAATATTCTTTGTTTATCATAATATCTTCTAAGTTTTCAAGTTATGACTCCTTCTGTTTTTAACTTAATGTTGTAAAATTTAATTTTTTACAACAAAATTTAATTTATTAATTTAATTTTTTTAAAGTTATTTGTATTATGTTTTTAAAAAACTAAGAAAATTATCTTAAAGTTTGCGTTTTCTGAAGACAATTGAAAACTTTAAGTTTTGCTAGTTAAGGATTTTGAAATTTATATAATTAAAAATAATTTTTTTTACTCGTCTTATTTCGCAATAAAATTGGACTGGACTTGACATAGTTACTCTAATTAAAAGAATGGAAAAGACGTCCATGTTTTTAAAATAGAAACCAACAGTGAGTTTTATTACTGTGTATTGAAGCGAAACCGTGAAGAAGACAAAAGATTTGAATTTAGCAATAAACGTGCTTTAGTTATTTATTAGTAGTGTTTCTAGTAACTAATTTCTTTGGTATAAATAGACTTACGTTTTGGTAGATAATTATCCAGACAAAAAAGTATTTTGTTTTTTTTAATAATGTAATCCAAATACATTTTATCACATTGTGTTTGTTTTTTGTATATTACAAAAACATTTACGTTAATGCTAACGGTTAAATATTATCTAAAAAATTAAAATTGGTTGTTGGTTTTATTAACGTCCTAAGTTACTGCGTGTAATAGGATTATCGCAAATCAAAAATTATTTTAAACAATAATCACATCTATTGCAATTGCAATATTGTGTTATAATACTTAACTGTCAATTTATTGGTAAATCAATAGGCATGTGTAACGTTATAGACTGCTAAGCACATAACGGGTATTTTATGTAATTCTCACATCATGTGATAATGTAAAACTAACATCTTAGTTATTACAGTTATTACATTACATAGATATTACTTTTTTTTAAATAAGTGGTTACTAAAAACAATATCCCTTAATACGGGAATAGTAAACATCAATAAACTAAAAGTCCCAATATGGTTGTCACTAAAATGCATGTTCAGTTAAATGGCACTTATTAAATTGTAACAAAGACCAACATAATTTATAAAATACGATTCCTTGTCCCATGTTTATTATAAGCATTAGTAATTTTGAAACCTCAATAATAATGTCTTCACAAATAATAGGAAAAACATTTTTTTTAATGGATAACACGTACTTTACTGATAATTTTTAATTTAGCATTTCTACACAATTGTTTTTTTATTAATATTTTTACACAGGAATTATGCTTTTTTATTAATTACCGATTTCAGTTGCTACTATAATCTGTAAATTTTACACTTTGTTACGTATATCACGCTTAAAGATGCTTCTAATAAAACAATCAAAGTGATATACAATAAATAATAAATAAATAAAGTATAAAAAAATTTATTTTATGTTTAATAGAGCGATTATTTATTATTTTATTATTTTATGTTTAGCGTGTAGATATGTCAACTTAATATATAGGTTGTCTATAGGTTGCTTATATTTTTGATAGTACCTACATGGAATAGTTGCTAAAACAAATGCTAACTAACCCATTGCACTTTTATGTGACAACTATTCAGACAACAATTGTGTTATTTATTTAAATAAACAAAATTTTATTTTCCTTAGCTACTCTTATTGGTCATGTGAAACCGACTTTTATCAAATTCTAATTTACAGCTATTTGTTAAAACATAATTACCTAAATACTTTATGTATTTTTTTTATTTCACACAACCTGAAACTTATGTACTGCCCTAGAATGATTACATTTGTATATCACTAAGTAGAAATAAAAAAATTTTAATGGTTTAAAAACATTTAGTACAGATAATTAGTAATGCAAGTGTATATTTTTTCAATATATATATTCCGACATAACTATGCTTTTATATCATGCTGAATTTTAAGTATGACCGAATAATTTGAACGTTGAGTTGAATATAGAAATGTATTAAACACATACTAATATAATATATAATAATAAGATAAAAGACTGTTTGAACATACGGTGAGATAAAACGTCCTTATTTCTATTGTCCAAATTATTTGCATTTACTAAAATTTGAAGCAAAAATTACCAAATATTTTTATTCTTATATCAGCTTCAAGCTGTCAGAGTTTTGGTATTTTAAGTTTAAATAAACGACATGTATATTCATCTGGAATGAAATTACTATAATTAAAATACAATGCTGTTTGTTTTAAATTATATAGCATTAGTAATATACTTATAGATTATAGTTATGTAACATCAACTCACTGTGTTAACAAAACACTGTTTGATACAATATATGTAAACTATAAGCTATTCTCTCCATCGATTTATCAATTTTTATTTTTATTTATGTTTGCTACTTTGAATGAGAAACATCTTTCAGCAGTGGACAATTAGCGAAGCCAAACATGGGCTCGCATTTTAGTGCCGGCGATGGGATTCAAACCCATGTCTATCGAGGTCCGAATTCGAGCGCTGTACCGCTAGTGTTATTGCAATGCATGTACAATGAATCAAAGAAGTTTTGGTATCAGTTATTTTATTTTATTATGAAACAAGGGTTAATTTTTTGAGTTTAAAGTACAAAATTAATACCGAACTGCATTTATTTTATTAGAGTAAAACGTTAGTCAATAGTAAATATTTATTGCAGTAGTTTTACATTGTACATTTTTGTTCTATGCATAGATCGTTTATTTTGTACAGCAATTATAATGTAATTTTTTTCAGTTGTTAAAGTGACACGTTAATAAACGGAATATTGTCTACTATTTATTATTATTAGTATTATTATTATTGTTATTATTAAACTTTAATATCTCACAAGAAATACATTTAGCGTAAAATACATTTTTACCATCAATATAAAAAACTAGTAGTACAAATAATGGGATCAAAATGAAATAGAATGTCATATGTTAATGAATATAAATATAGTGAATATAGTATGCATGTGATTTCTAAAAAAATATTCAAAATTACTATACATAGACTGAGTCATTATAAGGCACACTTGTTACTTTATAATGTGAAATGTCTAAATTAGTTCAAATAAATGCGTGGGTGGAACAATTCATACTTTGATTCTGGATTGGTTAATATTCTGTATAAGTAAGGCAGACAATAATTTTTGTATGGATTAGTTTTGACTTTCATATGCAGGTAAGTTCTTCTTGTATTTACAAAAGCTTTAAAATTGTTAAGTAAATAAAATGTGTAAATCAGATTGGAATCGAAAATTATAAACAATGATGCTTTAATTTAACTAACAATATTACAAAGTAAAAAATTCACATTCGACAAAACATTTTAGTGTCACTCCAATGATCTTTAAAATATCTACAATTAATAATTTAACAACTTTAATAAATAAATAAAACTATTTTTTTCATAAATTACAGTTTCATTTTAATATTCTAACAACTTTTTTACCTTCAGTAGATAATAAAATCTTATTTTCTATTGACTGTTGTGATTTTATCGACATGCCTACTGAAAATGGACATATACACACTAGAACAATTTCTATTGGTCAAAATTAATATCATAAAATTTTATAATTTTTAACATCTGCCCACTAAAACATTGTTTTTATTAAATGTTACTAGCTATAATGTACTACATTGTATTTTGAAATTAAATAATATATAAAACATTTTAACAATTTTAGTGCTACTTGAAAATTACTAATTACAATATATTTTTGTAAAATTATACATTTATTATATCAAAAATAATAAGTTTCAAATATTTTTATAAATATTTTTTTTATATCTTCTAAAATTTATTCTAGAAATAATTTTAAAATAAACTGTTTAATATTTATGGACTACGTAACACACTTTTGTAAAAAAAACCTTACCTTCCATAAACTGTTAAACAATTTTATACATGACCAATCATTTTCTATATTGTTATTTTATCATATAATACTAGTAATGCAGTATAGTATGTTGTAAATGTTTTTTATCTCAATTATTATATCCAGTTTTTTAATACAGTTTTTTAATAACTGTTTGTGTCTTTTATTATGTTGTATTATTTAATATTGCATATGTTGCATTAGTTAATACATATGATTATAATAATGTATGTGCATTATATATATATATATATATATATATATATATATATATATATATAGTAATTATATGTTGTAAAATAATGTAATGGTCATTTATTAATGTATTAATGTATATTGATTGTACTATTTTGTTTTATAGCTACTATTTGGACAGTTACATTAGTTGTCTATATATTTACAGAACATTAACACCACTGCATTTAGTACAACTGCCATTAGAGCTAGTAACAATTTGACTATCTTTATTACGCTTGTGACAGCATTTTGCAGATTTTTCATTGTTGTTTTATTGTTTGATATTACAACTTTAATTATTACAAATAAATCAATATTTGTAAATTATTGCTGTCTGATAAAACATATGCAATAACATATATTGTGCTGTTTTAATTTTGTGTAGTACAAATTATACAATAATTTTAGTTGCAAAATTTAATGGATTCTTTTAAAAAGTAGTATTTTTGTTTGAATGTGTAAATATTAACTGTAAACTTAATTTTAATGCATTTTGGTAAATTTAACAATTGTTTTAAATAAGTTTAAAAAATTTATTTTTACAAAAGTAATGTTAGAAATAGTTAAATTCACCTTGTTTGCTTACAAGTTGACGATTAAATACTAGAAGGACTTAAATCTAAAATGCTGTTATTTTTTATTCAACATTACCTAACTTTATTGACATTAATATTATGAAAAATAATTCTGGTATAATCAACCAAAACATATATATACATATCAAAATTGAGAACTTATTAAGTTTCAGTCAGTATTTAAATGTAAATTTAATGTGGTCAATCAACAACCTAACTATCAGCATACGAGACCATTCTACATAGGTGATTACAAAAATAATAATCACGTTTAGAGCAAACTATATATATATATATATATAATATTATCTGCAAAAAAAACACTGTAATTATAAAATACAACAAAATTCTTCTTAAAAATAAAATAAAATATCTTTGTTTATGAAAAATTAAAAACAAATATACTTAATTTACTATAAAAAATAAATTTTATATAAAAAGGTTAAAAACTTTAAAAAGTTAACAATTGAAGTAGAAATTACTTTTATTTATCACTTTTCCCAGCCGTTTTAAAGCTAAAACTAGTAAAAGTTCAATAAAATCATTTAAAACTTGATTTTTTTATAATTCATATGATATTCTTTATAATTAATACGTTAATTTATATCTTGTTAACCTACTCTTTAATAAACCCAAAACACAATTGATAACATTTAAATCCGGATTGTAGAGAATCAAACAAACAAATTTCTATTTTTTTTGTTTAACAATATTTTTAAAGTTTAAATAAGTTAAACCTACGGTAAATAGTAAATTATACTAAAAAACATAAATTACATACTATAAAATGTATTCATAAGTATGATTTTGACCATGGTTTTACTTATTTAAAGCGTCTTGTTAAAGTATTAACTGAAATCATTTGTAAATGTATTTTATAAATTTCTTACTAATCAAATAGTGGTTATTATAAATCCATGTTTGTTACTTTATACGTTTTGTCACAACTATGTGGAGAAGATACGTATGCACCTTATTTTGCAAAATATTTGTAAACTCTGGCACAATTTACATCATACATGACTCTCAACTAATAAATCTAAAATTTGTAAAATTAATACACCTTTTTTAAATAGTCTTCTTCTAAAATGATATAAGATAGCTTTTGTACTATTTACAAAATTTCACTAGTCTCAATCTTTGCTTACAGCTCAATAAAACATGTAATACAGAATATTTTCAAATCAAAATTATTAAATGTATCAACATTTCTAATATCCAATATCACATATTTCTACATTTTCTATTTTTACTGCCACTAAATTTAATTTTTAAGCCATATTTAACTTCTTATAAATGAATTTATTTAAAAAAAATTAATTTTTTATATATTAGACAGAGTTCAAATAACGAAAATTATATTTGCTAGACATACGTGTAAAATAAGCAAAAAAATTAAATGTGGCAAAATCCGACGTAACCTACTTAACCTACTTAATATATTTTTTAGAAAAAAAAATTGTTTTAGCTATTTATTATGTAAAAAAAATATTAGCGTTAAATAGTTATTACAATTTTAAAATGTTTAAAAAATAGTTTTTATACATTTTATTATATAGTTTTTTTTATAATAAAAGCATAATAATTAGTCAAAACTTTTATATAGTATTTTTTATGTATTCTTTAATTGTAAAAAATTGTTGATTAATGTTGATTATGCAAAAGAAAATATTTTTAAAATTTTAGTATATAGAAAATATGTATACATGTATTAATGCTTTAGTTATTATATACGTTGTCAAGTGACATTTAAATAAGTTTTTAATAATAACAAACGTTTATATATATATATATATATATATATATATATATATATATATATATATATATATATATATATATATATATATATATATATATATATATATATATATATTGTAAAATTTGTAGTACAAATATTTAATATGTAACATTTGTATATATTTTTTATTTATAATAAAAATAAATCTTATTTAATTTTCTTGTCATTATAATCTTAAGTATAATGTTTAACATAATAGCAGTTTTTTTCAATTATGAAATTATATCTATTAATTTTTAGAATATATATGTTGCAATGTATTAATAAATTGTAATTCAATTCTAAAGTTTATTCTTTTAATAATTGCCTTATTTAATGTGTAATTGAGTGATATTAATTTTAATGCATTTTCTGAATATTTTAGTTTTGTTTAATGTCTAAATAAAAACAGTTTTTAAAATTTTGAGTTTTTATTATTCCATGAATAATTATACAAACCATTATTTAAAATGTTTTTCATTTTTACATTTAAAACATATGTAATAGTAATTTTAACAACAATAAAATCTACGAGTCTTTCAACAAATGTACGTACGTCTACCACATTATCAACAACAACAACAACAACAGTAACAACAACAACAGCAACATCAACAACAATATTAGCAACAACCACATCAACAAGGACAACAGCAACAGCTCAAACCACAACTGTTAAATTTGTCAACGAAGGTTGGTTTTTAAAATAATTGAATATTTTTACCATGTAAAAATAGATCACTTAACTTTTTAAGAAATATATTCTAATGCTTGTTTACGTATAAATTCTTTAGATTTTTAATGTAATTTGTAAGAAGTATTACTGAAAATAAACTTATATATTTTGTGATGTATTGTTCAATATAAAATTAAATGTTTTAATCTGCATTTAATATAATAGTAATATCAATTTTTAATTTAACATTTATATCATACTACTATAAACAGTATAATATTTAATCAAGTTAATAGTAATCTAGATTATGTTAAATTAAACCATCAAGATTTATTGAATTTATTAGCATTCAAGAAGAAAATTGAAAAGTATTGTTTTGTATGCAGTTATTTAAATAATTATAAACTTGAAATATTATATAATGAATTGACGATTGTATGTCTTTACAAATAAAACATTCATCCTATTGTAGACCCAGTAATATTAATCGATTCACGTTTAGAGAAACAACTTTAGCAATTAATTAAGAAAATGTCATCATTTTTATTGTTAGATACAGTAATATCAATATATTACTCACAGATAAACACATGAAAGTGCTATAATTTAACTCCAAAACCCGTTTTTAATTTAAACTACTGAGCACTCATTACTGGATAATATGTAAATCAAAGATTTAATATTCATAATTCTAATTAAAAAATAAATTAGGACACATATTGATCTATATACAACACTAATTATTGTTTTTATTTTTGTTTAGTTTTCGTTGTATTTGCAATTGTGGCTACCTTATTTACTCCCAATTCGCAGGAATATATAGTTTGGAACAACGATTTAGCCAATACTACCTCAACAGCATATATTTCGTTGTCTGTTACGTATTGTTCAAATGTACGATTGGGTGCATTCTATTTATTTTTATTTATTATTATTTTTACTGCTTAAATGTTGTGTAGGAAACATGTTTTTTGGCAATTGGACATTTGGCGAAATCAAATAAAAGCTTGCATTGGGTCCCAATAAAAACACGCAAACTCACGAACACCCAAGATTTACTCAAACGTTGTATCACTAGACAACTCCAGTGTTTACTTTTAAAATTAATTAAATTTTTTTTTTCTATTTATAAAATTTGCATTTGTTTTTAGTAATTGATATATGACGCAATAACTATTTTGTAAAATTAAATGTATAATAAAATAAAAAATTATTTGAACACTGTATAGTAGCTTAAATAAAACAATTAACATTAAATATCTTTAATTCATAACTTTTAAACACTAAAAACTTTTTTTTTAAATTTATTTTGACAGTTAATATCTAGCACAAGAGCAGCTCAACCTACTTTAACGTCGGAAATATTATGTATAAATGTTAAATTTACACCCATTATTATATCGCCCAACATAATAGGCAAAAGACAAGTGACAGATCAAGGAGTGCAAGGTGAAGCAGATATTCAATTGCAAGGAACGCAAGCATCACAATTAACTCAAGACGAATTTAATTCTGTAATTAAAGATGGTTTCACTAAAATAAACAATTCTGTATCACTTACCGGTTTAGCAACAACAAGTAATTTTTTGTTATTTTTTGTTTTTCTTTATTTTAGAACTTTGTTAGACGCACAATGTTTCATTAAATTTGTCGTCAAATTTAACAATCTAACTAATTTTATTTGCAAACAGATTTAAAATATTATTTAAAAAATTAAGATGTATAATACATACTAGGTTTTTAAATCAACCAGGAGCACAATACATCTGTTTTATCCTTATTGGGAATCATCAGCAGCGCATACCTTTCAAGTTTAACACATACATGAACCCACGCTTTACCTGGTGTCAAGCTAGCGCCTTAAACCACTGAGCTACGAGTGGATAATCTTGGACCTGTAAATTTATTATTTCTAGTAAATCTGATCAATTTTAATTGCCCAGTGTCCTAAGTCATCCACCCGTAGCTCTGTGGTTTAAGGCGCTAGCGTGACACTAGGTAGGGCGCGAGTTCAAGTTAATGTGTGTGTTAAACTTGAAAGGTATGCGCTGCTGATGATTCCCAATAAGGATAAAAACAGATGTGCAGTGCTCTTGGTTGACTTAAAAACCTATTAAACTTATTATTCAAGTGAATTTGACAATACTAATATTAAAATTCTAAAAACAAATAATTCCTTAAAAAACCTATTGATATATATTATACTTATCAACGGGTTTTTTACGAGATTATTTGTTTATAGATATGTTATATTTGTATTGTCACATTTTTTACCAAATAATGTTCGTGTAAAACATATGTACATATTTACTTTATTCCAGTTTTATAAATTTTACATGTTTTAAAAATTATTTGTAAATAGCAGCTCATATAATTTTAAATAATAAAAAATACCATTTTTTTTAAATAATTTTAAATCATTCTATAAAGATGTTTGATATTATTTGTATTCAAGGAATTACGCCTTCTATTACATGCGAGCAAACGCAATCTGTTTGTGGAGCACATGCCTCTTGTAAACAAGCTTTTCAAGGAATTCTTTGTGTGTGTAATTCAATGTGGATAGATAACGATTTACAAAATGCTGGACAAAATTGTACTTGTAAGTAATTAGAAATTTTTGTTATTACTCAAATAATTAATCGATTTGTACATATTATAATTTGTAGTAATAGTTCTCATAATAAAAGTACTTACTTGTATGCATGAGTATATGTATTTTTTGTTTATTCTAATACTGTAAAATATTTCTTTTGTTTTTTTAGAACACATATTAAACTTTTTCTAATAAAAAATGTAAATAAATTATAATAATTTAACCTATTGCAGATAAAGCAGGCGGATTTTAGCGTAAGGTTAGCAACCTGTCCTCTGTAGCAAATCTATATTTTAGCAATTACGTACAATCAATTTTACTGATTTCATGAAAACTTTTGACAGTATTTATTGAGAACCTTTGTGAAACATTGTTACGTTTTATACCAAAATTCAGGTTATGTTTGAACAAAAAGTAGTTGCACTACTATGCTTGAGATTGACATAGGAGTACATCAAAGATGCATTTTGTCACCGTTTTGTTTTTCCTGGTAATTGATTTTATTGCAACTCGGTTATTAAATAATTTGTTTTATGGTATTAAATGGAATCATAAAAGATTAACAGATTTGGATGTTGCACATGATACTAGTCTACTCAGTAAAACTTCAGAAATGATGCAAAATATGACAACACGCTTCAGTGATATCATTTGTCGTATTGGCTTACGGATTAACTGTTTAAAGACAAAAGTGTTGTGTACAATAACAAACGATCATTTGCTTATCAAAATTAGAAGACAAAATATTGATACTGTTGATTCCTTTGCATATTTGAGAAGCATCATTGGTAAAGACGGAAAAACCAAAATTGATGTTAAAGCTAGACTTGGAAAGGCAATGTCAGTTTTCCATAGACTCAAGTAATTATAGATATTTTAGCAAAGCGGAATGTGGGCCCATATTTTAGTGCCAGTGGTGGGATTTGAACCCATGCCCACCCAGGTCCAAATTCAAGCACTGTACCGCTAGACCACCCTGTCTCATGGGATTAAACTAAACGTTTGACAAAGTGTTCGAATACAAAGAAACATTTTATTGGTTTAAGTTCGTTTTGAATTATGGGAATTTAATGTTTTTTTGCTGTAACCGTTATCGTATAGCCTCATATTTATTTTTAGAACAAATGGGTTTTGTAACAATAATATATAATTGGTTCAATGCAAAAACATTTTGTTTTTTTGCAAACATTATATATTGTGGTAATAAAATATTATTATTATTATTATTTTAAACACAGTGCATCCTGGAGCCATTGCTTTGATTGTACTTGCAGCCCTTCTATTCGTCGTTTGTTTGACTCTATCAATATACTTTTTAGTCAAGTATATAAATGGTCAAATTCGCACCAATTTTTTAACGGTTGTTTGATAAAATATTTTTTTTATTTTGATACAAAAGTGAAACACTTATTTGTATTAAAAAACTATATATATATATATATATATATATATATATATATATATATATATATATATATATATATATATATATATATATATATATATATATATATATATATAACATATATATAGAGAGAGAAAGAATGTATATATTTAATTTCTATGCTTTGTAATTTTATTATAATTTAGTTATTATGTTCTTATGTATCAATTTAGTCAACATTGAATGAATAAATTATTAAAATCAAATTTTTTATTTTGTTTACAAACAGTGACTGTTGGGGCGAGAAAATGGAAGTCCTGTGATACTTTGTAGTATCCTGCTGTAGTTACTTATCTTTTACATATCTAACTCTTACTAATACATATGCAAGTTAATACTATAGAATTTTCACTAAGCAACATTCTCAAAAATAATATTTAATTATAATTTACATCTTTTCTTGCAACAAAGCATAATACCATTTATTATTATATTATATATTATATTAAAAATCCTTTTGTATTAAAAATAAGCATGTGGCAATAAGACAACAATGTCAGCAAAATAAAATCAACAATAACAAAGTTTTGTTGGTATTAAAAACTCTGCAAATCAAAGAGTGAGCGTCTTTTCGGCTTCATTAAACCCTGTCATCAATGTAACTTTGTCATCCAGATACATGCGATCACTTCTTGCTGTTGTTTGCCGGAATGGCGTGCTCTTAATTGTTTCCGTAGCAGTATACAATCTTTACAGAAAGCATGTTGCTAAACAAGCGCTCAAACTTTCCTCCGTTATCCAGGTTTGAGACTGGCTAGATTAAATCATTAATAATCAAAACTAGGCGGAGTTAATCATTTCTAATCCAAACTATTTACTAAAACATAAATAAAACCTACATAAGTCGCTAAAAAAACATTTTATGACTAAAAAACATGAATATGTAAAGAAAAAGTTACAGACTTTATAATGTCAACAATTCAAGTAACATTCACCGTCTTTTATAACCTCTGCCAGTCCTTTTCAATCACAGTCTATTTGGGTACCAACAACATTCTTTGAAACTCACTTTTTCACAACATAAACAGTATTCTCTATAGGTAGTACGTTATTTTGCAACTTGTTAACCTACCCTTAAAAAAACCAAACATAACACTAATAACATTTAAATCCGGGATATTGAGGATCAAATGTACGAATGACCGTTTTTTCCTTAACAAGGTTTTTGCAGTCAAAATTGGTCAAACATATGGTAAATTGTATGTTATACTAAAAAAATTATTACCAATTTGTAAATGTACACCGGAGTATTACTTTGAATCCTTTGAGACAATAATTTGAAAAAATAATTCATTAATTACTTACTGTTTAAGATTTCGTTAGTATAAATCCATTTTTGTAACTCCAGACACTTCCTAGCACATTATCTATCTAGATAACTCAAGTAAGCAACTTATTTTTTCAAAACAATTGTGACATTTTGCGAAATCTAGACTTTGGAATGTTGAATGCGAGAACCATAAATAACTGCACACACATTTTCAATTTCATCTTCTTCTAAACTAATTCAAGATAAATTTTATACTTTTTGGTAAGTTCCATTAATCTAAATCTTTGTGTACAACTAGATAGAACATGAATTATCTCAAATCTAAAAAAATTATTTTGGCAATTTTATGCATTTATTGAAAATCCGATATTACAAATTTATGGTTTTTATTATAGTAAATGTTTAAAAAAACGTTTTTTTTACAAAACAACTTTTATAAAATGTCAAATTATTTTATTCTTTTTAAAATGCTAATTAATGTATTCTTTGAACAAAAAACTATTTTTATAAATTCTTAACCCTTTAGCGTCTTATTGTACAAGAAGTACAATTTAATAAAATTGTACCACATTTCTAAACTTGTTTCATAGTAGATTTCTGTTTGGATTCTATTGCACGCTTTAACTGCCGGTTTGCAAGTAGGGATTTGCTAAAATGTGTGTCTACTGAAAACGTTTACTGTAAAATAATTAAACAAAAACTTGAAAGGAAATGCATAATTAGGATAATGCTAGCATCATTAAAGCAATATAAATATTAAAGTCAATTCCATTATTTTACATTCAAAATTCACTTTACAGTAAATATGGAAAAAGAACAAGTGCAAACGAAACAGTATCGGTGTGGCATGATAAACATTATTTATTTCTAACCAAAACAGAAAGATGAATCAATTATCTTAATTGTATTTAAAAACTTTTATTATACGTAAACTTTTGTTTTTCATAATGTTTTAATACTAAATTGATCAAAATAATGTTTAAATTTTCAAATTAATTTATTTAATACTTTCAATTTTCTATTTGAACATACTTAAACTGAAAATATTATATTATTGTTTAAGAAATTAAATACCAAATGTTTTGCAGACACAGAAGTGGCTATAGTACTAAACTTAAAAGTAGATGAATAACGATTTGAGTCCTACTATCTGCATTAAATGCCAGTTAGTTTACTTCAATAAATATCTATTTGCTAAAAATTGAAACAATAAAGCCATGACACATAAATAAATAATAAAATTTGTTGCAATCAAAGTTGAGCTTATTTTTTAC
This sequence comes from Cardicola forsteri, assembly GCA_025895645.1. Lineage (NCBI taxonomy): Eukaryota > Metazoa > Platyhelminthes > Trematoda > Strigeidida > Aporocotylidae > Cardicola > Cardicola forsteri. Next base: position 368,999 of record JAKXYG010000828.1, on the reverse strand, counting down.
AAATTAATAAATATATTACAAATATAATTGACTAAATATAGGGGCTAAACTGGACCATGTCAAAATTAATTCACTTTCCTCACATCACTTAGGCATATTAGGCACATCAACACTTTGCTAAAATAACTCTTAAACATCGCTTTAGCAATACTAATAATTGAAACAATAAAAATATTTTTTTACAAATAACATTACCAAATTACCGCTTAGACAAAAAACCCAGAATTTACACATTTCGACAAGACCACATTATTTGTTTAAAAATAAATTATATTATTAAATGTGTACATATATACCAAATAAACAATTATCCAAATTTAGTAGTTAAAAAAAAAGCCATGGTTTTTTATGATTTCTTTTAAACACCTTGGATAGGAATCGACGTAATTATTTTATTGTGGAATTCGATTATTTGACATATAATTAATTTTTTCTTTGAGTATGCCTTGATTTTCCTTTTCATTGACCTCTTGTTTAAAATGACTAAAAAAGTTTTAATTACATTCAGGTCCAGTCTATGTAAAGGTAAGTAAATGAAGCTCAGTTTTTTACCATGCAAGAAATCTTTAATCTAAACAATAAAAAAATGCGTTAAATTTTAAATTATAATAAAAAACACGTTACTTTTTTTAATGTATGCACTGCAGGATTATCTTAAACAACCACTAAATGCCTTGAATCATTTTGTCATAGTTCAGTCTTAAAACATTTTTTTCAAAATAATTATAAATTTTGAAATGTTTATATGTTTCCATGTTTGAATCCATTTTGTAGGTGCCCGTACTTTATTCCATAATATTCATGAAGATATGATGGATGAAGAAAATCAGGAACACATATAACCGTGAACTGCACTGTCCATGGTTTGTACTCTAAAGCATAATCATCAATCAACCTCAAAAAACAAAGTGCACGGTTTTCATGCATTTTTGCAAATTCCACACGTTATTTTCTGTTGTGTTGTTAAAAAATCTTTTTTAATGTCTCTTTAACTGAAATTTGGCTGATTTTATCCGATTGCGGATAAATGAACATGAAATATTTAATAATTTCTCTTTTTGTATCTTTTGAATAAACTTGATTTTCTTTCTTTTGAACCTGGTAACAATAAACGAATTATCTTGTTTACTCGTAAATTGTGTAGGTCCGGTTCCTGCTGTTCTTGGAAGTGTATAATTCCTTAAAACTCTATATACAGTCCTAATACTTATTTCAAATAAATCTGCAATTTTTTAATAGTTAAACCAAAATTATAACGTTTTTTTACTTGTTTGTATTTTTAGCTGTTGAAAAAGCTCCCATTGTTTAAACTCATTGTAATCACGTGCGGTAAGTGTTCAAAATTGTTCCAAGCTCTTAAAGTCAAATTAAAATGTTTGACGGGTCAATAAAACAAAAATGGGGGGTTAATATTTTAATATTTCTCCTTGTTATTTTTACATTACAATTAAGTTCAAATTTTCTTTACATACAAAATATTAAAACTAATTAATTTGCTACAAATTAAATGTATGCAGTAAGGTGGGCTGTGTTATGTAAGCACTTGTAAAATTATGTAAATAAATAATAATTTTCTCTGAAGTTATTGTTGCGTAATCGTTTTACGTTATTAATTATATATATATATATATATATATATATATATATATATATATATATATAATTTTTTTAATGTAATTATTACCATTTACCCACTTGAATGCTATTTATTCAAAAACTCCAAGACACTTAAATATTTATAATTATAAAAAACTTACAAAAACAATTAACTTCAAGTATTGATAGCCTGCATTAGTGCCGGGGTGGTCTAACGGTACAGCGTTCAAATTCGGACCTCGGTGGTCATGGGTTCGAATCTCATCACCGGCACTAAAATGCGGGCCCACGTTTGGCTTCGCTAAAATGTCTACCGCTGAAAGATGATTCTCGTAAAACATTCAAAGTAGCAAACATTAAAAAATATTACTTTGGTGAAGTAATATCTCTAAGGTTAAATCAAAAAAGTAGAAAATAAGTTAATTAAAAAGTTCCATTTTTGACCCTATATATGGCACTATATTTAAATAATATTTTTTATCGTCACTTTATGTATATAATTTTTTAATGTAACTATTACCATTTTCTTCAAAATGATGCACCCCTTTATTAGAAGTTAAATGTTTCTGGATTCCTAAATTAAACATCATTTCTACACCAACGGATTAGAAAGTATGGTTCTCATTTTGTAGGGCTACCTTGTTCTCTATAAATAATTCTATTAAAAATTTTTCTTATAAGCTTGGATTAAAGATATTGTATATTAAAAAAGGTGCGTAATATAAACAGCCTGAAGTAAAAAATTATTTATTCCTTTGCCATTATTAATGAAGCCAAAAAACTGTAAAATTGATAAGGAATTTAATACTCGTTTACTTGTGCTTTGTGTAACTAAATGGCTGCATTAAATGAAGCAAAAACTTAAGTATCTACTAATCATTTTGTAATAATTTCACACATTTATCAATTTTATTTTCTGAGTAATTTATTGAATTGTAAAGAAATTTTATTAACATTCTTTGTATAAATTAATATAATTTATAATTATGTTATATATATATATATATATATATATATATATACTTATTTTAAAACACGTTTTATTCTTACATTTTATTTTGAATTAAATAATATTTACAAAATGTTAGTATACTTTAACTTTAGTTATTATTATTATTATTATTAGTTACAATAACAATAATAAGAATAAGAATAAGAATAATAATAATAACAATTCAATATTACTTGCTGGTTGTAATCAAAACAAAACAACATAAAAATTAAATCATTTTTAGCAAAACTTTTACAATATACTAAATACAACGGGAAAAGACAATAATTAATATTTTCAAAAATGTATATACAAAATCAATACAGTATAAGTCTAAATAAGTAAAACGCATAGTATAATGTAAGTTATATCAAAATACACATTAACACTTTTGAGGTATACACAGAAACGTTGTCTTAAATGATTTTTAAATATCTTACAACATTTCTGCACAGCTCATTTTGAAATAATTATTTGAATATATATATATATATATATATAGCATACAAGAGAAACGTTACTTTGATTATAAAATATACAATACTATATAATAATTTAAAAAAACTAGAATTATATATACATATATATTTTAAAAAATTATATAAAATATCAACTGGTGCAAAATCGAAAATGGGGTAAAATGATTAACATCATTTATAACGTCAACTATTAATAAAAATACGGATTATATGCAATTTTTTCAATTTCCAAATCACTAAAGACATTATAAAGTTCAAAAAGTTCAATAATCTATGTAATCGCTTTTTTATTAAACAGCCTGATCCAGGCGTTTTGAAATGCTATCATAAGAGTGTTGATATATCTTTGTTTTATCTTATATTGAACAACAAACCGAATACGTTCACATACATCCTCAATTTCAGTATGTTTATTGATGTTGCGCTTTAGTATACTAAAACAATTTTCAATAACATTGAGTGAAAGATAGCTTTTCCGATTTTAGCCCCTCTACTGTTTAAATGTAAATATAAAGCAAATATAGTGAACTTAGATAAATATGACGTTACCATTTTGGACGTATGACATAGAGCATTGTCCTGAAAATAGTAGTAACCCCAGTGTAAGTGTGTTACATTTCATAATGAGAAACATCCTTCATAACTGAAACAAATTTTTTACTATTTAAGATACCAAATATAATTCTCTATTTGATAGGTTGATTTTGTTTAATACAAAACCAACAGATTACTTGTTGAGGGTGGGCTTTCTTTTTAACAACCGGAAGTGAATATTTTTAAAATCTCAAGTGTCGTTCACTCCAATGTTTACAAAAGGTTAATCCATCATCCTTTTGTTTTTTAATAATAAATGGCTTAACCTTTGGTAATTGAAGAGTTAAACCAAATTTAATTGCTCTGTTACTTATTGTGGAATAAGTAAAATTGTTTAAACTATTTATTTTTGGTTTCTGAAATGGATTCATTATAAATTTTTTTAATTCTATAGCAATGTTTTGATCATCTGTATTACTTGGTACATGTTTTTTTCCAACATTCCCATATATATATTATAATGGTTTAATATTACATTTGTGCTAGAAAAATATTAATTTTATTGTGTAACATTTTCTATAAGTGATACATAAAGTCAAGTCAATTAATAAAGGTATAATAGGTTTATTTAGAGTGTGCTTTTTAAGCTTACATGTGCCCAATTTTAAGTCTTTATGTTACATTATTTTTAAATTATCTGAAAAGAAACCGAAAAATGTTATTAAAATTAGTATCAAAAGTTTTGATAGTTTCAAATTTACACAAGCAAATGTATGTGTATACTGTTTGTTATAAAAATTAAATAATTTGAACAATGTAAACTGCTGTTAGATACGAAAACGCATACAAGCGACTTTTAGTAATAATTATTGAAGAAAATAAAATTAAAAACCAGACCATTGTAAAATAATTGATAACAAATAATTGCTAATATTGATTAAATTCTAATTTGTATAAAAACGAAAAATAGAGTATAAGTCAATACAAAACAATTAATACTAAAGCTGATTAAATGAAATACAAGAATAAACGCGTATCTGTTAATAATTTTTAACAATTAAAGAAAAAACAGCATATATGTTGTATTTATTACTTATAATAAATAATTGTTAGCTTGTTTAAAATTGTCTTATTCTACAATTATTTTTGCTATCAAAACAAAAACAATGTAACTATGGAAAATTTCAAAATATAACTAAAATATGTTATTAAAAAATATTTAACAAAAAGTATTTAAATAAATACTTTATTTAAAATATTTTACAAAAACTTCAAAATACCTCATCATAAAAAATATTAAAAATTAGGTACTTACTTTACTTACTTATTAAAAACTACGGTCAAATAGTGAAACAATTGTTTTTAGTTTACATAGGTATGTTGTCTAAATACAATAAAATTTTTGCTTTTAAAACATTGCAAAAATATAATCCGTACAGAATTTTCTGAAGCTACACATTTTCTAATAGTAGCAATTTTAAATAATCACTCAGTTTAATTATGAAATAAACAATGTATATACTTAATTTTTACTGCTTGAATGTTTTAAACAAAACATTTTTATTAAATAAACATTTAACTAAATAAAACAAGGATACAAATTTGATGCCGATGGTGGTTATTAAGCCTATGACTACACAATTTCGAGTTTACCGGTCTATCAACTGTACTATTCACAACACAAATATATCTTATTATTAATTAAAAACTTATATATCAGTTGATTTGTAATTAAAAATTCAATAAAATTATTAATATAAAATATAACACCAAATATCTTAAAAAATACTAAGTAAATGCAATGTTTAATCACTAAAATGTTTCTTGTACTACACACTACAAAATATTTAATTATAAATGTAATCAACTTGTAACTACCTGCCTCAGGTGTTCCTGTAGGCTCTTAGTTAGGTTGTTGATGTTGACTAATAGAATTAGATTTGTAACAAAATACCAAATTTGGATTAATAATTACTCTTTTCCAATATGTTTGTAATTGTTTTGGGTTAAGGTAGCAAAAATATTTTATTAATATTAATGTTAGAAAAATGTGGTAAAAATTTTGATAAAAATGACTTTTTGCATTTGAGTTCATGTTTAAATTTAAATTTGTAAAACAATATAGTAAAGTTAAATAAAATTAAAATTAACTTTTTTTAAATGTTGGTTTTTTGGACTTCTTAGTTTTAAGATAATTCATTGAATTTATAATTAATAACCATTTTCACACCTATTTTGATTTACTCTTTACTGGCGAATGACTAAATTATTGGAATTTATATTTTTACAGTTATAAATTGTTTTATTTATAGTTATTTAGTTGCATAATAATTTTTCTAATAAATGAAACACTATGTTTGTATTTTTCTTTATTCTTTCAAAGTAAAAAAAGTATTTTAATAATATTATTTTAACAATGTATTCTGAATTGTGTTTTAAGTACTTAATAAAATATTAATTTTAGAAATAAAAAAATTATTTTTAATTAGAAAACAGTTATTTTTAGTCGCACCAATTTCCAAGAAATGCTCTACCTATTAAACAATATTTTAACTATAAGGTCACAATAAAACAAAGAATGTTTTAAATATATTGTTATTTTGAAAAAAAAATTTTTAAATATTTTTACTATATTTTACACGTATTAAAACTGTTTACATTTTGATTCTGTTTAATATTAAGGTAAATGCAACGTTGCTATGTTTAATATAAATATAAATTTTGGTAACTAAATGATATAGTAAATAAATGAAAATAAGCACATAAATAAGTTAAAACACTATTGTTATAAAAATATTGTAAATTTTATTTTCTAAGTATATTACTATGGTTACTGACTTTAATATGACTTTTTTTATCCTTTCTATGTTTTAAAACAAACGATTTTAAATAAACATACAATTAAATATTAAAAATTGTATATTATGTATATATGGAAAAACTGAATATTAACTAATATATAAAATAAAAATTCCTTTAAAAGTTGCATTACCTCAAACAACTTCTTGTAACAACAAAAAATACATTTTACACTTAATAGTAGTGTGCATCTCTTCATACACAAACATTTTTAAAAAACTGTATTCTCAATTAGTGTAAACATTATTTTAAAATACACTTTCAGTGTATATATATATATATATATATATATTTATTTAACCTTTTTCAAAATAAAAGTTTATATTCTAGTAAAATATATTTTGATTCATTTAAATTGGTTAATTGTAAAACATAAAACTAAAGCAATTCAACTATATATATATATTAATGGATGCATAAAATTATTTAAAAATTTTATTTAAATATAAATCAATAAATAAACTTTACAATAATTAATATTTTAAAAGGTTAACATAATAATATATTGTATACAGATACTTATAAATTATATGAATTTTAAAAGTACATATTGAACATTAAAAAATTATTAATAAATATTAGCTTTTTCTGTAGTTTAGAAAATTAATCTAAGAAAGTACTTCAATAATAAATTCTAAATAATTCTAAAATTTTATATTTATAAGAAATTTAACTTTGTTAACATTTTTTAATAAAATTTTGTGTATACTATGTAATAAATATTTTGACATATTTATTTATTTTTTTTTAACTATACAATTAATTACTGGTCATTTAGAAACATTTCTAAAAGAACTTTAAAGGTTAATTTATAATATCCGATTTTCTATTTACAGAAATATCTTAAATAAGTCCATTCAAAACATAAAATTTGCTAATCTACAATTTTCCAGTAACAAAATTTTAATCAAATTTGCGTTGGTCGTATAAACAATGTATTTTTAAGCGCTTTTAAACAACTTTTTACTAATGACACCTTAATAATAGTTAACTTATTTTGCCACAAGCCCGCATTTAGTGTTGGAAGTGGCACTTAAACTCACACCTTTCCAAGTTTGAGTCTAGCACTAAACTTGTAGTGTACTTCTAAAAACGTAAAACAAATATTGTCACGTTTTGTTTAATATAATACACACCTATTGCTAAAATGTATCCATCTATTCACAATTGAGTATAGTTAAGTCAAAAGTATGACTTTTACTAATTATAATCTAAAAAAAGATAATTCTGTACTTTAAGTACCAGTACGATGTTTAAATATAAATTTTCACTTACATCTTTTATATATTTTGATAAAACAACAAGCAGATACTACAGATTTACAAAGGAGTTATAGCATCATTGCACTAAAAATTACATTTACTGATATATCTAAGATAAAACTAATAATAATAATAATAATAATAATAATAATAATAATAATAATATTACTAATTTTGGTTTATTATTATTTTTTAATTTTTGTATTTTAAAAAATATACATATTTTTTAACTTTGTTATTGTACATAAATAAAAATCTTGTATTTTGTTTGATTTTGTATTATTATCAATATAATGGAATGTTTTTATTTCCAAAAAGCGGATATTTTATTGTTTTTCAATCGTTCAATAACATATCGATAAGTTTACGAACATTTTTTTATAAAATTTGTATATTGTATTTTTGCATTCTGTACACTTTTTCATTTTCGTAAAACCATTTTTTATCAAATAGACAATAATTATTATTGTTTTGTTTATGATTACTTACTACTTTTTTATTAATTTGTTTTTATATGTTGCAAAACGTCAATTTAACTTACTATCCAATCTTCTTCTTTCAATCGTAATTAGAAAATGCCAAACCAGTGTAATATTTAATTTTACAAGTTTTTTTACATTTTCGTTATAAAACTTAATCTAAAGTTTGAGTAATTGTTTTGTATTATAATTACTATTGTTACTTTGACTAGTTTGTAGAATCCGTATTTATTTAACGTTTTCAGTTTTAAAAACCCGATTGTTACTCTTAAAGATGTTCTATCTGTTGATGTTGCTTGAGTGATGTGAAAACAGTCAATCAGTTTTAATGTGTTCTATTTGAAAGGTCCCAGTTTAGTTTTTGAGTCATATTTAATTATTTTACTTTGAACTAATCAATACAAATACTCATGTCTGTCATACTTATCCAGAATATTAACAAATCCAGAATTAAACAAAATTAAAATTTTAACGAACCTGTCAAAGTAGGAATCATTCCAATCACGCATCTGTTTAAACCAATTTTGACATTATGTAGCATAGTGTAACTGTGCTTTATAATGACTTATTCAAAGTATAATTTTAAATTATTTTTTAAACCACATGTTCACTGTATTAACTATATATATATTTATTATTACATGACATTCAAATTCATTGTGTTCTCATTATTTTTATTGCTATTTTCAGTAATTTTATTGCTTTATTTATTTTTATTGATGGTAAAAATAAATTTTTTACGATGAATATATCTCTGGTAAAATATTAAAACTTAATTTAATGATGATAATAATAATAATAAGTTAAATTACTTTGAGCACTACCTAAAATTTATTCTAGGAAAAACTGTGCCCAATATACACAAGCCGATCCAAAATTATTTATGTTCGCTCGTACCTTTCTCGACAAAACCTTAAAAAATTGAAAATATCGCTTGAACAGCACAGTATTGTGACAAATAGCTATTATGGCTTAAACGCTGCTACCAACCATTTTGTTAAACTAGTTAAATTTCATTTGGAAAATTTTGTCCAAAAAAATAAAATCCTTGTAACACCAATCGATATCATATCAAGAAAACTAAAAGACTCCGCCCCTTAGAAAAAAAATTTAAGCTTTGAAGTAAAAAATACGATCAGTTTTACTCAAAATTATGTTAACAACTTCTACTTCTCTTCCTACAATAACAACACCAAAACATCTGAAAAAATTTTAATAAATATTTTTGGAAAAACAAACGCTGCTTCCATCTCACTTGATATGAACTCACTTAATTCACACCTTATTTACAACAATGCTTCAGAACTAGTTTAACTAAACAATTGTAACCCCAATGGTGAAGCTCATGTCCCAATACCCTTTTACAATTTTAAAAAGATAATTCTAAATTCTAAATGCATGGGTCCATCAGATCCCGATCGACTCATCATGCAAATGATGAAACTAGATCCGGCTACAATATGTTCTCTACTTTAACAAACATTAACTACTTCTACAAACAGAGGTAAAATTTCTAAAGAGTGGAGAATGTCTAAAATTATTCCAGTGCCGAAAACCAAACAATAAAAAATGTAGAAGATTATCGACTAATTTCATGCATTTCTGTACTCTGGAAATTGATTAAAAAATGGATTTTGAATAAATACAAGTAAATGTAAGTACTGCAGTCCAGATAGCAGTTATCTATTTTGATTTGCATACAAGTAAAATAGCTCTACACTCTACTGTGTTGCCAATTTGATATATTTCGTCGCAACATCTTTAAAATATAAAAAAGCTTTTGTTATCTGTTTGTTCATTGACTATAAAACTACATTTAATAAAATATGCATAAACAAACTGCTGAACCGTCTTACTCAATTGAATGCTCCCAGTCAAACAATCAAATTCCTAACTAATTGTTTTAAACACAGAACATAGTACACTCAAATTAGACATAAACAATCTACTTCAATTTAAAATTACAAAGATGTTCCACAAGGTGTGGTCCTGTCACCTTTTCTATTTACATTATATGTCGACGTTTTTTGACCAAAAAAGCCTGCCATACTCTTCAAATATGCAGATGATATGGCTTTATGTGAAGCTATCTCTTCACCAGAAAATAATCTGCATATCCTGGAAACAACTGCTGAATGAGTGAATTGGTCAATAAATCATAGCATAAAATTAAATCCTAAAAATTGTAAGGTAAATAATTTAGTTCATACAAACCTTCAATACAATTAATTCAACTTCATCTAAAAATTAGTATTAAAAATGTGGAGAATACCAATTTTGATCGTTTTTAATATCTTGATGTCTTACTTAATTACAAACTTACTTGGTCTAACCATATCAAACATTTGTTCACATAAACTGGGAGTTTTTGTTACTACATTAAACGGTTAAGAAATCTCCAAGTTTGTTCATATATTATTCATTCATAGTTTAAAGCTTAATTTTACTTAATAATATTATATTGCTCCCCCATAATATTTCCGGGACTAAAACAAAACGATTTCATAAAGTTTTAAAAAAATGTATTATAAGCATTAGCCTATATCTGGACATCCCTTAAAATGGTATTCTTAATGAAAAAATCCAATTCAAGGTAAATTTTCCGTTTATTTATCGTATCTGTAACAACACAAAACATCCACTTTATCATAATTTCAGGAAATCAATTGCACCGAGAAAGACGAGATCACATATCCACGCCAAGTGCAGAACAAATGTGTACCTAAATTCATAATTGAGCAAGGTTACTATCCAATTTCAACAAAGTTAAAAATGACTTTTACACAAACCTATCTAAATCCTTCTTCCAATTACTATTTCCCGTAGCCTACCCCCTTTTATTTTGTGACAGATTTATTGTACTACGTCCATGTTAATGTTTGAATACTCATATTCATATTAGCATACTATTTACCGAAATACGTTTCAACAGTATATTTATTCATGTATATCAGAATGCACATGTACTTTTGAATAACCGTTAATTTTAAGTGTGTACATTACTGTGCATTAAATGTGTTTTTTTAATATTTTTGCCTTTTGTTTGAAATATCTAAGCCAATAACTATTATATGTATATATATAGATTTATATATTTAATGGTACCCAACATCCACATAACAAAAAATGGTAAAATTCGTAATACTTTGTAATTATTAAATAAAAACTACAAATTTCAAATACAAACACATTGATATTAGTAATAAAGTACAAAACCACACTGTATTTTCATTTTTCCTAATTACATTTTGTAAAAACCATTAAAAAAATTATTACGTTACATTTCACTGAGTATATATTAGTAGTAGCAATACGACTAAGCAAACATTCAGCACAAAAATATTTCATACCATTATTGTAGGCAAAAATAAAAAATGAGAAACCAAAATAAAATAAAGTTACAAAAAATTGTAATAAATGAAATAGTATTAAAAATTGCATAAAAAGTGTAAAATATTAAAAACACACAGCAATCATCAAACATTTCTATGTTAATGCATGCTTGAAATACCAAAACATGCTTAAAAATGTTAAAATTAACATTGTTTTAACTACATTTTGGTCATTTATAATCCCACTGATTATTGCTTCAATAACCAAGATTTCTCTTTATATGAATAATTATTTTATGAATAGTAACTTTTTTTATCATCAAAATAGCTTTTATATTTGTGATAAACACCATTGTTTTGAATCATTGAAGTATCTGAACGACCCGACTCATCACTGTCACTACGTGAATCCTTTAAAATCTGATATCAAAGATTAAAACAGTCAAAATGACAAATGTTAAATATTAAATAAAACGTTTACAATCAACTAAAACAAAAAACAATATACTTTGCTTCTTACAAGTATAATAATGTTAATAATGTTATTATCATATAGTATATTATTCTTTATATTATTACTATATTACTAAATTGTTTGTTACATCTTGTTTTTATTTTTTAATATTATATTGCTCACCTGTATTTATTCTTGGTTTATTGAAACAAGATTATGTTGTTTTAAAAAGGTACATATCTATGGTGCCAAACTCTGCAGGATTCAAATATTCTGTTTTACTAAATGATCTTGTTAATAAATATTTAAAATCTTGTATACAATTGGCATCAAGGATTGAAGATAATAGCACCCACACACTACATACAGCTCTAAGTAAATCTAAAGCTTTGGGATATACTAGAAGAACTTACCTGCACATGAATTCCAAAACTAGTGAATACAAAAAATCATGTTTGCCATACTTATCCAGAATCAATAAAATTGATTGTAGGTGATTGCTAAAATTTTGAGATTTTGAGTACTTATTAAACGTTTTCAGTTTTGAAAACCCGATTGTTACTCCTAAAAATGTTCTATATGTTGATGTTGATGTGCCCTTTATACTTGAGTGATGTGAAAACAGTCAATTAGTTTTAATGTGTTCTTTTTGAAAGGTCCCAGTTTAATTATTGAGTCATATTTATTTATTTTACTTTGAACTAATCAATACAAATACTCATGCCTGTCATACTTATCAAACTCATCAAGTAAGAATCATTCCATCTGCACATTTATTTGGACCAATTTAGACCAATTGTTACTTTGAAACAAAAATTTAAATTTAAAAATTAATTTTTATTAAAAAAATTATTTTTTAATCATTTTTTAAATATATTATTTTTTAATATATGTTTGTTCTTTTAAAATATTTTCCATAAATATATTCATTTTTCTAATTTAAAATCCGATTTTCCCTAGTAATCTAGTCTTAAAATGTATCTTTGGTTTTTACTTAAAAATATTGATTTGTTGTTAAATTTAAGATAGAAAGTAACATTTGCATAAAAATTAAAAATTAGGTATATGTTGTTAAAATCATTTAAAAATTACATTAATGTTTTCAATAATATTTTGGGTATTTTTTAAAAATTTTAAAAACTTAATCAATTTGTTAAAAAATTAATAAATAACTTAAAAATAATATACTACACTAGTTTTTTTTTAATTATACAACTGAATTAATATGAATTTAGTTATTTGATAGCTACAAGCAGATAAAATAATGTTTTAACTTTTTCATCACAAAAAATTCAGTTAATTTTTATTACAAATAGAAAGCACCAGAGGTATATTTTATAATACTAAAATGAACTTTTTTAATGTTAATTAATTTTAATTGCAGCTAGTAAAGCAATGACATAAAAAGATTAATACATTGAATAATAAAATAAGTTACTGTGTATTGAGATTTTTGTACAAACTTAAAATTTAACGGTTAAAATAACATATACAAGTAGTATTTTAATATACCGTATAAATATAAAAATAATGAAAAGATAATTTTGTCATCAACTACTATGAACGAATAAATTATTACTAGCAAACAATGATTTCATTGTATAACATTCAAAATTGGTAAATTGTTTGAAACTGGTAACTCTCATTTTTCAAAATAGTACCATTTGTCTATTAAAAAATGACAAAAATACGTCAATCGAACAATATATACAAAAAGCATTTGAGTATCGTTTTTAAAAATATTAATAGATGTCAAAAGTACTGAAACATTAAAAAAACATTAAATTTAGAAATAATAAACAGAAAAAGCAATAGAAGCTGCATTCAAAATAAAAAGTTATGGTTTGCATTGTTTTGATAATTAATAAAACAAGATAGACGGCAACAGGAATCTTAAAAACACAGGAGGAATCAAATTACCATGGAATGCCTTTATCACCCTGCTAAACACCCATAGACGTAACACATTATTATTATTATTATTATTATTATTATTATTATTATTATTATTATTATTATTATTATTATTATTATTATTATTATTATTATTATTATTATTATTATTATTATTATTATTATTATCTATTAATGCTTTTTTCAATAAATTAAATCACTAATTCAACAATAATTACAATAAATTTGTTAAGCTATAAATTGCCTTAATTTAAAAAGTAACCTTACACTTATTAACAAATTTATTTTTGTAAATAATATTGATAAACGAGAACAATTCTAGATTATAATTCAAAACGTACTGGTTTGGATGATTTTATCTTCATAATGACTTTCACAATAAGCACACTCCAATATATGTGCAAACACTGAAGTGCCACAAGACAGCAGATTGCAAAAAGTGAAGCCAAATAATTGCAGCCATTGACAACAGCAGTAAATATTACCCTGTTGACATACACGTGTAATCCGTCGGATAAAAATGTCAGCCAAACAAAACACAACGATTAATTTTATTAGTGATTAAACGATTGTACAAATAAGCATTTTTTTAACCAAAACATTTATTCCAAAGTATGATCCTGAGGATTTGAGTAATGCTTATAAAGTCTCAATTTCCAATGATGGCGATATTCCTGACTGTTAGTCCTCTACGTGGTACATCCTCGACTAGGTGCCCCTAGGCATCTAAACTAATAACAGCAGGGTCCGAGTGCACAGCGGTATAACTAGGCTACCGTTACGGCGGGTGAGTGCGAACATACACCCAGGATATTTAAAAGGTATCTAAAGGTATACGTATATCACATGTAGCCCTTGGGCTAAGGGAGATAACCCTGAAAAAAAATCAGGCGGTCTCGTCAATCTTTGCGAACAGTGGCGACGTCACAATGATGCCGTCTACCAGCCAAGAAACTTTGTTATTTTTCCACGTTTGTCTACGCTTGTCAAGCCATTGAAATCGATCGTTCTACATGTCGTATAAATATGGGAAATAATGAAGAAGTGACCACGTCACCAACCAAAATAAATTTTCCATCCACCATCTTGTTTCACAATTAAATTACCTCCAACTTAAATAACTTAAATAACCCCTCCTTCTGCATCTGCTTTTTTTTAAAATTAACTTGTTATTAGTTTTATCTTAGTTAAACTAAAATTCTCAAATCATCATTTATCTAAATGCGTTGTCACTAAAAACAAATTAGCTGTTAGAGCTGAACTAAATTTTATTTCTGTTAAATTATTTTAATTAATACTAACTATCATTACCATTTTTATTAATATTAATAATATTAATAATAATAATAACAATAATAATAATAATTAACATATTATCAAATTTTAAAACGTACCAAAATGGAAAATAAATCAATCGCGTCAATATCCAAATGATAACAAAAATGTAGAATGAAAATTTACCTAATTTTGTCTTCTTAGTGTAAGTGCACATTTTTGATGCCTTTCAATAAAAAATATATGACAAAAGTTGACAAAACAAGAAAAAATTATCGTAATTAATAAAATTTCAAATAAATAATAAAAATTACCACAATAAGAAAAATAAGAATAATAAAAAAATAATAATAACAAATATTAATAATAATAATAATAATAAGTAACAATAATAATGATAATCATTGTCATTATTATAAAAGTATGTGCTTTTTATTTATTAAACTACTTTCACTATAATAAATATATAGTCTGCATTTGCAATTTTTAGTTTTTTCAAACGATTATAAATTGTCACTAATTTTAACATTTTATGTTAGGTCAATGTGGGGTACCATTCTATATATATATATATATATATATATATATATATATATATATCTGTGTGTGTGTGCACAACAAAAACCAGCACAGCAAGACAATGAAGTATCTTATACTGGTATTTTAACTTGTTTTTAATTTAGATTCTACTAACTATTTTGACTAAAACTAAATCAATATTTGATAGTAAAAATCAACATATTATGGTTTAAAGAAGTTTTTCGAAGTAGTGCTTTTTTGTTAGATATAATTTTAGGTAAATGTGCTTAACCGAAACATGATTGCGTTTTTGGTGTATTTAAAAATATTTAGCACAAAAAGTGCAATTTGAGGTTTATACATGTTAAATAATAAGATTTATAATTATTAATTTGCGATTACAATCCTAAAAAGATACAGTAAATATTCAAAACAAGTTTTAATCTTAATTAATTTGCTATCTCCGATTATTTTTTTCGTAAAAATAAACATTAACCATTTAAAATAATATAAAGTACTTAATAGTTGCCTTATACTTACTTAGAAATATGCATTTTAAAATGCTGAGTTAATAAAACAAACCATATGTGGAAACAATATACATATAAACAGAATTACTAAATGCAATTTACTTATTTTTTAAAATAATAAATTATTAATTTGTATGCTTAAAATTATTATTTAAAAACACATTTGAATACCTTAAGTTTATATTTCTACAACACAAAATTTAATGTTGTTGTTACATGGAAATAAAAATTAATTTATATTAAAAAAATTATTATTTAATTATTTTTTAAATATATAATTTTTGAAATATGTTCATCTTTTTAAACTGAAGTTAGAAATTAATATTTGCATACAAATTAAAATAATATGCTTTAAATTTTTAATTACAAAACGTTTTTTTGCATCTTTATTACTCAAATAAACGCTGTAAGTATATTTTCTAACAATACAATTAAACATTTTTAAAATGTAAAACATTTGTTTTTTAGTTAATAAAACGCTAATTTACAAAGATCTATCTTATGTATACCAAAATAAGGTATTATGTATAACAAACTTTGTACAAATATGCCTTTTAAAACTTTTTAAATTCCTTTTTATATTGGTTTAGTAAAATTTATAAAATAACCATTGCATAACAAATTATGTTAATTGATTCAGACAGTGGTGTATTTATCTCAAAATTTAGTAATGCCTTTTAAGCTAAATGCAATCCTCTTATACTACAGTTGCAATTTTTTCAAAAAAACGTTTTATGTTACCTGTTTGTAAAATTAATTTCAACTAAATGTAAATTCATTTTGTTTATAAACTAAAATACATGAATATGTAAAGAAAAAGTTACAGACTTTATAATGTCAACAATTCAAGTAACATTCACCGTCTTTTATAACCTCTGCCAGTCCTTTTCAATCACAGTCTATTTGGGTACCAACAACATTCTTTGAAACTCACTTTTTCACAACATAAACAGTATTCTCTATAGGTAGTACGTTATTTTGCAACTTGTTAACCTACCCTTAAAAAAACCAAACATAACACTAATAACATTTAAATCCGGGATATTGAGGATCAAATGTACGAATGACCGTTTTTTCCTTAACAAGGTTTTTGCAGTCAAAATTGGTCAAACATATGGTAAATTGTATGTTATACTAAAAAAATTATTACCAATTTGTAAATGTACACCGGAGTATTACTTTGAATCCTTTGAGACAATAATTTGAAAAAATAATTCATTAATTACTTACTGTTTAAGATTTCGTTAGTATAAATCCATTTTTGTAACTCCAGACACTTCCTAGCACATTATCTATCTAGATAACTCAAGTAAGCAACTTATTTTTTCAAAACAATTGTGACATTTTGCGAAATCTAGACTTTGGAATGTTGAATGCGAGAACCATAAATAACTGCACACACATTTTCAATTTCATCTTCTTCTAAACTAATTCAAGATAAATTTTATACTTTTTGGTAAGTTCCATTAATCTAAATCTTTGTGTACAACTAGATAGAAAAATGAATTATCTCAAATCTAAAAAAATTATTTTGGCAATTTTATGCATTTATTGAAAATCCGATATTACAAATTTCGTAAGTTTTCTTTGTCTACATCCTCCAATTTTATTATTCAATTTCCTTTTAATGTTGGAATAATAAAATTAATATACTTTTCGCTTGTATATCCATTCAGTCCATTTATGTATAATTGGGAAGATGATTTATTCACAAACGTTTTCTACACTCTAAACACGTTTATTGTACACATTTTCGAGATTTACTAAACGTCACTCTGATTTTAATTTAAATTTGACCTAATTCAATTTTATTGCCTGACCAAAATTGATGGAATAAACTGGACAACATTACCCCAAAAACCACCAACATTTTTAAACTAGTCACATTGACCTTATTCATTAAGTTAGGTAATTTTTATTGTACCAATTTTTATAAAACAAAGCATTTTTAAAATTATTTATATTAAATTATTATTAAATTGTTTTTATTTGACGAATTAAATGTTTGGTGCTAAATTCTTTGATTCTATGAGGGCACGTATTTTCAGAAAAAATAGTATTTATTTTTTATTTAAATAATAAATTAATGATAATAATATTTTTTATTAATTAATTTAATAAGTATATTAAAAATTGAAACGATTTTTAATTTTTCATTGCAAAATTATTTAAATTTGAAAATGGCAGGTAGTTTTGGTTTTTATTATAGTAAATGTTTAAAAAAACGTTTTTTTTACTAAATAACTTTTATAAAATGTCAAATTATTTTATTCTTTTTAAAATGCTAAATAATGTATTCTTAGAGCAAAAAACGTTTTTTATATGAATCCTTAACTCTTTAACTCCCTATTTAACTTAAACGGTTCTTTTCCCAAGTTATTTAGTTGTTAGAGTTGTTTTAGTTCAATGAATACGTTTATATCTGTAATTGTTCTATGAGTTGTAACCAAACAATTTTATTAGTATAATAAATTCATTTTTAATTTTTTCCCCACAATTTTTAACTTTTGATTCAATTACAATTATAATTATATTCATTATTGTTATTATTACTATTATTGTTATCATTATTACTTTCATTATTATTGTTATTATTATTATTATTATTAGAAGTATTATTATTATTATTATTATTATTATTATTATTATTATTAAATGCAAACACATATAAACAATAACAAACAAAACCAACTGTGAATATTAACTGTCCAATTATTAAATAATTGTTATTAACGATTTTCAACAAATACATTATTATCTTTTGTGATTTAAATCAATAATTGACAAATCCCATAAAATTTCGATCCAATTTTGGATTAAATTATGACTTAAAAATAAGACAATATTTTTTATAATTGAGTAACTAATTCACCAATAACAAACTATATTCTACATGTAAAAAGCACAATCAAATCCTACTTAGGCCAGTATTTTATAAAATAGAATAGGATAATTTGTAGATACCCTTATTTACCCTAAATTGACAATTTTGTAACTTTTCACATTTTTCACGTAATCAACCGGTGATCATAAACTTAATAAAAAAACTAGAGTGCATTTTTGTTAGTACCAACACATGTGACCAAGTTACATGTCACAGTGGTTTTGCGGCACATCGTTCAACTTGGACCTGGGTGAGCATATGTTTGAATCCCACCACCGGCCCACTGAATGCGGGTTCACGTTTGACTTCGCACAAATGTCCAATGCTAAAAGATATTTTCTGTAAAACATTCAAAGCAGTAAAAAAAACGTTTTTTTTTAATTCGACCATCGGCTCCAAATGCGAGTTCTCGTAAAATTACACCAATGATTAACACTTGCAAAAATAATTTTACTAAGCGTATTTAAGTAATAAATGAACGGGGAAATATACAAAGAAAAATCTGCACAGAAAGGTTTCTATTAAATTCTAAACAACTAGATAAGTTTGTTAAAATTAATTGCAATATTCACAATAATAGCGCACGATTAATAATACATTTAGTATTAACAAAGTACTAAAGTAAATAATAATAATAATTTGTGATTAGTGATGTAATCACCTATTTATTATTTCTATATTGGCACAAATGTTAAATAATCTACTCTGATCGTCTAACAAGCATAAACTTAAAAGCACAGCAAAGTTTATTAATTGGTAGGCGGCATCTATGGGACGCAACCACTGTTTTGAAAATTTAATGCAGTTGTTTGACTAATTGTCAGGATTTTTTCTTTACCTCAACAGTTCTATATGGTATATGTATATTAAAAGATACGTTTGGGTGTATGCTTGCATCCATCCGCTTAAGCGGAAAAAGTTAATCCCTGCAGTCTTAGTTTATTTGCTTATATGGGCACCTAGTCCAGGATGCGCTATGTTAAAACAACAGTCCAGAATGTCAACATCATTAAAGATTAAGATTTTATAAACATTACTTAAATTCTCGGGATTATTAGCATTTCAACAATTATTATTATTAGTAGTATTATTATATTTGTATTAATATAATAATAATAATGATTAATAACAATAATAATAATAATAATAATAATATAACAAATATAGCCATCATGACGATTGAAATAATAACAATATAACTTACTTCCAGCCAACAATCAGATAAATCGTGCAAAATAAAAATAAGTGATCCAATTCGATGAAAATTAGTAATATAGGAAAAAACCACCAAAGTTATTGTAATAATGTGATGAGTTAACAGAACTTTGAAATCCTGAAATTAACGAAATATTAAAAGAACAAATGAAGTTTTTTACTATGGTATCATGATTGTTATCATTGTTTTAAATGTTTCACAACAAACATTTTTCAACAAATAGACATTTGAACAAAGCCAAACAAGAATCCGTATTCAGTGCCGGTGATGGCACTCAAGCCCAACCACCAGACCGCTCCGGTACATTATTAACAAACTTTATTAAGAACACGTTACATATATACATTAAATATATTACAAAAAAATAATAAAATTAGAAATAAAATTAATGTTTAGCTTTATTTAGTAGTAATTTTAAAATAATCAATTTAAACCAACACAATAGCAGTACGAATAAAATCGGTGTTTTGTGACAGGTACGTGAAAAAATCATTTTTCGAAATACGATTATTTACGTTATACATTAATTTAACAACTTTATACATTATGTAGGTGTTTGAATATAATATCCAAATTTAAAATAAAATGTATTCTAATAGTTGTAAAATTTTATTATTTTGTAAACAACCAATAAATTTTTTTAACACAAAAAAATGTTGATGTATAAACACGGTTTATATTACTATAATAAGTCAAAGCATGACTTCAAGTTTGTTATTAAAAAGTTTATTAAATCAAAAAACGTTTCTAAATAATTTTCAAAATTTTTCTTTTTAATTATCAAGAAATACTCTACTGTTTTAAATGAACGCAAATTAATAGCTCAACACTTTCATTTAATTTAAAAATAAACCATATGAAATCATCCAACACATAAACTTTAAAGTATTGAAACTACATTGCACCCTTGTCAAAATTAAATTGGCACTGTTTTTAATTTTAAAAGCTTGGGGATTTTACGATAAAGATATTAAGCAAACAAACATTTAGCAAAATCAAACGAAAATCCGCATTCAGTGCCGGTGATAACACTTGAAAGCCGTGCCCACCCAGATTTCTATTTAGAACTCTACCAACTGGACTACCTCAATACTAACAAATCTTTAATTGCCAATAGCTTTTTTAAACAATAAATAATTAACAATATCCTATACTCAACTCCACCTAGGTTGGACCAGAAATAATTCAATCTAGCCAGTCCCAAGCCTGAATAAAGGAGGAGGGTTTGAGCCCAAGGTTAGTAACCTAGCCTTTGTAAAACATTTATACTGCTACAGAAACAATAAGAGGACGCCATTCCGGCAACCAACGGCAAAAAATTGATCGCACGTATCTGGATGATAGAATTACACAGATGACAGGGTTGAGTAAAAGCCAAAAGCAAGCTCAATCTTCGATTTGCAAAATCTTCAATGCCAACGAGACTTTGTTGTTGTTGCTGTTTTTTGTTGTAATTGTTGTCTTATTACCCCATGCTTATTTTTAAAGCAAAAGGTTTTTGTATAATATAATATAATAATCCTATACTCCACTTATTTATTTATTTATTTTAATTATGTTTATCTTATTTTTGCTACTTTGAATGTTTTACTAAAAACATCTTTCAGCAGTGGACATTTTGGCGAAGCCGAACGTGGACCTGAATTTGGTGCCAGTAGTAGGATTCGGACCCATGCGGACTCAGATCCAAGACAAACACTGTACCACTAGACCACTTGACAATGTATGTTTGAAAATGCAAACTCAGTCGGAGCCTCACAAATTTTAGTTATAAGTGTAATTTATATTCTTTTCTTAAAACAAACTTGAAACAACATTTTATAAAAGGCTGACTGTGTCAGATATGTAGTCGCAGACCAAACGCATACCCAAATGATAATAATGTTAATATGTTGACGACAAGATGACATTTCGGTTACTAAAATTACTTTTACTATAATTATTATTATTATTACTATTATTATTATCATTACATAAATATCAATTTACAGTTAGCAATACGTGCACTGCACACAAGTAAATACTAATAAAAGCAATTTAAAAATCACTTTTCCCCCGACCGAATAGTTTGTAAACTTACACTTAAGTCTTTTGCAAAACCTAATTAAATACCGAGGTCAATAAGGAAGACTCTGATAGCTAGTTGTACAGAAATACCAACCTCAATGCTCGAACACAGCGGAATATGACTCGAAACGCTATTGCTTACTTCAACTGGAAGTAAACTGATGAATGCAATATAAAGCAAAAAAAAGTTGCTTTAGCTGTTTCAGTGTTCAGTAAAAAGAGACCTTTGGTAGCATATGACATTCTTAGTTGGATCAATAAAAACGTTTTTGAAAATATTCGTAAAATTATCTCCCTTAAATAGAAAATTTTAATAAGGTATGTGTATTCTTGTATGCTGTACTAACTTAAATGTTATCTGTACCCCCTTTAAAAATAAACGAAAGTTTTAACTGTTTAACGTATTGGGTGTAATTCACCATCTGATATATTTATCATATGTGGTAATCAAACTTTCATTTTTTCATTTTGGTTAGTGACCTAGTCACATCTTCATTATTTTCTATAGCTATATGGCATATAATCTACTTCATTGGATTAAGAAACGTAAAAAACGAAGAAAAATAACAAAGTTTCTTAGCTGGTAAACGGTACACTTGTGATATCACCATTAATTGCAAAAATTGACAATGCTGCCTAATTTTTGTCAAAACTATTACCCTTATACCGACGGCTACATATGTATGCGTATACTTTAGGATTCCTTTTATATATCCTAGGTGTATACCTGCACCTATCCGCTGTAGGGGAATCCCAGTTATACAACTATGCACTCAAACCCTACTGTTATTAGTCCAGATGCCTAGAGGCATCTAGTCCAGAATGCACCACGTAAAGGGCGGACAGTCAGGATTATCACCATCATTAAAAAATAAGACTTTATAAGCATTACTAAAATCCTCGGAAAAATTAGCATCCTAAACAAAGCATTAATTATAAAAAATGCATTTTTTAAAACACCAAAACAAGATTTAGAAATAAGGTCCATATATATTACTTTATTTTATAACAAAAAAAATAACCTTTTATAACTGTTTAATGTTTTAAAAATATGCAACGTTAAAAAGAATTTTTGTTTAATACAGTGTTCAAAAACTATACTTATTAGGTTTTATGTTGCTGACAAACAATATAATTTTGGGTACATATTATTAATATAAAAACAATTATAAAATATAATATACTTACAGATCGCTTAACATCAACAAAAATCCAAATTAACGAAGCAATATAAAAAGAAAATTGAACTATGTAATACCACAAAATGTTTACGTCAATTATCTAAATACAAAAAAATAGGTAAAACAAAATAAGCATTTTAAGCATTTTAAAATGTTAAAAACAAATACGTTTTTAATTAAATATACACACATGTTTTAATAATTAAAAAAATAACTTACGTGTTCAGGAAAATTTAAAAATACATTATTAATATCCCATAAATATGATGTCTACAAAAATAAATAATTATTTGAATAACTTACATCCCACAAAACATACAAACCATAAATACACATTAATGTATAATAACAAAATCGCCATCTAAAACAATAAATTCATCTATTAATATGCGTACTCTGATTCAACAAATTTCACTATAACTGGAAATCTGTCCATCTTATTTCGTTTTCGAAACCAAATACTAACAATACAAAAATCAATGTCTACTTTTTTAGATATGCGCTAAAATATTTATAAAACGTAAAAAACAAATACTCTAATATCTATTTCGCTTGGTTTTTTATTTTTTAAATATTCTTTTTCGAGTTCAGCGTTTTCAAAATGCGGTTTTCTATTTGGTTTTCGAAGACCGGCTGACAAAGCATGTGGAATAAAAATGTAACTAAAAACAACTAAAATTTAATTATACGTACTATTTACAAAACCATTTTAGAATTAAAAATAGAAAAAATAGAAAAGTTGAGTAACAAATAGTTGGTAAAAAGTCCTTCTCACGATATTTAATTATGTTTTTCCATGATGTATTACCAGCAAAAGCATAATTTTTATTTATAAATTCTAACATTTATATATAACTGTTAGTCTTAATTATATTTATATAAGGAACAAAATTAAATTAGTAACTATGGTAATCACAAAAGTTAATATTTTTAATTATGCGCTAGCATATATATGTAGTTTAAAAAACTAATATTTTTTTAATTCTATTTTTTTAATAAAATTTATTTTTATTTTTATGTTTAAACATATTTATTAGAAATATTATTTTATGGCATTTACTAACTACTTAAACAAATTTATGTAAAATGTATTGTACGTACTTATAAATTAACAATTAACTAACTTTATACGCAACTGTAATAACGCAATAATGTACTAATATATTGTTATTGTTCTTTATAATTACAGATATACCCCAAGGACAAATACCACCTTCAAGAAAGACGAGGGAAGATTAATTGTAATATGTTTGCTTGAATGAATGGACTGCTTTGTTTGAGGATGGCGCGTATTTAAATTACTTTTTGTACAGTTTTTATTTAAATACACACGTGACACTCCGACTTGTGTTTTTCATCACTTTCCGACTTACTGGGAACTTGTATCATTACTAACTAATTGAGAGTTCTCTTATTTTAGATTAGTCAGTCTTCGGTATCGTCAAGATAACGAATCACTGGACATTAGAAGACATTCTTGCAATTCTACTAATCTTCAGACAGCAAAAGCAAATAATTTACAGTTGCTCTCCCAACTCAACTGTTCGTACGTTCAACAGAAGAATCATTACAATAACACATTTTTGAATCCGTGCGATACGCTTGCGTGACGCGCGCTCAAAAGTTGCACATTGTTTTTGCGCTTGTTAAAGTGTTTATATGTTTTACGTGTTTTTTTTGTGTTATTTGTTTAGTTTTTGTGTGTTTTGTGTGTAATTGTGCAATTTTGATTGCCCAATTGTTTTTTTCAAGTACGATCTGTATGTGTCGTGCTTGATCTTCTATTTAATAATCTCTTTAACCCGATTATCACATTGCTTTGTTTGTGATATTTTATTTTTATTACATTTTAGAAATTTTTGATCTAATAATAAAAGTTTCTCAGCTGGCGATTTGTGGCCGTCGGGGCTGTAGTAAGTGCGTAAAAACTAGTATGTTTTGTTTTAAATGTAACACCCGGTTTCAGGAAAATTGTACTGGTCTTTCGGAGATTATATACAACAATTTGGCTACCAGTTATATCGAATTTAATTGTATAAATTGCATCTGGTCTTCAGATTCCTTTCTTGTCGCCCATTCCCGCGCTATCACTAAGGCTGACCTTAAAATAAATGCTAAATTACACCTCATTTTAGATCTAGTCAACGAAATTAAACTCAGTAACTCCAACATTAGCAAATCTGTTGAGGAATAAGTTGAGTCTCAATCAGTTCTATATGTTCATTCCAACAGACATTTTGACAAGATAATTTAACTCAGAGTTTTAGTCGGAACCCTCACCTCGACATTTACAAAAGCTTCTCCTTCTCTTGTCTTTAGTACCGTTCTTAGACTCTCACAAGATGACATTATATCAGCTGCTAAACAATATGCTGCTGATAAAAGTAGCGAAAACAACTTAATAGTTAGAGGAATTCCTGACACTACTACTAATTTTAAAAATATTGTTTTAAAAATAGTTAAGACCTCCCATTCCCAGCCAATTAATTTCAAGGCTACCCGCATGTTTTGTAAACTGAATTTTTCCTTCCCCCAGTTATTGTCTCCTTTAAATCCTCTGATACAGCCTATCAATATATTAATTGAAGGAATTTCACCATGATTTAATTAAACTTTTGATAAATTAGGCAAATTTTGTAACCCTTCCTCAGTAGATACATTAGTCCTCATTGAAGGAAACTTGTCTACCGCATACACAATATCAATGGTAATAAGAAATCCTCCTGCATCTGGTTCAATCCTTAACTGCACCTTTTTCACAAGGTATTATACACCCCGTTCAGTGTATTCATTTCCAGTTTATTTGTGCTCCATTCCAACCCCAACGTTTCAGCAGTATGTCCATCTATCAAGGTACAATTAGATCTATTATCCGGAAAAACCCATCCAATTTTTACGGAAGAAGGACCTACCAGTTTTACTGGTATCACACCTAGATACACCTTTGCAGTTGTGGATACTGCAGCATTAGTGTTAGATTAAACACTTAGGTGCAAAAACCAATAATGTAAACCTTTACAACCTACTACTTTGCACGTAGTCTTGTAATTACGTAAATTTGACGCATGCCCTTTCCCTGGACAAGAGAAACACAAATTGTTACTATCAACAGTCTCCATTTTATCAGTTTGTTCCAACTAAAGAAATTGGTTACAATTCTTAAGTCCATGATCTCCGTCTTGTAATGGGCAATGTAAGCCTACTTTACTTACAATTTTAGACCTTGGTTTAGTTGTTTTTGCTGTAGAATTTGCTTGCAATGCGATCTCACCAAATCGACTATTCATAATCCTTGCATTATCAAAAACAAACCGTAAAAAGTCCTTAAACAGTGGTTCTTTATCATCTTGATACAAACTGTCAGCTAATGTAGCCCACTGTCTCTGCAATAATGTTGGGAGTCTAATTACTACCAGTTCCAAAGTATCTATAGAATCAAGGGTAAACTTACATTCCATTCTAGTTAAATTAATTTTACAATTTCTCATTTGCATTGAAAAAGGCACCAAATTACTAGCATTCGCTGCTAGTTAAGGACCGATTACTAGCTTATCTAAAATTCACAGCGCCACTACGTGCAATCTACCATATAATTGCTTTAATGTGTCCTTCGCCATTGAAAGACCTTTATTAGGAGGAAGCATCATACATTCACGTACTGTTTCCTTAGACTCTCCTTCGCAATAGTAAATTAGGTAAGCTAATTTCTGTTTATTGCTGCACAACATACACTCAATAAAAATTTTAAATTTATTCATAAACCTCCAGTAATCCACTGGATTACCGTAAAATTTGCTTACCTCAATAGGAGAAAAATTTAACCTGTTAACAATAGTTTTAAAGGAACTAATTAACTAATTATTGTTTATTTCTAGACCATAATCACTGTCACTAACCTCTTCAAATTAGTTAGCATTTAACTGCGATCTAAATTCAAGCTTTAATAAATTTATCTCTCATTCTAACTTCCTTATCATCTCAAGCTTGTAACACTTGACATCAACACAATTATTTGTCCCATCAGATAAACAGTCATTAGAAGGGTAACCTACTGTTGTCACTGGTTTTCTATTGGTATTCTGAAGACCAACATCCGAAACCTCGTTTACCAATTGTCGTTTGTCATCTTCCTTCAAAAATGTACGCATTGGCATTTTGTTAATCTTGGACAAATTGATTGACAAAATTTGGCAGAACTGTACACCAATTTACGCTAAACAAATTTTCCAAATCCCAATGGTTTGATGGTAAATTAAATTATGGTTTTTGTAATATTTATATTGACCTCAGCCAATATAACAAGTCGAGTTTTCGAAAAACTCCAAATTCAGCGATATTTGATTTCAAACTCCAACGGTTGGTGGTGTTGAACCTTTACAATGTCAGTAAATATTGAACTATAAGATCTCACTAAGATCTCGGCCCTGATTTTTTTAAATTTAACCTGATACGGATAATTATTAACACTCCAGCTAATTTCAATCAAAAAAGCGTTTGTGTGATCTAAATTATCGTTCTGCAATTTATTATTACAAAATAATTAAAAATTGCATACCAATACTGTTTACCAACAGGAAAAAACAAGACACAATATACTCACAGAACCACAGTCACGTTTACAACAAACGTAATAAATTCTAATACAAAAGGCGTTTTAAAACAAAGTTTAAATAAAATCAAAGTTGTTTAAATGTACAATAATACAAAAATTGTAATTGAAATAAGAATTAATAATAATTTAAATATTTTATTCAAACAATAACACTTGTAGTTTCCAAAATATGCATTCTGAGTTAAGTCTATTAGTTCTCGACGCTAAGCCCCATTTAATTGGTATTACTAAAACCTGGCTGTAGAATGATATTCTTGATCATTCATTGCCAATCCAAGGCTATAATGTCATTCAGTCAGATTCTAAGCGATCTAGATGCGGCGGCTGTTTCTTTTACATTAAAAATAGCTTAAACTATACCTTTATCCCTCCCCTTGCTGCTACTAGTCAAGGGTTTGACTTACTTTCTATCTCTATTTCTCTCTTCTCTGGTGATTACGCCGGATTCTTTATCTTTCATAGATCTCCTTCCCTCCCTAAAGCCTCTAATTTTGTTTCCCCCCATAAATATCAGGTACTTACAAATAACTCTAACGCCCATTCTATCAGTTGGGATACTCTATCTAGCCAGGGCAATTCCTTTAATTCCAACCTTCTTTAATTTTGTATTAAGAGTGCTCTCTTTCAACACGTTTCCTTCCCTACTAGACATAGGGTTGGCTGATCTTCATTATGCCTGGATTTATTCTCATTAATGTCCCTAAAATAATAGACTCAATCTTTATTCTTCTGCTACTGGGCAAGAGTGATCATTCCGTTTTGACTTTCAAAGTCTATTTTTCCAGCACAGCCCCCATTGCCAAACTCAAGTCTGCGTCTATTCCAGATTTTAGTAATGCCAATTTTTATGGTTTAAAAAATTATTTTAGGAGTATTGACTGGGTTTATTTTTCCACAGATAAAATTAATAATTTTTATGGTTATCTCTCTAGTATTAAGTCGGGAGTTAATCTTTTTGTCCCCTTTTGTTTTCCCTCCTTCCCAACGACTAAGATTCCACGTTTTATTTGACTCATTGAACTCCGTAATTACGAGTTTTATAAGTGGAAATTTACTAGTCTCCCATTGTTACTGTTGAATAAAATATTTAAATTATTATTAATTTTTAGTTCAATTACTATTTTTATATTATTGTACATTTAAACACTTTGACTTTGTTTGAATCTTGTTCTGAGGCGCCCTTTTGTATTTGAATTATCACGTTGTTGTTAACGTGACTGTGGTTCTGTGAGTATATTGTGTCCTGTTTCTTCCTGTTGGTAAACAGTATTGGTATGTAAATTTGAATTATTTTGTAATAATAAATTGCAAAACGATAATTTAAATTACACAAGAGCTTTCTGATTGAAATTAGCTGAGGGTGTTGATAATTATCCGTATCAAGTTAAATTAAAGGAAATCAGGGCCAAGATCTCAGTGAGATCTTACATCCATATTTTTATTATAATTATCTTTCATTACATAATAAATGTGCATTAAGTCTTAGCCGTTTTAAACATTTTCAAATTTATAGTTTACTTAAGAAAACTAAGGCTAATAAAATTGTACTTTTTAAATTTATTAAGAATAAACGTGGGATTACCAACTTCCCTCCGCAAGTTAAGAATATTTATGGATCTCCTCTTTCCTTGCCTGATGTATGTAGTACTTTTAGTAAATACTTCCAATCTGTATTTAATGCAGATTTTACAAAAGATTTATCCTTCAGTCCCCCACGTTTATTAGAGTCCCTTCACATTTTCCCAAAGATAGTCCAGAACCTCCTTTCTAAATTAAAATTTTTCTCCCGAGGCTTGAATAAATTATATCTTAGAGTTTTTAAAAAATGTGCTGCAGAATTAGCACCGGCACTAACCCACACGTTTAACCTTTCTTTAAAACAAAATAAGATACCTACTGTTTGGAAATTAGCTTATATTAGACAATATACAAATCTGGTTGCACATTTTAGGCTGAGAGTTATTGACCCATCAACATCCTGTTTGTCCCCAGTAAAATCATGGAAAAAATTGTTCAGTTTCACTTAGTAAACTTTATAGTTAATAACAACCTTATAAATTTTGTTTAGCATGGGTTTATGCTATTAAAATCCTGCTTCTCAAATTTATTGACATTTACTTTTGAATTTGTGCAATACGCTTGCGTGACGTTACAGGTCAAAATTTTTTTGTTATTTGTGCTTACTCGTTGTACCATACGTTTATATTTTATTTGTATTTTTAGTGTTTTTGTTGTGTTATATGTGTTTATTTTGTAGTGTGCTTTGTGTGCAATTGTGCAATCTGTGTTGCTTAATTTTTTGATCCTGTACGATCTGTTTATGTATTGTGCTTAATATTTTATATATTTAACTAATTGTTACTTTGCTTTGCATTGTAATATTTTGTTTATTATTTTATTATATTTTTTGGAGTATAGATTGTGATGACAAAAATTTTAATTTTTATTTGCAATCGGCGGGGTTGTAGTAAGTCAGTAAAGACAGATATGCTTTGCTGTAAGTGCCATTATTGGTTTTATAAAAAGTGTACAGGATTGTCAAAATCTCACTACTACTACAGCAAAGTTGACTTTGTTTGTATGAACTGCCTTTAGTCTTGTAATTATCAATCTATTGCTCCTATGTCGGATACTGAATTAGATAAGTTTATCAATTGTTATTAACTCTGTACTCAAAAAATCTGTTGAGGAGCTCTAAAATTCTTACAATGCTCTTTTCTTCAAAAATGCGGCAGAGATTAGTTCTTTAAAGGCTTCTATTACTAATTTCACTTCAGTTGTGAAAAATAATCTTTCTTTCCCAGTCACGAACGCGGTTTTGCGCCTCTCTCAAGAAAATTTTTTATTTGCAGCTAAACTTTATGCTTGCGATAAAAGAAGAGATAATAATGTCATAATAAGAGGCATCCCCATATTTGCGCTGAACTATAAAGATGTAGCACTTGAGGCCATCAAAGCCTGTCATATGTTTACTTCTGGTTTTAAGGTAACACGCATGTCTTGTAAGCGACCTTACACCTTTCCTCCGATTATAATCGCCTGCAACATCTCTGACACGGTAAGTGAGATTCTCAGTAATTGGTCTTCAGTACGCTTCCTTTACCCGAAGCTTCGGCTGCATAAATATTATCCTACTACTGATAAAAAGGTTGTACATTACAACTATTTTTGTTCTAAATTATTATTGATCCCTTTAGTTAAATTAATCCTTTTCAATTTAGATAACTCCTGTATCACCAATATACAAGATTTTCTTATAGCGCCTTGGAGTAAGCATCCATTTGTCCACAAATTAAATATACCCACACCCCTACTCTCTCTTTCCACAGGTTAAATGTGTTTTATACAAACGTTTCTAGTTTTTTTAATAAATTTGACAAAATTAAATCAATAATTAATTTAAACCCTCTTCATATTTTAAGGATTGCTAAAACCTGGCTTTCGGAGGATATTCTCGATAACGAAATTGCCATCCGCGGTTACAATCTAATCCGACTTAATTCTAGTGGAGGCAGATGTAGTAGTTGTTTGTTTTATGTTAGGTTAGATATTAACTTCTCTGCAATTATTTTTTCTTTGTTTGGCAATTCAGTTGGGTACAATTTTCTCCATATATTAGTAAATTTTTCTGCTAAGGAAAAAATCTTTTTTTCATTACTCTATAGGCCTCCCTCACTTAGTAAAAAAATCTAATGATGCTTTGTTGTTGAACTTGAACACGTCTATTCTGCTTCTTTTAAACACTATTATTTTTGGTAATTTTAATAGTTCCTCAATTGACTGGCACTCCCTCTTCTCATCTACTAATTATTTTAATACCCAGCTTCTACATTTTAGCATTGTCAATGTTTATACTCAATATGTTTCAGATTTCAATCTGAATGCGCGCCCTCTTGTCTAGACCTCATTTTTACTAATTCCTCCTCTTTAATTGATTATGTAAATCATTTGCTTCCTCTTAAAGAGAGTAATTATTTTCTTCTGTCTTTTTCTGTCTATCTTCCTTTATCTTTCGACTGGGTACTAAAGCCTAGAATTGAGTCAATCATGCTGACTGGGGCTTCTTGGCTAATAATAGCGTTGACACTAATTATTCTCTCTTTACTCAAATTATTAATGACGGCATCAACAAATTCGTTCTTTTTAGCCTCCTCACACATCCTAAGTTCAACTTTCCGCGTTTTTTAAAGCGCTGCATTCAAAAGCGTAATGTAGCTTTTAACAAATGAAAAGTTTTAAAACTCCCCTGTTTTCATTACCTATACTTAGCCTTGCGTAATAAGTGTGTAGCTTTAATTAAAGCATTTAAAAACAAACAACTTTACAATTTATTATTAAAATTGAAAACGGACTAAAACATTTTATTTAAATATATAAAACACCAAAGGTTCTGTAGTGTCTCCTGACCATGTATGAAAGGTAATACTGGTTTTTTCTTTTTTTCTTTAGAGGTTTGTTTGTCTTTTAGCTCCTATTTTAAGTCATTTTATGCAACATATAATCATTGTTTCCCCATTAAAATTGATTCTCTCTCTTTGGTGACCTCACCTACTTTTACTATTCCTTTAGTATTACATTAGCTTATTAAACTCAAATCCACATCCCGTGGACCTGATGGCATCTACTCTCGTGTTCTGAAAAAATGTGCGGATCTTATTTCCCCTATATTGGCTAAGATCTTAAATTAATCTATTTTTACTGGGACTCTACCCCAGGTTTGGAAACAAACATATTAGACCCATTTACAAGTCAAGTGATTGTTACTCTCCGTTAAGTTGTAGGCCCATTAGTATTTTATCAGCCCCAAGCAAAGTGTTAAAAAAATTAATTAAGCATCGGTTAATAGATTTCCTCTTTAAGAATAAGGTAATTCATCCGGCCCAACACGGTTTTTTGCCACAAAGATCTTGTCTCTCCAATTAACTGTCCTACACAGATAGTCCCACATTCTTTGTCGATTAAGGTTTTACTGTAGACGCCATTTACTTTAATTTTGCGAAGGCTTTTGACAAGGTTCCTTATTAGTTATTACTAAATAAACTAGCTAATTTGGGTATCTCAGGTTTCCTTCTTTTCTAGATCAGGGAATTTTTAACAAATAGTAGTTTTAGTGTTAAATTGGGTTGTGACACCTCTCCTTGATGTGACACTAACTCAGGAGTCCCACAAAGACCGGTCTTAGGTCTTTTATTATTTATTTTATTTATTAATGATTTACCAACAGTAGTTTATTTGAAGATTTGGGGATCCAACCCTAAATTACTGCAATCGGATATTACGAATATATATAATTGGTCCTCTGCAAATAGACTCCCTTTAAATTGGTCTAAGTGTTTTCATTTAGCATTAAGTAAGACAAATACTAATAGTTAAGTCTGACTCTTTATGTTCCTACTTTACGAAATCAGAGGATAGTCGTAGAGGTCATAATTTTAAGTTGTTTAAGCCCCGGGCGAATAAAAAAATAAGCCCATACTTATTCTCCCATAGGGTAGTATTTACCTGCAATAACCTCCCAGCACGCATTGTTAATGCTCCTAATCTCCATGCTTTTAAATTACTATATGATAAGTTTGTCCTATCTAAATTCTTTTAACATTTTAACTTATATGTTTTATTTTCTATTGCTTTTATCTTGTTTTATCATTTTTCTTTGATTAATATTTGATATTTTGGCACTGAGGACCACAAGGAAATTTCTCCTAATTAACTGGTGTATTAACTTGTAACCTGTTACGGGTAGCCTTACTAGAATGTTGGAGTACTGTTATTTGGTCAATGTTAATTATTTTGATTTTTGCAAAGCATTTGACAAAATACCTCATTCGGCGTTATTGAATAAGTTAAGAGCTTTTGAGATCAGCCCTTCACTGCTTGATTAAATTCAAGACTTCCTCTCCAACAAGCAATTATTATTATTATTATTATTATTATTATTAAGCTTTAATATCTTACTAGAGATACATTTAGCATAAAATACATTTTTACCATCAATATAAAAAAGTAGTAGTACAAATAATGGGATCAAAATGAAATAGAGTGTTATATATTAATTAATATAAATATAGTATACATATAGTATACATATAGTATACATAAATATAGTATGCATGTGATTTTTTTTTAATATTCAAAATTGCTGTACATAGAATAAGTTATTATAAGACACACTTGTACTGTGAAATGTCCAAACTAGTTCAAATAAATGCGTAGGTGGAACAATTCCTACTTTGATAGGTTTCTTAGTAGTTCAATTTTGTTTGATTCTGGATTGGTTAATACTCTGGACATAAATTTTTGTAATGATTAGTTTTGGTTTTCATCTGCAAGTAAGTTTTTCTTGTTTTTTTAGAAGCTTTAAAATTGTTAAAAGCTGCATGTAGCGGGTGATTGTTATTATTTTTAATCATTGATGCTAATTGTATACAGGATTTAAAATGTTTATTAACAATATTATTTAATAAAATAGAATATTTGATTCCTGCAGATTTTGATACTAATGATATGCATCTTTTTAAAACAACGTAATCCTGTTTTAATAAACCAGAAAAAATTATGGGTAAGCAATATAATATCAAAGGATAAAAGCGTAATGTAATAAACAATTTAGTAATATAATTGTTAACATTTAGTTTTTTTAATCTTCTTATATAGTAGCATAAGGATTTGGTTTTTAAAATATATGTTCTACATGATCACACCAGGTAAATATGCTATTTATGTTTACACCAAGATATTTAATTTTGTTACAGCTGCATATATTTGTTTGATTTAACTTGAATGGTCCGTTTAATTCCATTGTTTTTTTGGACGCCTCGTTGTAAATTTAATAAACTTGCATTTTGATGGATTTAAATTGAGAACAAAGTTAGTAGACCATTTTTCAATTTTATTAATAGAATTTTTAAAATTGTTTAGATCATTGTTCAAAGAAATCTTTGTGCACAATACCATATCATCTGCAAATTTAAACAAAAGTGATGGCTTCGGCACAAGCAATAGATTCACGTACAGTAAAAATAAAAACGGAGATAGTACTGCACTTTGTAGAACTCCATTATTATTTTTTGTTAACTCTGATTTATTACAACCAATTTGTGTAAATTGTTTTCTTTTTGAAAAATAATTTTGTAGCCAGTTTAAAATGTGGTTGGGCGTTTCAAGTAGCTCAAGACGTTTAAGTAATTTTTCTCTTGATATGCTGTTGAAAGCAGATTTATAATCTAAAAACATGCAATATATTAAACATTTTCCTTTGTCAAGCGATTCAGTAATGTAATGAACAAGGCTGGTTACACAGTCTACAGTAAAATAATTATTTTTATATGCAAATTGATAATGATCATTACTAATGTTTAATATAGGTTTGAGGTCGTTAAGTATTATTTTTTCAGTTAAGTTTAAAAACACTAAGGTGCAAGCAATTGGGCGATAGTGTTCTGGATTTGTTGATAAGACAGAAACTTTTGGAATAGGTGTGATTCGTGAGATACGCCAAGTATCAGCTACTTCACAATTCATAATAAACTTGTTTATTATTGTAGATAATAATGGAGCAATTGCTGGCATGCAAAGCTTTAATAAATTGCAACTTATTCCATCAGGTTTAAGTGATGTGCTTGTTTTACAACTGTTAATTAATTTTTGAATATTAAAGTTGATGATAGGTGTTGAATAATTTTTAGTTAATTAATTAAATTCTGATACGTTTGAATTGTTTGAAGTAAAATAATCAATTAATTTTTTAGCATCTATCTTACATTGATTTGCTTTTAATTTGTTAAAAATTTTGTTAATATTTTTCCAAATAGATTGTAAATCACGGTTTAATTAAAAATAATTATTGGCATATTTATTAAGTTTGTTTATTTCCAGTCTAATTTGTTTGTTTACATTTTTTAATTTAGTATATTGACTAGATTTATATGCTACCTCTTTTTCTTGTCTAAGCCTTTTAAGATTTAATAAAAAAAGATTATTGTTTGTAATCTCAACCTTAACTACTAGACAATATTTGTTTATATAGGTGTTAATAAGGTCAGTAAAAAGTACAGTAGCATTATTTAGGCTAAAATAGTTAAAATTGATGTTATTAATGTTCAATAGTGCGGATTTAAGTAATGCTAGATTAGTGAAAGATTAGGCGATGTTACAGCTCTAGCTGTTGACATAACCCCAGGTGTCCCCCAAGGATCTGTCCTTGGCCTTTTATTATTCATTATTTATATTAATGACTTACTATTTACTGTTCGTTATGACATTTTGCTGTATGCCGATGATGTCAAATTTTGGAGTTTTAATCCTGAACAACTTTAACTAGATATCTAGAGTATCTGTAATTAATCCATAGCTAATGCGCTTTTTCTAATTTTTTTTAAATTTAAACATTTTTCCATTGGTAAATCTTTAGGCAACATATTTGGAGCACCAGACTCTTTACCTATTACCCAAGTTACTTCAGTTAAAGATCTAGGGTTTACATTTAACCATTCCCTAAATTTCTCAATGCACCATAGAATAGCAGCCTCAAAGAGATTCCAACTCACCAAGTTATTTTATCGTAATTAAGGTAATGTTTTTGTGAGTTGCAAACGGTTACTCTACCAGTTATATATTATACTCCACCTAAAATATTGTATTCAAGTTACATCCCCTTCTCGAAAAACAAACATTAAAATTTTGGACAAAATTTAAAGCAGCTTCACTAAAGTCCCTAAACAGCTTGAAAATAAAAATTACACCAATCGGTTAAAATCTTTTAAGTTCTTCCCTTTACAAAATAGAAGACTCCGGAGCGATCTTATCCTAGTTTGCATATTATTAAGATCAAGTATAAAACATCCTTTTGTTCCTGCTAATAATTCTAGAAGGCACCCTTTTAAGTTATCTAAACCAAAAATTATATCTCGTCTACATCTGAACCACTTCTCGTATAGGATCATATCTACATGGGATCTTTTACCGAACCACATTGTTTTAGCGTCGTCTATTGACTCCTTTAAATTGGCGTATAATAAGTATTTTCTCCATAATTACATTTAATTTAATTTATATTTTGTATCCTTTAAATATATAAATATATTTACATATATGTTATGTATACATAAATTTTTTTTGAGATTTAAACAAATACTAAATGGAGCTTCTTCTTATATAACTCGTAAATATACCTAAAATACCCAACTTTTTGCTCCGCATACCAAGTTAAATACCCCAAGGTAAAAAATTACAAAGTTTAAATATTAACACTAATGTACCCTATTAAATAATATATCTTACTCAACCAATTATAACCATATAAATAACCCCTCTTAAAGTAAAAACAATTCCTCATTTTCCAATACCTTTAAATTGTATTGTCAATTTAGCTCTTTGCATTCAATTCATTGCTAACAAATTTAGTTTAATTTTTTCTAAACTAAATTATCACAAACGTACACACTTCGCATTTTCAAACATCAAATTATTTAAATTATTTTACCCAACACAAATAACAACTGCCAATAGTGAAAAATTCTACACTTGCACACAGGAAAAAAATTAATTATTTTACCTCAGTTACTATCAATGCCAGAT
Source organism: Cardicola forsteri (assembly GCA_025895645.1). NCBI lineage: Eukaryota > Metazoa > Platyhelminthes > Trematoda > Strigeidida > Aporocotylidae > Cardicola > Cardicola forsteri. The sequence goes on along the minus strand of JAKXYG010000828.1, from coordinate 331,239 downwards.
CAATTTTAAACAAAATTTATATTTTAAAAAGCTATGCATCTATCCACTCTCCAAGTGCAATTTTACTAATTGAATCATGGTGCTGTGATTCTATCTCCAATTCCAAAATATTGATTAACATGTTCAGATAAGACAAAACTAAACATAGGGGAGGTGAATGTATTATATATTTTAAGAACTCTTTTCCTTCATCACACTACGATTTACCCATTAACAATAAACAAGACATTATAGGCGTTTTAATGATTCTTAACGATAACTTTAAACTACTATTAACGTGTCTATAATCCCCCAAATTCTTTGGACGCATATTTGGACAATCTTATCAACATGTTTAATTGCATATCAATTTAACTATTTAATTATTTTTTTACTGGAGGTGACTTCAACCTACCTGAAATACAATAGTCCTCCTTGACATACCCACCCAAATCATTAACAATATTCCTTTAAACAAAACAGGAAACATAAATTCCTTTAAAACAATGATTACCTTCATCCTACATAAAATTAAAAAGATGATCCAATCACTTAAAACCTCCAACAACCCTGACCCGAATGGTATTCAGACAAACATAATAAAATATGGACACCAAGAATTTCCCTTTGTATTAACTAAACTATTGCAAACTAGTCTAAAAAATAGCATTTATTCAGAAATTTGGAAGCAACCATATATTACGCCCATCTTCAAAAGTGGTGATAAAGCTGATATGAATAATTATAGACCTATAAACATTACCTCAATAATCTCTCGCATTATGTAAAAAATAGTCAAGTCTGAAATCTTAAATCACTTAACAAACAACAATTTAATGAATCCATCCCAACATGGATTTACTCATAAAAAATCAACTTCTATATGCCAGATCAAATTCTTTGACTATGTCAGACAAAAAAAGACAAAGGAAAATCTGTTATTGTCCTATACATTGACCTACGAAAAGCATTTAATAAAGTACCCCACAACAAACTCACTCAAAAAATCAATTCACATGGTATTATTGACCCACTACTTTCATGATTAAAATTGATTCTTACAAACAAAACCCAAGTAGTCAAAATTAGAAATCAGGTTTCAAAGTCTCTTCATCATCATTGAGGATGAACATCCCTCACCGGTTATTAGCACTTAGGGTAGTCCAAAAATCTAAAACGTCTAAAAAAACATCAACTCTAGTAGTGTGTACTTAAAGAACGACATTTGAGGTGTCCTGACATTAAATATTAATTACATCCCGAGTTAAACCCCTTCAGTGATGTCTGTTGGTTGAATAAACGGACGCCCATTTAAATAATTTATTTGGACGAGGGGGCCTAGCATAAATAAAAAGACTGAGTTTGCATGTTACAATGTTTGTCCACATTTTTTGTTGGCCGTCTGGTTTTCTTTTCTATTCGGGTAATGGGTGGGCTTCTATGGCTATTTTGGTTAAATGAGTGGGCGATCTACGTAAAACATGGCCAATCTATTTTAATTGTCTTTCTTTAACTGTGCTAGAGATACATGGCCAATAAATGTTAAGAAACTTACAAATATCTGGGAATAGTTGAAATATTTTACTAGTTATTAAGTGAGTGCGTTCAATAAAGAACAACAAGCAAAACCATATAGATCTTAAACAGCTTTGCTTAAAATGAACAAGCTTTTGTGTATTTGTTTGGGTGAGAGTTCAAGTTTCGCAAGCGTATAGAAAAATAAAACGCACTAAATTCTTATATATTCTAATCTTGATTTTAATAAAAATATTATTTTTGTTCTATAAAAGTTTACTTAAGCGCCCAAAGGCTGCAGCAGAGAGGTGAATACGATACTGAATCTCTAAAGAGCTGGATTCTTTATTATTTATGACCAAGCCTAGGTACGTAAATTTATCAACCACAGGGAGTGGGCTATCATTAACATTGATTGAATTTCTAAAGAGGACGCTAGCTAAAACCACTGTTTTTTAGTATTAAGATATAAACCGTATTTCTCTGAGACTTTTTCAGTAAGTTCAACCGCATTTTGCAAATTTTCTTCGGTTTTTGCCATAAAAAACGCATTGTCTGCATATTGAAAATCCGCTATCTTGCGACCATCATGAGTTATACAGCCCTCAAATGACCGAGACACTTTATCAAATATGTCATCAATTACAAAACCGAAAGGTGTGGGTGCTAAAACTCATCCATGGCAAACACCTCAATTTATGTACATTGCATCTGTTAAAGAATTACCACTCCGTATTACTGCGTTTGACAACGTGTATAACAATTTAATAATGTTAACAATCTTGGCAGAAATTTCTTTGGCAATGAAAAGATTCTACAGCAGGTTGCGATTAACAAAATCAAAGGCGGCTAAATAATCTATAAATGCACAATATGTAGGCTGTTGGAATTGGGAACAAAGTTCTAACATTTTACGAACAGCATGGATTTGATCGATGCATCCCATCCCAGGACAAAATTCAGTCTGGTTGGCTCCTGTTTGACACTCCCGTTCACCACGGATACTGCATAAGCTAATATTTTCTAAAATTTTTGAATCCCCGCAAAGTAAGCTGATTCCTCTATAATTAGCGGGGTCAGTTGTGTCTCCTTTCTTATAGATTGGGATTATAATAGCTTGTGTCCATGCTTCTGGAATCTTCTTTTCTTTCCAAATGGAGTTTATCAAGGAATATAAATCTTGAATAATATTTATTCCGCCATACTTAAAAACTTCTATTGGTATTCCATCTACTCCAGTAGCCTTCCCATCTTTCAGTTAATGACATGCTAAGATAATTTTTTTGTGCAAGGGGGACTCTGTCGAAACTACGTATAGGGGATCGGGGGGTTGTGTATAGAGTTGATTGGAAACCTTCCCCTCTTCGTGTTTGATGGGATTAAGTAATTTTGCAAAGTGTAATGTCTATTGATCTGCAGAGATCGCCGATGAGCGTTGATTTTGGAAGGAATGTCCTTGGCAAAGTTTATTGATTTTCTTGAATAAGGTTTGAGTATTGTTACGCATTGCAGCATCCTCTAATTTCTCAGCTACATGCGACCAATATTTCTCTTGATCATTATTAAAATTCGTTATATATTCCTGTATTATCTTGTCTCCATCCAATTTTCTGTGCTGATTTTTGTTCAAAAATTTATTTAGTAAAACTTCTGTGGAATTGGAAATCTGAAATGTTAATCGTATGTTGAGTTTCCTGGGTAATAACCTAGAGGCCGTATTTAGTTTCCAATTACGTTCCAATTATGTTCTACTTTATTATTATAATTAATGGAAAAACCAACATTTAAACATGCTTTTTCAAAGGATTCTTAAATATGGGACGCATTTTTAATAAATTTATAATCTGGGCTATTAAAAAGCTTTCGTTTGGATCGAAATTTAAGTAAGAGTGTGCACTTTAATAACCCGTGATTACTTCCATTTTTTGTTCCAGTACAGCAACCGTGGAATGTCTTTAATTAATAAAAACCAATTACGAGAGACAAGAACATAGTCAATTTGAGAGCGATAATCTTGTCTCTTATACGTAGTTAAGTGACGTGAATAATGTTGGAACATTGTGTTAGTGATCACTAAATCATGTTGTAACGCATAGGTACTAAGATAGGCACCGTTTAAGCAATTGCTATTGCCAGTTGTCCATTTGCCAACTGCTGAGCAGCAAGCAGCACTTAACCCCCAATACCAATATAAAATTCGTTGTTTTCAAAATTAGTTGTTATGGCCACCAATAGTTTATTAAATGTTTGTATTTTTAACTCTGTGACTTGATCTGAGAGCGTATGCATTTGCTATACCTAAAATTAAATTCCCAGTTTGAAAGCGGGTAGTCATGATTCTAGAATTAATAGGGCACCAATCAATAAACACTTTCGTAGCACTTGAGAACTTAATGATCGCAACACCATATTTGGCAAATTCAGAAACTACACAGTGAGAAAGCCAAAAGGTTGATCCTAAATGTAATTTTATAGCACAAGCTCCTGAATGACGGGTTTCTTAAACACATAGAATATGACGGTTAAACTCAACAGCAACACAACGGGGTCATAAGGTAAGTGTATTAGGTCCTATCCTTTTTTACTTTATATTAACAACATCGATAGAGCAATAACATGATAAAATATTTATTTTTGCAAATGACATTAAAATTGCTTACAAAATCAACGACAGAAGCTCGGAATCGACGCATTGGAACAAACAATATAATTTATCAAACTTCTATTAATAGAGCATTAAGCACCAAATTGAAATAAACCTCAATAATTTTTTTTATTTATTTGGCAAACGTTTTGTACATTTAATCATTTTGAGTAATTACATAATTAAAACAATTCTAATAATTAAAGACTTGGGTATCTACTATTCAAAAGACTTACAATTTACAGAGCATGTATCCCATATCACTAACAAATACAAAAAATTATGAGGACAAACAAATAATATATTTATTCATGAAAAAAACAAAATAGCTTTCTTTAAATATGCTATTCGATTAATAATTGACTATTGCTGCTTCCTTTACGATTTCACTTTAAAAAATTAATAAAAATTGAAAAGATATTTTACAAAAGTAATTATTGGTTTTTTCTCAAATATAGACTACAAAGAAAGAATTCAATTGCTCAATCTTGCGTTTCTATGGCTAAGAAGGATCCAAATAAATCTATTATTATTCCATAAATCAATTTTTAATAACAATTTGAATTATTCAATAAAATTTAATGCAAACAATTTTAAATGTAAGCTAAAAAAAATAAAAAATATACAGTGCGTAAATTGCATCATAAATCTTACCTGAGAGTAAACTTTTTCTTAATTATATATTCTAAATTACAGAATAATTTACCAATCAATTTAAAAAAATACAAAATTTCAAAGCTTTCAAAAATAATTTTAAAAAATACATTAACATCTATACTGTCCCCAATATCATTAATCATACAACGTTTAATTATTTTGTGGGTCCATAAGAAATTTTGCTTCATTATATTGTTCACTTAAAAGTCTCAATTCACCCATTTAAATAAAAATTAATACTATTTTATTTATACTGTTGACCGTTACCTAACTATTGTTTACATGTTTAAAGAAATGTATATATTGTCCAAAAATTAGTTTATTAATTTATTAAAGTATTATAGAATGATTATCAGAAAATTGATTATTAATAAAAAAAATAATGTGAAAATTTATGTAAATATTCCCACATATAATATTATATATAGAATAAGAATAGTAATGTACTTTTAATCAAAAAAATAAGATGAGTAAGAATATATTTAATCGATTAAGAATCACAGTTTTATTGTCCAGTAATGAGAACAATAATATACTTATATAATTTAGTGTAGCAAATATACATGATAATATATATATATATAACAGTTATTTTATTTTTATTGTGAGAAATAAATTTACTTATAAGGTAATTATAGTCATCGTCAGAGTAAATGTAATATAAGCACAAAATGATTAGTCATTATTAAAAAAAGTTAACACAAATGTATTGTACTAAATAATAGCAACCAATAAGAATGAATGTCACCTGATTTAATCATGTGAATCATATGATTTTAGTGAGCTAAAATATGAGTAATATTAATTTAATGCAAGTATCTTTATAAGTAATTAAAAATAACTTAATATAATACAATAGAAATAGAAGTTAATTATTTTGTTAATTAATATAAAATGTATAAATATTAAGCAAAGGATAAATGATATAAATTAATATAAAGATAAAATTAAAAAATTAAAAAAATAAAAACATAATTAAAAAAATAATAAATTAAGGAAATAGAAGTATTATTTACTTTAATAAGAAATTAGCATTTATTATCCATAAAGAAAATTTTATTTTAACAATGAAACTACTTATTAACAGTTAGTAAACAAAATTGACAATTTATTTGATTGGATAATAAAAATTCTTTTAAACTCCTACACATTTTTAGAGAAAAATACAAAAAATAATCATCGTTGGTTAAAAAATTAACAGTTTTTGTAGATATAGTGTTCAAATTGTGCGGGTAAATGTTACCTACAAACTAAAATAATATATTTCGATTATTCACTTATTTTTAAAATATATATAACATTACAAATATTTTATTCTATTTAAATGCATATTAATTATATATATATATATATATATATACATATATATATATATATATATATATATATATATATATTAGTATGTTGAAAAATTTTAGTTTGTGATCAGACCTGTAAATTGGTTTGTACCTCAACAATACAATACTGTAAAAAAAAATTTTGAGTAATAAATTATTATTATTATCATTATTACTACTTTGACTGTTTTACAAAAAACATGTTTTAGCAGTGGATATTATATCAAAGTCGAACCTGAGCCCGCATTTAGTTCCAGTAGTCAGATTCAAATCCATACTCACCTATATTCAAATTATGCGATGTACCGCTAGATATATATGTATAACTAGAGTATATTGTATTTATATTAATTTATTCCTGTAAAACTATATATTTTATATATCATGCAATATTTGTTTACCATTAAGTATATTATTATTGTTGCAAAACTATCATAATTTCACTATTTGAAATATAAATGCGTTAGGTAATCTTTAAAATATTTTTAAAATACCGTCAATAACAAACATTTACGTTTCACTTTTATATGTTACGGTAGACATGATTATTAATTTGTGCAAACAAAGTTTTATCTTCAGGCAGATATAAAAAGATGATCATATTGATTTGAGTCTGGCCTTAACATAAATTTCAATTTTCCAGTCTTTACTAGTAATGCATTGCACATAAGTAAAATAATTAAATGTACCAAAATTTTGTCTACTAATTTCAATAAGCAAAAAATTGTTTAACATTGAGTACGACATTTTTGTTTTTGAACCATTAATCCGTAAACTAAAACAAGAATTAATATAAGTGAGGCGAGTTATCAAAATTTGCATCATTTCTAGGGTTTTACTGAGTAGATCAATATCATCTGCCAACCTATATTTCTATTTAATGCCATAAAACAAACTATTTATGGATTCAGTTGTAATAAAATCAATTACTAAAAAATACATGCTTGACGTACTCCCGTGACAATTTTAAACACAGCAGTGTACACACTTTTTGTTCGAGCACAACTTGAATTTTGGTACAATGAATGCATTATATTTACATATTTTAACGGTATTCTGTAAATTTTAACGATTTTATGCAAAAATTTTTATAAACATTGTCAAAAGTTTATGTAAAATCAACAAGACTAATTGTAAGTAATTTCTGAAATTCCTGCTATTTCTCAATAATATAACACATAGTATGTATGCACATAGTATGCAACGATTAAATACATTGATACATAAATATATATATATATAAATATTTGTTATAAATTAAGAAAACATTTATTTTTAAAAAGCGGTAAATATACAACAAAATTCTCATCAAAACGGCATCATTTACCTTATTAATTTAACTTACTCCAATATTAACAAAATTAAAACATTATTAAATATTAAAAAAATAACATTATTTTTAAAAATAAAAAAAAATTTATTAAATACAAAATATTTTAATTAAAATAATTATTTAAAAATTATTAAAAATATATACATGAATTTTTTATAAGTGAATAACTTATATTTAATTAAATTGTTATTTGTATTTTGTTTTTAACTGCATTAATTTTTAAAAAAAAACATTTTAAATTATTTTTAAAATAATATTTATAATATTATAAAAATTGTTTATTTAAACTATAATTATATTAACTCGTTACTCGGCGCACAATTTCTGTATATACTTATTTCACTATATACTCTGTATATAATATTTATCGTTGTTTTAGAATATTGTAATCTAATGTTTAAATTTGAAGACGATGAAAATTGGTTTCCTAACAAAACTAAATTTGAAGACATTTTAAAATACCGTGAAAAGGACTTTTTACCAACTATTTGTTACTCAACTTTTCTATTTTTTCTATTTTTAATTCTAAAATGGTTTTGTAAATAGTACGTATAATTAAATTTTAATTGTTTTTAGTTACATTTTTATTCCACATGCTTTATCAGCCGGTCTTCGAAAACCAAATAGAAAACCGCATTTTGAAAACGCTGAACTCGAAAAAGAATATTTAAAAAATAAAAACCAAGCGAAATGGATATTAAGGTATTTGTTTTTTTAAGTTTTATAAATATTTTAGCGCATATCTAAAAAAGTAGACATTGATTTTCGTATTGTTAGTATTTGGTTTCGAAAACGAAATAAGATGGACAGATTTCCAGTTATAGTGAAATTTGTTGAATCAGAGTACGCATATTAATAGATGAATTTATTGTTTCAGATGGCGATTTTGTTATTACACATTAATGTGTATTTATGGTTTGTATGTTTTGTGGGATGTAAGTTATTCAATTGTTTAATAATTTTGTAGAAACCTTATCTGTGGAATATAGAATACGCATTTAAAGGTTATCCCTTTCATGTAGGTTTATTACATTATGTTTTTGAGTTAATGTTGGTTAAATTATTTTGCATTGCATTTTAATGGATATATTTTTTATTTATGAGTATGTTTTATATCTGTATTAGGTTGTGCCGAAGGATATTTTATGGTATCATATAATTTCGTTTTCCTTTTACAATGCTTCCTTATTATGGATATTTTTTGATGTTAAAAGATCGGTAAGTATTTTTTTGTGTTAGTTTTGTAATTAATAAAAATTGTATAGTTTATTTATTACTTGATGCTTTTTAATTGGTAATTTATGAATTTTTTTTATTATTTGTAAAATATTTTTGAAAGTATTTAATTTATATTTAAATATTTTAGATTTACAATTTTATTTATGTTTTTAATAAATTATTTTGTAATTTTTTACAAGTGATTTTGTCTATAGTTAATTATTTGGTAAATAAATTATATATAATTTACCGATTTTATTTTATTGGGTTTTTTATTTATAATTGATAATTATTTATTATATTTATTAATTTTTTATAACAAGTTATTTAGTTATAAATTTATGACATAGCTATGTTTTAATTAATATTATTGTTTTACTTTGTTTAAAAATATTATATTTTACACATAAACTATTTCTTGGGTTATTTTTGTTGCAAAATTGTTTAAATGTATTTTTAATTGTTTACATAGTTTAATTATTTGCATAGTTTAATTGTTTAATAATATTTTTAATTGGTTATGTTTAAAATTTTGTTCTTATTACAATGTTAAGTTTTCATTGGACATTGTTTCTAACTGTTTCAGATGCAAGTATTAAGTTAGATCCTAAAATGTAATAAATGTTTAGGTACGTTAAATATTTTTAATAATTGCTGGGTGGTCATATATTAAAACAATTTTTAAATAATATTTTTGTGATAAATAGTAAAATGTCCACTGCTGAAAGATGTTTCTTGTAAAACATTTAAAGTTGTAAACAAAAATAAAAAATAAAATAAATAAAGATTTATATGAATTTAATAAAATTAGCGTAATTTTAAATCCAATAGATACAAATGAAAGATTTAAATTTTGTACAGTTTTAATTTGTACATTATAGAATTGTTGAGCAATTACTGATTTATAACACTTAAAGATTTAAAAATAACAAATAAATTTGTTTTATTGTGACAAAAACATGGATGGCTAAAATCTATATAATTTTTGAAAAGGTTATTATTTTATTTATACTTTTAGTGTACTGATTAAAACAGAAATAGTTATAATTTTTTAATTTAAAAAATATTTAAAATTAATTTATAACATTTATTTATTTAATTATTTAATTTAGTATTATAATTTAATAAACATGTAATTACGTTTTATTTTTTGTTAATAATATTTTAGTCTAATTTCAGTATATTTTTTGTTTTGTTACATTTTGTCATTTAAGAAAATTGATTAAGCAATTAATGAATTATTTTTTAAACATTTATGTTCAAATTAATTTAGAAAATATTATTGAAGTTTTTACTTTTTATTTTCTATAAATATTTGAAATTAGTTTTTACTAATACCGGTAAATTAAAGCTGATTTTAAAGATTTACAGTGTTCAATTAATTATTTTATTTTAACTGCATTTGTTCAATTTTAATTAAGCACATTAGAGGACGTGTAAGATAAATTTATTTAGTATATCCATTTTTTGTATCTATTTTGTGTATATAGTAATATGCATATAATCACCATGGTCTTAAAAACGAAAGGGGTTTTATAATATAATTATGCAAATTGCATACACAAAAGTAGGCTATTACTAAAGTTAATTAAGAACTACTTTTGTTTACACACATTAGATTTAAATGTGTTTATGCGAGTAAATTTGAAGTTTTTAACATTTTTCAAGCTGTGACTACTTTCAATAGTTTTAAATAATTATTTATTTTTAGTAGATGGCGTGATATATTATAAATGCATAATTTTTAACTTTGTTTTACTTCTTATTGATTATACAGGCGCATATAAAAATTAGGAAGTAATTGTTAAAGATATTTTGAAAATACAAAAATAATGAAATGTGACTTTGTTGTTAATGTTGTTAATGACTTTCTAAGCTTACAACATGTTTGTTTACACATATTGATGCTCATTTTGTTGTGTAAATTAACCTAATCCGTATGCTCAGTAAACTCAAACGTACCTATTAAATTATTTGCATTTGTTTTCCTGATAGGGACAATTATCTATTTTAACCATTAACTTAAATTATGGTATGCAAAAGAGAAACATGATGTCTTTAGATGTTTTTTACAACTGTTTTTATACTTTTTTTATTAACAAACAATCAAATTATTTCACATTGAGGGGCAATTTATTGTAAAATGCCGCGTACACAAAACTTTTACCATCAAATGCTAGTTGAGACTGAAGCTTTACATTAATTAATAAAACATGCTGTACAAACATTAAACAATCGACATTTCTTAGTTTATCCTAGTTTTTGGGTGCAGTCTTAAATCTGCCCATATTGTATGTCTTTGTAAGTATTCTCCTATAATGATATTTGTAAATTTCATTACATGGTGGTTATTTTAACTTATTTGTGATTATACATACTAGAATTTTATGTTTGATTCAAAAAATAAATGAAATGCATTTATTCTACGGTTTACACTTTTTACTATTCTAATCTGGAATTATATATATATATATATATATATATATATATATATATATTCTATATATATATTTATATATATATATATATATATATATATATATATATATATATATATATATATATATATATATATATATATATATATATATATATATATATATATATATTGGTAATGTAAATAAACATATGCTTTTTAAATTTTAATTTTAAATAAATCCGTTAATAGTAGAATGAGATATGACGATTTTTGGAGCTCAAAGTGCATATTACAACATAAAAAGCATATTGCTTTTTTAATTGATTAATCAATCTTTTCATTTTACTTGTCGATAGAAATGCTTGTAATAAGAGTTTTGGCTGTTAAGAAAGTGTCAATATTTAATTTTTGTGAAGTACTTAAGCTTCAATATAATAATAAAATAATAATAATTATTATTATTTAAATGCAGATCTACAATGTTTTATTGTTTATGCGGTCATTTATTAATTTTTTATTTAAAAAATATTTTTATGCAATTATTAGGATTTCAAAATATTGTTTTATCATCATGTTATAACAAATGTATTAATAATTTTATCTTATGTTGGAAATTTTCATCGAAATGGAGCTCTAATTATTATTCTACATGATTTATCTGATTGTTGGTTAGAAGTAAGTTAATGTTTGATAATTGTTTCAATTAGGTCAAATATTTATTTATTATTTTTATTGTTTTAATTAATGGGCTTTGAAGGGTTCTTATTGAATTCGTCAAATTTACTTGAATAATAAATCTATTTGGTTTTAAATCAGCCAGGAGCACTGTGTAGTTGTTTTATATTTATTTGGAATTATCAACAGTGCATAACTTTTAAGTTTTCCACACATGAACTTGAACTCAGGCCTTATCTGGTATCAGGCAAGCGCCTTAACCACTAAGCTACGGGTGGCTGAACGTGACCCTGTACATTTGTTATTTATAGTGAATCTGATTAATTCTAATTGCCCAGCTTCCTCAAATGGTGCTACATTACAACCGGTTTAGCAAGTGAGTGATCCCTTCCATTAGGACTTTACTATATAGGTCCTAGCATATTGAATAGGATTGACAGCCTAAATAGCACGATTCGGTTATTTTTATTAATGGGTTTTCAATGGTTTTTATTAGCTATTAATGTTTGGCATGAAATGTTTTTGTAGCAAATATATATTTAGCCAACCGACAGATGGTTTGCATCTACGTTTAGTTGCAACTAAACTCAAACCCATTTTGAGTATTAATTGTGTATTTTAGTCATATTTGCCACCTTCAAACATTTTGTTTGTAGAGTTTATAATGTGTAATGGCTTTTCAAACTTAAATAACAAATAGAATGCGAAATTTTTCCCCTAGCGTGCAATATTTTTAAGTGTACATTTATATTTACTTCATTTTACACTTTAACTACAGGATGATCTTACATTTGCTTCAGATTTATTTTTATAATTCTAAGTGGCTACTTAGTTTTCATAATTGATAATTTTAAATTGATGCAATAAAGATAGAATTAGCGGTTTTGTTAACAGTATTATTTAATAGTATAGTTATTATATGTTAAATATACATTTAACTATGCTTTTACAATAAGACTTACATTTATTTGCGATACAATAAGTTACTTTTTTAATATAGACTAGAGCATTGTTTTTGTTAATTGTTCAATTATTATTATTATTATTATTATTATTATTATTATTGAGCTTTAATAGTATAGTACATTGAAGTCCAGCATTAAATATTAAATATATTTTATTAATCTTAGTGCCATTTTAAACAATTATAGGTTACCATTTTAAATAAATTTTTGAACTTAATTTTAAAATATTCTTTAACAAATAATAAGTTTAAATAGTTTTGGCTTTAACAATATTTAAAAATCATTAAAATAAAGAAAGACTAATAATTTTTAAGGTATGATAAAGTAAGATAATGTTTAAAAGATGTTCTAGTACAATTTAGATATACTTCATGTAATTAAATAGTGTCACAAAATCAAATGAATTATAGTACATGGATTTTGACATTAGCATGTTCATCCATTGTATAACATTAGTTTTGAAAGCACTTGAAAAACGTTTTCTATTTTTTGGAAGTGGACTATTTGAAAAATGTTTATTAAAAAACAACGAACTATGGCAACAGCAAAGTATGATATTAATGCCAACGTTGAATGAAATCCGAAAGTAGTCCAATCTTTGATTTTTTTAATTTTACAGTAGAACGATCTTGTCATTCTTCAAAATGAAATGATTAAACTTTGATCGTTTTGTTGTTAACCCCGATGAACATTGATTAAATGTAACATTTTCAAGTTTAAAATAAGTAAATGACACATTCTACAATCATATATGATTGTTTAATGAGGTTCGAGAAGGTTTCAGTGCTACCGCCGGTAAGAAATATGATTCTTTATTTGGCTTCACTAATTATCCAATTGCTGAAATACGTTTCCTGGAAAGCATTTAAGCATTAGTAATAATAATAAGAAGATGGAGAAGAAAAGGAATAATAATAAGAATAAAAAAGACATGCTGAAATTTTGTTTATTTTTTTATGTTTATTACTTTGAAGATTTTACGAGAAATAACTTTCAGTAGTGGATATTTTAGTGCCGCTGTTGGGATTCGAATCCATGCCCATCGAAATCCAAATTGAGCGCTGTAACGCTAGACCACCTCGGCACATTGTTTAAATAATTTTGCATAAATAAATTTTACCAAACGTTTTACTTTCTTATTGAAAGGCGTCGAAAATGTTCATTTATGTAAAGAAACGCAAATTGGCCGAAATTTTGTTTGGTATCTTTCTCTTTGTTTGGATCTTGACGCGATTAATTTATTTTCCTTTTTGGTATGTACAGCGCCAATATGTGACGAATTAATGTATGTACTTAGTGGAATTTTATTATTTAGGTGAACAACGCAATCTAATTAATTTAATCAACAACTTTTTGCATATTAAAACAAAATGTAACTTGCTTTTAACGTGCCTTATTAAAACGGCAAATATTGAAACGGATATAGTTGAAAAAATGAATAACATTGAGACAACAATTTTGTGCAAAACACTATTCCCAACGTGGGCTTTTGTCGTAACACAAATTAAACGTTGCTACTAGTTAAATAATTTTATAAAACAATAGTTATCATTTATTTGATTATTATTATCATTATTATTATTATTATTATTATTATTATTATTATTATTATTATTATTATTATTATTATTGATTTTTATTTTTATTTTTATTGCTATTGTTATTATTATTATCACTGTTACATTATCATTGTTACACTATCATTTTATTATTATTATTATTATTATTATTATTATTATTATCATTATTATTATTATTATTATTATTATTATTATTATTATTATTATTATTATTATTAGTTTGGACCAGAAATGATTTAATGTAGCCAGTCTAAAGCCTGGATAAAGGAGGAGGGTTTGAGCACAAGGTTAACAATATGGAAACAATAAGAGGACGCCATTCCGGCGAACAATAACAAAGAAAAGATTGCACTTACCTGGATAACAGGGTTGAGTGAAAGCCAAAAGGAATCTCAGTCTTAGATTTGCAAAATCTTTAATGTAAAATATTAACCAGTATTGAAACATGGAATGTGCAAACACTTTTTCGTAGTGGACAGTTAGAACAAATCCTTTGAGAAATAAAAAAGTATAACTTGGATGTTTTGGGTATTTGCTAAATGAAATGGAAAGGTCAGGGTCATTCCACGAGTGGAGGTACATCAATTTTATTTTCTGGATATGAAGAACATAATATTTTGTTGGTATTATGTTGAGTAAAAATGCTGCTAAAGTTATGATTGGATGGAAGCCTGTGAGTGACCGTATCATTTTATCCAGCTTCAACAGTAATCAAGTGATTTTAATGCAAATTTGAACTAGGACAGATCTGGGTACTTCTCAAATGTTGGACCACATGGCTATGCTGATAACATAAATGATAATGCTTATGGGTTGTTGACGCTAAACAGTTATTGTGTAATGAGTTTTGGCTTTCAAAAATATATACAAGGCAACGTGGGTTTCTCCAGATGGAAAAACAGCAAATGAGATTGACTACATTTGTATTAACGCAAAATGGCGATTTTCTTAGCAAGATGTACGCCATATTGCGGTGAAGATGTTAGTTTTGATCACAGTTTTGTTGTTGAAAAATTCCGTTTAAAATTAAAGAAAATAGAAACCACAAATAATTACCTCCATTTTCATGTGATAAACTTAAGCAGCCAAATATCTCAAACCAAGTCTACGATTCCTTAAAAATACATTTCAAAATTTAAAAAGGGTAGAGCATTTTGGTGATCAATGGAAATTAGTTTAAAATAAAGTTACAGACTGTGCAGCAAATGTACTAGGTACAAGATGTTGCTCTACAAAGAAACAATGGATTTCATCAGGTTATTAAAATCCAATTGTTATCATTACTATTATCATTGTTATCATTATTATTGCTATTATTATTATTACTGATATTTTGTTATATTTTTATTGAATTTTGTTAATAATTTGCTTTTATTACTGATTTTTAAAATAGTTTATAACGTAACTGTTGTATTAATTTATAAAACGTTTTGATGTTGTTGATGATGACGATAATGCAGAAAAACCTCTAGTAGAACAAATAAATCAATTTTTACTGATATGATTACCCCTTCATTAGTTCCGTATTTGTAGAGCATCTCAAACAATTGACTCTTTTATTTTAGATGCAAATAAATCTCTATATACACAGAAAACGTAAGAAAATAGTAAATTTTTGGCTAATTGACGGCATCTTTGTGACAACACTACCGGTTATAAATATGAACTAGGCCGTCTAATTTTGTGTTAGAGTTGTCTTTCTTGGTAAAATGGCTACATTTGATGGATACATATGACTTAAAAGACCTTTAAAGTACCATGAATCTATGTTGCACTTATCCGCCAGAGCCAAAATTCAGTTATATTGCTGTGCACTCGATTTGTGATTCATGTCAGTATAACTCGAAAATGCACCACATAGAGAGAGTGAGACCTTATACGTATTACTCAAATTTTCAAGATTATTAACAACTCCTAAAAACCCAACAGACATTTTACACAATTATTTTTGTACCTTGGATGTGTCAAATTTTCCACAATTGATTGTTTTGGTTGTATTGTAATTTTGAAAATAAATATTCAAATTTTGATTTTGCACTTTTTTAGGATTATTCTAACCCATTATCCCTATTTTTGTAATAATCGAATTGGATTGATTATAGCTTTTCTAATAATAACGCTTCTGGTTTTGCACATATTTTGGACCATTTTGATTATCAAAGTGCTTATTCGAATTACATCGCGTACGCAAGTATGTATAGAAAATAATACACCATTTTTATAGTTAGTGTGTGTTTAACTTAAATGACAATTCAGTAACTCCAGCAATTGTTGTATTTGTTTACTTGTTCGTTACTGTTTGGAATTGTTTAACTATGAAAATGTACATAAAGTAGGAAATTTGTGACATGGGATCAAATTGTATTTAATGTATGTTTATTCTTAATAAAATCCAAGATTTAGCTAGTGTTGCACGATTGTATGGATCTTCGTATTGCGTCATATTGTGTGAGTAAATCGTGTAAATCGTACCTATTTGGTCACACATTACGATAAACAGTTGCAATTACTCACACTCACAAAATTTTATACAACTTTTATTGGACATTTAGCAAACCCAAACGGGGGCCATTATTTATTTCTATTTTTTATTTTACTTTTACTATTTTGAATATTTCACGGCAAACGCATCTTTCGGCAGCGAAGCTGAATGTGGACCCGCATTTGGTGGGCAGGCGGTGCGATTCAATCACATGCATTTAGAATAGCAATAATAATAATAGTAATAATAATAATAATAATAATAACAATAATAATAGTAATAATAATAATAATAATAATACTAAATAATAATAATAATAATAATAATAATAATAATAATAATAATAATAGCAATAATAACAATAATAATAATAATAATAGTAATAATAATAATAATGATAATAGCAATAATAATAATAATAATAATAATAGTAATAATAATAATAATAGTAATAATAATAATAATAGTAATAATAATAATAATAATAATAATAATAATAATAGCAACAACAATAATAATAATAATAATAATAATAATAATAGTAATAATAATAATAGTAATAATGGTGATAATAACTGTATTGGCATTAATTATAATTGTGTATCACTATTGTTAAGTGTGAAATTTTTTCAAACAAATAATAGTAATAGTAATATTTTATGCAATCAATCGAAGTTACATTTTTTTTAACTGACGTTTGTGAAAATTGACTGGCCAAATGTAAGTTACTGTAAACGGTAGTTGTTATCGACTGCCGACACGAAAATATAGGCTTTTCCGTTTGCCTGTAGCAGATGTCCAATTATGGAAAAATGTTGTTATTATTAGTTTAAACAACTGAGAAATAAAAATGCGACCAAAGCTTTGTTTGATAAACCAACAAACATATGGACTGATATTAATTAATGATGAGAATAGGTTAAGCCTATATTACGTCATTGTCAACATAAGAAGGAGGTTAGACAAGTGACTTACCCAATTAATTACAGTTACGTGTGTTCCAAACACAGAGTCCTTGTTTGCTTGATGTTGAAATGGGGAAAAGATAAACATTTAAAACGTTTGGGTTTTCTTTTAAAAATCATACATTATTATTGTTGTTCTTTTATGTTGGCCTCTAAATAACCTTACTCTATTCAAAATAGCAAGTTAAAGACTCACGAAGTGACAGTGAGGAATCGAGTAGCTCAGACAGTTCTACTATTCAATCAAATGGAATGCATATAAAATGCGACAAGCCCATCGAAAATGAAAACAAGTCGCAAATTCGTAATAAGATTGTTTGTCCCAACGAAGAAATTGTCTACAAAAACAACGACGTACATTGACTTTGATATCTACATGTGTTTTAATGATTTTTCAAAATGGTGATCTTTCGATTTTTGAATTGTGTTATGTTGGAAAAGTATTCATTTCTATTATTTTCTATTAGAAAATGCTCTGATGTATGTATTACATGTACTACAATTATTTAGTCAACAAGTAGCAGTTAATAATTTTTTATAATTAATTTTTATATTGATTTAATTATCGTTTTTTCTTTTTATTCTGTGATCTATAGTGTGCGTGCGTGTGTGTGTGTAAAATAAATATATTATATTATATATTTTTTATTTTAAAACCAATTTGAATTTGTTGAAATTAGTACATCTAATTTTAAAATCGAATGGAAATTAATACGGGTACTATCTGTTGTTTCAACAAAAATTAAAGTTTTGTTTAATTTTAATTGTTTGTTTTTTCTCAAATTAGTAGTTATATAATGGTGCACTGGATTGTATATATTGATTTAGACAACCCCGTTATACCAACATTCCAATAAAGGAAGTGCAAATTAGTTTTCAAAAATGTAAAGATAACGATATTATTTATTAAGCACAAATTAATAAATTCATATCAAGATTCATATGTTGAATCAATAAATTTGATTTGTATCACCTGTACTACCTAGGTAAATACAGTAATTTACAAAATATAATCAACAATGACGCAACGATATTTAAGGCATTTAGTACTTGTTGGTTATGTTAAACATATCTAACTCTTAACAATATGTACCTTAAATAATACTTTGTAGGTATTCATAAAAATATTATTTGCAAAAATAATTGCTAATTATAATATACAACATTTATCCTAGCAATAAAACATAATATCACCGGTTATTAAAATTTAAAAACAAGCTTATAATTAGTTCAAAAAATCCATGAATATATAATACAAAAGTTATAAACTTTCTAATGTCGTCAATTTAAGTGATTTTCCTGTTTATTTTACAGCTTCTACTAGTTGCTTTAAATATGAGTCTATCAACGTACCGATATAATCCTGTAAAATGCCATTTTTCATAACATAAATGATGATCTCTATAAGTAAAATGTTATTGTACAAGCTATTAGTTACAAATAATCATTCCTTTATTATTTCCATATTTGCCAAACATTTGAAAATATTGGCTGCCGTTTTTGTATATGTAAGAAATTTCGTATGCACAACAAACGTAGGAAAAACAAAATTTGTTGTTATTAATAGGTGGCGTATTAATAAAAGTACCACGGTTCAAAAATTTAACTTGGCCGTCTAATTTTTTATAAAGATTGTCACTCTTAACCCAAGTGGTTATATATAATATGCACATATCCTCACATATTTTATGTACTTCTGAGTGTATACTTGCACTCATCCGCCAAAGGTATGTTCTTATATATTAACACTTGTCAACAAAAATATTATCTAATCAGTTTTGTGACATTTTTAGTTATTCTTGTACTTGACACGTCTTTAACTTGCAAAAAAAGGTATTTAAATTTCGTTGTTAGGCAACAAAACCCCATTAATGGGTAGCATTTGTCCCATTTCCCTTAGCGACTAAATTAACACAAAAAATAAATAATTAAATTCACTACTTTTGACTATTTTTGTCAAAGTTTTATTTCAAAAACTCCTTTACACAATTGTAATATCATAAATTCGTTTTCAAGTTGACAATATAGCAAACTATAAAAATCCACTTGGTTAGTAGTTCATATTGATTTTTATCACTCCGCCCCATGATTGTGTAAATGACAAATAACTTAGTCTTCAATTAATTGGTTGGTGATATGGGCACCTTTCGATTGTCTACATATTTGCAAAGAATCTCAAATAATTATTGATTATTTTATGAGCGAATGTATTACAGGAAACATGTCAGTAGTAGTCATTTTAGCAAAGCCGAACGTGGGCCGGTAGTGGGATTCGCATCCCCATACCCACTCATGTGCAAGTCGAACGCTGTACCGTTAGACCACCCTTAAAACAATTAATTGTATAATATATTTATGTGTACTTATGGTACATTACTTTATCACATGATATTAAAATTTTATAAAAAGTATTGATTAATTAAAAGTATTTTATTTATAAAAACTTAATTCAAAACTTAATTTGTCCAAGTCAAACTCTCAAACCATTTTACTGACAAACAACACTTGCTAATCTTTATCTAACTTTATTTAAACTATTTCTCGTTAAGCAAACAGAAGATAGATTTGAAAGAAAGAATAAATAAACAAACCAACGTACTATTAAAATGATAATAATAATAATAATAATAATAAAAGTTGGTGGAAAGCCACCTCTTTATTAGTTCCATGTTCTCATAGCACCCCGAATAATTCCTTTCCATTGTTCACGGTTTTTGGAGGCGTGCACTGATATATCAGTTCAACAAATTTGCCATTGTTTCTAAGATAAAGTCCGGGCCAAAATGGAGTGAAGATCGCCCGGAACAGAATCCGTCTAAGTACGTTTCTGACCACCTATCTTTTTTTCCAATCGGCATTTAGACGAGTCAAAGTTACAAAACGTGACCAAATCAGCGCAATCTTCGTTGTTGCGATACCAAAAAAGGAGTTTCGTGCAATTGAAGGTCATCTCGAATTTATCGGTTACTGTTCTTTTGCGTCCAATCCCTTGATGCGGATGATGCAAAATGGGTATTGTGCTAAATATATTTGAGACATCTTGCTTGAAATTTGGTGAGCTTTATAATTTTTGACCCTGAAAGATTTCAACTTTCAGCTAGAAACAGAAGTACTGTGCGAACCATTAAAGAGAATATGTTCATCTCTCTTTTTGGATTGATGTTTGTTCGTCTCCAAAGTGGATTGGCAAGTTTTCCAAACGCAGCAGCAGCTAAACAAATTCAACAATTTACTACATTAGATGAACTACCGTCAGAAGTAATCGAAGAGCCCAGATACGTAAATTACTTTACATTAGAAAGCACAGCATTATATAATACGATCCTCGCACCAAGGGCCTGTAAAGTTTTCTGTTCAGTGAGTCGAAATTCTGAAAAATAGTCTATGAACGCTACGTACGTAGGACACTAAAACTTTGCCCGAAATTCCAGAATACGCCGGAACGTATGAATCTGATCACCGTATCCCAAATCAGAAGGAAAACCAGTTTGGTTGGGATATGTGGTCTTCTCCCTCCTTGGGCGAATACTTTCAACTGTTGCTGATGTGGCAATTTTTGCATCTATACAAAGTAAACTTATGTCCCTGTAGTTAGCAGGTACTTGCCGATCTCCTTTCTTGTAAACAGGAACAATAGTAGCACGATGCCAGTCTTCAGGATACTGCTCAGTTGTCCAAAAATCCGTCATGATGTCATAGATGTTTTCAGTAAGCCGCAAGGAACCGTATTTTAAAACAAATGGAGGAATTCTGTTGAATCCGGTCGCTTTCACAGATTTGAGTTTACTGCAGGTGCGCACAATATCATTGATAGTTAGGGGTTGTACGGTGATTGGATAAATTACCGGAGGAACTGTGTCAAGATTGAATTGATCTTTTAGCCACCCTGTTGTGATTTCAGGATGGTTTAAAGTCTGATTAAAGTGAGGTAACCAGTCTTTTTCTGAAATGCTAGACGATCCAATTTTAACTTTGTTACCACGGTAGAGTTGTTCCATTTTTTGTATACTTTCCCATTATGGCAAGCAGAAACCTCTAGCTCATCGGTTACAGAATCCCAGTGTCTTTGCTCATCTTTTTCCAGAATTCCGCAAGTAAAGATTCTGATTCTCTTTATCTCGTGGTTATCTTTGCTTGTGTATAAAGATATAACGAATTGACAAACAACCAGTTTGGCCATTTTGAGTTGATTAAACGGAGGAGCATCAAATTAGCTGTATCAATCTTTCGTTTCAAAATGTTCCATGATCGATTTATTCTCATACCAAAACTTGGAACAACAATTTTAGCTGATAAGTAGACTTTGGAGAACGTGTCAGCATAGTCGCTATGTGTCAATAAAGAATAATCCGGAGCAGGAATACTAGAGTTGACAAAGCGAAGATGAAACAAGCGAATGATTGGTATCATTTTCACTTCCTGTTCGACAGCCTCTATATTTGCTGGATTTTTTGATTGCACTGAACCAAAACGTAATTAATTTGGGATTATATTTACCACAACTTGAACGAAATGTTGTCAAATGTTTTTTGGGGTGTTGAAAAAATGTGTTCGTGAGAACCATGTTGCACCTAGCCGCGAATTCACTTAATCTTCTTCCGTTCTCACATTGTTCTCGCGATTTTGTTCAAAGACCAATCCAGGGACGGTTAACATCGTCTCTGCAAACTGTGCGGTTAAAATCTCCTCCAATAATAACGATTTGCAATGAGGTTTTGAGTCGGGAGTATAAATCTTCTAGTTGCTCATAAAACTTATCTATTTCTTTTTCGCTATAATTATTGGTTGGAGCATAAGCATTGATGACGACCATTGATTATTTGGATACTTTAAAGCACGCAAACGGTAATTGTGGAGATATATTCTTCCAGTCAATCAACGCACCGGAAGTTGTTGGTGATAGACAAATTGCAATCTCGTGGTGTACTGGATTTGATACACAAAATGATGGGAAAATTAATATAACACACTGGGAAGCTGTAAAAAAACTAAACGGCTCTGAACAATCTAGTTTTGTTTCCTAAAGATAAACAATGTCAATCTTGTAACGACTTAGTTCTGCGGCAGTATAGGTTTAGGTCGAAACAAACGACAGAGAACGTACGTTTCATATTTTTATGTGGAGTGTATTTCGAATGCTAATTGAACTTGGGGGCGAGGTAAATATAGTTTATTGGCAAGAAGATTGCTTCCTTGAAACGGTTCCAGTGTTTACAGGAGTTAACAAAAAATATTTTGTGAGGAACGGGAGGAATGACGCCTGTTAACGGATCTATGAGAGCTATCAGAGGAAAACAGTTTATATATTGGTGACTTTAAGTCAGACTCATCATTATTAGTTAACAAGGGTAAAGTTTTATTAACTTTCCCATGTAAACCAGTCAACTTCGGTCCTTCCCTAGAAGAATTTAAGAGATCAGGTGCCCTGGGGATTTCGGCTCCTGATTCCATCACATATATTTTGTTTAATCGAAGTTTTATTTTTGATTGCACAGGATAAGAATCTGAGGCCTGATTTTCCCTCAAGGTGAACTCCCTTAATCTATCAAGCGACACATGGTAAATGGTTACTTTGAAACACTATTTAAGCATCTAGAGTGTATTCTACCACCCATCCACTAAGCGGGAGTTTAGTGAAAACTAGTTATACCGCTGAAGACTCGGCCTTTAAGCACCTAGTGCAAGATGTACCACGTGGAAGAATAACAGTCAGGAGTATCACCATCATTGGAGTTTGAAACTTTATAGGCATTACTGAAATCCTCAAGATTATTAACATCCATTGCAAAAACAATTTTCAAAATTCCACCTAACTTTCTCCTATATCTGTTTTAAAAGTTTAAAACAGTTAAAAAAACAAATATTCAATTCGCTTATATAATTGCTGAAAAGGTCACAAATGCATTTATTTTTCTTGTAATATGTTTATCAATTGCTATTTAACAAAGTAGTCGCTACAATAATTTCGAAATTTTCTATCTCCTTATTACGTGATACCTATTCATGCTGTAATTGCGTTACAAATCTTTAATAATTCCATGCTAATTGTTTATATGGGTCGAGCAGATAAAAATTGCTTATTGCAGGTAGTAATTGTTTTAATATTTTATTAGCATTAACTATATAGTATTATATTATTCAAGGTCAAACAACTCCCAATGCATGAATACTTATTGCATATAAAGGTCAGTGAATGGTACGATCATACGATTTGCACATAATTTTAAATTTGACCTTACATCTGTTTTGAGTTAATTGCTTGGTTAACATATTTTTCATCAAGTGAACATTGAGCGACAAGAGTCAACGTTTCGTACTACTAGCGATAGCGAGACTCAAAATGTATTTCTATTTCATTTGTATTATATCGATAAATTTGCTTAATATATAGAATATAATTTGCTTTAAAATTGATACTTTAAACAAACAAGCACTTTGTTTGTCAAATACAAATGTTGGAGTGTACACAGGTGATTATTAAAAATTCCTAAATATGTTGTTGATGTTGATGTTAAATAATAGTATATAGATTGAGCCGGAAAATATTACTTGAAACCGGTAGGAGTCTCACTACTGACACTAAATGCGGGCCCTTATCCAGTGCTTCACTGAATGCAAAACATTCAAGCAATTAAAAACCAAATAATAATTAAGGTTGATAATTATCTCTAATAATTGTAAAATGGTTTAAGAGAGGCTAGTTTACAAGTTCCATAAATTTTTTTATTGTTAATATTTAATCTATAATCTTTTTTTTCAGTCAGTTCGCCCAGAGTAGTCCAAATTACCAAAAATCTGCAAAAACATCAACTTTTACAATGTGCACTTAATGAACGACACTTGAGGTACGTTAACTTAAAACGTTAACTACATCCTAAATTAAACCCCTCCAGTGATTTCTATTAACTGCAAACGATAAGCAAATGGACGCTCAATTAACTAATTTATTTAGACGAAGGGATTTAGCATAAATAGAAGGACTGGGTTCGCTTGCGACAATGTCCATCCAATTTTTTCTTTGGCCACCCGGTTTTTTCTTCCATCCGAGTAATGGATGGACTGGATGAGTAGGAAATCTACGTAAAACATGGCCGATTGTCTTTCTCTTATTGTATTAAAAATATATGGCTAATAAAAGTAAAGTATTTTACAAATATCTGGAAATAATTGAGATATTTTATTAGTTATTAAACGGTTTCGTTCAAATATACCCGACTTAATCAATTTAATCTCATTTTTATTAATTCCATTTTTTATTGGAAAAACGTTGTACATTATGAAATTAAAGGCTAAAACCAAGTTGCATTAAATAAATAGAATTTCCATAATATGCATAACTCATTGTTCAGATAACTTTTTACAAATGATGCATATACTTGTAATTATTTTATTGTACTTTGCACTTTTAAAAGTTTAAATTAATTATGTGAATGGATTTGTTCATTCAGTAGCTAATAGTTAACTTTACAGTTGGTTTAACAAAGTATAAAAATTTAGGCGTGTCAATACACCAACCAATTCGTTTATAGTTTTAGAGTAGCATCGATTTTTTATTCAGATAGATATTATCATCTTATTGAAAGAAAAATTGTGGTTGCACACTCACAAAATTTTATAAGGCACATTAAATAACTCTTTATTTTATCTCTACGGTGTGATTTATAATCTACTTAAAGTTTCATATAAACCGCATAGTGGATTGCAGCAATTATTTTAAAATGTATTTTCATTTGATAGCATAAAAATATGCTTTAATAAAATTTCATCTTGCTAGTGAGATAGTGATTTAATAAACATTTTAAACATATGAGATTAACATTATTGACGAAAATGCATTAAATTATTTTTTATTTAGGAATTCCGTTTGATGCTGATACAGCTTCAAAGGTGAAGGATAAAAAGATGCAACGGGTTAATAAAACAGATTATTATGGATTGATTTGTCATTATATCGATTATTTTACATGGTACGGATATAAAAATTGTAAAAACTAAACAATTTGCTATGAATTCAACGTATGTGTGTGTTTAGGTTATGTAAGAACTTGCAATTAAATTAAGACATAATTGTTACATAATTATTTATCTGAGCTTAAAGTACAGAAGTACTAAGAACTTAAAACTCTTGCAAGGGTTTAAATATTTGACATTTCTTTCTATTGTGGTTACATAATGAATAAGGGATTACAGGTATTATGATAAACAAATACGTTTTTATTAACAAAACGGAATAAAACATGTTGTACAACACAACTCCTAATAATGCGTTAAATACAGTAAAGTGGCACTATAGAAAAATTGTCCCTAATAAAATCTATTACATTAAAACAAAATAACTTATGAGAAACAATCGCGTCTGTTAATAATAACAATAAATAAATCACAAGCCCCAATAATATTGTTGTTGGTTATTTACATAAAATCCTGTTTTAGAGCTTGCAACAGTTAAATACAGGAAAGATTGTAGATTCATTTATTTCGTCACAAAACAATTACTCCATAAATAAATGTAAGATTTAAAATTATTCCGTATTTCCCATTTTGTATAAGAATAAATTCTGTAAATTCAGAACATTCTATTTACAAATAAATGTTTACATATGTGGTATTTTTTAGCAAATTCAGATTAATTATCGATTTTATGACACACAATTTAATATTACTTTAATTTATGCGGAACTTATATAATATAATCAATGACTATATCATGTTATAAATTTTTAAATGCACAACAAAATTGTAACATTAAATTTCGAAACCATTTAAATATTCTTTTATTAGGCTTCTATAAAGAAAATTACCCTGAATTCATTTTTAAGAAAATTATGTTTTTGGTAGGTAATAAAACCAACCCAAGGGGTGTAGTAGCGAAACAAGGAACGAATTAGAGTTAAAGTATTGGGCTCCCTTTATAACACCAAATAAAAATATAAGACGTAAACTGTGAGATAAATTCATTTTGTATATTCTCGTCAGTCACAAACATAAGATTTCAGTATATATATGTAATGTATCCATTGTATAAAATTAATCGAACACCACTCCAAACCATAAAAAACAGGGTACAAACACCAACGAAAAGAAACTGGTTCACTTAATACTGCCATTCAATGGAGACGATGTTATGAATATTCTCAAAATTCGGATAAAATTAACAATAAGAACGACCTTTCCATCAATCTATGTAAGAATGCTATATTCTACCAAAGGTCTCCTTTGCCCAACATTAGAACAGCCAAGGCAACATTTTCGCCTCAAATTGCATTGATAAGTTCACTTCCAGTTGCGGTGATAAATATATTGGTCGGACAATACATCGCTTAGCTAATCGGGTTAAAGACTACATTCCCGACTGGATCAATAAGAAAGCAAAAGGAAGTGAACACACACACACTTCCTCCATATTATGTGATTTACTGCAAACCAAACATCAAATCGATTTTAGAAATTGTTTTAAAGTGTTAATTACTTCTCAAGCTTTCAATTGGGTCAAATTGGGTGATACATTAAAACAAATCTTATCCTTCTGGAACTTTATACCACTTTATTCTCATTGGTTTAACTTAATTAGCCAACATTTTTTGTGAAGAAAGAACCTCCCGGTATAAACAACTTCCCAAAATGGACCGTGGTTCATAATAATATAAAAATACACAGTACTTGAAAATGGATGGAAATTAGTGCAAAGCATTTTATCAATTACATTATAAATTATGTACAAAATCAATAAATCATTGTCTCAACACACTAGTACATAAATTTTAATTATATATATATATATATATATATATATATATATATATGCAACATTGAACAAAAACACTCCTCTAAACACAAAATACACAGCCATACTTTGAAACATACGACACACATACACATTGCAATTAGAGCTAGTTCACAGTTTGGCATTGAGTGTAGATGCATTTGGAAGCAAATTGGATGCCGAAACAAGTTTGCACAAACTTGGTATAGTACGCAAATTGCGCATAAGCAAACAACGTCCATTGTCGTATTCACGCCGTGAGACAAACATGTTGAGTTCGAAGTTGGGAACATGTCCAGCCGACGGACGATCGACGATAAATGACAAAAATTCGCGTTTGCGAATCTTTTGAAACACTTGGCTCAGAACATGCATCGAGGATAGCAAACGCATTTGATGATGATGATGATGATAATGACCGTTACGTTTAACAGCAGCAGCAGCAGCGGTGGTACCAGTAGATGGCAATGATGACGACGATAACGTATCGAATCTGAATAAATTGGCTTCGGAGTCTGGGAGTTGAGCAAGGTTTTCGTGACAATGTTGAGCACATTCTGCCACGACTTCGTCAGAAATTTGGTCGCCTTCAGCAGCGCTGCCTGGAGAAGGATCTGTCGTAGAGGATGGCTGAACAGGTTCACCAACAAAACTTCGATCCAATGGACTTAGCAATGCCGACATGACAAACTGGATGGATGGAAAATAATTAAACAAAAAATTACAGTAATGAATTACAAAAGGGATGCAGTTTCTGTAAATAGTTTAGATGAGCATAAACCAGGAATCGAGTGTGCAGTGGTACAACTAGACTTCCACCTTGGTGAATAGATCCAAGTATACAGCCACGGTACTTAAAAGATATCTTCAGGTATAACATATATATACCCATTGAATTAAGGAAGAAAACCCCGACCCCGTTTATTTTGCAGTGGCGCCTTCACAATTTGCTAAAAAATTCATTATTTTCCTACGTTTGATGTGTATACGAGGTTTCTGCACATAAAATAAAAAATGCAACAGTTCGGGATGGTCTTCAAATATGAATATAATCAAGCTGTAAGCAAACAGACATTGATGATAGTGGTAAAACAACAAATATTTTTGATATAACGATCTACCTGACAAATTTAAGAAGTATCAACCATAAGTGACTATACTTCAAAAAGTAATCTAAAATATTAGAAGTCATAAAACTTGAAAAGTAATTTCAAGTTATTAAACTTTTTTTGTAATAAAAAACATCTTATGTAATAATTAGAGTCATTACAACAAACACCGTAAAAATATATACAAGTATTAATCTAAACTAATTTGTCCTGCCCAATTGTTTATTGTAAAAAACAAATATTAAGAATTAAAAATAATGTAAAGTACTTAATGGTTGCTTTATTTCTAAGTGAATAAACTTACAAATATTGATTTCAAAATGTTAAGTCAGTATAAAAAGCAAATTTTACAAGCGACCTATATTAAAACAGAATTACTAAATGCAATTTACGCTTTTTATTATAATAAATAATTAATTAACTTATGCTGAAAATCATCATTTAAAAATACATTTTAATATTCAAGTACATGTTTCTACAACACAACATTTAACGTTGTTGTTACCTCATAATAAAATTTTATTTTCAATGAAAAAAATTAATTAATGCTAGAAAACTTACCGTGTATATAAAATTTTACGGTTAAAAAATAATATTTATGCAACACATAATACATTGGTTTTATAAAAAAGTATTAAATAACCTTTATTTAGAAAATTAGGTTAATCAATTGAAGTAGTCGTATTTTTATAGTAAAATATATTAATATTTTTTTAGCTAAAATGCAATTTATTTATGCCAGGATCATAAAAAACATAACAACAATAACCTGTTATAATCTCACAAAATTAATTTTAATTATATTTAAATTTATTTTAGTTAGATAAAAAATGTAATTTAAACATAATACGAATGGAAATAAAATACATTTTTTAATCATTTTGATTAGTGATGTGATAAGGTCATCATTATTTTCCAGATTTATACGGCATATAAACTATCGATTTCGATGGCTTGATAAGCGTAACAAAAGTAAAAGAATAATAAAGTATCTTGACTGGTGGACCGCATCTTTGCAATATCGCCACTGTTCGTAAAGGTTGACAAGGCCCCCTGATTTTTGTCAGGGCTATCTTCCTTAGTTGAACGACTGTATATGGTATACGTATACCTCAAGATACCTCTTAATTATCCTGGGTGTATGCTCGCATCCACTCACCGTAGAAGAAGCCCAGTTATACCTCTGTAAACCCGGATCCTGCTGTTATTAATCAATATGCCTAGAAGCACCTAGTCCAGAATACACCACGTGAGGGACGAACATCTAGGAATATCGACATTGGAAATTGAGACTTTATAAGCATTACTCAAATCCTCAGGATCATTAACATCCATTTAATAGTTTAATATTAGTGATATTTACTTTGTTTTTTATATAATAAACCAAAATAAATATAATCAAAAGAATATTTGTTGTTAAAATTTAGATTATATATAATTATACGAATATTTTAACCTAGAGTATACCAAAACAACTAATCCAATTGGTTACAAACACAAGCCATCTCATTTATTATTTAATATTTTGTAGTAAATTATAGATAAAACAATTTAGTAACCCTAAAAATGAGGTACTCTTTGCATTTGATAATTTTACACAATCTCACAGCCACTGAATAAATTAGTGTTGAAAATTCAGAAAAAAATTAATATAAATTAATTTGTTATCTCCAATTATTTTTTAGTAAAAATAAATATTAAGAATTTAAAATAATGTAAAATATGTAATAGATGCTTTATATTTATTTAGAAATATTTATTTAAAGACGCTCAGTCGGCCAAAATAGCATATTTTAAAAACAACGCTCATATAAACGTGGATAATAAGTTGAATCTATATAATTTTTATAATAATTGGGCGATTATTAATTTGTGTGCTTAATTTTATTAAAAATAAACAACGTTTAATAAGTAAAATTTATACATTCAACTTTGATCCAGTTGTACCGTCATAATGCTAATTAAAATTAAAATTTAATTACTTAAAAATATATTTAAAAAATTATTTATTTTTTTGTAAATAAATTTTTTTCGATAATCTAAAAAAAAAACTTAAATTTTAAATTATAATTGACCTTGAGAATCAGATTAATTTCTTTATTTGTTTTCCTTCTGTTAAATGAATACCAACGATAGAAAAATTACCATCTTAATGACGATAAACACCATGTTTTTAAAAATTTAAAAACTATGGATTTTTGCCTAAACAACTAGCTGAATTGTAGAGTAAGTCTTACAACAATTTATCGTGTTTTGAATGGACAAAAACCAAGAAACTATGATAATGTTGATAGAAAAAGAAAAACAAGTAAGACAGATGATCGAAAAATTTTAATGGAATTTAAAAAAATTACAACAAGCCCATTTCAAATATTGTAAAAGATAATTTACAAGAATTCAGTTATTCGATGGTGAGAAGCCGTTCAAGAGAATTTGGTTTAACACGTGAATCACCAATAAGTTAAACCATTTATTAATAAAAACAAAAAGGAATGTAGATTAATGTTTTGCAACAAGTGGATTGAACGAAGATTGTCTTATTGGCGCTCGGTATATTTTGTTGATGAAACAATGATTCGGGATGAACCATTTGGATATAAAAATAAATACTATGCGGGCCTAATTTTCAAAAACATTTACTTTCGGTAGTTAGAAAAAAGCCCACCCTCGTCAAGTGATGTGTTGGTTCGGTATTAAGTATAATGAACCTATTAAATGGAAAATTATATCCGGTACCTTAGATAGTGAAAAAATTGTTTTATTAATGAAGGAAATTTTTTATAATGAAATGTAACACACTCACACCGGGCTTACTAATGTTTTTCAGGACAATGCTCCATGTCATACGTCCAAAAAGGTAATGTTATATTTACCTAGGTTTACTTTATTTGTTTTATATTTACATTTAGACATTAGAAGGGCTAAAATCAACAAAAAAATTCTTTTATTCAATTACTACCTAATAGTCCGAACATAAATGTTATTAAAAATTTCTTCAGTATGCTAAATCGCAACATTAGTAAGCATACTGAAATTGAGGATTTGTGTGATCGTATTCAGTTTGTTGTTCAATATGAGATGAAACAAGAATGTATCAATAATCTCATCGACAGCATTCCAAACCGCCTTGATCAAGTGGTTAAAAAGAAACGCGATCACATTAATTCTTAAACATTTTGTTCATTATTATTCAATCAATCATTTGGTAACTAAAAATATTCCATGTGTTGTGTTTTTTTTTTCATATTTGACGTTATATTTTATATTAATAATTTTACCAGATTTGTAATTTTGAACAACTTTAACTTTTATACAATTATTTTTTATAATAACAATAGATATTAATAAAATTGTAATTGTATTTTATCAATTATATAATATTGTATATATTATGATTAAACTGAGTTCTTTTTTTGAGTTATGTGATGGCTACAGATGTTTTACTTTAATAACTACGTTTTTAACACTAATTAGCTTAGGAGTTGTAGATTATGAACCAGTTAATATTTTACGTAAGTTTTTTATTACTTACAATATATATATATATATATATATATATATATATATATATATATATATAAAGATATGCTTGTACTTTGATTATTATGTTGTATTGCATATTTTGTAATTAAAGTGACGTTTGTCTTATACGTTATGTACTTGCTAGAGACGTTTTAGTCAAATAATCACTTTTTTGCGGTATTTGCCTGTAATAAAAATATGCACAATTTAACTCTTTTGTAAGGTTCAATAAAATAGCACATCAGTTAAACGTTTTTTAAAACTGCAAATCCAATTGGCTTTCAGACGTTGTACAGGGGTGGTCTAGCGGTTCAGCACTCGACTTGGATCTTGGCGCGTAACGGTTCGAATCCATCATGGGCACCAAATGCGGGCCCACGTTCGGCTTCGCTAAAATGTCCACTACTGAAAGATGCTTTACTCGTAAAATATTCAAAGTTATAAAAATTAAAAAAACAAACATTCACTTAAACTAAAAGTTATCAATCAACAAGTAGGTAATTATTAAAATCATAAAAAAATTGTTATTCTCATTTAATACTAAATTGGATAGGCGTAACAAATGGAGAAAAAAATTAAAATTAACGAGACACTCATTCATTAAAAAGACACCTTAAATAATTCTTTCCAATTTCCAATGTAAACTTTGTAAAACTCCCCTCTCCAATCAATACTTAAATCAACTCTACCAAAATGTACAAACACTCGATAAGAGATGAATATATTGACAAACTCGACTGTTGATAAGTGGACATGTCCACAACCATTATCAACCAATTGTAGCAAATATTCAGTTGTTCATATTGGACCAACTTTAGTTAGAATTTAGTTTAAGCTCTACAAAGTCATGACAGTTATTAATTTTTTTAAATCCTAATGATCCACAAGGCTTTGAGTAATTCATACAAACTTTAAATTTCCAATAATAATGATATTCCTCACCGTTCGTCCTCCACATGACACATCCTGGACTAAATGCACCTAAACACCTAGATTAACAAAGCAAGGATCGAATGCACAACAATATAACTAGGCTTCTGCCTTGGCAAATGGGTGCAATTATACACCTAGAATACTTTAAAAGCATCTTAACGTGTACGTAAACCCCATGTAGATGTTGGGCTAAGAAAGATAATCACGACGAAAAATCAGGTAACCTTGCCAATCTTTGCAAACGGTAGTGGCGTCACAAGGGTGCTGTCTATTAATAGATAATGAAGTGACCGCGTCACCAACCAATATTAATAAATCATTTAATTTCCACCAACATGTATGTGGTTCCTTAAACAGTAGAACTTCACAGTGGGACCCATGCTGCATTTATCTGGAAACCAAAACACTTTCCACTTCAATGCCTCGACAACTACATCAACTGTTTTGACACAATTGTATTAGTTGGCATCAAGAAACACATCTTTCTTTCATAATCAGGTACAAATAGTCTTTCAATAAAATAAAGTAATTTATGTTTGTGTCACAAAACATGTGCAAAAATGTTTTATTTTTAAATCAATAATGCAATCGACGAAGATCGAAATTGATCAATTTGCGTTACTGTTAGTGTAGAATCGAACAATGAGTTGACATTCATCAATATGAATTTAAATGCAATTCCTAACAAACACATTTTTGATCGACCAATTATATATATATATATATATATATATATATATATGAATAAATTAGTGTTGAAAATTGGGAAAAAAAATTAATCTAAATTAATTCGTTATTTCCAATTATTTTTCAGTAAAAATAAATATTAAGAATCTAAAATAATGTGAAATATGTAATAGGTGCTTTATATTTATTTAGAAATATTTATTTAAAGACGCTGAGTCGGCCAAAATAGCATATTTTAAAAACAACGCTCATATAAACGTGGATAATAAGTTGAATCTATATAATTTTTATAATAATGGTCGATTATTAATTTGTGCTTAATTTTATTAAAAATAAACAACGTTTAATAAGTAAAATGTATACATTCAACTTTGATCCAGTTGTACCGTCATAATACTAATTAAAATTAAAATTTAATCACTTAAAAATATATTTTAAAAATTTTTATTTTTTTTTTAAATAAATATTTTTTCGGTAATCTAAAATTTTTTTTTCATTTTAAATTATAATTGACCTTGAGAATCAGATTAATTCCCTTATCTGTTTTCGTGCTGTAAAATGAGTACCAACGATAGAAAAAATTACCATCTTAATGACAATAAACACCATGTTTTTAAAAAATTAAAAAACTATGGATTTTTGCCTAAACAACTAGCAGAATTGTACAGAGTAAGTCTTACAACAAATTATCGTGTTTTGAATGGACAAAAACCAAGAAACTATAATTATGTTGGAAGAAAAAGAAAAGCAAGTAAGACCGATGATTGAAAAATGTTAATGGAATTTTAAAAAATTACAACAAGTCTATTTCGAATATTGTAAAAGATAATTTACATGAATTTAGTTATTCGATGGTGAGAAGCCGTGCAAGAGAACTTTGTTTAACACGTTAATCGCCAATAGTTAAAACATTTATTAATAAAAAACAAAAAGAATGTAGATTTATGTTTTATAACAAGTGGATTAAACGAAGATTGTCTTATTGACGTTCTGTATATTTTGCTGATGAAACAATAGTTCGGGATAAACTATTTGGATACAAAAATAAATTACTACGTGGGCCTAATTTTTAAAAACATTTACTTTCGGTAGTTAGAAAAAAGCCCACCTTCGACAAGTGATGTGTTGGTTTGGTATTAAGTATAATGAACCTATTAAATGGAAAATTATATCCGGTACCTTAGATAGTGAGAATCTTGTTTCATTAATAAAGGAAGTTTTTTATAATGAAATGCAACACAGTGACACCAGGCTTACTAATGTTCTTCAGGACAATGCTCTATGTCATACATCCAAGAAGGTAACGTCATATTTATCTAAGTACACTATATTTGCTTTATATTTACATTTAAAGAGTAGAAGGGCTAAAATCGAAAAAACTATATTTCACTCAATTGCCACCGAACAGCCCGGATATCAATGTTATTAAAAATTTCTTCTGTATGCTAAAACGCAACATCAATAAGCATACTGAAATTGAGGATTTGTGTGATCGTATTCACTTTGTTGTTCAATATGAGATAAAACAAGAATATATCAACAATCTCATCGACAGCATTCCAAACCGCCTTGATCAAGTGGTTAAAAAGAAAGGCAATCACATTAATAATTAAACATTTTGTTCTTTATTATTCAATCAATTATTTGGTAACTGAAAATATTCCATGCGTTCTGTTTTTTTTCACATTTGACGTTATATTTTATATTAATAATTTTACCCGATTTGTAATTTTGAACAAGTTTAACTTTTATACAATTATTTTTATAATAACAACAGATATTAATAAAATTGTAATTGTATTTTATCTATTATATAATATTGTATATATTATGATTAAACTGAGTTCTTTTTTTTGAGTTATGTGATTGCTACAGATGTTTTACTTTATTAACTACATTTTTAACACTAATTAGCTTAGAGTTGTATATATATATATATATATATATATATATATATATATATATATATATATATATATATATATATATATATATATATATATATATATATATATATATATATATATATATATATATATATATATAATATGTGCTGGAGTGGTCTAACGATACAGCGCTCGAATTTAGACCTGTGGGCATGGGTTCGAATCCCACTACCGATACCAAAATGAAGGCCCACGTTCGGCTTCGCTAAAATGTCCATTGCTAAAAGATGTTTGTCGTAAAGCATTCCAAGTAATAAACATTAAAAAATTAAAATTAAAAAAAAATCAAATTTCACTACAGCAGGTTAAAATACGTAGGTATCCGTGCATTAAAAGCTCTCAAAAAATTCTAAAAATCAATGAATATTAATTAAAATATTTAAAATATATAGTTTTTATTATTTATTTTTACATATGTGCACGTATTTTACAATAAAAATTATTTTTAAGTAACCAATTTGCTTCTTTTTACATTTTTTAAAAAATGACAATACTTTTGTTGTTATTGACCTAGATTAGAATTTTATATGAAATTGGTATAAAATATTCGTTTTTATAAATATTTTACTTATACTGTTAAGATAATGTTTAACAAATTTATTATTACAATTTAAATGTGTTTCTTAAAATTAAATGGTTTCAGTAAAGCGAATCAATTATACTGTATTAATTTTGACATAAGCTTTTTTTTATCTACTGTATATTATATATATATATATATATATAGGGATGCTAATGATCCTGAGGATTTGAGTAATGCTTATAAAGTCTCAATTTCCAGTGATGGTGATATTCCTGACTGTTAGTCCTCCACGTGGTGCATCCTGGACTAGGTGCCCCTAGGCATCTAGACTAATAACAGCAGGGTCCGAGTGTACAGCGGTATAACTGGGCTTCCGCTACGGCGGGTGGGTGCGAACATACACCCAGGATACTTAAAAGGTATCTAAATGTATACGTATACCATATGCAGCCCTTGGGCTAAGGGAGAAAACCTTGACAAAAAATCAGGCGGCCTCGTCAATCTTTGCGAACAGTGGCGACGTCACAAGGATGCCGTCTACCAGCCAAGAAACTTTGTTATTCTTCCACGTTTGTCTACGATTGTCAAGCCATCGAAATCGATCGATCTACATGTATAAATATGGGAAATAATGAAGAGGTGACCACGTCACCCACGAAAATGAATGAAATGAAATATATATATATATATATATATATATATATATATATATATATATATACCATTCGCAAGGCTCCAGATTGATAATCAGCCCAAAAATGTTCGAGTTGATTCAATTGATTGAAATGCAGAGAACAAACGAATTCACCGGGAGCACGTGAACGCAAAAAATTGGCAGCCTGGACAAATTTATCGATTTGACGTTCAAATGGATCCTGGCGCACATCTTGAAGTGGTGGCTAAATCAAATTTTTTAAATGCACAATCAGCTATATGCATTTACTATTTAAACGTTTAATAGGAAAATATATTGCTATAAACAAATGTGTCAATAATAATTCATTGGTAAGAGAATTGTCTGTGTATTGATAGCAATAAATTCAAATCACTGACTATTGCTACCAGGGTTGCTAATGATCCTGAGGATTTGAGTAATGTTTATAAAGTCTCAATTTCCAATGATGTCGATATTCCTGACTGTTCGTCCCCCACGTAGTGTATCCTGGACTAGGTGCCTCTAGGCATATTGACTAATAACAGCAGGATCCAGATGCATAGCGGTATACCTAAGATTCTGCTAAAGAGGGTGGGTGCGAGCATACACCCAGGATAATTAAGAGGTATCTTAAAGTATACGTATACCATATACAGTCGTTCAGCTAAGGAAGATAACCCTGACAAAAATCAGAGGGGCTTTGTCAACCTTTACGAACAGTGGCGATATCGCAAACATGCGGTCCACCAGTCAAGATACTTTGTTATTCTTTTACGTTTGTTACGCTTATCAAGCCATCAAAATCGATAATTTATATGCCGTATTAATTTGGAAAATAATGAAGAGGTGGTTTCGTCACCAACACAAATGAAATGAATTAATGGATGCATTGCTTGTTATGAAGAATTAAGTAACCTAGCAGTAGTTCAGTTCAAAAAATAATGTACATACATGGGAGAAACTTGTATATGTTCAAATTAATCGGTTACTAGTTATAAAATAACTTATGCTTTAGCAGTATAAGTAAATAAATTGCCTCACTAGTACCTTAATAGATGCCCATTCAAACCTCACAACAGTTACTAAATATGTTAAATATTGCTTGCTGTGTTGAAAAATATTATTAAAGCAATCAGCCCAATAAATAAACAAACTCAATGCATTAATGAGTATGAACAAACAAGTCACGTAGCATAAATTGTGTGAATTAAAAATCACGATGACAACTCATCCTGCATCACACTATTATTAATTTGTGTTAAATTAGTTGGTATCCATCAAAAATATACCTCTTTTTGGACAAAAAATACAATTGTGCAAAAATACATACAAATTCCGATTTTATTTCAAAATTTTTGTAAATGATATACCATAAGGAAAAAAGAATAAAAAAATTGATGTTTTGCACAAAGCATGCACAATAGTCTTTTGATGCACAATTTTGTACAAAAGATTGCTAATGTGAGTTGTTCTTACACAAATGCTTTTATGAAAAAATATATATTTATTGTTGCAAGCGTGCTGAAGTTTAAAGAAAAAAACAGGAAAACATTGTTTGAGGTTCAGAAACAAAACACGAAAACTTTAAATGCTACCAAATTGTAAACATACATTAATTTTCATTTTGTACATTGAACTTATTAAACAAATTTCTAATGGCAATCGGAGGTAAGAAAAAGTAAATAAGACAAAAATTTAATAAAAACAATAATGATAAGATATAATTGGAAGAGTTTGATTCATGGCATATAGGAATTGTCAGAAATTAAAACTTCAAAAGTATAAATATTAAAAACAAGACGTCCCAATCGGGTATCTTGGTTAGGTTGGATTTGTGTAGAGAACCAACTGCACCACTAACTATTTTCACGTACATGCATAGAATTCAAAAACTTTAATACTGTTGTCTAAGCCTATACAAAAAATGTTAAAAAAATTGACCACATTCTCAGTCCAAAAGCGGAGTTCTTAATCATAATTTACTCTGCCAGCCTGCATTCCAAACTTGCTACGATGTTTTACTAAATAAAAATAATAAACTATCTATCCCTACACCAATAAAACCATCCCTACAGATTAAAGTTGGAAAAATAGGATATTTTAAACAAATACCCTCGGGCATTGTAAATAATTACTTAAATTCATTCTCATTCATTCATTCATTCATTTTGGTTGGTGACGTGGTCACCTCTTCATTATTTCCCATATTCATACGACATGTAGAACGATCGATTTCGATAGCTTGACAAGCGTAGATAAACGTGGAAGAATAACAAAGTTTCTTGGCTGGTAAACGGCATCCTTGTGACATCGCCACTGTTCGCAAAGATTGACGAGGCCGCCTGATTTTTTGTCAGGGTTATCTCCCTTAGCCCAAGGGCTACATATGGTATACGTATACCTTTAGATACCTTTTAAGTATCCTGGGTGTATGTTCGCACCCACTCGCCGTAGCGGAAGCCCAGTTATACCGCTGTGCACTCGGACCCTGCTGTTATTAGTCTAGATGCCTAGGGGTACCTAGTCCAGGATGCACCACGTGGAGGACGAACAGTCAGGAATATCATCATTATTGGAAATTGAGACTTTATAAACATTACTCAAATCCTCAGGATCATTAGCATCCCTTCTCATTCCAGTAGTACAATTATTTTTATTATATTATACAAAACCCTTTTGCTTTAAGAATAAGCATGGGGCAATAAGACAACAATTACAGCAAAACAACAACAATAACAAAGTCCCGTTGGCATTAAATATTCTGCAAATCGAAGATTGTGCTTTCTTTCGGCTTTCACTCAACCTTGTCATCTGGTAACTTTTCCATCCAGAAACGTTGTTGTTTGCCGGAATGGCGTCATCTTTCATTGTTTCCGCAGCAGTATAAATTTTTACAAAAGCCAGGTTGCCAACTTTGCGCTCAAACCCTCCTCCTTTATCCAGACTTGGGACTGGCTAGATTGAATCATTTCTAATCCAAACTAGTACAATTAGATGAAGAAAATTATTTGGTCATATTCTACCTTTACTACCCGAAAAACCAACAAGAACGGTTTTGGAATAGACGATCGAAAATAATAAAAGAAAGATTGGTAGACCACAGAAAGTTTTGAAATCATTCGGAAAGATGTAATTGAAATAAATGTTTCATGATATCAAACAAAACATTTGGTAAAATGTTCAAATACTTGGAAAATTTTTGTTGCCTCATGTTCTTATTAGATTATATAACTTTGATATTGTTTGTTGGTGTAACTATTATCTTATTGCTCCATGTTTATTTTTAAAGCACAAGGTAATTGTAATAACAATCATTATCATTAGTCTATAATAAACTCATAGTTCTGTTGGAATATATAATAAAACGATTGATGCCGTTATCAGTTTCCCAATCCATTTTATGTACGTGCTAGCCGTGTCGTGATGGCCGAGTGGTTAAGGCGTTGGACTAGAAATCCAATGGGGTTTCCCCGCGTAGGTTCAAATCCTGCTCACGACGTCAGTCGTTTTTATTGCAAAAAACTTATGCAAATGGTATACGACTAAAAGTGACTACAAAATGTCACTATCAACTCAAAATTTTTTACTGTCCTTTAAAAATTTGCTGTACTTATTGTTTGTAAGTAGTATGTAAATCAACGCGTAATTATTCTACAATTTTCAAAATTACACTTTTGATAAATTATATAAATTACTTTGATATATCTTGTTACATTACAACAACAACATATGCTTACAACAAATACCGTAAAAAAATATACAAGTATTAATCTAGGCCAATTGTTTATTGTAAAAATAAATATTAAGAACTTATAATAATGTGAAGTACTAAATAGTTCATATATATTTACTTAGAAATATTTATTTATAAGTATCGAGTTGATTAAAACATTACAAACTAATGTGCTTAAAACTATTATTTAAAAATATATTTATTAGATACATTTTGATTTTTCAATATTTGACGCTATATTTTATGTTGGTAATTCTATTCAATCTTAGATTATGAGTCAGTTAATATTTTATGTTTTTTTTTATTAGTCACAATATGTATAAATAAATTTATACTTGTATTTTATTTATCACATATTATATATTGTATAGTTTATATTTAAAGTGACGTCTCTTTTGTATGTTATAGAATTGTTTAAGTTTAATAACTACGTTTTTAGCAATAATTAGTTTAGGAGTTATATATCCTAGCATCCTAAATATGCTTGTTTTGCTTACAATAAATTAGACGTAAATCTGCCACACTTCATCATCAATTTTGTATATTTGACAATCTATGCCATTCAGCTATATCCCCTTAAATCGAAATACAGATCCTATTTTTGAGTATTACTTTGTTGAAATTGTGTCAGCGCTCTCGACCTCAATCTAATATATTAACAAATCGAATATCCTAATGTTAAAATCGTAGTTATCTACTTGTAAACCAAATATATTAATAACAAACCCAAACTCTTCTTCTTCAGCCTTTCCATCTTTTACGACGAGTCGCTGTTTCTGGTCAGTTTTCTCCATTTAGTTCTGTGTTAAACCAATTTGCATTCCTTCCTACCACAAACCATCCTCCTTTATCTAGGCTTGAAACTGGCTAGATCGGTTCATTTCTAATCCTCTCTAGGTAGAGTTAACAAACCTAAAACCTGAAACGCTTACTTTCTAAAACAAACCGTTCTAATAATCAACTTACAGCCAATCAGCTAGTAAGGGTAATTAACAATATTACAGTAAACAAAATGAGTCAATCCAACACACGTACCAATAAATTAGTAGACGGACCAAAATCAATATTAATATGTAATTTTATGTTGCAATAATATTTGATGAGCGAATCGTGTGGAGAAGCCGTAATACCCACTCCACCAGCAGACAAAACGACGTGTCTAAGCAGAACTGGTGGATTGACTGGCTGAGAAGCTGCTGCTGCTGCCGCCGGAAACAAAGGTGGAATAAGTCCAGGTGCACCTGCCATATCTTGAATGCGCATGTTGTTATTATTATTATTATTATTATTATTATTATTATTATTATTATTATTAATGTTATTAAGTGGCACAAACATAGGACGCTCCATGTCAAATGGAACACCGCGATTCCTTGGATTGCCCAACTCATACACTTCTGCATCTGGATGATTCTGCTGTTGCTGATGATGATGATGATTATTATTATTATTATTATTCGATCTCATTTGATTGAACATCAATGAAGGGTTGGACAAAATGTTACCACCATTGGCAACAGCCAAAAGATGGGGCATTACTGCCAACAAGTGAGACGACAACAAGGAATTAATGTTTGGATTAGCATTTGTATCTTCGAATTCCTGACACAACGTCGTACGTAACGTAGCAAGCATGCTGATAAGTGATGTCGAAAGCATCGTGTGAATAATCGGTCCGCTTAGCGCATTAGCCATAATCGACGAACGAACTCGGGTGCAATAACGTAGTGCACTCGTTTCGGAATATTCGCACACGTTTAATCCCGACATGCGCCGCCATCGTTTGGACGACGTGCAACATTGTGAATTAAATGACGAATTCGCTTGGCGTTTGAGACTCGATCGGGTAACGACACGATGGGCCTCGACCGGCTGATATTGAACAATTTCGTAAGGCGGTTCGGGGTGTACTTCGTCTTCAGTGAGAACAGTTGAATAATCCAAAAATATATTGACTTTATCGAGTAAAACTATAATTTCAAAAACAGCGTAAATTGGGTTAGTTTATAGCCCATTGACAATCTTTCTTTAAACAGTTAAATATTAAAATTGGCTAAATGGATTAAAATGAAAGCCTGAGTTAAGCCTCAGTTACAATCTTTGAAGATGTGGTTCGTTTATGACGAGCCAATAAGGTAGGTGCTAGCATACACCCAAGATGCTCAAAAAGTACCTTAAGGTATTCGTTTACCATATGTATCCAGCTAGGCTAAAAAAGTTCACCCTAATAGAAAATCAGGCTACAGGTCCTTATACCCTATGTCAATAGTTATGAAATTTCAACCTAAAAGAATATACGATATAGAATCAACCACTAAATCCCCCAAAACCGTTGGTTTCTTTTATGCAACTAGGAAAGGACCGAAGTTGACGAGATTGAGTGGGAAGGGAAACAAGGTTCTAACCTTGTTGACTAATAGTGACCAGTCTGACTCAGTCATAAAAGCGTGAAAGGTTTCCCTCTAATGTCTCTCGTAC
This sequence comes from Cardicola forsteri, assembly GCA_025895645.1. Taxonomy (NCBI): domain Eukaryota; kingdom Metazoa; phylum Platyhelminthes; class Trematoda; order Strigeidida; family Aporocotylidae; genus Cardicola; species Cardicola forsteri. The sequence goes on along the minus strand of JAKXYG010000828.1, from coordinate 288,121 downwards.
ATTGATCAACCAGCGTCAACCCTATCATCCCCAAAGAAGATCGCCTTGTTAATTCCTCCAAATGCTAGCGCCGTCGCAAAGAAGTCAAGTACAATATGGTTATCACAAACATATTTTTCCAACACTCCTTAAAACATTTGACAACACTTTGTTCAAGTTGTGGTAGATATTACTTCCAAATCGATTACGATTTGGTTAGCAAACGTTGGTTCAGTTTAATCAAAAGTTCCTGTATCGAACGGAAAGTGAAAATGACTCTGATCATTCACTTGTTGCGTGTTTGTTTCGGCTACGTCTAAGAACTGACAAGACTAGACCTGGTATTCTGGCTCCGGATTACTCCCTGCTCACAAACAACAACCATGCGGTCAAATTTTCTAAAGCCTACTTACCAGCTTCAGTTTCTGTTCCGAACTGTGATATGGAAATAAATCAGTCTTGGAACACTCTTAAACAAAAGATTGATACAGATAGTTTGGTGCTTCCATGTTCAATTAGCTTCAAAGGCCCAAACTGGTTATCTACCAATTCTCGTAATCTTTATGTACAAGAAACAACAGCTCCGAGAAAAAAGTGAAGCAACGGCATTGTGTGCGGAATTTTGAAAGAGTTATGAGGGGGATGAACAAAAACATTGGGATTCGGTAGTAGACGAGATAAAGATTTCTTTCCGCCATAACAATTGTGGTAAAGTTTACAAGAAATTGAATCAAGTATACCGTGGCAACAAAACTAAAGATGGATCATTTAGCATTTCGAATAAAGACTTGTTATTCCAATGTAATCCGACTATAAAATATTTTGAAATCACAACAGGATGACTGGAAGACCAATCCATGTTTGGCACAGTTCCACCAGCAATTTATTCAATCTCTGTAAAACCTCCCACCTTCGATGATATTATGTGCATTTGTAAAAAAGCTCAACGAAATTCCTCCATATATCTACAAATACGGTCCTTCGCGGCTTGTTGAAAACCTCTCTGGCATCATAAGGGATTTCTGGATAATTGAGCAGTACTCTGAAGACTAGTACAGTACTAATATTGTTCCTGTTTACAAGAAATGTGATCGGTAAATACCTGCTAACTACAGGGACATCAGTTCACTTTGCACAACTGCAAAAATTGCCACATCAGCTATAGTTGAACGGATTTTTCCCGGAGAGGGAGACCACATGTCCTGGTATGGGATTTGCTAATCAAATGTAGATGCTTCGACGCATTCTGGAATTTCGAGCAAATTTTCAGCGTCCTACAATATAGCCTTCATAGACTACTCTTCAGTATTTGACTCGCTAAACAGAAAAGAACTTTAGATCTCTACGTTACGTAATAAAACGCCTCTAAAACTTGTGAATCTCCTACGTGCTCTGAATAAAAACTCAACTACGGAAATCCGCAATTGCAATAAATCTACTACAAAGCCTTTCAAAATTTGCAGTAGTCTCCGTCAGAGTTGCGTGGCTGTTCGACTTTTGTTCAACTATACAACTGATGCTATATACGGAAGGTGTATATATTGGTACAACGCTTATTGCCGACTTGGATTACGCTGACGATGCTGTCCTTTTTAGCTGAGAATGAAGTTCAGCTGCAGCGTGCATTGGATTTCCTTGTGAAAGTCTCAGGTAAATATTATCTGAAGATCAGTCCCAAAAAATAAGTCATGTCGTCTCTAGCTCCTGATGCAAGGATTGTATTAAATAATGTTGTGCTCCCCAATGTAAAGAAATTTATGTATCTGGATTCTGCGATTACTTCTAACAATGATTCATCTAATGAGGTAAATCGTCGAATTTGTTTAGCTGCTTCCGTGTTAGGAAAACTTGCCAATCCACTATGGAGACGAAAAAACATCAATCCAAACACAAGATGAAAATTTTCTCTTCAATGGTTTGCACAGTGCTTCTGTATGTAGCTGAAACCTAGACTCTTACAGAATCTGAGGTCATAAAACTTGACAAATTTGAAAGAAGATGTCTCGAAAACATTTGGCATAACACCCATTTCGTATCCTCCGTATCAAGGGATTGGACGAAAAAGATCAGCAACTGTCAAATTCAAAATGACCTCCAATTTCACGATCTTCCTTCATTTGTATCACGACAACAAAGATTGCACTAGTTTGGACACGTTCTTCGTAGAAATCCTAATGTAATCCCACATGTTGTAACCCTAACTTATCCAAATGCTGACTGGAAGAAGAGGAGAGGTGATCAGAAACGTACTTGGGTAGATGCTGTTCGGAACTTTATCTTGGAAACAATGGCTAAGTCAATGGACTGACATATCCCTACACGCCTCCGAAAACCGTAAACAATGGAAAGGGATCATTTGAAATGTTGTGCAGACCTGGAATTAATAAAGATGTGACTTTTCCACTAACTGTTGTTGTTAAGGCTGCTGGTGATAAAGTATATGTAAAATAGCAAAGGTGGCATAACGATAGGTTCGCAAGTGTTAACAATCTTAGTCTAATAAAGTGGCGGAATAGTTGAATAGCAATGTCTTTGATCTCTAGACTGAAAAATCTAAGATTTAAACCTCCTTTAAGAAACAGATAATCTGAAAACATCAAAGCACATTATAGAATCAACAAGTACAGTAGTTAGTTTCACACTAATCCAACCTTGGCAAAATAACTCATGAGAATATATATATATATATATATATATATATATATATATATATATAGAAAACGATTGATTCGATTTTTTATTTAAATAGAAAACAAACGTACCCTTTTGCAGTTCTTCTAAAGAGCAATTGGCATAATTTGTGTTGTACAGAATCGAATCAAAGTAGGGTAGAACATCTTGACGATCAATGTATTTAAGCATTTTTTGCATCGTTCGATGATTGCTTTCATCGATTTGACCACAACGATACAAATAACGAAAACCCAATTCTGGCATGCTTGTAGCCTGAGTCAGTTTTCGATTCCAATCAGATTGACGCGGCATCAAATCGCGATATTTGTGCAATGCACGTTTAATGTCCTTGTCTGACAATTTGGCCAAAATCCAACGATACAATTCGCCAACGGAAACTTGACATTTCCATGAACGGCAATAGCGAGTATCGCAGTCCATGTTATCTTCCATAAAAGGTATAGTATTGCTAAATTAAAAAACAATATAGACTACTGGATAAAAATAAGTAGTTCTAAATTACACAAATAACATGAGGTTAAAGGTCCAAAATCAAATAAGGAGAACAGTGATCAATCAACTAGAATATTTCAAGGTTTAATATAATTATGTTGACAATCTAAAAAACCCCAATTATTACTTTAAATAATGCAAAAACTGCTGTTTTTGTAATACCACACATATAACCACTGAGTCTACGCTGAGAAATGTATATTTCTCTTAGGAATAGTAAAATAAATACTCTGCTTTAAATAACTTGGTAAATGTCAAGTAAAACCAAACAGCATCCATATTCTAAGGGGTTTAGAATACTAATAATCCTAAAGGTTTAAGTAACCAGTATAAAACCCAACATTCAATAATAATTATAATTATGATACTACTTGTTCTGAGCAATATGGGTTTATACGAATACGAATTAAAAACTAAGTATAACTATAGATATTTCCCGTAAAAAGTGTTTGTACAGAAAAAAATCCTTACATATATCGGTCAACACCATTCAAAAAATAGGAATCGGTTTCTTGCACAGTATCTCACAATAGCTACTAGTTAGTCCCACATTAATAACTTCAAGAATTGTAATACAACAGATAATACTCAGAGTACTAGCACTCAGTCTAGAAACAGTTCTTAACGATGTTAACAAATAAACAAAAAGTTTATAAACTATTATTGTAATATTTCATTGTGGTTGGTAATATAGTCACCTCTACATTATTCCTATAATTGAACAGCATATTTCGATAGCTTGATAGGTGTAACAAACGTAGAAGAATAGCAAACTTTCCTGGCTGGTAGACGGAATCATTGTGACAATGCCACTATCCGTAAAGATTGACGAAGTCGGCTGGTATTTTTATCACAGTCCAAGGACTACATATGATATGCATATATCTTGAAATACATTTTAAGTACCTGGGTCTATGCATGCACCCAGCCGCCGTAGCGGAATCCCAATTATATCGCTAAACACTCAGTCCTTGCTGTTGTTAGTCTAGATGCTAATGGACACATAGTCCAGGATGCACCACGCGGAAGAGAAACAGTCAGGACTTTATAATTCATTTGTCATTCATTTTTGTTAGTGACGTGATTACCTCCTCAATATTTATACGACATATAAAACGATTGACTTCAATGGCTTGATAAGTGTAACAAATGTAGAAAAATAACAAAGTTTCTTGGCTGGTAGACGGCATCCTTGTGACGTCGGCACTGTTCGCAAAGATTGACGAGGCCGCCTGATTTTTTGTCAGGGTTATCTCCCTAAGCCAGAAAGCTACACATGGTATACGTATACCTTAAAATACCTTGTAAAAATCCTCAGTGTATGTTTGCACCCACCCGCTAAGCGGAAGCCCAGTTATACCGCTGTGCACTCGGTCCCTGCTGTTATTTGTCTAGATACCCTTCAGCACCTAGTCCAGGATGCATCACGTGGAGGATGAACAGTCAGAAATATCACCATTATTGGAAATTGTGACTTTATAAGCATTAATCAAATCTTCAGGATCATTAGCATATGTATACTTAATTGCATTTCTTTAAACGTTTTACAAAAAGTTTAAAATCTATTACAGATAAAATCTGTAATAGATGAAATAATTGCAATAATCAAAATACTAACCACCATAGTATTACAAACTCTTGAAAATGATTTTAATAAAATTATATAAAACATAATTAACAAAAAATAATATTATCATCTAAGATTTTTAAAATAATGTTTACCATCTAATTTCTGTCAGTAAAATCAGTTTTACTGGAATAAAAAATGTATTAAATAAGATATGTCTAAAACAAGAGCATTAAATTGTAAAATTTTTACACGGCCACTACCACTTGTTTATTGTTACTAATTAAAATCATAACGTATTCTCAATACTCCGTTTCATCATTATAAATGCATCATTCTCCAGATTTTTAAAAAAATAGTAAAATAGTTGAACATCAAGGATGTATTTTGTCACTGTTTTTGTTTCTCGTGGTAATTAATTTCATTATGACTCAATCCATGAATAATTTGTCTTATGGTATCAAATGGAACCAAGGCAGATTAACAGATTTGGATTTTGCAGATGATATTGGTCTACTCAGTGAAACTCCAGAAATGATGCGAAATATGACAACACGTCTCAGTGATATCAGTTCTCGTATTGGCTTACGGATTAATCGTTCAAAGATAAAAGTGTAGTGTATTAAGTCAAACAATAATTTGCCCATAAAAATTTGTGGACAAAATATTGATACTGTTGATTCCTTTACATATCTGGGAAGTATCATTAGTAAAAACGGAAAAACCAAAATTAATGTTAAAACCAGACTTGGAAAGGCAATGTCAGTCTTCAATCAAACAAAGAAAACTACTTGGTCAAATTCTACGTTTACCGCCCGAAAGACCAGCAAGAACTTGGCAAAAAACTATTCGAGAAAATCTAATTGAACTGAATGTTTCATGGGATCAAGCAAGACGTTTGGCAGAATGTTTAAATACATGGAAACATTTTGTTGTCTCATGTTCGTTGAATTACGAGACTTTGTTGTTGTTATTTATCGCTGTAATTGTTGTCTTATTGCCCCATGCTCATTTTTTAAAGCAAAAGGGTTTCGCAATAACAATAATAATAATAATAATGTTAAACATCAATCGTGCATTAATTGTCGAAAGCAATGTTGCTTCATTTACCAAACAATTAATTTTACATCTTTAATAATTCCACCATTCGCTTACATTAGATGCTTATTGTTAAACACAACTAATAAAAATAAATACTTTCCCGATAAACAATTAAAAATACAAAAATTACTCTCGATTGCTAACAAAAAAAGCGCTACCTTTTAATCATCTAGTACATAAAATCAAATAAAATCCAACAAAAATTTAAATATTCAAATCACATCCCAGTAAGATTAAAACATTATAACCAAAAATAAATAACTACAAACCTTTAAAAATACATAACATCCTATCAAGGTACATATACTATAATATACAATGTTCAAAAAACAAATTGCATAAAATTATAACAAAACTAATTTCTTTCTATTTGTTATCTTTTGTTCCGTAAAAGAAAAAATGTTCAAGGTTATAAAAATAAATTATGGCCTACTTAAACACTAATAGGAACTAGATAACAACTTGATTTCAAAAAATACTAAATGTACTAATAATTAAACAAGACCTTCAATAATTATTAATTGATAAAAGAACCAAACTTTAAAATACTATAAAAATTGTGGCCTACCTTAATTTATATTAAATAAGCTCACAGACAAGAAAATTTTAAAACATGTGTCAAGGTTGCTGGTTATATATTTGTACACGAACAGAACAGGATCAGAGTAATATCAATTTATATATGCTACTTATATATATATATATATATATATATATATAATTTATAATTTAAAATGCTTTATTTTACTTTTATTAAGTTATAAATTGTTTTTGTAAAAAAAGTTTTAAACATTTTTTTATTTTTAAATGAAAAAATGTAAGTAAATTAAACTATATATATATATATATATATATATATATATATATATAATATTGTATTCTGCAAGCTGAGGGTTGCTAATTAGTGTACAAGTTAAGTAAGAAAAATAATTTAATCTTTAATGTTATGCATTACATTATAAGGTGGGCCAGAAGTAATTTAATCCAACCACTCTCAAGTTTGGATAAAGAAGGGTTTAGGCTCAACATTAGCAATCTTACCTTTGTGAAAAAATCAACATTGCTACCAAAACAATAAGAGTACGCCAATCCAACAAGCAACGGCGAAATAGTAATAGCATATACCCAGATGACAGGGTTGAGTGTGTCCAATATTCGAAGAATATTAATTGTCAAAAATTAAATGTTAATTTCTGATGAAATAAAATAATATTGTTTATTATTTGAGACTTCGAATTATCTTTGTCGATTTTCACTGCTACAAGTGAAAGCCGAAAGGAATTTAATCTTCAAGTTGCAAATAGTTTAATACAGAAATCTTAACTAATATTGGAAGATGGAATGTGCATACATTTTTTGTAGTAGATAGTTAAAACAAATCTTTCAATAAATGACAAAGCACAACTTAGATAATTTGGGTATTAATGAAATGCGATAGAGAGGTCAGGGTAATCTTAAAAGTGGAGATACATCAATTTTATATTTTTGACATAAATTCCTACACATACTAAGCCTAGGCTTCCTAAAACCATATCCAGAATGATTCATAAGCGGAATAAAGCCTTCTACCTGTGGAAAGCTACAAAGCTACCTTGTTTCCACTATAGATACCTTGATACTCGTAATGAATGTACTAGACTTATTAGAACGCACAGAGGGAACACATTACACAAACTTTTAAATAAAGCTAAGTTTAATAAAGCACTTCTATTCAAATTTATCAGGAATAAGCGGGCGGACACTTTTTCCTTCCCTCGTCTTAAAGATCAACAAGGTAAGGAGGTATCAGGTCCTTCTAGCTGTAACTTGTTTAAAGAATTCTTTAACTCGGTTTTTCAAACTTCCGGAGTTAATCAGTCTCTCCCTACATTTGAGTGTCCACCTATAACACCTCTAATAATCTCTAAGCTCTTAGTCTCAGACTGTCTTAGGCACCTTAAGTCTATGTCTTGTGGTGCTGATGGAATATACCCTAGGATTCTGAAAGAATATGCGGATATTCTTTCCCCTCCCCTAACCTATATTTTTAATCTTTCGGTTCAGACTGGGCAAGTACCTTCCATATGGAAACTCGTTTTTATTAGGCCTATCCATAAGTCTGGGAGTAAATCTCTACCAAACAGCTATAGGCCCATAAGCATTCTCTCTACTCCTAGTAAGATAATGGAAAGGTTTATTAGATCCCATTTACTGGACCATCTCTTTAAGCTTAATATTATTAGTCCCGCTCAACATGGCTTTATGCCAAAGAGGTCGTGCCTTACAAATCTTATTACTTACTCAAACAGCGTCACAGACATGCTTCAGAGGCATCAGTCTGTCGATGCTATCTATTTTGACTTTGCAAAGGCTTTCGATAAAGTTCCACACAATCTTCTTATCGCAAAGCTCAAGTCAGTAGGGATAGTAGGGTCCATCCTAGCCCGGATTAAAGATTTTCTCTCCGACCGTACTTTTAAAGTTCGGGTAGGGGCGGATACCTCCTCCTATCCTATCTCCTCTGGGGTTCCTCAAGGGTCTGTCTTAGGGCCCCTATTATTTATCCTCTTTATAAATGATCTGCCTTCTGCCGTTCACTCTAATATTCTGCTTTATGCAGATGACGTTAAGATCTGGGGGACCAACCCAGAATTACTTCAAGCTGACATTCTTGATATCTTCAATTGGTCTCTAAAGAATCAGCTCCCACTCAATAAGGATAAATGTCAGCACATTACTTTCGGTCGACCGTATGGCACAGTTTTTTATCTTCCTCCTAACTCACAGCCGATAAAATCGACTAACTCTATTAAGGATTTAGGAGTTATATTTGATTCTTCGCTTAACTTTACTGAACACCACTCTTTGGCTACTTCAAAATGTTTCAAGCTCATTAAGTTTTTCACAAGAAATCTTGGTAAGATCCCACCCAAATGTCTACGCCTTCCTTACATGCTATACCTCAGGCCTCACCTTGAATACTGTGCTCAGGTTACATCTCCCATTCTAAAATCCGACGCACTTAGATTAGACAAGGTACAGAGGGCGGTCACTAAAAAACCTCATGGGTTTAAGAACCTTTCTTATCCCCAAAGGCTCAAATCCCTAAAATTATTTCCTCTACGGGATAGGCGTCTTCGGGGTGATATTATCCTGACTTATCAACTTTTCAATTCCGGCTCTCATCTACCCTTTTTTACTTTAGCCCAAAATTCACTCAGGGGACATAACCTAAAATTATCTAAACCTAGATCTTTTTCCAGATTGAGAAGTCATCACTTTTCACACAGAGTGATCACTTCATGGAACAATCTGCCTGGTAGCGTCATCTCTGCGTCCTCACTCTCAGCTTTCAAAAAGGCATGACAATTATCAGCTTGCCAATTTCATTTAATGTATCCTTTTACCTCTGACTAACTTCTGGTATCCTAATATTCAACCATGTTAATTTTATTTTTATTATTATTAATCTTCTGATAAACTTGATAAACAGAACCGAGAATCAAAAGGAGTTTACTCCTACTCAACTCGTGTATTCAACCTGAACCTGAAGATCGTTATATTCATAGAGTAGATATTATGTTAGGTAAAAATGCTGGTAAATCTATGTGTAAGATCTCATTAAGATCTCGGCCCTGATTTCCTTTAATTTAACTTGATACAGATAACTATCAACACCCCCAGCTAATTTTAGTAAAAAAACTCTTGTGTGGTCTAAGTTATTGTTTTGTAATTTATTATTACAAAATAATTCAAATTACATACCAATACTCTTTATTAACAGGAAAACAGTACACAACATACTTACAAAACCACAGTCACGTCAACGTGATACATTCAAATACAAAAAGGCTCTTCACAACAAGGTTCAAACAAAGTCAAAGTGTTTAAATGTACAATATAAAAATTGTAATTGAAATAAAATTAATGATATTTTAAAATATTTCATTCATGGATAAAAGCCCATGAAAGACCGTATAATTTCGGCCAGATTCAATACCAGATTTGCAAAAGTAAAAATTATGCAAGTCTATGCCACTACTGAGAAGAACCAAAAATATATCAATTACAAAATTTGTTAGATGAGTTTCCAAAAAAAGACATTAAAATATTGATTGGTGGTTTTAATGTGAAATTAGACAAAGACAGATCTGGGTGCTTTTTAAATGTTGGCTATGCTGATAAGATAAATGATAATTGCTAAACGCTAAACAATTATTGTGAAATGAGTGTTGGCAACACGTTTTTGCTCACAAAAATATACACAAACGTGAGTTTCTCTTGACTGAAAAGTAACAAACGAGATTGACTACTTTTATTAGCACAAAAAGAAATTTTCTTTGCAAGATATGCGTGCATATTGCGGTGCAGATATTGGTTCTGATCACAATCTTGTTGTTAAAAAAATTTGTTTAAAATTAAGGAGGTTAAAAACTACAAAAGATTACTTCTATTCTCGTGTGAGTAACTTAAACAGCTTTTATCTCAAATCAATTCTGCGATTTGTTATAAAATACATTTCAAAATCTGAAAGGAGTAAAAAAAAGTGTGATAATCACTAGAAATTGTTTCCAAAACCAATTACAGACTGTTTAATAAATGTACTGGGTAGAAGATGTAGCTTTACCAAAAACAATGGATTTCATCAGTCTGTTAGAATATTATTGATCTCAGAAAGATGCCAGAATTTACATGAGATTAATCTTACATTCTGTTATTTAGAAAATGTTTAATTAAAAATACAAAATTTTAAATAAACAAGTTGAAAAACTGTCGCAAAGATAAGAATGATTAGTTAAAAATCAAGTGTAAAGCAATATATAAAAGTGAAACATGGAAGCGAGCAGTCAAAATTGATAAAACGGTGGATGTTTTCATCGCCGGTATCTTTAACATATTTTAAAAATCACCTGGCGCAATCACATTTCAAATAATGAGAACATAAGAAAAACTGACTCTCGTTTATGACGTGATATTACAATTAGAAGGAGAAAATTACTTGGTCAAATTCTACGTTTACCGCCTGAAAAAAAACAAGAACGGTTTTTGGAATAGACGATTGAGAATGGTAAAAGAAAGGTTAGAAACCACAGAAAAATTAATCAAAAACTATTCGGGAAGATTTAATTGAAACGGATGTTCTATGGAATTAAACAAAACATTTTGCAAAATGTTCGGATACATGGAAAAATTTTGTTATCTTATGATCTTTTTAAATTATGGGACTTTGTTGTTGTTTATTGCTGTAACTGTTATCTCATTGCTCCATGCTTATTTTTGAAGTAAAAGGTTTTTGTAATAATAATAATAACAATAATGTGGAGACCAAAAGGTAAAGGCTTTCAGGTTTATTTACGAGTTAATTAGGAGAAAACTCCTATTAATCCTCGGTTCAACACTGTCAGTTATCGTGGGTGAAAATAAGGAAAAAATAAAAATAAAAATTAGGTAAAATTTTGAAAGTAATATTTGTCATAAACTACGTTTGTTACGCTTATCAAGCCATCGATATCGATTGTTTATATGCCGTATAAATATAGAAAATAATGAAGAGGTGACCAGGTCACCAACCAAACTGGAAAAAATAAAAATTTATCGTTAACAAACAAACGAGACTGTTACACATATACACATAAATATTAAAATAAATATTTTAGAAAATAATCTTAATAGACCTTTATTTACAATCACAATATAAAAATAATAAAATTAATTCACAAAAGTATTTCTAAATATCTGCATTGTTCCAAAAACTATAATCAAGAAAACCATCCCCACCAGAAAATTTTCCTTCTTTTTCAAATGTTTCCAATAACAATAACAAAGAATTTTCTGGAACAGACTGATTTAACTCGGAGGAATTCCGAATAGTTGTTATAATATTCTGAATAAGTTTTCGTGCTTGATTACCGTATAATTTAACAAGTGCATTTCCACCCACTTCAAATAATCCCTTTAAAACCTAAAATATTGAAAATTAATCAATAATATTATAAATGAAACACTCAATATTTAAATTACATATCTTAGTAAATAATATTTTACTTAAAAAAATACAAAAATAAAACTTAACTCTATGCAGTCAAACACAAATATATATTGCATTTTTACAAAGTATTCAAAGAATTAATATTTTACCTTAGGATTTCAAAATACTATTAAATATGTAACTCCTGAGTATATACTCGCATTCATCTGTTACAGCGGAAATCCAGTTATATCGCTATATACTCAGTACGTAGTTAATCTTAGTCCGCGTTCATGACAAAACACACGGAGTTAAGGAATCAGAAATATTACCATAATCATAAATCAAATCTTTAAAATCATTAGCAACTAAGGATTAATAAATGCCCTAAAACTTATGTTTAAAATATCCGACATTATCATAAACTATCTATTTAGTACCTAAAACACCAAAATAGCTATTGAAGACAAAAAAATATTACGAACAAAAACCAATAAACCAAATAATAACCAATCATTCATTTCGCTCATTTTGGTTGATGACGTGATCATCTCTTCATTATTCTCCATATTTATACGGCATACAAAATTATCAATGGCATGATAAGTGTAAACGGCATTCTTGTGACGTCGCACTGTTCGCAAAGATTGATGTGGCCGCCTGATGTTTAGTCAGGGTTATCTCCCTTAGTCCAAGAGCTCCTGGGTATTTGTTTGCACTCACCCGCCAAAGCCGAAGCCAGTTATACCAGTGTGCATTTGGTCCCTGTTGTTATTAGTCGAGATGACTTTCAGCACATAGTCCAAGATGCACCACATGGAGAATGAACAGTCAGAAATATCACCATCATTAGAAATTGAAACTTTATAAACATTACTCAAATACTCAGGATCATTAGCATCCCTTATCATTATATATATATATATATATATATATATATATATATATATATATACAGCCATTTCAAATGTTCCAGTAAAAAATTATGAGAGTATAAAAACTGAATTAACATGTTTATCTGATTGTTTTTTTGTGAAAATAAATATTAAAAATTAAAAGTAATGTAAATTACTTAATAGTTGCTTTACTTCTAAGTGAATACATTTGGAAATATTTATTTTTAAATGTTCAGTCAGTATAAAAAACACATTTTAAAACCTACTTCTATTATTAAATAAATTATTAATTGTTAATTTATATATATAAAATCATTATTTAAAAATACATTTTAACACTCTAAGTTTATGTTTCTACAACACAAGATTTAATGTTGTTAATACCTTATAATAAAAATTTTTAATTAAAAAGATAATTTATGTTAAAAAATTAATTATTTAATTATTTATATATATTTTTCTAATTCAAAATCCGATTTTACCTTGTAATCTAGTCTCAAAATGTTGCTTTGCACTTGAAAATATTGATTTGCTAATAAATTTTAGATCAAAAATTAACATTTGCATTTGTATATTTTCTTAAAACAATCTAAAAATTATATTAACTTATTTAATAATATTTTAGGTATTTTCTTAAAATTATTAAAAACTGATTTTTTTAATTATTGTGTAACTAAAAAACAATACAATACACCAGTTTTTTTAAATTATAAAATATAAGTTACACAAATTTAGTTATTTGGTAGCTAGGAGTAGAAAAAATGTTTTACCTTCTTAATTACAGAAAGTTCAATTAATTTTTTATTACAAAAAGGAACCACCAGAAGTATATTTTATAATAGCAAAATAAAACAATAATTAAATGTTAATTAAATGTTAATTAATTTAAATTGTAGATGATAAAACACTACAATAGGGAATGAACCATTTACATATTCATATAAAAAAAATTATTTTTATCTTTAGATTATATTACACACATTTCAAAAATTAACGCAAAAAATTACAAGAGTATTGAATCCAAATTAATTTATGTCTAATGCTGAATGATCCTGAAGATTTGAGTAATGCTTATAAAGTCTCAAACTCCAATGATGGTGATACTCCTGACTGTTATTCCTCCACGTGGTGCATCCTGGACTAGGTGCCTATAGGCCTGTAGGCATTCCAGACCAATAACAACAGGGACCGAGTACACAGCGGTATATCTGTTCTCACTGGACTCCCGCTCAGTGAATGGGTGCTAGCATACATCCTGGATGCTTAAAAGGTGTTTGAAGGTAGCCATTTACCATATGTAGCCGGTCGGGCTAAGGGAGTTCACCCTGACAGAAAATCAGGCCTCAGGTCCTTATCCTGTGCAATCCAATATGAAACTTCGATCAACCAGAAAATATGTGATGGAATCAGCAGCCGAGATCCCCAGGGCATCTGATCTCCTAAACGCACCTGGGGAAGGACCGAAGTTGATGGGTTTGCATGGGAGAGTTAACAAAATTTCACCCTTGTTAACTAATAATGACGAGCCTGACTTAAAGTCACCAAGGTGTGAACGGTCAGCCTCTGATGGCTCCCATGGATCTGTCAACCGGCGTCATCCTTCCCGTCCCCCGAAGAAGATTGCCTTGTCACTTGCCTTGAACACTGGCGTTGTCGCAAGGAAGCAATCTTTTAGCCAAGAGACTTTATTTCCCCCCCCCCCGAAATTCAATTAGCATCCGAAATATACTCCGCATAAGAACGTACGATCACTGTCGTCTGTATCGACTCAAGCATTTACTGCCGCAGAGCTAAGTCGTTACAAGATTGACATTGCTTTTCTTCAGGATACAAGACTGAATTGTTCGGATCCGTTTCGTCTTCCTACAGCTTCCCAGTCTGTTGCATTATTTCTCCCATCACCTTGTGCACCAAACCCAGCACACCACGGGGTTGCATTTTGTCTATCCCCAACAGCTTCCGGTGCGTTACTTGACTGGAAGGGTATATCTATACGATTAGCGTTTGCGCGCTTTAAGGTATCCTGTTCTGCTAGCTGAAAATGAAGATCAACTGCAACAAGCATTGGATTTTCTTGTGATCGTTTCCGGTGAATATGGCCTGAAGATCAATCCCAAAAAATCAGTCATCATTACGTCACAGGCTCCTGATGCGAGGATTATATTGAATGATGTTGTGCTTCCCAATGTAAAACAATTTACGTATCTGGGCTCTTCGATTACTTCTGACGGAGGTTCATCTAACGAAGTAAATCGTCGAATTTGTTTGACTGCTGCTGCGTTTGGGAAACTTGCTAAACCATTATGGAGACGAAAAAACATCAATCTAAAGACAAAGATTAACATTTTCTCTTCATTGGTTCGCACAGTGCTAATGTACGCAGCTGAAACCTGCACTCTTACAGGGTTTGAGATCATAAAGCTTAAAAAATTTGAGGGAAGATGTTTCAGATATATTTGGCACAACACTCATTTTGTATCATCCATATCAAGTGACTAGACAAAAAAGATTAGTATCCGCCAAATTCGAGATGACCTCCAATTCCATAAACTTCCTTCCTTGGTATCGCGACAACGAAGATTGCGCTCGTTTGGACACGTTCTTCGTAGAAATCCTAATGCAATCTCACGTATCGTAACCACGGCTTGTCCAAATACCGATTGGAAGAAGAAAGGTGGTCAGAAACGTACTTGGATAGACGCTGTTCGGGACGATCTTCACCCTATTTTAGTTGGGACTTTATCTTGGAAACAGTGGCAAAGTCGCTGAACTGACATATCTGTGCTCGCCTCCGAAAACCGTGAACAATAGAGAGGAATTATTCGTGATGCTTTGAGAACTTGGAATTAATAAAGGTGGCTTTGCCACCAACTTTTGTTGTTGTTGTTGTTTTTATGTAAAAATAAATATCGAAAATTAAAAACAATGTCAAGTACATAATAGTTCCTTCATATATACTTGGAAATATTTATTTAAAAAGGCTGAGTCGGCGAAAATAACATATTTTAAACGCCACTTCTATATAAACGTGGATAATAAGTTGAAGTTACATAATTTTTTTACATTATTTTGTTTGCTTAATTTCATTAAAAATATTTTTCTAGCACAAATGTAATATTAAGCCATTATAATATATATATATATGGGAATGTTGGAAGAAAACATGTACCAAGTAATAGATAATCAAAACATTGTTATAGAATTTAAAAATATATAATAAACCTATTTCAGAAACCAAAAAAAACAGTTTAAACAATTTTACTTATTCCACAATAAGAAACAGAGCAATTGAATCTGGGTAGGTTAACAAGTCGTAAAATAACGTATTACTTACAGAGAATATTGTTTATGTTATGAAAAATCGAGTTTCAAAGGATTTTTTTGTTACTTGGATGGACTAAGATTAGAAATGGCTGGCAGAAGTTATAAAAACAGTGAATGTTCCTTAAATTGTTAAAATTATACAGTTTGTAACTTTTTCTTTACATATTCATGTATTTTAGTTAATAAAGTTTTTCTTTTTAACGACTTATGTGCTTTTATTTAAGTTTTTGTAAATGGTGGTATTATGCTTTATTGCAAGAATAGATGTTGTTGTAGATTATAATTAAAAATTATTTTTGGGAATAATGTTACTTGATGTGTATGATTAAAGTATTATCTTAGCTATGTATTAGTAAGAGTTAAATATATCTAAGATAAGTAACTAGAGCAGGATGCTACAAAGTATCATAGTGCTTCCATTTTCGCACGTCAACCATCATAAATTGTAACTTAAAAGGATTAATATATTGCAAATTAGAATAAGTTACTGAGTAGAAAACATTTTGTACAAATTTAAAATTTTAGTTAGAAAAAAATATTTATACAAATATTATATTGATTTTATAAAACGTATTAAATAACCCTTATTTATAAAATCATATTAATCAATTTAAGCAGTAATTTACTTATGCCAGGGTCACAATTCTTTATAAAAACAATCATTTGTGTTATAATCTTACAAAATTAATTTTAATTCTATTTAAATTTATTTTATTTACACAAAAATCATAATTTAAACACAATACGAGCTAAGATAAAAAAATAATTATAATTTTGAAAATCGATACTTAATAGTTCTAATATTAATTATATTTATTTTGTTTTTTGTGTAGTAAAACTTAACATGTATAAGTGTATTTAAATCAAAAATTTATTTGTCCATATCAATTTTTTTATTAAAACTTAGATTACATAAAACTATATCAATATTTTTACCATAACACCTAAACCAAGTGGTAACAAACGCAACTCATCACATTTATTATTTAATATTTTGTAGTAAATTATATATAAAACAATTTAGTAACCCTAAAAATTAGGTACATTTTGCATTTAATAATTTTACACAATCTTAGATTATGAGCCAGTTAATATTTTATGTCAGTTTTTTCATTAGTTACAATATATATCTATAAAAATATACTTTTATTTAAATTAATATATATAATATTGTATATTTTATAATTACAGTGACCTCTTTTCTATTTTATGTGATAGGTGGAAATGTTTTTGTAAAATAATCACTACTTTGCGGTATTTGTTCCAATCAATGTACTAATGTGAAAAACTGATTTACAAAAAATGAAAAATTACATAACATTACACTAATTCATCATATCTCCAAAAATGTGCATAAAATAACCTAAAACCCTTACTTCAGCAGTTCCACATAAAACAAATTTCCGATTTAGCAAACCGCTAATAACACGCCAAAGCAATGTCGGATTGAAATACGAAGATCGTGAAACTTTTAAAGTAGGAGGAGGGTGTGACAATGCAAGAGCAGCAAACAAACGAGCCAAACCACGCCACTTCATCAAAGGATCCGGCTTCTCTTCTATCATCATAATTTCCATGCGCTCTAAACCATTAGAATCATTGAAAATGCCAAGAGCTGGACAAGCAAGTATTAAACGGACCAAAAAGGCATTCTGTATTAATTAAAAATGCATTAACATTATTAAAATAGAATATTATTAACATCATTTTGTACTTTGCAAAAATAATAAAGTTTCTTAATTGATAAACGGTAAATGTTGGACGTCATATAATTTTTAATTGGTCGAAATTCGAGCAAATTTTATTGGATGTGGGTTTTGTTCTCTGATTGGGTCATTTTAAAATTGAGCTGCAATTGGATGTTGTGGGCACTACTTAATGTTAATTTTTTTGCACTCGCCTCATTTTGCAATGATATTTGTTTATGCACCGGACTGGACTCGACGTAATTATTCTAATTGTAAGGATGTGAAAAATGCTATCCACGTTTTTAAAATAGAAACCAACAGCGAGTTTTAACACGACATCCTTGTGACAACACCTTCGTTCATAAAGATTAGTAAAACTAATGTTTTACCATTCTTGTATCCCTCAACCCGACCGCTACATGTGGCAAATGTATACCTTAAAATATAGTTTACAAAACATAAGTGTACAGTTGTACCATAATTGCTTTTACAACAATTGTAGTACTACTAAATAAAAACAAAAAGCAAACAGAATTTTCTCGATATTCAACTATTTCAATCTTTACCATTAGTAAGATTCCATATACATAACTGAACAATGTCACTATAAAATATCTTACACAGTACCGTATTTAAAAATATAATGCAAAAACCAATTAAAAAACTAAGAAAAAGTAATTAATCAATTAATAATTAATTAAGACAACTTTGATTAATGATAACGCAAAAAACATTTGTTACGAGTTACGCGTATAGCTACGCATAAAGTATCTAGAAAAACAATATCCATTTAATAAAAACATTCATAATAAATTACCAATTTTTCTGGATATAATGAAAATATCCCATGCAATAAGGAAGAAAATACCAATGCGCTTTCAATATTGTACGAAAATTGATGTTCTGCTTGCGATAGTGCAGCCGAATATAAGCACTGCCAAGCATAGACACATCCTAAATCAATAGGTAACTGAGCTTCTACGTAATCTGTGCTTAAATCTTTTAAGACACTCAAAATAAATTTTAACCTTTCCAGAGAATGTTTCGCATCATTTGGAGTAATCTAAAAATTGCATTTAACATACAACACAAACGTTTATATATCTTAAATTAAAAATATTTAATTATATACATATATATATTTAAAAATTACTATAAAATAACGATGTTTTTATTGATATCAAGACTATCATCACACTATTTTGGCCAAGACAATTACTAAGGCATTAGACGGCTTATTTCTGCACACCTCCAAAGAATTATTAGAGATGTTATGCAAACTTAGAACTAACAAAAATATTACTCTGTTACCAACTATATTATTGTTATTATCAAATGTAAGCATAATTCACAAATATATAAATAATAATTTAACTGAAAATATAAAGTATGTACGACAGCACTTGCTCCTGTTCTGGCACATATATTTAACCATTCCCTAAGCTACCTTACCTGCAATCTGGAAATTAGCCTTCATTCGGCCGATCTACAAATTCAGTTGCAGGTTTAAAGCAGATAGTTAAAGACCCATCAGCATATTATCGGCTCCTAGAAAAATAGGATGCTAAATAATCCTGATGATTTGAGTAATGCTTATAAAGTCTCAATTTCCAATGATGGTAATATTCCTAACTGTTAGTCCTCCACGTGGTGCATCCTGGACTAGATGCCCCTAGGCATCTAAACTAATAACTGCAGAGTCCGAGTGCACAGCGGTATAACTGGGCTTCCGCTACGGCGGGTGGGTGCGAACATACACCCAGGATACTTAAAAGGTATCTAAAGGTATACGTATACCATATGTAGCCCTTGGGATAAGGGAGATAACCATTACGAAAAATTAGGCGGCCTCGTCAATCTTTGCGAACAGTGGCGACGTCACAAGGATACCGTCTACCAGCCAAAAAACTTCGTTATTCTTACACGTTTGCTACGCTTATCAAGCCATCGACGTCGATCGTTTATGTCGTATAAATATGGGAAATAATGAAGAAGTGACTACGTCACCAACCAAAATGGATGAATGAAAATGACCTAATTAGTTATACCATTTGCTAAAACAATAAAACGATTTTACTGAAATAAAATGTAATTAAATTTTTTTATATTAAAAACTTTATATTCAATTACATTAGAATTTGTTTAAACTTTAAAAATCTTACTTGGCTACATGCACAACTGATCAAGCGTTTAATTTTAAAAGTATGTTTCCGCGAATTATAATTTAATAATAATGACCATAACCGATTTCTAGTATTGTCGACAAACCCTTGCGCTTCATTAAATGTAAAGAACGCCTAAAAATGAACCTTTTAAAAACATCTACTTCGTGCTTTTCAATATCCTGATCGTCAACCGTCATATAGTTTTGAATATTTAAAGTTTGATCATTATCCCAACTGTCAAACTGTTTATATTTTGATAAACAAGATTTAGCCTCAGATAGCGCACGATCCAAAAGAAATTCAAATAAATTTTCATCAACATCAGTAAGTAATGATGAAGTTAAAAATGTTAAAGCATTTGCCTCTATATCTTCAATCTCAGTAACTAGATTGTTTAAAATAACTAAAAATTAATTGTTAATATAAAATATTAAAAAATTTTAAAAACGTCCAAATGATAAAACACTAGTATAGTTTTTTTATAACGTATTACAAATTTCTGTATGCAAAAAGTTAGTTAAACTAAACATAAATACAGCTAGTATTTAAACGTTAACGACTATATAAATTCAATCCAAATTGTTTGTTAATTAAATTTATGAAATATAATCATAACTTCATTAAAATGTAAAATAATTTGTTCATATTTATAATATAAAAATACAAAAATTAGCCCTCAAATTATATAAATTAATAATTTTTAAACTTAAAATACTGTAAATGTACTCTTATAGTAGTTCATCTATATAAAACTATAATGTGCATACCAGATTGTTTCTGTTCATATAAATTTAAAGCTTTGTGAATTTCCACCCTAATCGATACTATTTCATGTATTGTATCGTGGAATCGTTCCAATGTCTCAAAATTTAGCATATTCAAATGAGGTATATCATAAGTTGGATACAAATTTGAAAAATCGATAAAGTTTTTATCAGATGTATTTTCTTCTCTGGTAAAAGTTTTCATTGACAAATTTATATCTTCTTCAAGTAAATCCATAACTTTCACCACCATCCTTTTCTTTATCTCACATTGATTTTCATAGGTTTGAGCCAATGTGTTAGAAGATATTACCGAAGAAATCCAAGAATAAGTCAATAAATTGTCAATAATTAAGAACGGTTCAACTACTTCCATTTAGAGCAATTTTACTTTACATATGATAATTACTACTTATGCAATCTGAAAAATAGAAAATCATTTCTGTTTACAAAACATTCACAAAATGCATAAAATATTAAAAATCTATATAACAAAACTGTAGTTTAATTCATAAAAAATTATTAAGATCAGCTTAATCATCTAGTTTTTAACATTTTCCAGTCATAACATATTAAGTATTGTTTACCATTATTATCTTCTTTTCTTCAAATAAACGAGTATCAAATTTCTGTGATTCTAAAGTTGAGACGCGCGTCACGCGTCCTCTTTGTTTTTTGAAGACTATTGTGGTGCTTATGTTTGCACTACAAAACTTGGTTTATTATTACTTTTGTGCTGAAAGCTACTTCTACTGAAGTATCCAAGCCAATAACCATAAATAATAAATAATAATAATAATAATATTTATTGTTTTTCCTCAATTTCCATACTGAATTCAAATTAATTTTTCCACCTTATATGTAATTGCTTTTCTTTTAACACCAGAAAATTTAAAAATACTTATTATTACAACATAGTACACTTGACTAAAACAAAATGTTTAAAACATGTGCACATTTAATACCTTACACAAAAATATAATAAATATATTCATCAATATAAACTCACATACATTCTGCAAATTGACACTACAAGGTCTTGAACGCTAAACCTTAAATATGTGCTATGTCGTTTTCCAGAATTCAGGATTTTTCACGAGTTGAGTAGGCCAAAACGCCTTTTTAGTACTCAAATTGTCTCAAATTTTCAGGGGCAAAATGAAATGAGTATTTTTGAAATTAATATTTTCTAAAAATATTTTTAAAATTTTATTACATATAAAATTAAAAACTATTATTAAAATTTGTTAAATAATTAATTTTATTTTTAATTTTTATTATAAATTAGATATTTCGAAATATCGTTATAATATCGTTATAATATCGTAATATCTGTAATAATCATGTACATTCAGGATTCAGAATTTTTCACGAGTTGAGTAGGCCAAAATGCCTTTTAGTACTCGGTTCTCAAATTGTCCCAAGTTTTTAGGGGAAGAAATAAAATGAATGGTGAGGTAAAGGGGGATTAGTTACAGAAAAATATTTGAAATTAAGATAAAATTAAGGTAGATAGTGGAAGTTAACAATTATAGAAAACGAGCAAAAATTATAAATATACAAAAATAATAATAAAACAAGTTACGTATTACAATGCAAAAACACTCCAATAATCTTCACAAAAAAAATGAGAGAAAAGGATGAATTCACTTTTGAATCTGCGTGATACGCTTGCGTGACGTTACGGGTCAAAAGTAGCTTTAGGTTCAGGTTCAAGTTAAGTACGCGAGTTGAGTAGGAGTAAAACTCTTTTTGATCCTTGGTTCTAATTATCGATAATATCAGTATGATTCGGGGGGAAATATGAAATGGATGGTGAGGTAAAGGGGGATTAATCACAGAAAAAAGTATTTGAAATCAAGATAAAAACAAGGTAGATAGTGGAAGTTAACAATTATAGAAAACGAGCAAAAATTATAAATATACAAAAATAATAATAAAACAAGTTACGTATTACAATGCAAAAACACTCCAATAATCTTCAAAAAAAGAGAAAAGGATGAATAACGCTCCAATGGACGTGTAGTGTGACGCGCGCCTTACCTCGCTTGTTATTTGTGTTGTGCTCATTGTTACGTTACTGCTAAATTTTTGTTTTTGCGTTTTTTGGTGTTTTTGTTTCAGTTATATATATAATTTATATATAACATCTGTGTATTTTTGATATCTGTTATTGGTGTGCAAGTGTTTATTGTGTGCGACTTGTGCAAAGTGTGGTAACACTAGCACTTATTTGTCTTTAAACAATTATCACTAGCCTTCTTTTAGTAATATTTTTCTTTTTTGATTGATTATATATCTATTTTCTCAGTGTTATTTCTAGATATGACTTTCTCCAACTCGTCCAATTATGGCCTGCAACGCTGCAAAAAGGTTGTAAAAGTTGGTTTTTTCTGTGCACTTTGCGGTAAATGGTTTCATGAATCGTGCTCGGGATCATCTTCTAAACACTACTCGCAGCTCGTTAATAGTCCCATTGACTATAAATGCATGGACTGCAGATGTAAAATTGATCTACAGCAATTGCCCCCTGCCAACGACAACAAACTGGATGTCATTTTAGAAACACTTGCAGACTCAAAATCCTATCTGTCTAAGATACAAGATTTAGATACTAAACTCGATAGAGTAACCTGTTCCCTGGCAAATATGGTTTGTAAGCTCTCAGATTCCCTAACCAAAACAGAAGCTTTAAATTCTCCTATCTCCCTCCTCTAACAATGTCTTGTCTAAAATTCACTCTCTCAAAGTTCACATCTCCAACAGCAGCCCTTCATCCTTAGCTGCTAAATCGGTTATAAGACTTTCCTAGGAAGAAATTCTAGCTGCCACTAAGCAACACGTTGAGGATATTAAACGTGACTGTAATATTATCACTAAAGGCATCGAAGGCAGTGTTATTAACTACAAAGAACTAGTAACTGATATTATTTCCTTTTGTTCCTCTAGGGATATTGAGTTTAAGTTATGTAAACTCACCTGCAAGCGCCCTCATTTGCCCCTCCCATCTTAGTAACTTTTAACTCTTCTCTCATGAAGGAAGACATTTTGCAAGGTTGGTCAAACATTCGCTCTAAATTCCCAGGAGTTCGCCTTCTAAAGGACCTCCCAAGGAAAGATCGATCCAACAACGTTCGATTATTTTGTTGGTCTATGAGAAACTTCTTTTCATTATATTGTTTACATAAAAATCGCTATTCGCCCATCTAAATAAAAAATAATACTATTTTATACACATTGTTTACCGTTTTCCAACTATTGTTTATAATTTTTATCCATTTCTCTTCATACAACCCCCAGTTTACAAATAATCCAATTATGACCAAACATTTTTCAAATTATTTTTAGTTCAAGTTGAGCGGGTAAATATTACCAACAAACTAAAATTGTACATTTTTATTTTTTATTTATTTTTAAAATGTATATAACATTACCAATATTTATTTTATTTAAATATATATTAATAATTATATATATATATATATATATATATTAACGTATTGAAAATTTCTATAGTTTGTGATCAGACCTGTAAATTGGTTTGTACCTCAAAAAATGCAATATTGTAAAAGTTTTTTTTGAGTAATAAATTATTATTATTATTATTTGTCTAGGACTGTCATTCCTTTAGACAAAAAAAATTCTATAGTACGACTCTCACCTCTTAGGCTTGACAATAATGATATACCAAATTTTCGGTTTTTACCCCGAAGTCAGTTTCAAGTCCCCATCCTTTATCGACTCAGACAACTTGCGCCTCTGCTCCCATCCCCTCTATAACGGTCTATTAAAAACTCCCTAAAAACTCGAGACAATTTGAGAACCAAGTACCAAAAGGCGTTTTGGTCTGCTTAACTCGTGAAAAATCTTTAAATCCTGATTCAACTCGTATATAAACCTGAAACCTTAAACTCTACAATATATATATATTCAGGATTCAGGAAGGTACACGAGGTGCGTAAAAATTTATCTTTTTGATCCTCGGTTCTCAATGTATCTAACAGTTTAAATCGAGAAGAATAAAGAACGAGGAAGAAACTGGAACAAACAGGAATAAATAATAATAATAATAATAATAATAATAATAATAATAATTTATTACTCAAAAAAGCATTTACAGTATTGCATTTTTTGAGGTACAAACCAATTTACAGGTCTGATCACAAACTATAAAATTTTTTAATATGTTAATATATATATAATTATTAATATATATTAAAATAAAATTAATATTGATAATGTTATATACATTTTAAAAATAAACAAATAATAAAATGAACAATTTTAGTTTGTTGTTATTTGCCCGCACAATTTGAACTAAAAATAATTTGAAAAATGTTCGGTCATAATTAGATTATTCGTAAACTGGGGGTTGTATGAAGAGAAATGTATAAAAATTATAAACAATAGTTGGAAAACGGTAAACAATGTATATAACATAGTATTATTTTTTATTTAGATGGGCGAATTGCGATTTTTAAGTAAACAATATAATGAAAAGAAGTTTCTTATGGACCAACAAAATAATCGAACGTTGTTTGATTAGTGATATTGGGAACAGTATGGATGTTTTTTTTTTAATTAAATTTAAAAGCTTTAAAGTTTTGTATTTTTCTTAAATTGATTAGTAAATTATTCATAATTTAGAATATTTAATTAAGAAAAAGTTTGCTCTCAGGGATGATTTATGATGCAATTTACGCACTGTATATTCTTTATTTTTTAGTTTACGTTTAAATTTGTTTGCATCAAATTTTATTGAATAGTTCAAATTATTATTAAAATTTGATTTATGGAATAACAATAGATTCATTTGGATCCTTCTTAGCCATAGAGGCTCAAGATTGAGCAATTGATTTCTTTCTTTGTATTCCATATTTGATAAAAAACCAATAATCATTTTTGTAAAATACCTTTGAACATTTTCAATTTTCATTAAATTTGTTTTTGATGTAAAATCGTGAATGAAGCAGCAATAGTCAATTATTGGCCAAATAGCATATTTGAAAAAGCTATTTTGCTTTCTTTAAGAATAAATATATTATTTGCTTGTCCTAATAATTTTTCGCATTTGTTAGTAATATGGGATACATGCTCAGAAAATCGTAAGTCTTTTGAGTAGTAGGTGCCCAAGTCTTTAATTATTGGTATAGTTTTCATTGTGTAATTACCCAAACTGATTGGATGTACGAAACGTCTGCCAAATGAATAATAGAAAAATTTATCAAGGTTTATTTCTATTTGGTGGTTAATGCACCATTGATAGAAGTTTGATAAATCTTCTTGTATATTGCGGTGCGTTGATTCCGAGCTTTTATCGTAATTGTAAGCTATTTTAATGTCATCCGCAAAAATAAACATTTCACCGTTGATATAAAGTAAAAAGAGGATAGGACCTAATACACTACCTTGTATGACCCCACTATCAATTTTTTGAGGCTTTGATACTTGATGTTACATAAATAATATAAGAGATAAAAAGCAGTAATAATATAGGAGAAAAGTGAATAAATAAGTTGGACAAGACAAGTAGATAGGTAAAGAATTTAAATGAAGGAAACAAGTAAGTGCTGATCATAATTAATCTTAAATGACCTTAACTACTTAGAATTAACTACATGACTAAAAAGTTTATTTTATTCTCTAATGAATCTATGTAACAAATGATTTTGTCTAAAACTAGTGAGAACTCTAGGTTTGTGAATTTTAAGACAATGTTCTCTAAGGTTTCCATTACTTACATTAAAAAAATTAGTGATGCGATTTTTAGCAAATAATTGATGGATTAAGATTAAGTTACCTCGGAATCGCCTATCTCCTAAACGGAATAGTTTTAGTATCCGTAGACGCTTTACGTACGACTTGAGACGAAGCTCATATGGGAGTCTGGAAAGCGTTCTATGAACCCTTTCTAATTTATTTATGTCCGTCTTCCGAGATAAAACTGTTACCTGAATACAATAGTCTAAATGTAGTCTTATATATAACGTAAAAAATAGACGAAGGCAGTCCATTAAAATTTTACCTAAATTACATTTGAAGAACTTAATCAGTCTAAAACATTTTAGGGTCGCTTCTTTGTGATGTAGTGTGAATACTTGGAATAGTGTAAAAGTGACCCCTAGATCATTAACCTCTTTTACCGTAGTAATAATTTTATCGCAAATCTTAAATATCTTCCCCTAGGATAGTCTAAAAGTTATATGCTTACACTTTTCTAAATTTAAAGGCAGTTTATTTGTAACTAACCAAAGATAAATATTATTAATATCTCGCTGCAGAAGTTCAGAGTTTATATCCCAGATTTTAACATCATCCACATAAAGCAGAATATATAAGCACACTTTCTAAGGATTCTGGAGTAGATACCATCAGATACGCATGAGCTGGATTTTAAGTGCTTAAAGTGTTTACAGACCATATCTTTAGTGATTTTAAAGTTACTCAAACTATTAGAAAGATTGGTAGAGCAGCTGGCAACTGTCTCTAATGCAAAAAACAGACTTAAAGTAATCCTTAAATGCGTCACATAAAAATTTGGCTGATAGAGGCAAACCATTACAATTCTTAATAAAAGAAAAAACACATTCCAAAGAACGCTTTCTTTTAATAAAATTAAATAGTACTTTTTATCATTTTTAGCTCTAAGTAGTAAAGTGCTAAATTTTTTTATTTTTAAAACTTTTTATGGCAGCGACGACTTGATTTCGATGTAGTTGTAATGGAAACAAGGCAATTTCGTAGCTTTCTACTTAATAAATGCTAAATTTCTTTTCTGGATTAAGCGCTTAATGCGGCTGGAAAATATCTTATTATACAAGGCGGGAGTCTTGAAAGAGACGAATAATTTAATACCGCGATTAAAAATATCCATTATATGGGAATAAAAGCTATTTAGATTATCAAAACATTAAAAATTCCCATTAGCATTTTGGAAATACTCTTGTAAATTACTAAAGTTCATTTTTCTAAAATCTGGGAAGAGTAATGTGTTTTGCATCTACTATTTAGAGATCGGCGAGGGGAAATGCACCGAGAAAGACAAAAGGAAATAATCACTCCTTCTTAAAAAAGAAAGAAACTTGATAGAATCTACTAAGGATGAAACATTGGTAAAGATAAGGTCAAGAGAAGATGGATGGCTTCCAAATTTATATCTGGTAGGAAAGCGGACATGTTGCTGGAAAGCATGTTCAATACTGAGCTTAAGCAGACTGTACTCAAAGAACACGTTAGGCCCATCAAGGGAGTTTTAGTTCCAGGTTGAATACGCGAGTTGAGTAGGAGTAAAACTCCTTTTGATCCTGGGTTCTGTTTATCAGAAGATTAATAACAATAAAAATTAAAAAAATTAACATGATTGAATATTAGGATACCAGAAGTTAGTCAGAGGTAAATGGATAGATTAAATGAACTTGGAAAGCAGATAATAGTTATATACCTTTTTGAAGGCTGAAAGTGAGGACGCAGAGATGATGCTGCCAGGCAGATTATTCCATGGAGTAATTACTCTGTGGGAAAAGTGATGACTTCTCAGTCTGGAAAAAGATTTAGGTTTAGATAATTTAAGGTTATGTCCTCTAAGTGAATTTTGAGCTAAAATAAAGAAGGGCACATGAGAACCGGAATAGAAAAGATGATAAGTCAGGATAGCATCACCCCGGAGACGCCTATCACTTAGGGAAAATAATTTTAGGGATTTGCGCATTTGATGATAAAAAAGGTTTTTAAACCCACGAGGTTTTTTAGTGACAACCCTGTAAGATCTCACTGAGATCTCGGCCCTGAATTCCTTTGATTTAATTTGATACGGACAATTATCAACACCCCAGCTAATTTCAATCAAAAAAAGCTCTTGTGTGATCTAATATATCGTTCTGCAATTTATTACAAAATAATTCAAATTTACATACCAATACTGTTTACCAACAGGAATAAACAGGACACAAATATACTCACAGAACAAAAGTCACGTTAACAACAACGTTATGCATTCAAATACAAAAGCGCGCCTCAGGATAAGATTCAAACAAGTCAAAGTGTTTATATGTACAATAATATAAAAATAGTAATCGAAATAAAAATTAATAATAATTTAATTATTTCATTCAACAGTAACAAACCCTCTGTACCTTGTCTAGTCTAAGTACGTTAGATTTTAGGATGGAGACGTAACTTGAGCACAGTATTCAAGATGAGGTCTGAGGTACAGCATGTAAAGTAGGGGTAGACATTTAGGTGAGATCCTTCCAAGATTTCTTGTAAAAAACTTGATGAGCTTGAAACATTTAGAAGTAGTTAAAGAGTGGTGTTTAGTAAAACTAAGCAAAGAATCAAAAATAACTCCTAGATCCTTAATAGATTTGGTCGATTTTATTGGCTGTGAGTTAGGAGGAAGATAAAAAACAGTGCCAAACGGTTGTCCGAAAGTAATGTGCTGACATTTATCCTTATTGAGTGGAAGCTGATTCTTTAACGATCAATTGAAGATATTGAAAATGTCCGCTTGAAGTAATTCTGGGTTGGTCCCCAGATCTTAACGTCGTCTGCATAAAACAGAATACTAGAGTAAACGGCTAAAGGTAAATCATTTATAAAGAGAATAAATAGAAGGAGGCCTAAGATAGACCCTTGAGGAGATAGGACAAGCGGAGGAGGTATCTGACCCTACCCTAAGCTTAAAAGTACGATTGGAGAGAAAATCTTCAATCCAAGCAAGAATAGACCCCACTATTCCTACAGACTTGAGCTTTGCGATAAAAAAATTATGTGGAACTTTATCGAAAGCCTTAACAAAGTCAAAATAAATAGTTTCATGCTATCTACATAGTTTTTCGTCCCTTCTAGAATTTCTTCTTGGGAAAGTTTGAGGACGGTATTAGATACAGTAGAAGAGGAGCTAAAACTAAAAACTTGAGTTTTAAGGGAATCAATATCTTGGGATAAAGAGTTAGATAGTTTAGATAAAGAAGAATTGACAAAATCAGATTTGGAGGAAGAGTCAGAGACTTTATCAACTAGACTAGATAAAGAATTAGTGACAGAGGTAATCTTAGTATCTAGTTTATTAATTCTGGTGGACAGGGTATTATTATCCCTGACTAGATGTAATATTTCGTCTAACTTTCCAAACTTATGAACGGTGTCAGAATGTAATGCCTGCAACTCGATTTCACATCTGCAATCCATGCATTTATAATTCAGAGGACTATTTGCAAGTTGCGACTAGTGCGCCGAAGACAGTCCGGAACATGACTCGTGAAACCAATTTTTGCAGATGGCGCAGAAAATACTAATTTTCACACATTTCTTGCACCGTTGAAGACCACAAATGGACGAATTAAAGAAAACCATGTCTAAATGAACTATGTAAAAAGACAAAAACAAATAAAAATGTTAAAACAGGTACTATTACTGGGGAAAGACCAGTAATATTCTTTTGATGGAGATACTAAAGTAAAAATAATGTTAAATCACGATTGTTACTGTTAAATAAAATATTTAAATTATTATTAATATTTATTTCAATTACTATTTTTATATTATTGTACATTTAAACACTTTGACTTTGTTTGAATCTTGTTCTGAAGCGCCCTTTTGTATTTGAATGTATCACGTTTGTTGTTAACGTGACTGTGGTTCTGTGAGTATATTGTGTCCTGTTTTTCCTGTTGGTAAACAGTATTGGTATGTAAATTTGAATTATTTTGTAATAATAAATTGCAGAACGATAATTTAGATCACACAAAAGCTTTTTTGATTGAAATTAGCTGGTTAAATCAAAGGAAATCAGGGCCGAGATCTCAGTGAGATCTTACAACGATGCCCAAGCAAAAACGCACAGTAACACAACAAACCGAAACATCTAAAAAAACGCGACAAATAAACACCAAAAACAGCGTACACAAAAAGGTAATTAAATTAACCCAAAAATGCAAAATAAAAGACAAAAACGCTAGCACGTAACAATTAACAACAATAAAAGCGGATGCTTTTGATCAGCACGTTACGCAAACGTATCGTACATATTATAATTATAATAATTATAATAATTTATTACTCAAAAAAGCATTTACAGTATTGCATTTTTTTGAGGTTCAAACCCTGACCTTTAAAATAAAAAGGGAGAGCGCCCAGTATGGGTCACGAACCCATGACCCTGAAATTAAGAGTCTCATGCTCTACCGACTGAGCTAACCGGGAGCATTAAAGTCTCTCATTATAACAATGTACTTATAGAGTAGAAAAGCAAGTAAAAGAAGTTTTTTATTAGAACTTTATCTGAGGCCATCGAGAGAGAAGGGGGTTTATACAGAATGGAAAAAAGCTAATTTCCTCAAAGCCAGTAGAATCTCTAAATACAGAAAATCATACCCACCTAGCGGATCACCGAAACCTAGATCGAAGATGAAAAACTGTATGGAATCTTTGACATAAAAAATACACCCTCTACATTTACCTCTATTTTGAATCCCTTCAGAAAATATAGTACCCATAAATATTGATTTTACTACCTAATATGTAATCAGAAAGTCAAGTTTCTGTGACCCCAATGATATGAGGTTCATTAGAAGTGCCTATGCTTTTAATCTCAAACAACTTGTTCCTAAGGCTTAGTGTGTTTGTGTACACCACTTTGAGAACGGCGGGGTCTTTAACAATAGAGAGTTTAGTCTTAATCAATGTCTTAATGGGATGTAAGTTGGACTCCGAGGCAAAAAGGGGAATCCTGATTAATTGTATCTAGCCTTAAGGGTGTTAATCTAACTATAGGGATTTTAGATGGATTTAACACACTGTTGGGAATATCATCTAGGGAAATAAACCGCTTAGACCATTTTTCTGGAATAAGGTCTTTAGAAAGTATGAGGTAAAAAAGTAATGAATTTCTAATAATAGACCAGTTCTTAAGGAGGTCTAGTACATGTTGAGATGAAGGGAATTTAACAAGTAAAGTAGAGTAGTATGGGTTAGTTTGCATTGTATCCTATTTACTTTAAATGAAGGTATAAGATTAAAGATGTCCTTACACATATCAGATATAATTTAGTGACAATTTATCACTGTAGCAGGCAAACCCTTAATGATTATATTACATGATCTTTAATAATCAGTGATGATATCTTTAGAAGCATTAATGATCTCTACTTGAGAAAGTCTTAAAGCACAATTAGCTACTGTATTGGCTAGGCAAAACTTTGAGATATGAGTTTTTAAATCTATTATTTCCTTATAAATATTCCTTATACCGAGTGTAGATGCTTCAATTTTCTGTGCAAGAGCATCAATTTGCCTATACTCTTTATTAGATTAGTATTATTAGAATTAAGGTTATCTTCTAGGAATTTATAAATGTCAACTTTATTGTCTAGCAAAGTTTGTACATAAAATTTTCTTCCAAATGAGCATAAAAGGCATAACTGGTTACTAAAAAACCCGTACAGCATTCATGGAACCATAAATCACATGAGGAGCATATCATCCCAATTTTCATCGCGCGCGATTTTCGATTAACGATAAGTTTAAATTTTTTGCCCTCTCTTTAATCAGATTACATTTTGCATATTTTTAAATATATTCTTTGGTTTTTCTCACTATTTGTTTAGAAATACCATTGTTTCTATTATTGATAATTAATTTTTTGTTTTGTTTCTCGTTGCTAATACATAAATGGACTCACACGCAAATTACTGTGGACGGCGTGAGTGTAGTAAACCTGTAAAAATTGGGATGATATGTTCCTTGTGCGATTTATGGTTTTGTGAATGTTGTACAAAATTTTCAATATCTAGTTACGCTTTTTACGCCCATTCGGATAAAGATTTTATCTGTAGAGAATGTTTGCATAAAAAATACAAACTCACTAAAGAAACATGAGTCTTGTTTGAGAATAAAGTGGATAACATATATAAATATTTAGAAAATAACTGTAACATCGCTATAGTGCACAAGGAAATTTGTGCTCTTGCACAAAAATTGATGCATTCACAATTGATATTAGGAATATTTATGACAAAATAATTGAGTTAAAATCTCATATCTCCAGATTCGCGAGGTGAGCGCGCGCGTCACGCTACACACATCCATTGGAGCGTTATTCATCCTTTTTCTCTTTTCTTCTTTTTTGATGATTATTGCAGTGTTTTTGCATTGTAATACGTAACTTGTTTATTATTATTTTTGCATATTTATAATTTTTGCTCGTTTTCTATAATTGTTAACTACCTTGATTTTATCTTGATTTCAAATATTTTTTCTGTCACTAATCCCCCTTTACCTCACCATCCATTTGAGAACCGAGTACTAAAAGGCGTTTTGGCCTACTCAACTCGTGAAAAATCCTGAATCCTGAATCCATGCTCGGTCCAGCTAATGCAGCTGCAAACCTGCTGCGTTAAAACTTTCTCAGAAAGAGATTCTTAACGCCTCTAAAGAATTGTTACTAAACAACAAAGAGCATGTAATATTACCATTAAGGGTATGCCCGATACAGTGACCAATTGTCATTAAATCATATCTGATATGTGTAAAGATATTCTCCATCCTGCACCTTTAATTAAAGTAAGTAGGATTCATTGTAAACTAGTTCATTCTGCCCCCCGTTACTTGTCAAATTCCCTTTGCCTCAACATGTATTAGACTTTTTTAAGAGCTGGCCTAGTATTAAAAGTTCTCTATCTTTCAACCTAAGACTTTTTAAAGATCTACCACCAGAAAAAAGGCCTAAGCGGTCTTTTTCCCTAGGTAATATCCCCAACAAGGCTAAATAGAATCAATCAGGATTTTCCCCCTTCGCCTTGGGGTCTAATCTACGTCCCATTAAGACATTGACTAAGACAAAATTCACCATTACTAATGACTCCGTAGCACTCAAAGTTGTGTACACTAAGACTAAGTAGTCTTAAGAATAAGTTGTCTGAGTTTAAGTGTTTAGCTACCTCTTATAAACCACACATTATTGGGGTTACAGAAACTTGGCTCACTGATGAAATTTTAGATAGTGAAATATGCATTCATGGGTACAATATTGTTAGTAGGGACTCGCATAGGGGTAAGTGTAGAGGGTGTGTTTTTTATGTCAAAAACTCCCTACAGTTCTCTATTTTTAAACCAGGTTTAGGTGATACGTTAAAGGGGTATGATCTTCTGCATTTAGAGATTCCATTGGCTTTGGGAAAATTACCTCTCTTTTCTATTTTGTATAGACCCCCTTTTCTCTCAAAGGCCTTAGATAGATCTCTTTAAATGAACTCTCCTTCCTCACCTCCCTACCACATAAATACATTGTTTTTATGGGGGATTTCAATGCTCCCTCAATTAACTGGAATTCCCTTAAGGAGCCTCAACTATTCTTTGAACATAGTCTGCTAAATTTTAGTATCGAACACGCCTCAAACAGCATGTCCGTTCTTCTACTAAATATAGAGCTAGATGCAATCCATCTTGTCTAGATCTGGTCTTTACAAATATTCCATCTCTAGTAGACTTTATCAAGTTTCTCTCTCTATTGGGAAGGAGTGATCACTCAGTCCTATTTTTCTCAGTTTTCTTTCCCACGCCTATCACTAAATTACAGAAAGGAAACATACTACCCTTTCCTGATTTTAGGAACGCTAATTTTAAGAATTTACGCGAGTTTTTCTTTAATACCAATTGGAATCTACTAGGTTTTAATAATGTAAACTGCCTATGCTTACACATAACAGACATAATTAGTCGTGGCATTAGGTTATTCGTTTCCTTCAAGATTAAAGCCTTACACAAAAAGCTATTTCCCAGCCGTATTAAGAAGTTAATCCAGAGTAGGAACGCGGTATTTACTAAGTGGAAAGCTACGAATTTACCTAGTTTTCATTACGAATATATCGATATTTGAAATCAAGTCGTGGCAGCTATTAAAAGGTTTAAAGTTATAAAACTTAACACATTATTACATAGAGCTAAAAATAATAAAACAATTCTATTTAATTTTATTAAAAAAAAACAATGTTTGGAAATTATTCTTCCTAGTATTAAAGAAAGTAATGGTCTGGTACAATCAGCTGAATACTTTAATTTAGTTTTTTGTATTGGAGAGTTGGTTGCCAGCTGTTCTACCGATCCTTCTACTTATTTAGGTAATTTCATTATTACTAAAAATATGATTTGTAAGCAATATAAGCATTTAAAATATAATTTATGCGGATTTGATGGGATTTATTCTAGAATTCTTAGGGAGTGTGCCGATGTCTTGTCACTAATTTTCCATCATTTATTTAATGTATCCATTCTTACTGGGGAAGTACCAGACGTCTGGAAATCAGCTTACATTAGGCCAATTTATAAAACAGGCAGCAAATGTAGCCCTGATAGTTACAGGCCGATTAGCATTCTGCCTGCACCTAGTAAAATAATAGAAAGACTAATTAAAGGATATTTAATAGACTATCTACTGGATAAGAATTTAATAAATCCTGCTCAGCATGGATTTATCCCTTCCGTTCATGTCTAACCAACCTATTAAAATTAACAAACGGGCTAACTGGGGATTTAGAGCAACACTCAAGTGTGGAAGCCGTCTACTTTGATTTCTCCAAAGCTTTTAATAAAGTCCCGCATTCCCTCATAATAGCTAAGTTAAAGACTTTTGACATAGGTAATCCTTTATTAAATTGGATTAGTAATTTTCTAAAGGATAGATATTTCAGAGTTAGGCTTGGCAACGCGTTATCCACCCAGTGCAAAATAACATTAGGTGTGCCACAAGGGTCAGTTCTAGGTCTTTTATTTTTCATATTGTTTGTCAATGATTTATCTGCAAATATTCAATCAAACATTCTCCTTTATGCGAATGATGTTAAAATCTGGGGCACAAACCCGGAACTTTTGCAACAAGATATTGATAATATATATCTGTGGTCGGTTAAAAATAGGCTTCCTTTAAATTTAAAAACGTGCAAACATATAACTTTTGGACAACCTTTGGGGGTAGCTTTTATAGTTCAGGATAAATTTATTACAACAGAAAAAGTGGTTAAAGATCTGGGGGTAACATTTACGTCATCCTTAGTCTTCTCATTACATCATAAATTAGCGACCCAAAAATGATTCAGCCTGATTAAGTTTTTCAGACAAAATTTAGGCAAAATTCCGATAGATAGCCTTCGATTATTATTTATGTTATGTATAAGGCCACATTTAGAATATTGTATCTAGGTAACTGCCCCATCCCTAAAAGGTGACATATATCAACTGGAAAGAGTCCAAAAGATGCTCTCCAGACTCCCTCATGAGCTTAGTTTTAAATTATATCCTAAACGTCTACAAAAATTAAAATTATTCCCTTTAGAAGATAGAAAACTCCGAGGCAACTTAATTTTAATATATCAGTTATTCACCAGCAATAGTATCAGGCACTTTTTTAATGTTAATAATGGTAACCTTAGAGACATTGTCGAAAAATTCACAAACCTAGAGCCCTCACTAGTGTTAGACTAAATCATTTCACACACAGATCCATTACAGAATGGAATAAGCTTCCAAGTCATGTAGTTAAATCTAATTCCTTAGGGTCATTTAAGATAAATTATGACAAACACAAGCTCTCCAATTTCATTTAATTTCTAATTTATTTTTTCACTCTTCTCCACACTATATTTTTCTTATTTCCTTTCACATTTATTTACTTTTCTTGTCCCAGCTTCTTCCTCCCGCTTTATTCTCCCCGATTTTAAATTTTCAGATACTTTGAGAACCGAGGATTAAATAGGATAAAGTCCTACGCACCTCTCGTGTACCGTCCTGATCCTGATCCTGCTGCACCCATGCCGTTCACAATAATTAGAAAAAGACTCCA
Organism: Cardicola forsteri; assembly: GCA_025895645.1. Lineage (NCBI taxonomy): Eukaryota > Metazoa > Platyhelminthes > Trematoda > Strigeidida > Aporocotylidae > Cardicola > Cardicola forsteri. The sequence continues at coordinate 251,669 of JAKXYG010000828.1, read as the reverse complement.
TTTATGTATAAACAGCAAAAAAAATTTTTTTATAAAAAATGTTTTTTTCTAATTGTTTTCTAACAATAAAAAACAATTAAAAAATAATTAAAAACAATTAAATTTATTTGTATAAAAAATTATTTATAACATTATTTTTACAATAATATTTGCAACCTGGAAATAAATTTTAATGAATTATTATGACCTTGTAACACACTACTCTAAACACTTACTCCACAATGACGGTACCCACTGAGAGAAAAGTTAAGGATGTTGATGGTGATAATAAAGGCCATAAACAATCTGAAAAAATTGACCTTGCTTTGTTAGAAGAAGACGATGATTTTGAAGAATTTTCATCTCATGGTATTTCAAATATCAAGTGTTTTTCATTGTTGTAGCATGCACTGGCACTCGTTTGCCTGAAGAAGTAACGGTATGGGAAGATAATTGGGATGATGATATTGTTGATGACGAATTTACACATCAACTAAGGTATATAATAATATAATGTTTGCTTATTTTTAAAGGGCAGAATTCCAGAAACAAGGAAAAGCGTTTGTTGTTCCAGAAATTTTAAACATTGATTAATAAAAAAATAATATAAATTTATATAATTGTGTTTTTTATAATGGTTGTTTTAATTTGATTGTTTGCTTGAATATATTATAGCTTTTTTTACTTGAAACATTTCAATAAACGTTAGTTAAGTAGTTCAAACAATGTATTAAAATAAGGCTACTAGGTTGTATTTTTAAAATTTGTCCATTGTAAGATATTTTGGTAATTTATTTTTTACCTTAGTTTAAATAGTATAACAAATTCTAATTTTATCTGATTTGCTTTATAATTTTTTTCATTTTGGTTGGTGACGCGATTACCTCTTCATTATTCTTCATGTACAGTATGTATATGTAGTGTTCATGGACTGCTCTTCAGCTTTCGACTCGTTGAACAGAAAACGTGACGGAACCCTGCTAAAGCTTGTAAATTTCTTATCTGCTTTGAACGAAATGTTCGAACACGTAGTTATTTTGTTACCTCTATGTTCCTTTTGCATTATGCGAATTAGTTTTTTTCTGTTAATGTTATCTTGTTACCCCATTTTTATTTTAAAGTAAAGGGGTTTTGTACTAATAAGTTTTTAAAGCTTTATATATATATTGTTTAATGTTTTAGCTGTTGTAAGTATTATGTTTCTCATGTCTGGAACCGAACATGAATCCTTTAGTTGTGTTGATGAAATAAATAATTTTTCTATTAAACAAAGTCCAAAAGATTTTACATATTTTGAGTTTCAAAATAATAACGATACTGGTTCGAATGCTATTTCTAAATGCCACCGTGATGAATCTTTATTGGAAAATACTCTAATTCTTACAAATGTTAACGGATTTTGGAAACAAGAAGATGTTAATTGGTTTACAAATCAGATTTGCAATGTAAATGATTACGATTCAGAAGTTCAGTATTCTCCTACAAAGTCCTTTGACTCATCAAATGATGAACTTGAACCAAAAGTACAATTACTTTTAAGGCGGAATATGGACGATAGTTTTGAGGATACCGAATCTATTGTTGAACCCAAAAGAAATATGGTTTCTTCAAAACGCAGTATATTGAAAAATGGAAAATATGGATTGAAATTGTAAGTTATATATATATATATATATATATATATATATATATATATATATATATATATATATATATACATATATATATGGTTTATTTTAAAACATTCTTATTTTATTACAGACCACAGTGGTTTAGAGGTTTGAATAAAGGTCAATTAGCACAGTTTGCTTTCGCTCGAAAGAAGGCGGAATTGGCTGACAAAAGAATGCAAAGGACAGGTTCGAAGTATTTGATTCATTTTGAAAAAAACGACTGCCGTGAATCGTGGCAAATTGGAGAATTGGTATGGGCTCGACTTGCATGGCCAGAAAGTTTGCCTTGGTGGCCAGCTATCGTTGTTGAAAGACCACGAAAACGCCGGATTTTAAATAGTGGTATTTTAGTATTATTATTATTATTATTATTATTATTATTATTACAAAACCCTTTTATTTTAAAAATGAGTATGGGGCAATGCGACAACAATTATAGAAAAAACAACAACAAAGTCTCTTCATTTAAAGATAACATGAGGCAACAAAATGTTTCCATGTATTTGAACATTCTGCCAAACGTTTTGCCTGATCCCACGAAACATTCATTTCAATTAGATTTTCCCGAATAGTTCTTGGCCAAGTTTTCTGTGGTCTACCAACCTTTCTTTCACCATTTACAATTGTCCATTACAAATCTGTTTTTGCTGGTCTTCATAAGAGTAATTGTTTTATAATGATTAGTGACTAATCAATTATTTCATTGTTTTTTTTTGGGTTAGCATTAAATTTTTTAGATTACTAATAGATTGATATTTGCAATACCTAGTTGGTTTTACTAAACCGCAATACACCGTGTAACAGCTTTGAGACGTTTTTTCACAATCTATAGTGCTATTTTGCTGGTAATGATGACAGTATATTGATTAACGAAAGAACATGTTGATTGGTTACAAAAAGAAATGAAAATAATATGATACATATTGTAAAGAAATTAGCTTAATAATGATGATAATAATAATTAAATTTGAATCGATTTCTTGTCCAAACGGTATTGTTTTAGATTCGGCTGCATGCTACGGTCACAATATGGATTTTATTCCAAGTTTTCGAGTTTGTCTTTTGGGTCCAATTAGGCCATTGAAAATTTTTAATGTACCCCAAAATCGTTTGCGTTTGTTTTCTGGTAGAGAAGAATTTGAAAGCTTTATGCGTCAAACGGTGATTGAAGCCAAGAACAAGATTCGAGTAAATTTAAAAAAAAATCATTTTAATGATTTTACTAATGTAACATATTTTAAAAAATGTTTAATTTAGTTTTACTACTTTGAATGTTTAACGGGAAACGTATCTTTTAGCAGCTGAACGTGATAGTAGTCAAACCCCCAAGTTCACCAGGTTCAACTTGAGCGCTGTACCGCTAGGCCACCCCGGTACTGACTCATTCTATAAAATTTATGCCTTTGTATAACTGGGGTAAGTTTGAAACACTGCGCATTGCTTCTTCCACAGACTTGGACAACTTTTCATTTTTATTTTGGTTAGTGATATAATTACCTCTTCATTATTCTCCATATTTATACAATATATAAAACGATGGACTTCAATGGCTTGATAAACGTAACAAACGTAGAAGATTAACAAAGATTGTTGGCTGGTAGACGGCATTCTTGTAACATCGCCACTGTTTGCAAAGAATGACGAGACCGCTTGGTTTTTATCAGGGTTATCTCCCTTAACCCAACGGCTACATATGGTATATGTATACCTTCAGATACCTTTTAAGTACCCTGGGTATATGCTTGCACCCATTCGCCGAAGTGGAAGTCCGGTTATACCACTGTGCACTCGGTCCCTGCTGTTATTAATCTAGATGACTATGGGCACCTAGTCCAGGATGCACTACGTGCAGGAGGAACAGTTGGGACAACTTATTGATTGAATTATTAGGTATTAAATATTTTAGTCTCTAGGTTGGTAGCTTGAAGGTTTAAAACGAGATATTTTTTGTTTATTTAGGCTTAGTAAATCTAACAGTATTAAGGCACAATATAGGAGCAACTGTTGATGTAGTTAATGTTACATTGCATCAGTTCAGCTACTATACCAGATTGGAAGATTCTGTTCAAAGAAATGTAACATATAGTTTTTGACAACTTAACAGTATTACAGTTCTAAATTTATACGTGTATAGAACCAACGAGCAGTTAGTTTGATATAATTTCAACATAACCAAAATCCCCCCTTTCTCGACAGAAAGATTTTGTGAAATAAGCGTTCATTAGTTTTTTTTCCTATTTTGAAGGCTTTACGTCAGTTTAGCATTCAACCAAGCATGCAAGCTGCTTGGCATTTGTCTCGAGAATCAGCTGATGCAGCCAAATTGGCCAAACCTAATCCGTTCAATCGGCTGTCGCTTTTTCCATGGGCTGTTGAATCTAAATTTCTTGATTTTGATTCTCTTGGAAATGCGGTGCTCAGGCCAAGTGATGCCAAGATTGGTAAGCATTGCATAAATTAAATTTCTTGTTAGTTTGTCACATTTTGTGGTTGTATTTATTTTAATGATTTGGTGCAATTTATTACAATATGTGTATGCGAGGTTTGTATTCTGTTGCTTATATACGTTTTGTCAGGCTTTTGTAAACTTCTTAATTTTAATTTATAACTTCGTTATCCCGTTTTAATAAACCATTATATAAGCGTTTAAAATGAAAATAAGCGAAAGGTGTGCCAATAACCATAAATAATAAAAATAATGTCAATGTTGTACTTTTATATACTTGGTCCCTGGTTTGTATTGTTTTCAGTTCAATGTACACATTATACAGGGGTATAGAATTACCAACGGCTTACGTATTGTACATCTGTAGATTATTCAGCCGCCTTTGATACTGTCGATTGTAACTTATTGTTGAATCTACTGTCAAAGGAATTCTTACTAAACTTGTCAACATTATAAAATTTATATATATATATATAATTATAATTCAAAACAGTAGTATGCAGGAGGTCATCTTAACTGATGTGATTAGTATTAACTGAGGAGTCCATTAAGGATGATTTAGCAACTACACTTTCGAACTTCAAAGTTGGTGCCAATTTTTTATAAGGGATTATGGATATCACAACAACAACAAAAGTTGGTGGCAAAGCCACCTCATTATTAGTTCCAAGTTCTCAAAGCATCACGAATAATTCATCTACATTGTTCACTGTTTTCGGAGGCGGACACAGATATGCCATTGTTTCCAAGATAAAGTCCCAGCCAAAATAAGCTGAAGATCGTCCCGAACAGCGTCCATCCAAGTACGTTTCTGACCACCTTTCCTTTTCTTCCAATCGGCATTTGGACAAGCCAAAGTTACGGAACGTGAGATTGCATTAGGATTTTTACGAAGAATGTGACCAAACCAGCGCAATCTACGTTGTCGCGATACCAAGGAAGGAAGTTCATGGAATTGGAGGTCATCTCGAATTTGGCGGATACTGATCTTTTTTGTCCGGTCACTTGATATGAATGATGCAAAATGAGTGTTGTGCCAAATATATCTGAAACATCTTGCCTTAAATTTTTTAAGCTTCATGATCTCAGATCCTGTAAGAGTGCAGGTTTCAGCTGCGTACATTAGCACTGTGCGAACCAATGAAGAGAAGATGTTCATCTTTGTCTTTGGGAGATGCTAATGATCTTGAGGATTTGAGTAATGCTTATAAAGTCTCAAACTCCAATGATGGTGATACTCCTGACTGTTATTCCTCCAAGTGGTTCATCCTGGACTCGATGCCCCTAGGCATCTAGACTAATAACAGCAGGGTCCAACTGCACAGCGGTATAACTGGGCTTTCGCTACGGCGGGTGGGTGCGAACATACACCCAGGATACTTAAAAGGTATCCAAAGATATACGTATACCATATGTAGCTCTTGAGCTAAGGAGATAACCCTGACAAAAAATCAGGCGGCTTCGTCAATTTTTGCGAACAGTGGCGACGTCACAAGGATGCCGTCTACCAGCCAAGAAACTTTGTTATTCTTTTACGTTTGTGTTACGCTTATCAAGCCATCGAACTCGATGATCGTTTGCTATATCGTATAAATATGGGAAATAATGAAGAGGTGACGCCACGTCACCAACCAAAATGAATGAATGTCTTTGGATTGATGTTTTTTCGTCTCCATAATGGATTAGCAAGTTTTCCAAGTGCAGCAGCAGCCAAACAAATTCGTCGATTTACTTCGTTAGATGAACCTCCGTCAGAAATAATCGAAGAGCCCAGATACGTAAATCGTTTTACATTGGGAAGCACAACATCATTCAATATAATCCTTGCATCAGGAGCCTGTGAAGTCATGATGACTGATTTTTTGGGATTGATCTTCAGGCCATATTCACTGGAAACGATCATAAGAAAATCCAATGCTTGTTGCAGTTGATCTTCATTTTCAGCTAGTAGAACAGGATACCTTAAAGCGCGCAAACGCTAATCGTGTAGATATACCCTTAAAGTCAATTAACGCACCGGAAGCTGTTGGGGATAGACAAAATGCAACCTCGTGGTGTGCTGGGTTTGGTGCACAATGTGATGGGAGAAATAATGCAACAGACTGGGAAGCTGTAGGAAGACGAAATGGATCCGAACAATTCAGTCTTGTTTCCTGAAGAAAAGCAATATCAATCTTGTAACGACTTAGCTCTGCGGCAGTAAATGCTTGAGTCGATACAGACGACAGTGATCGTACGTTCTTATGCGGAGTATATTTCGGATGCTAATTGAATTTCGGGGGGGGAAATAAAGTCTCTTGGCTAAAAGATTGCTTCCTTGCGACAACGCCAGTGTTCAAGGCAAGTGACAAGGCAATCTTCTTCGGGGGACGGGAAGGATGACGCCGGTTGACAGATCCATGGGAGCCATCAGAGGCTGACCGTTCACACCTTGGTGACTTTAAGTCAGGCTCGTCATTATTAGTTAACAAGGGTGAAATTTTGTTAACTCTCCCATGCAAACCCATCAACTTCGGTCCTTCCCCAGGTGCGTTTAGGAGATCAGATGCCCTGGGGATCTCGGCTGCTGATTCCATCACATATTTTCTGGTTGATCGAAGTTTCATATTGGATTGCACAGGATAAGGACCTGAGGCCTGATTTTCTGTCAGGGTGAACTCCCTTAGCCCGACCGGCTACATATGGTAAATGGCTACCTTCAAACACCTTTTAAGCATCCAGGATGTATGCTAGCACCCATTCACTGAGCGGGAGTCCAGTGAGAACAGATATACCGCTGTGTACTCGGTCCCTGTTGTTATTGGTCTGGAATGCCTACAGGCCTATAGGCACCTAGTCCAGGATGCATCACGTGGAGGAAAACAGTCAGGAGTATCACCATCATTGGAGTTTGAGACTTTATAAGCATTACTCAAATCTTCAGGATTATTTAGCATCCCAATGAATATCGCGATTATTTTATGTTTCTAAATTTTAAGGATTTTTTGCTAAGTCACATTTCTCGTTACGATTTCGATAATTTAAGAAATAAAAAAATGTGAAATTTAAACTGACATTAAGACATTATACAAAAATTTATCACGTGAATATTGATTTAACTTACATGAATTTAGATAATGAAGATTTTACTACTTTGTTTTTCAGTTTATACAACGAGTTTGGAATGTGATTTGTAGTTAAGTGTAAAAGACTCTTCTAAACGATTTTTGTTAGATTAACTATTTCAACAGATATATTATTTTATAAGTTACCGATTTACTCTTATTAAATCTAGAAACATCATTTATTCATTTATTCATTTGGTTGGTGACGTGGTCACCTCTTCATTATTTCCCATATTCATACGACATGTAGAACGATCGATTTCGATAGCTTGACAAGCGTAGACAAACGTGGAAGAATAACAAAGTTTCTCGGCTGGTAAACGGCATCCTTGTGACGTCGCCACTGTTCGCAAAGATTGACGAGGCCGCCTGATTTTTTGTCAGGGTTATCTCCCTTAGCCCAAGGGCTACATATGGTATACGTATACATTTAGATACCTTTTAAGTATCCTGGGTGTATCTTCGCACTCACCCGCCGTAGCGGAAGCCCAGTTATACCGCTGTGCACTCGGACCCTGCTGTTATTAGTCTAGATGCTTAGAGGCATCTAGTCCAGGATGCACCACGTGGAGGACGAACAGTCAGGAATATCACCATTGGAAATTGAGACTTTATAGGCATTACTCAAATCCTCAGGATCATTAGCATCCCATCTAGAAACATCGTTAATATTTTATTCGTCATAAGAGAAAATGCTTATAATTCAACTGAAAACCTAGGTTCCTTTTTTCCTATTATTAGATGTGAAATGCTATGTATTATATATTATCACTTTTATTCACAGTATTTATTAAAAAGAAACATTTTTAAAAGTGGGTTGATTTGCATATAATACTGCACCATGATTACATAGTGCAGAGATTAGGGTTTACTGTGTGTATTTATTAAGTATTTTTAATTTAGTTGTTTTGTCAATGTTTTTTGTGCATATGTGTTTAATGAATTATAATATTGGTATTGAATAATGTAGATTTTAGTAATATAATGCTTGGTACATATAATTTAATTCTTTCCTAATTTATATGTTTTTATTTAGCTCGATATATCAAACGGACTCAGTTGATGAAAGTCTCTCATGAATCTGATTCTTCAGACGTATCAGACAGTGATGATGATTTAATAACCAATAAAATGTATAGTAGTGGTCTAGGTATGCAAAGAAAAAGATCAAAGTTCTCCAATGCTGGCGATGTACGTTTTTCAATGTTCTTTACTTTTAAAGTTTATTTCACTACATTGTGTAGACTACTTACAACAATAACTAGTAGCTACAATTTTAATTATTACAACTCTTAATGAAATTTGTATAAAAATTTAAAAAATTCTAAATTAATTTGTTATTTTCGATTGTTTTTACATTAAAATAAATATTAAGAATTAAAAATAATGTAAAGTACGTAATAGTTCCTTTGTGTTTACGTAGAAATATTTACTTAAGAACATCGAGTTAGTGAATAAATTATATTTTAAAAACAACATCCATATAAACAGAATTACTAAATATAATTTACGCATTTTTTTACAAGAATTAACAACTATTAATTAATATGCTTAATATCATTATTTAAAAATGTATTTTATTACCAAGTTTATGTTTCTACAACACGAAATGTAACGTTATACCTCGTAATAAAAATTTAAATTAAAGAACATAAATTAATGTAAAATATTAATTAATTAATATTTTCTTAATATTCAGTTTTTTAGATAAACAAATTTTTAAGTATTTTTGTTTTAATGCATTCTTGTCGTATAAATAATTAATTTATATTAATAACAGCTTCACGATAAAATATTACACTTAAAAAGTTGCTACTGTTTTTTCTAAAAAAATAATTAAGTTTTAAAATTAATATTTTCTTAAATAATAAAATAAAAATGCAGTATATCCTGCTAAGACAATTTAAAAGTTACATTAATGTTTTTAAAAATATTTTGGGTATTTTGTAAAAAAATCTTTTATAATAATACAAATAAGCATTTGAAAAAATTATGTAACTGTTTTGTGGTTAATAGAACGCTGATTTAAAAAGATTTATATTTGTACAAACCTACTTTTTACTACTTTAAAGCAATTTTTATGTAAAAAAACATTATGTTGACTTTGTAAAATTATTTAATAATCATTTAATATCAAATTATGTTAATCAATTAAACCAGTAGTATTTTACTCTCAAATTGTTTAAAAAACAACGTTTTATGTTACCTGTTTGTAAACTTAATTTTAACTGTATTTAAATTTATTTCATTTCAATAAAAAAGTAGTTTAATCATAAAGCGAGTTAAAATAAAAATAGGTCTGATTTCAAACAATTCATATATAAGCATATCTAAATATGAAAATTATCAGCCTTAACTGATGTTTTGTTAAAATTTAGATTGCATAAGACTTTATTAACATCTTATGCAATGGCATACCAAAGCACCTAAACCAAGTGTACAAAAGGAAACGATCACATTTACTATTTGATATTTTGTAGCGTATTATGCGACACAATTTAGTAACCAAAAATAGATATGTTTTGTATTTTTATATAATATTTAATGTTATTTTCCATGTTTATGATTTTACTCGAACTTTGATTATAAACGAGTTGCAATTTTATGTAATCTTTTTATTATTAAGAACAATTATTAATAAAATTATGTTTTTGTTTTACTTATTATAGATTATTGTATATAGTATAATTAAACAATTATTTTCCCAAGTTATGTAGTTAGTAGAGTTGTAGTTCAATAACTACATTTATATCAGTAATTGTTATAGGGGTGGGGGTTGTATATATTTGTCTGGTATGGGAAAAGCTGTACATTATATTTAAATCAATAAAGTTTACATCATTATTTATTTGTTTACATTATTTTACACTTGTTAGGAAAAAAGTGATTGTGGTGCTGTTGTTGCTCCACACAAAGACTGGACCAATTGTTTTGAATTTGAAACTATTCGCTTTGGAAGTGTAACGTCTAAACACATTTACCTTTGTTGTGTATGTGGCGTTTTCGGCGATCAACCTTCGTCCCATGCACAAACAACCAACAATTTGGATTTACATGACAAAACATCGCTAAACGACCAATCATCTAGTGCCCAATCAAAGTCAAAAATTATCGACAATTCTGTTTCCAACTGTTCTTCACACGTTTTCCCCTGTTCCAGTGGATGTAATAATTATTTGCACTTGAAATGTGCCCAATCACTTGTTAATCAATCGAAATCCAGTGCTGAATGCGTGAGTGATGCATCGCAAACGATAATTGATAGCCAAATGGATGAAAAAGTCAACAATGTTTCTGTTCAAAAAGAACAATTGAACGGCAGTGCTACTACTGTCAATTATTCAAATGTTGTGTGTCAATTGTGTTTGGCTGGGTTGCGACAATGTTTTGTTTGTCACGTACGTTTTGAACATAATATAACATAATATTAATTTGAAGTTTGAATAACTTCTCGAATACGAAAAGGTTGTCGGATGCGAATCGAACTTGGTGGAGAGAGAGAAACGAAATTTATTGACTAGAAGATTACTTCCTTGTGACGACGCCAGTGTTCACAGGAATTGACGAGGCGATCTTCTTTACTGGTAGTGACAAAATTGAATCCTGCATTGACCTATTACGATATTAAAAAATATTTAGCACTTGTTACTTATGTTAGATATATCTAACACTTGATAAATACCTTAGATAATACTTATATGTATATATATATATATATATATATAATTTTGCAAAAAAATTCTTATACAATAGTATTCGTTTTAACAATAAAGCACAATACCATCATTATGAAAACTTAAAAACAAACAGATTATAGATTAAAAAATAATTTTATCGACTTAAATACATGAATGTACAAAACAAAGGTCATACACTTTATAATGTCAAAAATTTTAACGATATCCATTTTTACCAACTTTACTAGCTGCTTTGGGTATGAATGTACTAACGTACCAATATAGTCCCTCAAAATAGAATTTTTTACATGGTTAATTTTTTTCTTCTAATGATACGTCAGTATTCAAGCGGTTTACTTCACATTTTAAAATACTAAAATTGTTTCCAATTACACTGAGGTTTGAATAGTATAGAGGCAGTTGAATAAATGTGATTTTTTTACTTTTCAAAGCTTCTGCAGTCTAAATAAGTAAAATATATAGTAAATCATAAGTTATATTATAATACACATTACCACTTTTGAGGTATACACAGGAACGTTGTCTTGAATGATTGTTAAATGTCTTGTAGCATTTCTGCACAGCTCGCTTTGAAATAATTCTACGAATATTTGAAGAAATTCAGCGCTGTTTAAATTACCACTTGTACGCATCCATTTTGTAGATTGATTGTACTTAATTACAAATATCCCTTTATACATGAAGGATGTGCTACTTTTATTGCAGTACAAGTGTGGTTTAAGGTGGAAATTTGGACTATAAATAACCTTAGAATGTTCAGAACATAAGTCATAGGATACTGCACACATCTATGAAATATATCAATCTCCTGCCCATCCATTACCCGGATGGAAAAGAAGGCCAGGCGGCCAACTGAAAATTTAGACAGATATTGTAGCATGCAAACTCAGTCCTTTTATTTATGCTAAGCCCCCTCGTCCAAATGAATTACTTAATTGGGCGTCCATTTGTTTACCCTATGAAACCAATAGAGATAATTAGAGGGGTTTAACTCGGGATGCAATTAACATTTAATGTCAGCACACCTCAAGTGTCGTTCATTAAGTGCACATTGCAAAAGTTGATTTTTTTGCAGATGTTTTGGTATTTGTACTACCCTGGGTGATAATAACCGGTGGGGATGTTTATCCCCGATGATGATAATGATGATGAACTATATCAATTTCCAAAAACATAATGAATAATCTTTCTACTTTTTGGCAAACTTCATTTGTTGTAATCTATGGACACGACTGAGTGGAGATACCTTAGCATCTGCTTTGAAAATGAAACCTTAAGACAAAAGTTCGTATCTCATCCTATAATTATTTTACCAACTTAATGTTTATTTATTATCTGATTAAGTTTGTTCTAGTAACGTATAAGTTTATTAGCACTGTGTTTAATATTTTCGTGTAACTGGGGCTAATGCTATATTAGTAAATCAATTGAACAGAAAACAACTTTGGATTGCTATGTTACGTGATGGAAATCCTCTGGAACTGTACAACTAGAAGGTGTGTATGTTGGTACTACGCCTATCACTGACTTCTGATACGTTGACAACAACAACAACATGATGCTAATGATCCTGAGGATTTGAGTAATGCTTATAAAGTCTCAATTTCCAATGATGGTGATATTCCTGACTGTTCGTCCTCCACGTGGTGCATCCTGGACTAGGTGCCCCTAGGCATCTAGACTAATAACAGCAGGGTCCGAGTGCACAGCGATATAACTGGGCTTCCGCTACGGCGGGTGGTTGCGAACATACACCCAGGATACTTAAAAGGTATCTAAATGTATACGTACATCATATGTAGCCCTTGGACTAAGGGAGATAGCCCTGACAAAAAATCAGGCGGCCTCGTCAATCTTTGCGAACAGTGGCGACGTCACAAGGATGCCGTCTACCAGCCAAGAAACTTTGTTATTCTTCCACGTTTGTCTACGCTTGTCAAGCCATCGAAATCGATCGTTCTACATGTATAAATATGGGAAATAATGAAGAGGTGATCACGTTACCAACCAAAATGAATGAACAACAACAACTACAAAAGTTAGTGGCAAGGCCACATCTTCATTCATTCCAAATTTGCATAACATCTCGAATAATCCCTTTCCATTGTTCACGATTTTCGGAGGCGTGTAGGGATATGTCAGTCCATCGACTTAACCATTGTTTCCAAGATACAGTGCCGACCAAGATTGTGTGATGATTGTCCCTAACAGCATCCATCCAAGTACGTTTTTGACCACCTTTCCTCTTCTACAAATCGGCATATGGATGAGGCAAAGTAACGCTACGTCAAAATGCATCATGGTTTTAACGAAGAATGTGTTCTAATCAGGGTCATCTTTGCTGTTGCGACACAAATAATTATACTATTGGTATTTTAACTTTCACAAACGCCGATCTTCTTCGCCCAATCTCTTGATACGGAGGACGCAAAGTGGGTGTTATGTCAAGTGTATGAGACATATTGCCTTAAATCTTTGCTAAGTTTCGTGATCTATAACCCTGTAGAAGTCCAAGCTGTTCGGGATACTGTTCACGCTAATTTGGCCATGACTTTATCTTGAAAACAATTGCTTTGCCACTAACTTTTATTGTTGTTGTATAATCCAAGATTTATTGAATAAATGATTAAAACAAAACGAATGGATTTAATCAAATATTGATTTTGTTTAATCTCTTAATTAAATTAGAAACATGAATTCGATTATACATTACCCATTATTCTGTCAATTTGATTTTACTGCTGCCTGATGATTTTATGCTAGCTGCATTCTATTTTTTGCACAGAGGTAGTTTTACTCAATTTTATGAGAACAAAATGACCAAACAGATTAATTTTTTGATCAGCTTTAGGGGACAAAGTGGTTATCGGCATTTTACTGATTGTTTATCGAAATAATTGTTAGAAACGCCCAATTTTTTCCTTCTTTTATTAAGGATTGGTGTTGTTTTGAAACCTTTTGACCATTAAATAGTTTTGGCTTGGGTTTTATTTACTGCCAGATGACGGAAACCCTTTTCCTTTATCGGGGGTTGAGATTGACCAGATTGGTTCATTTCTGATCCTCTTGAGATAGTTTGTTAGAAACGTCCAATATGCAAAATTAACTTTAAAATGTTTCTAGTCATTTAACTTTATTCTAATTAAGATTTTATTTTAATAGACATATTTATTATTATTATTTGATTGAAATTGGATACTAAGTATCCTGCTGATTTAGGTAATGCTTATAGTCTCAATTTCTAATGATGGTAATATTCCTGACTTTCTCTTTCATATGGTGCACTCGGGACTAGGTGCTAAGAGGCATCTAAATTATTAGCAGCAGGATCCAAGTGCACTGCGGTATAACTGGGTTTCTTCTACGGCTGGCGGGGACAAGCATTCACTCAAGGTACTTAAAAGGTGTTTTAAGATATATGCATATGTAGCCGTTTGGCTAAGGGAGATAACCTTGACAACAATCAGACAGTCTCATTAATCTTAGCGAACAATGGCGACTTCACAATGATGCCGTCTACCAGCCCAGAAAATTCGTCATTCCACGTTTGTTACACTTATCAACTCATCGAAGTCGATCGTTTTATATGCCGTATAAATATAAAAATAATTAAGATGTGACTATGTTATCAATCACAATGAATATATTTAAGGGTTATATGGTGTTTTATTTGAACGCTATTAATTAATGAATTATTGGCTACTATTGGTTAGAGACGGATACAGTATATTATCGATTGCCTTCAGTGGTGAGAGGGTCATCTCTAACGTATAGCACCCCTTGTATTGTTCACGAGATACGTCAGTTGCACGACTTAACCATTATTTTTATGATACTATTCCAGCTAAAATAAAATGAATATCTTCATAATCATCATCCATCCAATGTTTAGTAGATGTTTGGGATGGCACATATAACTGTAAAAGGTGTTTTAAGTATTGATTTACCTTTCATAAAATGCTAATATAATAAATATGTTTATGCAATCATTGTATTTTAGGAAACCCAATCATTTAAGCAATTGAATATGCAACAAACATCTGACGTATCTTTGGCACCACCAATGGATCAAGTTCAAAACACCGAGTCAATTATGGACACGATGACCGATGTCAACAACTGCATGACAGTGTTGTCTGACGAATCATCCAACAATAAAAAATTCGAATCGACTGATTCCAAATTCTGGTTTGCCGAATCGCTTTCTAAGTCGACAGAACACATGATTCGCTGTTCGATCAAATCGTGTCGTCGCTGGTTCCATCCGGCTTGTTTGCGCAAACATCCTTTTGGCGCAGTTGTCCGTGAAAGACGTGCCGGTACTTTTGCATGCCCAGCACATACTTGTTTGGCTTGTTACGCTGAATCGCCTGGAACCATACCTCGTCCATCTCCTCATTTCGTGCGATGTTTACTGTGCCCAGCTGCTTATCATCCCGGCGACTGGTGTATTCCAGCTGGTAGCAAAGAGGTGCGTTATCAAAAATTATCGAGTGGGATTTGAGTGGATCTACTTTCCAATGTGAATCTAAATTTTTGGAATTTTAGTCACATTTCTTACAAATTGAGCATCCTAACAGGTTTTATAATAGGATCAACTAGTAGCGCACTTTGTTGTACGAAGTAGCTTTGACCTAGTCAAGATGCCCAATTGAGATAGTTTTGTTTTAAAAAACTGTGTTGATTCGCTTGATTAACATTGTAGAAATTTTTCAACGTAATAAAATTTACTTGATGTATGTTTTCTATTATTTGGATTAAGAATTTAAACCTGACAGTATCATAGTTTTGACCACAAAATAATGCAACGAATGTTGATGATGCCTTAATCATGGTAATTGTATTATTTTGTCCAATTGTTTTTACTATATAAAGCAAATAATATATTGTTTGTATTCTACTGTGAACTGTTCAGATTAACTTAACTTCTATTATTTGTCCGCGACACGCATTGGATAAAGAATGCAAACTGTACGATGCTCCATCTATTCTCCAACTGAAAGCACCTTCATCTACTCTTGTCAATATGTTTAAGCCGACGAATGTTTCTTGGTGCTTTATATGTTCGAAAGGTGGCCGCATTATTTGCTGCGAGACGTGTCCAGCATCATTTCACCAGGAATGTTTAAAAATCGATGAGGTAGGTGAATTTTTATTTAGGTTGATCGAAGAAGTTTTGAAATTTAGTTGTTTCTGAATTAATGCTTCTGTTTTATAAACTTTATAAGTAACGTTGGGAGAGGGTTTGTGAATGTGAAGATGCGGGGGTTGGATTTATTCACTGTTTTTTATTTAACTTTGAATAAAATTAAATTTTACTGCTCTCGAGACTAGACGATAATAATGATAATTCCCTAGTTTAATTTAATCTTTACGTTACTAAAAGGACATCAGACGGCAAGTGATAAACTTTTTTTGTTGTGCGCGCCGTTCCCGATTGTGCAATTTTGTCACTTGTCTTTTTGGTTTTTTTACCAATCACATTTTTACAAACGTACAAGTGCTAGTCCCACGATTCAATCCCCGTTCTCTATCAAAACGTGCAGTTGACAATGGATCGGGTGAAGTTATTAATAATGTACATTTATAAAATGGCAGTTATACATAAAATGTAATGTTACTGGACTTATTAACTTGTAAAATAGATAAATATAGTTTAACAATTGATGGTGTTCTTAGGGATAATTAACTAGTCTGGATTTTAACTATTAACTTTTATTTCAGTTTTGACATATATATATATAACTTGTTTTTCTATTCCTCAATATACTTGTATATATGGGTATTTAAGCTACATGTTATGCGCACGTGAGTTGAAGTCCTACTACCAACCGCATGTGTGGGTCCTCGTTTTGACTAGGATTCTTTTAAAATGTTTATTTACACGCTCCAAAATGTTATCCGTCAAACATTTAAGCAATAAATCTGGGATCAAATAGTGGTACATTTGGTTTTTTCCATATTTGCTTTAATTATAATATCTAATTGAGATCTTCTGATCTGGCAATTGTAACTCCATTTATTTACAACTTAATTGTTTTACGAGAAACGTTTTTAATAGGTGATGAGTGTTTGGACAACCAAATTTGCATTCCGTGTTGGTGGTGGTATTGAACCCGTACGCACTAGGGTTATAAGTTGGAGAACGCAGCTACTTGTTAATGTTGAGGAACAGATTAGACAGAAATTGCAAACTGCATATGAGTTTTATTGTATGATAGCGTCGTTTATTAGGTGTATCTGTATATTTATTTATAATTCTTCGTTCATTTGAGAAAGAAATTTTCTTTTGATTATTTTCATTCAAGTTAATCAGTAAACCAGCATATTTTAAAACGTACAGTTAGCAGTTAGCACTTGTAAGCAAGTAAGTAAGTGGGTAGGCTTAATTTAACTGGTAGTAGATTTCCATCTATAACTTTCCAATAAGTCCGATTTATTTGCAAAGACTAAGCTCGTTAAGGTCTAATCTAGTAATGCATTTGGTTTATTTATTTATTCATTTATTTTTATTTTATGTTTGCTACTTTGAATGTTTTACGAGAAACATCTTTCAGCAAGTCGACTAAGATGACATATCAACCCCAATTTAATGTTTTCGTTGGTCTTTCGCCCTCATTTCATTTGTGTAACAATAACCGACTAATGAAGCCAGCAGACCGCTGGTTTGAAATCTCTGAGACAAATCTAATAAAACTATCAACAGCTAGGAATGGCTGAACTTATCACCCCTACATAGTTTCACTATTTTTAAGTAATACTTTAGTTGTTTAAAAGAAGCTGACCAACGTGTTTTACTGCTGTCTCATTATGCAGGTACCAGATAAATTCGTGTGCGAAGATTGTGTCAACGGTCGTTCGATGCGCTACGGCGAAATAGTTTGGGCTCGCCTTCCCCCCAACTTGCAATCGTACTATCAACGTTCGCTGAAGCAAATTGGCGGCGATCAGCATTCGCACTTGCTGCAGTCGGCGTTGAATCAAACAAGCATGTTTCAATCCCAGGAATATGCTTCGTTGACCGCGGGCATGTACTGGTGGCCATCTGAAGTTGTTCATCCGCGACATCTTCCAATTTACAGCCCCAATGCTCAATTGGACAGCGGTGGTATCAATATGATTCATTTTCAGCCTACGACGAGTCCTGCACTGAAGAATCAAATTTTGGGCCTAATTCCCATTCGTTTGTTTGGTCTGACAAGTCAACTGTCGAAACGTATCGTCAAGCCCGTCTATTTGTGGACTACTCGATCACGACTGTTCCCCTACGAGGAAGGTGACGATCAACGTGATGACGACGACAATGACAGTTCCAGGTTAGAATACAATTTGCATTGAATTCTATCGCATTGCGATAGTGTTGGGTTGTCCTTTATGTCTAATTTTGAATTTGAATTGATTGATGGCAGTCATGATGGTGGGGGCATAGCGTTTTAAACCATTGTGTTTCGCATTGTTGTATACGCGAAGAAATCTTCGTTTATGCGACCAATGTAAGAAAGTAACGAAGTTTTATAGTTTAGTGGGATGCTAATGATCCTGAGGATTTGAATAATGCTTATAAAGTCTCAATTTCCAATGATGGTGAAATTCCTGACTGTTCGGCCTCCACGTGATGCATCCTGGACTAGGTGCTAAAAGGTATCTAGACTAATAACGGCAGGGATCGAGTGCACAGCGGTATAACTGGGCTACTGCTTTGGCGAGTGGGTCAAGCATACTCCCAGGGTATTTAAAAGGTATCTTAAGGTATATTTATGTCATATTTATGCTTTCGGCTAAGTGAGATAATCTTGACACGGAATTAAGCGACCTTATATATATATATATATATATATATATATATATATATATATATATATATACTGAGTCTATAAAATTTGAGTGGTTGCACACTTAAGTCACGTCAATATTTTCTTCGTCTATTCTTGCAAGTTAAATTACTGGTAACAATCCCATGCACTTACCGATTTCAGCTCCGACTCAACCGAAGCTGGTCTAAACGACAAAACACAGCTCGATACGGTCGTATCGAAATCCAAACCCGGACGAGATGACGGTGAGGACGAAGATCCGTTGCTTGAATTGAGCAATACCGAACCGGTCGATGCTGTTCACAGAACACCTGATCGTGCAGATTCTTTATCATCACCCGGTGGAAGCGGTTATTCATTACGCAAGTTCCGTCTTAGACCGCGTGCTACTGCCAAAAACAAGGAGCTAGATGTAAATTTGTCTAATGCGCTTCATCGCACGCCACCATCGTTGATTCGCCGTCGTAGATGTGTTTATATGGCGGCTGTTAAACAAGCAGCTCAGGGTTGGCTAGGTCGAAGGGAAAAGTTTACCCAACATTTGGGAAGAACAAGGCGGCCCGATTATTACAAGCCGATTAAAGTGAGTTTATACGTTTGATGTAGACTGACAATTTATTTCAATTTGTATGTTAGTGATCTTGATGAATTTAAATAATGCTTATCATTATTGTTATTGTTATTGTTTGAGTCCAATATTGTGTGTAGTCATTTGGTTAAGGAAGACGTTCACAAAAAATCAAGCTTTTCTATTAATACCCATGAATTAGGGTTGTGACAAAAATGCATTTTCTTAAGTTAAAAGTCTTCTTTGTTCTACGTTTCTCGCGTATCCGAGATTTCTTTTCTATATCAATCTACAAGAAGCTACAAGACGAATATATCCCAAATATGTTTTGAAAAATAATTTTATTAGATTTTCCAACTCCATACAGTAGGTAATGCTCAGAGGATTAAATGTAACCCCTCCTTACGCCGGAGGTTTTATCTGTTTTCTGTTGCTACGCCTGCAGTTATATGCTTAAACCACGGACGCACTGTTATAATATATATATATATATATATATGCCAATTAACTCTAGCACACAGCGGTTATTATTCATATTGTTATACAGGTCAATTGGCCTCTTGGATCGGTGCGAGTTTATCGTCTGACCGACCCAAGCGAAGCGCCTCGATGCGAATGCAAACCAAATTCGGATGATCCTTGTGGACTGACGAGCGGCTGCATCAATCGCGAATTGCATTACGAATGTTTGCCTAACACGTGTCCCAATGGGGAAGCTTGTCGCAATCAATGCTTTACAAAACGCCTTTATGTGCCTCAGCGTCCATTTTGGACTGGCGAACAACGAGGTTGGGGATTGAAAGCGTTAGTACCCATTCCTGCTGTAAGTTTAAAAATTAAAAAGTAAATTTTTCAGTATGACACTCAGTTTTCTAGTTTTATGACAATTTTTTAATTGGGGATCACATGTTTAATTGACGTTTTTTATATTATATTTTAACATGCTGTTAATATAATGATAAATAATGACGACCATAATTCATAACAAGAAGTAGCTTGCTAATTCATTTTCAAAGTATTGAACGGGGCTGATAAATACTAGTTGTTTTACGACTGGTTGTTTTAGAAAATATTAATAAAATTATATCTAATTGCTTTTATTTTTTACTTTCAATAAAATTTATTTTTATTCCAAGTTAGAGAAAATTAATTTTTAACTATAGATAAGTATTAATCTTTTAACGATTATAATAATAACACACTTTCATCCTTTGGACATATTTGAAAGTTATAAATGTGTGTTGTATGCCAATCAAGTACTGTTGATTTATTTACTAATTCAATTGTGGCTCTGACTTTACAAAAATTGTTCTTACTTAAAAGAGAAAAGCACATTTTAATTTTCATTGACGATTATTGTTATTTGTTTGGAATTATTTTAAGCATTTTCCATATCTCTAAACGTCGCGATATTTTTATATTGATTGGAAGCTTTGATGATGTTTGTGACATGAGGTACATCCGAGATTAGGAATAAATTAGAACAGTGACCGAGTGAACGTTGATATATCTGAGCTACAACGATTTGTGAACAGAGAGACGATAAAACCTTCTTTCTATTTCTTCACTTTTGCCAGAGACGAAAAATATCAATCTGAACACCAAAATAAAATTTTGATTTTCAATTATTTGTATAGAATTTATATATGCACCCAAAGCCTGGATTCTTATAGGTTCAAAATATTTAATGAAAGGAGATGTCTCGGATACATATAACATAACATACACTTTGGACGAGTGAAGGAAAAAGATGAGCTACTGTCAAATTTGTAATAATTTCCTATTTTTATAATTTTACGTTATTGGTGACGAGACAATGATGATTGAACCGGGTTTTGAGACGATTATATTTGTAGAAATTTCAATACAATCCGTGTACTGTTACGTTTTCGGAATGGGCAAAAGTGGGTTTATTCCACTGAGTTTTGCTTCAATTCCTGTGAACACTGGCATCGTCGCAAGGAAGCGGTCTTTTAGCCAATAAACTTTATTTATACCCACCAAGTTGCATTCCTATCCGACAACATTTTCTAATAGAAATTTGAGAAGCTGTTCAAACTTGGAATTAATGAAATGGTCGCTTTGCCATCAACTTATGTTATGTTATGTTCGATCGATTGAGCATTGCTTCCTGTGCAATCTTGGACAATCTAGAGTCATAAAATTATTTACTTGTATAAACATAGGACTGGTTACTCCACCACGTTGGTTACACGTTCTTTGTTAAAATTCTGATACAGTCTCACGTACCGTAACTTTGGCTTGTTCAAATGCCGGTTGGAAGTACAGGAAAGGTGATCAGAAACGTACTTAGATGGATGCTGTTTGGGAGGATCTTTACGCTATTTAGACAGGGACTTTATCTTGGAAGTAATGGCAAAGTTGTCGGACTGACATATCTGTACACGCATCAGAAAACCGTGAACAACGGGATGCCACCAATTTATATATTTTTTATATTAGAATCAACTATGGCACAATTGGTTTTGTCTACGATTTCCCTAACTATTGAAACATTGCGTTTAACATAATTGATAGGAATGCTAATGATTATGAGGATTTGAGTAATGCTTATATAAAATTTTAATTTCTAATGATGGTGATATTTCAACAGTTACATCCACGTGGCGCATCCTGGACTAACGCAGTAAGTTCTGAGCTCAGAGCAGATATAAATGGACGCTTCCGTCTCTTATTGATGATGATGATGATTAATAATAATAATAATAATAGTAGTAATAGTAATTTTTAAAATCTGTATCCCAATTTTTACAATAATCAAGAATCAGTTTGTCAACGAATATATTGGCGATTTGATTGACGAAGACGAAGCCAATCGTCGGCTGAGATTTGCTCACGAAAATAATTGCACCAATTATTACATGATGAAGTTGGACAGTCAGCGAATTATTGACGCCGGGCCCAAGGGTAATTTGAGCCGGTTTATGAACCATTCTTGCGATCCAAATTTGAATACGCAGAAGTGGACTGTCAACGGCGACAACCGCATTGGATTGTTTTCTATTAGGTATGGTTATGTGTTTTGTCGTTTTCTAGCGACAATAATGTTTATTCATTGTGTGACTGGTGACATGTAGTCGTGTCACCTGTTCATTTATGTGCATATTTCTATGGCATAGCAAACCCCGATCGATTTCGATGACTTGAAAGGTGCAACCAGGATAGAAATATAACAAAGTTTCTTGGTGTTAATACTTGTAACCGCGCTATCCGCAAAGATTGACGAGGCTGCTTGATTTTTTGTCCGGGTTATCTCTCTTAGCCGAAGGACTACGTATACCTGAAGATACCTGGGTGTATGCTTGCACCCAACTGCCGAAATGAAAGTCAGTTATACCATTAAGCACCCGGTCTTAGGTGTTATTTTTCTAGATGCTTGTTGGCACCTAGTCGAGAATGCACCACATGGAGGATGAACAGTCAGGAAAATCACAATAATTTGAATTTGAGACTATAAGCATTACCATCCAAAAGAATAGCGGATTATACCAACTGCCCATAGCAGTGATATTTCTATTTTAATGTGTGTTTTTCAAGGCTCAGATGCAATTCACTTATGCGTAGGTCACAATTATTTTAAAAAACAATGCTTTACAATGGCTAAGTCAATGAACAGACATATCTATACACGCCTTCGAAAACCGTGAACAGTGGAAATGGATTATTCGAGATGCTATACGAACTTCGAATTAATGAAGATTTAGCTTTGCCACCAATTATTATTGTTTATGTTCACTTGATGCTGGAATTGCGCTAGAAATTGTAAATTGTATCTTGATTACCTCCTTCCAAATGTTGAACAATCGAAGATTGAAGTATCTGGAGTGCTATTCAACCAAACAGTCTGATCTGTTTGTCAATGATGGGATGCTAATAATTCTGAAGATTTGAGTAATGCTTATAAAGTCTCAAATTCCAATGATGGTGATATTCCTGACTGTTCGTCCTTCACATGTTGCATCCTGGACTAGGTGCCTATAGGCCTGTGCACAGCCGTATAACTGGGCTTCCGCTACGGCGGGTGGGTGCGAACATACACCCAGGATATTTATAAGGTACTTAAAGGTATACGTATACCATATGTAGCTCTTGGGCTAAGGGAGATAACCCTTACAAAAAATCAGGCGGCCTTGTCAATTTTTGCGAACAGTGACGACGTCACAAGGATGTCGTCTACTAGCCAAAAAATAGATTTCACAGTATTATTAGAATCGGAAATTTTTATTTATTTATTTATGTTTGCTATTTTGAATGTTTTGCGGGAAACATCTTTCAGCAGTGAACATTTTAGCGAAGCCCAACGTGGGTCCGCATTTTAGTGCCAGTAGTGGGATTCGAACCCAGGTCCAAATCGAGCGCTGTACCGCTAGACCACCTTGGCACTTAGACTAGTATTATTTTAAAATGTACAACGTTTATGTCAAGGTGGTCTAGAGCTACAATGTTGAATTCAAAATTGGGTGGCCATGGGTGGTTTGAGTGCCATTACGGGCGCTAAATATTTTCTAAAACATTGACGGTGACACCTATGTAGTGAATTTAGACTTAATTGAAACACGTATGAATTGCTTTTCATTATTTCTTGGTATCCATCGTCGGTGACAGTCACCTTTTCATTATTTTCATATTTATACAGCATATTAAAGGATTGACTCAAGTGGCTTGATATACATAATAAACGTATAAGTATAATGAAGATTATTGACCGGTAAACGACATCCTTGTGACAGCGCCACTGTTTACCAAGATTGACGAGGCAATCAGATTTTACATTACGGTTATCTTTCCTAGCCCAACAGACACATGGCATACATTTACCTTAAGATATCTTTTATATACCCTGGGTATACATTTGCACCCATCCACCAATGGGGGAATTTCAGTTACATCGCTGTGCTTTTGCTCTACGTACTTGCGTGCACGTAGTCCAAGATGGGCCACGTGAAGATGACAGTCATTGAAAATTAAAACTTTAAACATTGCTTAATTTCAACATCTCGTTTACTTATTTATTTGCCAAAATAAATCATATCGGTACACTTGTTTTCTCTCTTACGTTGCATCCCTACTAGAGATATTAGCGCCGGTGAAGAGCTCACTTTCAATTACAACTTTGTAGCATTGGGCCAGGAACGTTTGAATTGTCGTTGCGGTGCATCCAATTGCTCCGGATTCTTGGGTGAACGTTCGGAAAGTACATCGGTAACATCCAATTCTGTTGGCCTTGTCAAATATACATTGTCGTCAACCACCGCCGCGTCCCACCGCTCAACAGATTGCGACGATAATAAAGTCGACCAACAAAATCACACAAAGATGAAGCGAATCGTTTCGAGTGCCAAACACGCAGATGGCAGCGACAAAATGCACAGTGGAAATGTGTCGCAATTGCCCAAAACAACCAATACAAATGCGGTCGACAAGAGTCATCACGAAAGTTTGTGCTTTCGGTTAGTTAGTTTTTTTTCAATTTTTCATTAGATGGTAATGGTGGCTATTTTTTACGCTACCAGTTGCTTGTTCATAGTTTTCAAAAGAAAGGGGAAATACGTTTGAACGTTTTTCTTTGTGGGAGAGAATTTTGATTACCGCGTCTTATCATAAACGTGAGTGTAATATGGGACCATCATTGTCTTAAGTTAAACTATGTTTAACATGATATAATTTGATCCGACGGATAATTTTCTTGTTTTACTGGTAGCAATCAGTTTTTTCTATATTTTGAGTTGCATGCGTGGTTTTTATTTCATTAGTTTTTCTAAGATTAAAAAAATTAATTATGAATTGTAGTGTAAGCGATTATTTTCATATATATTTATTTAAAACAATGAAGAAAATTGCATTGTTTTTGAAAAAAAGATAATCAATTTTTATTTGGAATGTGAAAATCGCGTTGTTATTGCCATGTTTTAATATATTTTAATGTATCACAACTACTAAACAAAGTGTTGAGAAATTTCTATTATTATTTTTAAATTAATCTTTATTTCTTGTCGACTTTCTAAAAAATAAATATTAAGAATTTAAAATGATGAAAAGTAATCTATGTTCTATATTCATTCATTCATTTCATTTTGGTTGGTGACGTGGCTACCTCTTCATTATTTTCCATGTTTGTACGGTATAGGAACGATCGACTTTGATGGCTTCATAAGCGTAACAAAAGTAGAAGAATAACAATGTTTCTTGGCTGGTAGACGGCATCTTTGTAACGGCGCCACTGGTCGCAAAGATTTTTTTAGGGTTATCTCCTTTAGTCCAAGGGCTACATATGGTATATGTTTACTTTAAGATACCTTCTAAGTATCTTAGGTGTATGCTCGCACTCATTCGCCGGATCGGAAGTCCAGTTATATTAGTCTAAATGCCTGTTGGTACCTAGTCCAGGATGTGCCACATGGAGGAGGAACAGTCAGGAATATTACCATCATTGGAAATTGAAACGTTATCAGCATTACTCAAATCTTCAGGATCATCAGTTCCAGTTTATAAACCATGAACATTTTTACACCTGTATTAACGTTATTACTCAGTTCAATTTATGTAATTTTTTAAAATTATTAATTCATTGTTAGTTTATATGCTTTAAATATTTTTGAATACTCCAAATTTATATCTATTGAGTACAATATTAACATTGTTATTACCTCTTGATATAAAAAAATAAACCAAAATTTTAAAATCATTTGTTTTAAGATGTTTTAATTGCAATACTGTTCAATAACTTGTTTGGCTGATTGGTGACATACTCACCTCTATTGTTTCTATATTTGTACTGCATATTAAAACATCGAGTTTGTTGGCTTGATAAACGTAACGAACATAAATGAAAAACAGTTTCTTGTCTGATAAACAGGCATTTTTGTGATGGCACCACTGTTCGCATAGAGGCTATTTGTGTGGGTCTATTGTCTCCCTTTTTACTTGCATATATATATATATAATTGATGCTGTACTATTACATATTATTATCAATAATAACATCGTTAAATTTGGTGTTGTAGAAACAAACAAATGCATTTTAAATAAGGATTTTAAGCACATTAATTATGATTTCATTAATTGCGTTTACTAATTCCGTCTATATGGGTGTTGTTCTTAAAATATGATTTTTTCACTAACTCGACATTTTTAAGTAAATATTTATAGATAAATACAAAGCAACTATTAAGTAATTTACATTATTTTTAATTCTTAATTTTTATTTTTTCGAAGAAATAATTGGAAATAAATTAATTTAGATTAAACTTTTATTTAAAATTTTTATATTAATTTATTGAAGGGTTATATATAAATATATATAATTTAGACATTGTCTGTTGCCAATTGTACTTTAAAATCCTTTGCATCATACACTTTTATAGATGTGGTCAACGCAATCCACCAACAAGCAACAAGCAATTTTCCGTGTTGTCTAACAATTCTCATCAGGTGACAGATGCCAAATGCGTCAAACACCAAACTCGTCGGGGTTTGCAGCGCGAATTGGACGAATTGGTTTCGACATTTTCGACACCCAGTCATCATCATCATTTGGCAGCTGGTAGCGAACAGGTTTTAATCAAGTGTAGCAAGTCCGATTGTCCCAAAGTGTATCATTTGTTTTGTTTGGATTTGGACAAAGTTCCGACTGGTGAGTTGCATTGGGTCTATAATAAGTTATCATTTTTATTAGCTTCAATATTTCTTGTTTAATAAATTGTTGATTCCATTTCTTTTGTTTCAGGAAAATGGTACTGCCCGTGGCATCACTGTGATGCTTGTGGTCGATCGTCGCACATTTTCTGTTCGCTTTGTCCTGCTTCATTTTGTTTGGCCCATATGGAAGGCAGCATCGCCGTTCTTTCGCCATCAGTCGTATCAAAAGTCAGTCGCGTCCGATCGAGGTCATTGTCGAGACAATTGAATAGTTGCAAAGAAAATAATCCATTTGTGGATGCTCTACTTGCTCGAGTATGTCATCTTGTTGTTGTCCAACTGTTTGTTGTACTCTTTTTGGTTACCTATTGATTGTTCCTATATTTATACAGCGTATCAAACACGACTCCAGTTGCTTAATAAGTGCAGCAAACGCAGGAGAATGGTGATGACTTTTATTGGCTGATAGACCGCATCCTTGCCCTACTGTTCCCAAAATTGATCAAAACGCCTAATTTTTCGTCATGGTTATCCCTCTTAGCCCAAGGGCTACATGTGGTATACGCGATTACCTTGAGATACGTTTCAAGTACCATGAATATGTGCTTACACACACCGGCCGAAGCAGAAACCCAGTTATACCGCTGTGCACTCGGATCCTGTTAGCTTGAGTTCAAGATGCACTACATGGATGTACAGAATCAGAATTATTAGCATTATGCAAATCCTCAGAATTATTATAAACCCATATTTTAACTAGATTGGTTTAATCAAAAGTGTAAAGTAGTTTTTCCTTTAGTTATTTTTTAATATAAGATGAAACACACGTATGCAGAAGTTCCATCTATTTAAAAAACGTCTTGTGTTTTAAAAAAATTAACTTCAGCTTTATCTGAATTTATTCTGTTTGTCTAAAAATTGAAATACAGTCACTACAACAAATACTGAAATGCAAAATTTAACGCTGTTACCCCATAATATAAACTTTATTTTAAATAAAAGAAATAACTTAAGTTAAAAAATTAATTATTTAATTATTTTTAAACATTTAATTTTTAAAATATGTTTGTTATTTTAAAATGTTTCCATGGAGATATATTTTCTAATTCAAAATCCAATTTTACCTTCTAATTTAGTTTCAATATGCTCTTTGATATTTACTCTAATATATTGATTTGTTCTTAAGTTAAAATTAATATTTGCATAAAAATTAAAATTAAAAATGCACTATATCTTGTTAAAATGATTTAAAAATCACATGAATGTTGTTATTAATATTTTGGGTATTTTCTTAAAAATAAAAAACATGTTTTGTTTGTTAAAAACATTATTGTGTAACTTGAAAACATAAAATACGCTATTTTTAAAATTATAAAATATAATTTACACGAAATTAGTTATGTGCTACCTAGAAGCAGAAAGTACAATATTTTATCTTCTTAATGACAAAAAGTTAAGTCCATTTTTTATTACAAAAAAGAAACCACCAGAAGTATTATTAAATGCTAATTAATTTTAATTGTAGTTAATAAAACACTAACTTGAAAGGATTAATATATCGCAAATTAAAATAAGTTACTGTGTATAAACGTTTAATCACATAATATTGTATGTTTTATAACTAAATTGACGTTTTTGTAGGTTATATAGTTGCTACAGATGTTTTTATTGAATAATTATTTTTGCAGTATTTGTTGTAATGGCTGTACCGCACGGAGTGTAGTGAAGAAGCTATTTTTGAAGTTGCTTCCTAGCACTACTAATATTAATTTTTGATATACCAAAGACATTCATTTAGAAGCATACTCGAATTGATGAATTAATAAGAAATAGGATTACACAAAACTATATTAACTACCTCAAAGAGCATGCCAAATCACATTAATCAGATGGCTGCAAAGGTGTGATTACATTTCGAGTGTTTGTAGTGTTTTATACTAATAGGCCGGTAAAAATTGCATACGCTTTTTTAGTATTTGATGTTACATTTTATGCTAATGATTTTACTTGATTATGAACTATTTGAAATTTATTGTATTTTTTTCGAATTACCACTGTAATTATATATGTTTTGACAAAATTGATACATAACGTATTTATCATTATCATTATCGGGGATAAACATCCCCCACCGGTTATTACCACTCAGAATAGTCCAAAAAAACCAAAACGTCTGCAAAAGCGTCAACTTTTGTAGTGTGTACTTAAGGAACGATACTTGAGGTGTACTGACATTAAATGTTATTTGCATCCCGAGTTAAAACCCTCCAGTGATGTCTGTTGGCTGCATAGGATAAACAAACAGACGCCTATTTAAATAATTTATTTGGACGAGGGGACTTAGCATAAATGCAAGGACCGAGTTCGCGTGCTACAATGTCCATCCAAATTTTCCGTTGACCACCTGGTCTTCTTTTCCATCCGGGTAACGTATTATTGTACATTGTATAATAAAACAGGTCTTATTTAAAATCACGTGGCTAATAGGATAGTTGAAGTCAGATATCTATGTTAACTGCATCAATTTTTCGTAGTTTTATATATTTGGGATTGTAATACTGCTATGCCAGGGTGGTCTATCAGTACAGCGCTCAAATCCCACCACCGGCAATAAATGCAAACTCAAGCTCGGTTGCGCTAAAATGTCCACTGGTGAAAGATGTTTCCCGTAAAACATTTACAGTACCAAACATAAATAAATGAAAAATTAAACAGGAGGAGATTGTACGTTTTTCAGTCGTTAACCCTTTAATCTGCGGTCCTCATTACTTATCATTTTACTATTCCGTTCTATAAAAGTTATTGCTTTTTAGATGTCCCAAAATAATATTGCTCTTCCCTATCAAATATAATTAATCAGAATACACAATACTATTAATCAAATTTTTTGTAAATTATTTTATTTTGTGCTCCAAAATGTGCTGATTTTAATTTGGTTACAATTATGCGTTTGTAGAACCAACAAACTAAGGCTTTTCGATTATTGATTTCCAATAAACAATCTTTAGTAGGCATGTGTAGATGTGTTAAATGTTGCAGTCTATCAGAAGTAAACCAGTAATGTATTTTACCAGTTGCTAATGCTTAATTTTGTTATTGGGAATTAAAGACAGGATCATCCATAATGTGACACCCAATGAATACAAATGAAAAGGTTGTATATCTAATTAACTTGTCAGGGAAAAGGAGTCGAACATGAAAACGACATTTATTTATTAGTGGCTGGTGACGTATTATCTCCAAAATTTGTACAACATATTAAACGATGAACCCCAGTGGCCTCATAAGCGTAATAAATGTAAATTAAAACTAAGTTTCTTGGCCAGTAGACGATATCATTGTGACGACGCCACTATTCGCAAAGTTTGATGAGGCCCTCTATTTTTTTATCGGGGTCATCTCTCAATGGCTACATATTTTATATGTAACTTTTAAATATTCTGAGTGTATACTTGCACCGATCCGCCTGGGCAGAATCCCAGTTAGATCGCTGTGCACTCAAACCCTCTTGTTATTAGTTTATACGCCTAGGGGCACCTAGTCCAGGATGAACCACGTGGAGATAACAGTCAGGAATATTACCATCATTAGAAATTTAGACTTCATAATCATTAATCAAATCCACAGGATCGTGAGCATCTCAACGTCTATGTTCGGTTAGATGCTTTATTCGTTGTCCACAATATCTGTGTTATGCCAAACGATTGACATGTTGATGCTACTATTTGATATCAATGACAAAAAATAAAATCAAAAAGTAATTGAGTAAAAGTTAATAGACTGTACTTCTGTTGCCTCGTATCAACCAACTTTACCATTACATAGTAAAATTTTATGGTAGATCATTGTTTCTTGGTGCTTACTGTTGTTGACCATGATGATGATATCTAAACTTAGACAGGAAGCGATGTTTGCATGTTAATTACTGGCTGAAAGGGGATCTAAAGTAATGTGCTTTAATTACTAAGCTTTTGCTTTATAAAATATATGATTTTCAAACTGCGTCTTTTTTATAGCTTTTCCCCCCTATGAGGGATCGCTATTTTCGGTCAGTATTCTCCATTTGGTTCTGTCGGCGACGTCATTCTTTATGTCTGTCTCCATACAATTTAATCATTTTCTCTTAGGTCGACCTCGGTATCGTTTAACTTCCATATCCATTACCAATGCTCATCTTGTCATGCAGTATTCTTCTCTTCACCTAAAGTAGCCGTACCACCTCAATCTTGTTTCTTGAATCTTTTTATGTGCTTCAATGACTTTCAGCTTTTTTCTGATACTACCATTTCCTATTCTGTCTGAACTGGACAGAGGATTTGAGTAATGCTTATAAAGTTTCAATTTCCAATGATGGTGATATTCCTGACTGTTAGTCCTCCACGTAGTGCATCCTGGACTAGGTGCCCCTAGGCAGCAGGGTCCGAGTGCACAGCGGTATAACTGGGCTTCCGCTACGGCGGGTGGGTGCGAACATACACCCAGGATACTTAAAAGGTATCTAAATGTATACGTATATTATATGTAGCCCTTGGGCTAAGGGAGATAACCCTGACAAAAAATCAGGCGGCCTCGTCAATCTTTGCGAAGCATCTTTGTGTTCACTGAGTTTAGTTTCCTTCCTTGACCTTTCCAATCCGTAAATTATAATTGGTTTCACTAACGTATTCCACAAAAGAATTGATCTACACACTACCGTATCATTTGAAAAAGCAAAATGAATAGATTATACTTTCATTCTATTTTTCCTATTTAGATTGTATGTATGTATCACAACGATCTAATCCACGAAACACAAGAAACCGATTGTCAATCTATTGCATTTAAAAGACCTAGTTTTGAAAATGCCGATATGCAATTTGTCACAAAGCAAAGTAGAAACAGTTCAAAGGAAGATAGCGAAAACACGATTGAACGTTTGAGTTTTCGACGTTCGTCAATTGTAACGAAAAGGGCGCATTCGAGAACGTCCTGTGGATTTGAATTGGCAGATAACGGACCTGGAAATTTGAAGAATTCCGCCTATATAAATCAGCCAACTTTAAAATTGAGTTAGATATTTTTTCAATAGATTTTGATTGATGTTTTGGGATTTATCCATGTGTGTGCCTACCAGATGTCTATTTTTATATACTACTACTATTATTATTAATAAAGTATTTTTGTGTATATTCGTGATATCGCTTTTTTGTAATGAGAAACTGTAACATTCGAAATTACAAATAAATACCGCACAGTTTTCATCAAAGTAGTGGAAGTAACGGTTTGCGATCTATTAGCACAAGTACAACTTGTCGAATTTGGTTCTGTTCTGTATACCTCTGTACATTACAATCCCTATAAAAAAGCAATTCATGTTACATTGTCAATGCACCTGAAATAAGTAATCCAACCTTACATACTATTGTATTATGTTGATAAATCAACTATGAAAATAATAAGATTAAAATAATTGATGTAGAAAGAATTTATATTTATCACAAGTTATTATGTTCAAACAAAAGTGGTCAGACTGCTATGTTCGGAATTGTCGACGATGTATTTTGTCACCGTTTTTATTTCTTCTGGTAATTGATTTCGTTGTGACTCGATCCATGAATAATTTATTTTATGGCCTCAATTGAACCCATGGCAGTGATTTAAATTGGTATTAAGTATGAATTTTATAAGACATGAAATGACATAATGCACTGCTGCTTTGGGTATCCGTAGCACCATGAACACATGGAAGTTTAATTGTACTGATGCTTGTATATACGACAAAAACTAAGACAATCCGTTGCTTGGACACGTTTACTTTAACAATAACAAGGATTAAGGTTTTTACACTTTACCAGTAGTATAGCGTTGGATTCGAATTTGGGTGGGTATGGGTTCCAGTATTATCACCGGGTCTTCGTTTGATTTCTCTAAAATGTTTGTCGTGAGACATCCAAGCAATAATAAAGCTGTAAACGAACTAGTAGCATTCTATCTTATTAATATTCCCATCTCTAAAATAATCGGAAGATGTCAACGTACATGTATTGTTACGTTCTACTCATTTCACACGGATTACTGCTAACCCCCAGTCGTTAAGAATAAAAATAATACGCTGAGACCAGACTAAAATATGAAACGATAGTTATTAAAAATTCAGATTCCCATTCTGCTGACAGATACTCATTTGTAGATGAAGAATTTATCAAACCTTATCAACATTGGGCAGTAATTGTAAACTTGAAGCAGCAAAATAAATGTACACAATGAAATTTAATAAGTTATCCTTCAGCCCCTTGATTCTGTAAATGATGTAACAGTCTTCCATTAATTTGTTAGTAATATGGAGACCTTCCGATACACATGTAAAACAAGTTGATAGAGCCACCGCTTCATTAATGCCAAGTTTGAATACCTTCTCCAATTCTCATACGAAAAGGTTGTCGGATGCGAAATGAACTTAGAGAGATAAAAGAAGTTTCTTGGCTAGAAGACCGCTTCCTTGTGACAACTTCAATGTTTATGGGAAATTACGAGGCGATCTTCTTTAGAGATGACGGATCCATAAGTCTAACCGGTTACGTATGGTAAATATTTACCTTGAGATAGCTTTAAAGCGTCTTGGGTGTATGTTACCAGGCCGTGCTGTTACTAGTCTACATGTCCGTTGATACCTAGTCCAGAATGTACCGCATGCGGATAGAACTTCATGACAATTTCATTTTTTTACTACTTTAAATGTCGACATTTTAGAAAATCCGAACGTAGGCCCGCAATCAATGCCGGTGGTAGAGATCAAATCCATACCCACCCAGATTTGAGTCGAGCGCTAGACCACCCCGGGTTCCACACACGCGACAAATGTGGGAAAATAACAAAACTACTAAATTAATAAACGACTTCACAGCTCACAAATATTGAGCCACCTGACTTTTAATCAGACTTGTCTTCCTTAGCCAAGTGACCATATTATATATATATTAACTGGAATAACATCCAACCAGTATCGTAAATTTTGTTAAAAAATGTCATTCGAAATAAAGCTTTGTGAACCTTAAACTCAATAATACAAACAGCTGACAATTATTTTTAAAAAGTGACCTTATAGTCAGTCAATTTCGAAATAAATTGACAATGAAACACAAAAGCTTGAATTAACATCAAATCTCAAACAATCAAAAAAATTATTTTATTTCTCTATTATTTTATACACATGCATTAATAAGTTTATTTATACATTTGAAAAAAAATATTGCACAAGCATCATCTGTTAAACAAAAAAGATCCATTAAAACAATCACTAAATCTCGTGTAATTCATCAAAGCACATAAAAATAAATATATTGGTAGAATATCGAAACTGAAAAAATTAAATCTGCCTTTTTCGCAAAACTGTCTTTGAAATAAATGTTGATGAAAATAAATCACAGTTGACTAATTACATATTATTACAAATCATATAATCGAAAATAAGAGCAAAAACCTCCGTGTTCATTCAATTCATTGAGGATTGTTACCATTAATATTATATATACATATATATAATATATATAAAGATAATATGGAATGTACTAGTTCAAAATTTTACATGTGCACTTTTGTTTGAATTTTATTGAATCATCCCATACTTCCATATGCAAAATTTTGTTACAATATGATACAATTGCATCCCAACCTATAATTTTCACGAAAAGCAAAAACAATTGACATTGCAACGTCTCCGTTTCAATCGTTGCTGAGTATCTGCAAAGTAATTCAACACAATGAATGTTATTACCAAATAAAATTCATTCAAATCCAAAAATAAATTGTCAAAATGATTATAAAATAATATAATCAAAAATCCTTAAACACTAAAACTTCCTAATCGTATGACGTGGTCACACTAAAATTGTGCAGAACCAACTGCTATACTACAATTGATTCTACATAAATGTGTATAATTTGCAGACAAATGGATTGATCAAGTGTAGATAGTGTTTCAAAATAACCGTGATCAATATCCTGGCTTATACCAATAATTATTGTTTTGTGAGAAAATGGAGGATTAATAGTTTCGTTTAAAATTTTTTATTGAAGTGTCGATTTAATAACAATAGGTCATGGTCCGATCGCAAAAGTGATGCTGTCAAAACAGAATAAAACTGAACAAATTCGAGGCTACGTTTGACTGTATTTCGTTTAAGTTGTAGATTTTCATCTCAAACCGATTATGTTTTGGTTCGCAAATGTTGGTATAGTGTAATCACAAATTGTCACTTATTTACAGTAGATGCACGGACAGCTGTCACTATTTGATTTTTATTTTGAGTTATTGACTTTTTTAAAGTACACTAATTTAAGCCTCGATAAATACAATTTATTTATTTATTTTTCCTATACAAAAATTTTGTTTTTGCAGAATAAATAGTATTCAAGTATCCAGTTAATGACAGTTATAATTAGAATTTATATAGAAATTAAATAAACTAAGTGAAGTGAATAGGCTACTAATTTTATTTCTTAATTCAGATAAGTGTCTACGTAAACAAATACACGTGTTCATACAAAATTAACTCATTTAGAAATTACATAATATTAGAAAAATTAAACAAAAAGGTTCTTTACTTCAAAATCGATAATTAGTTTAAAAAACTCTTGTTAAAGTAGCGTTAAACGTATTTTTAACTATGTTCAGTCCTAAAATATAGTTTTTTCGTAATCAAAGATAAAACCGATTAAAAGATGTTAATAATTTATGTATATGTAATAAAAATACTTTAACTTGAAATTTTAAAAGATTATATAGGTTTTTAAATAATCGTAAAATTATGTAACTATCAACTAGTAAATTAAATAGTGATTTTATTTCAAAAACAAATTTAAGTGATTATTTAATGCCTAATATCAAACAATATATTGAAAAATTATTTATGTATTTTTAGAAAAGAATTAAAATCAATCAATTTTAGGTCGAGAATGAAGTCTACAAATGAAAGCTTTATTGATATTACTAGAAGTTTTTAATGTGATCAAGTAGTTATAAAATCTAATTGTTCATACTGTCGGTCCACCCAGCTTGGAGTCTGTCAAATAAATTATAAAAACTGCCAATCGTTCA
This sequence comes from Cardicola forsteri, assembly GCA_025895645.1. Taxonomy (NCBI): domain Eukaryota; kingdom Metazoa; phylum Platyhelminthes; class Trematoda; order Strigeidida; family Aporocotylidae; genus Cardicola; species Cardicola forsteri. The sequence continues at coordinate 215,652 of JAKXYG010000828.1, read as the reverse complement.
CTTGTTTTGAAATCTACCTGTAATTTGCCTAGTCTCTGTCAAACCACCCACAATCAACGAAATTATATAAGTTGCAGAGAACTCAAAGTTAAGATGGAACACCTCCACATCTTTAAAATCAGCAATCACTAAATTCAAGAAAACCCCCTTTCTTACAATCGTGACAATAAAAATAGAGCTGATTTAAACACACTCTAAAATGAAAATAATGCATTATGACGTATACTAACTTTCAAGTTCCCAAATATCGATTAGATGAAAAGTACAGATGATCAGAAACTTACTTCAATAAATGTTGTTCGGTATAATCTACTAATTATTTTAATCATTCGATGGACTGACATATCCCTACACGCCTCCGAAAACCGTAAACAATGGAAAGGGATTGTTCGAGATGTTATGTGAATTTGACATTAATGAAGATGTGGCTTTGCCACTAACTTTTGTTGTTGTTGTTTTGGCAAAGGAATAAATCGAAGTTAATCCAAATTTACCAAATAAGTATATATATACCATTAATAATCTCTGAGTATGACCAAAAATTAACAAATCTACATAAATAATCAATAACATATGGCAAAATAAATAACTAAAATATACATGTGACCTCTAAATATAACCACTAACAAAAGTGTGAACATATTTAAACGCTAAATATATTTCCAAAACTTAATTTACAAATGAACTTTCTAACAAATTTGATAATTAAACTCAGAGTTAATTAAAACATGTATCACTTCTTCATTACCATTTAGTCCAGGAGATGGAGTCCACTTGTGTTGTATTAAATGCATTACCACTGAATTTGATGATAATTTCAACTCTAAAAAATATTTAAATTGATAAATAAATATATTCCATGTAAAATTTGAAACAAACGTAATATTTTTATTAGAACCAAGATTATAATATATAAGAGTTTAGTACGTTCTATTCTAGTTTATGCTTGCAAATCTTGGACTTTCACCCAAATGGTTATACAAAAGCTTGTCCATTTTGAGCAAAGCTGCTTAAGATCCATATGGTTTTACTCGCTGTCCTCTATTGAACGCAACAATTTAATAACTAATAAAATATTTCAACCATGCCCAAATATCTGTAAAAACACTTAACATTTTTTGACCATGTATCTCTGACACGATAAGAGAAAGACAATTAAAATAAATTAGCCATGTTTTACGTAGATCGCCCACTCATCCAGTCAGAATAGCTATGGAAGCCCATCCATTACCCGGATGGAAAAGAAAACCAGGTAGCCAACGGAAAACTTGGACGGACATTGTAGAACGCGAACTCAATCCTTTTATTTATTTTATTAAATGTTTGCTACTTTGAATGTTTTACGAGAAACATTTTTCAGCCTGTCGGTGGTGGGATTTGAATCCATGCCCACCCAGGTCCAAATCGGCCACCCCCTCGTCCCAATGAACTACTTAATTGGACGTCCGTTTATTTACCGTTTGCAGCTAATAGCGATCACTGAAGGGGTTTAACTCAGGTACATCTCAAGTATCGTTTACTAAGTGCACATTCCAAAAGTTGGTGTTTTTGCAGACATTTTTGGAATTTGGACTGTCCTGGGCGATAATAACCGGTGGGGGGTGTTTATCCCCGATGATGATGATAATGAAACAGTAAACAGCATAAAACAAGAATTTACATAATTAAATGTAACAGAAACAAATCTTTATTATACATGGATGCTCATTATCACCAACATTTGAGTAACACCTACAAATTCTCAAAGCAAAGAATTTCTCTACGTATAAAAATATGAAAATAATAGAAATGGCTATAGTTAATTATTAAATACTTCTTATAAATGTCCCTTTAAGAATCTAAAACACTACCATAAAAATAAGTTATTATGACATAATTGCAATTCTGAAACTTAAGTGCTGATAACCTTACCATGAATATATTAAAATGATGTCCAAACCCGTTATAAACTAACAGTTTAGTGTTTTAAACAATCAGACCATCCCAACATGTAATTATAAACTTTCATCTATAAAAACGATATATAACTTACACTAATACAATCTTAAAGGTTCAAATAACCGCATCATTTGGCACCACTACAAAAAATTATTAATATAAATAATGTCTGTAAAACATCAGCTAAACACAAAGCACATTATTTATCGTATAAAACCCACCAACTTGCAATATTTTAATTTACAATAGGTTTATCAATAACAACTATCAAATTATTTAATTTCGAGAACATTTAGCAATATACAATTAAGTCCTTTAGATATATTATTATTTTATATATATTTTTATTTATGGTTATTGGCTTAGACACTTCAGTAGAAGTAGCTTTCAGCACAGTATAAGAAAATTGATAAAGGTATCCAAATAAAAATTGCCCACTCTTCACTAAAATCGAAATACAACAAAAGTTAATGGCAAAGCCAAATCTTCATTAATTCCAAATTCGCATAGCATCTCGAACAATCCCTTTCCATTATTCACGATTTTCGGAGGCGTGTAGGGATATGTCAATCCATCGACTTAGCCTTTGTTTCCAAGATAAAGTGCCGACCAAGATTTGTGAAGATCGTCCCGAACAGCATCCATCCAAGTACGTTTCTGACCACCTTTCTTCTTCCAATCGGTATTTGGACAAGCCATGGTTACGATACGTGAGATTGCATTAGGATTTCTACGAAGAACGTATCCAAACCAGCGCAATCTTCGTTGTCACGATACCAATGAATGAAGATCATAAAATTGAAGGTCATTTCGAATTTGGCGGTTACTGATCTTTTCCGTCCAGACCCTTGATACGGATGATGCAAAATGGGTGTTGTGCCAAATGTATCTGAGACATCTTGCCTCAAGTTTATCAAGCTGCTTGATCTCTAACCCCGTAAGCGTCCATATTTCAGCTGCGTACAGAAGTACTGTGCGAACCAATGAAGAGAAAATATTCATCTTCGTGTTTGAGTTAATGGATTTAAGTCTCCATAGTGGATCGACAAGTTTTCCAAACGCAGTAGCAGCCAAACAAATTCGACAATTTACTTCGTTAGATGAACCTCCGTCAGAAGTAATCAAAGAACCCAGATACGTAAATTCCTTTACATTGGGGAGCACAGCATCATTTAATACAATCCTCCCATCAGGAGCTTGAGACGACATAATGACTGATATTTTGGGTTGATCATCAGACCATATTCACAATTGATATGGCGGGCAGAAACTTCTAGCTCATCTGCTACAGAGTCCCAATGTTTTTGCTCGTCCTCCTCATAACTGTTTCGAAATTCCGCACGCAATGTCCTTGCTTCACTTCTTCTCGGAGCTTTCTTTGCTTGTGCATAGAGATCTCGAGAATTGGTGGACAACCAGTTTGGGCCTTGGAAGTTGATTGAACGAGGAAGCACCAAACTAGCTGCTTTAGGGTGTTCCAAGACTGATTTATTCCCATGTCACAGTTTGGGACAGCGACTGAAGCTGCTAAGTAGACTTTGGCAAACTTGATAGCATAGTTGTTGTTTGTGAGAAGGGAGTAATCCGGAGCCAGAATACCGGGTCTAGTCTTGGCAGTTCTTAGGCGTAGCCGAAACGAACAATAGACAAGTGAATGATCAGAGTCATTCTAACTACCCGTTCGACAACCTCTATATGCACGGGAATATTTGATTGCACTGAACGAACGTTTATTAACCAAAACGTAATCGATTTGGGAGGAATATCTACCACAGCTTGAACTGAATGTTGCCAAATGTTTCGCAGGGTGTTGAAAAATGTGTTCGTGAGAACCATATTACAGCTTTCCGCGCATTCACTTGACCTTCTATCGTTCTCACATTGTTCGTGCGATTTTGTCTAAGGGCCAACGCAGGGATGGTTGACATCATCCCTGCAGACTCTGCCATTAAAATTTCCTCCAAGAACAACAATTTGTGATGAGGTCTTGGGACGAGAGTATAGATCTTCAAATTGCTCATAAAACTCATCATTTCCTTTTTCACAGTGATTATTGGTGGGAGCATAGGCATTGATCACGGCCATTGTCTATTTTAAAACTTTAAAACGCGAAAATGCTAATCGTTGGGATATACCTTTCCAGTCTATTAACGCACTGGTAGCTAATGGGGATAAGCAAAATGTTACCCCATAATGTGCTAGATTTTGTGCACAAGTTGATGGGAGGAATAATGCAGATGTTGATTGGCAAGCTGTAGGAAGACTAAACAGCTCTAAACAATCCAGTCTTGTATCCTGGAGACAAGTAATGTCAATCTTGTAACGACTTAGCTCTGTGGTAGTATACGCTTGGGTCGAAACAGACGACAGTAACAGTAAATTCCATGTTCCTTTGTGAAAAGGTTGTCGGATGCGAATTATATTTGGGGGGATAAATGAAGTTTCTTGGCTAGAAGATCGCTTCCTTGCGACGGCGGCAGTGTTCACGGGAATTGATAAGGCTACCTTCTTGGGGGGATTAAAGAATTGACGCCGGTAGACAGATGTGCGAGAAACATCAGAGAGAGACCTTCCACGCTTTTGTGACTTTAAATCAGGCTCGTCATTATTGGTCAACAAGGGTAGAATCTTGTTCTCCTTCTCGCACAATCTCGTCAACTTCGGTCCTTCCCCAGTTGCATAAAAGAAACCAAAGGCCCTGGTGGACGTAGAAGTTGATTCCATCTCAAATATTTTATGTGAACGAAGTTTAATTAAAAGTTGACACAGGGTATAAGGACCTGCAGCCTGATTTTCTGTCAGGGTGAACTCCCTTAGCCTAACCGGCTACATATGGTAAACGACTACCTTATGATACTTTTTTGGCATCTAGGGTGTATGCTAACACCCACTCACTGAGCGGGAGTCCAGCAAGAACCAGTTATACCGCTGTGAACTCGGTCCCTGCTGTTATAAGTCTAGAATGCCTATAGGTCTATAGACACCTAGTCCAGGATGCACCACGTGGAGGAATAACAATCAGGATTATCACCATCATTGGAGTTTGAGTATTTATAAGCATTACTCGAATCCTCAAGATCATTTAGCATCGAAATACTAAAATGAAAATCAAAACTATCCAAAAATGTTTAAAAAGTATTAATAATAATAATAGCAAGTTTTACTTAAACAGTTCCACTCTAATTTAAACCTCACAAAACACTACTTACAAAATTGGCATAATATTAAAAATTAAAGTTATGTAAGTTTAAAAATCTTTAAATACACTTATCTATAAAAATAATTATGATAATGATTCTGAATACTCGAGTAACAATTATGAAATCTCAATTTCCAATTATAGCAATGATTTTAACTCCGTACTTCTACAAAGTGCATCCTGGGCTTAAACTAACAAATAAATTAGCTTATATTGGGATTACACCAACGTTACAAGGTAAGTTTGCGGTTTCCTATTAGGCAAATCTTTTCAAGTTAAGGTTAACAAAACTCTGAAATTCATCGAATAGGTTATCTGGTGTCCCGCAAGAATCGGTTTTAGACCCTCTATTCTTTCTGGTATATTTAGGTGACCTCTCCTCTCAAATAGGAATTCTTTTCTTATGCAGATGATTTGAAAATATAGTCTGCCGAACCTATAATGCTTCAAAAAAATATAAATCGTATTCAGGAGTGGTCTACAAAAATTAAACTTCCTGCCAATTCGTAGAAATATAAACACTTTACATTTGGTAGGGCGTCCTCAAACACTTTCTATCTTCCATCCCCTGACGGTCCCATAATCAGGCTGATGCTTACTAATAAGGATTTAGAAGTCACTTTCTCCTCAACAGTAACCAATAAATGCTTCGCCTTAATCAAGATTTTCAAAAGGTCGTATCCGTTACTAACACCAAATTACTTTCACTTCATTTACTTTAATAGGCCTCATTTAAAATACTGTATACAGGCTACAAATCATTATATTAAGCAAGGCATAAACCTTCTAGAAAGAGTCCAAAGGAGAGCGACTAAACTTGTAACTATTCTTAAAGATAAACCTTATAATTAAATCAAAATATTTAAACCTATTTCCTTTAAAGGAAAGGAGACTTCAAAATAATCTCTTATTAAATAATCAACTTCTTCATACATCTCAGTTTGAACTTTTCAAATTATCACCTATCAGCTCTTTTAGAGGTTATTATTACAAACTTTTTCAACCTAGAACTTCACTTTTCACACAGAATCACTTCTACTTGGAACCGTATCCCAGCCTAAATAGTTAATTCATCAAATTTATCAGCTTTCAAAAACAACTATAATAATTTTTATCTTTCAACCTATTTCTTTAAAAAATAACTTATTATCCTTATCCTTATATCACTTTTAACTTAGCTAAAACATTTCCGGTAGTAATTTTTTATTTCTTTCCATTATCCAACTTGAAAAACTCGATACAGAGAACCGAATTATCAAAAGGTCTTTGGGTCAATCAACTCGAGTACCAACCTAAACGAACCAACAATTGGGCTTCCACTTTGACGGATAACTATTTAAAAAGTATCTCAAGGTATATGCATATCATACGTAGCCGTTCAAATAAAAAAGATAACCCTCACAAAAAATCAGATAGCCCAGTCAATCTTTGCAATCAATAATTTATAGTAATTATTTTTTTAATTATGAAATTTAGAAATTTAAAATTAGTCTACTGAAGAATTTCAAATATAAACATTTCCTGATAAAAAAAATTGACATAAAATAAACCTTACATACAAATATCAATTATTATAACACAAATTTAGAATAATCTTAATTCTTTAGAATTACCTGATAATTTTAATGTTTTATGTACAAATCTTCCTTGGTATATTAGTTTCAAATGATTATTTTGAGGTTTCTTGCCCAAACCTTTAAAAAATAAAATAAAGTAAATAAATTTACATGTAGGCCAATTATCAAAAACACCATCAGTTATTTCTTTAACAGTTATGTTTTCATCATATGTGTTTTCATACCATGCACCATTAGGCATCAGTAGCTTTAATTTAATCTTAAAAATTAAATAACTATTTTTAGCTTACCATCATAAAAGATATGTCACAAAGTCAAATAATACCAACATATATATTAAACGGCCAAGACACATTAGACAGAAGTCGCGCCTGTATTCATTATTTAAAATGTTTATGCTAAATAACATTAAATTAAATTAAACATTGTTTTTATTTTTAATTATACATTTACAATAAATAATTTTAAATAAATAAAAAATATTAACAATTGTTATTGTTTAAGCAAAAATAAGAAAGGATAATTTTATAAAATAAATTAAGAATAAAGGCGTGTGTTACTGTTTGAATAAAATATTTAAATTATTATTTTTTTTGTTTTAATTACAATTTTTATATTATTGTACATTTAAACACTTTGACTTTGTTTGAACCTTTTTCTGAAGCGCCCTTTTGTATTTGAATGTATCACGTTTGTTGTTAACGTGACTGTGGTTCTGTGAGTATATTGTGTCCTGTTTTTTCTTGTTAGTAAACAGTATTGGTATGTAATTTTGAATTATTTTGTAATAGTAAATTGCAGAACGATAATTTAGATCACACAGAGCTTTTTGATTGAAATTAGCTGGGGTGTTGATAATTATCCGTATCAAATTAAATCAAAAGGAAATTAGGGCCGAGATATCAGTGAGATTTTACAATTCAATATTTACCAACATTGTAAAGGTTTAACACTGCTAACCAGTTGGGATTTGAAATTCAAGACTTGCCAATCGTTGGAGTTTGAAGTCAAATACCACTGAAATTTGAGTTTTTCGAAAACTCGACTTGTTATATTGGCGATGTCAATATATATATTACAAGAAGCATAATTTAATATACCATCAAACCATTAAAGTTTGAAAAATTTGTTTAGCGTAATTTGGTGTACAATTCTGCCAAATTTTATCAATTAATTCGTCCAAGACCAACAAAATGCCAAGGCGTACATTTTCGAAGGAAGATGACAAACGACAATTGGTAAACAAGGTTTCGGATGTTGGTCAGAAAGAATACAATGGGGAACCAGTGACAATAGTAGGTTACCCTTCTGATGACCGTTTGTCTGATGGGACGAATGATTGTGTTGATGTCGGTGTGACAAGCTTGAGAAGTTGAGGAAGTTAGAAAAGGAAATAAACTTATTAAAGCTTGAATTCAGATCGGAATTGAATGCTAACGAATTTGAAGAAGAAGTTAGCCACAGTGATCAAAGTCTAGAAATAACCAGTAATGAGTTAATTAGTTCCTTTAAAACGATTGTTAACAGGTTAGACCTTCCTCGTATTGAAGTAAGCAAATTTAACGGTAATCCAGTGGATTACTGGAGGTTTATGAATGAATGTGAAACCTCTATTGAGTGCATGGTGTGCAGCGATAAGCAAAAATTACTTTACCTTATACATTATTGCAAAGGAGAGTCCAAGGAGGCAATTCGTAAATGTATGATGCTTCCTCCTGATGAAGGTCTTTCAAAGACGAAGGACAGATTGAAGCAATTGTATGGAAGATCGCACGTAGTGGCGCGGTCAATTTTAGATAAGCTAGTAATCGGTTCTCAACTAGCAGCGAATTCTAGTAGCTTGGTGCCTTTCTCAATACAAATGAGTAATTGTGAAATTAATTTAACTGGAATGGGATGTAAGTCTACCCTTAACTCTATAGATACTTTAGAACGGGTAGTAATTAAACTCCCAACATCCTTGCAAAGATAGTGGGCTATAATAGCTAACAGTTTATATCAAGATGATAAAGAACCACTGTTTAAGGACCTTTTAAGGTTTATTTCTGATTATGCAAGGATTATGAATAGTCGATTTGGTGAGATTGCATCGCAAACAAATTCTACACCAAAAACGACTGAATCAAGGTCTAGAATTGTAAGTAAAATAGGCTTACGTTGTCCATTACAAAACGGAGTTCATAAACTTGAGAATTGTAACCGATTTTTTAAGTTGGAACAAACTGATAGGATGGGGATTGTTTGTAGCAATAATTTGTGTTTCTCTTGTCTAGGAAAAGAGCATGCTTCAAATTTATGTAAATACAAGACTGGGTGCAAGGTAGCAGGATGTAAGAGTTTACATCATTGGCTTTTACACCCAAGTTTCATCAACCTAAAGCTAATGCTGCAGTGTCCACAACTGCCAAGGTATATCTAGGTGTGATACCAGTAAAACTGGTAAAGTCCTTCTTCCGTAAAAAATGAATGGGCTTTTCTGGATAATAGATCTAATTGCACCTTGATAGATGGATATACTGCTAAAACGTTGGGGTTGGAAGGGAGCACAATTAAACTGGAAATGAATACACTAAATGAGGTTTATAATACCTTGTGCAAAAGGGTACAGTTAAAGATTAAACTAGATGCAGGGAGGACTCCCCATTACCATTAATAATGCGTATGCAGTGAACAAGCTTCCTTCAATAAGGACTAATATACCTACTGAGGAAGAGTTACAAAAATTGGCCTCATTTATCAAAACATCAATTGAATCATGGTGAATTTTCTTCAATTGATATATTGCTAGGCTGTAATGTGCCTGAAGCGCATTGGGTCATAGATCAAAGGTTGGGTTAGGGAATAAACCTTACGCCATAGAAACCCCTTTGGGTTGGACTATAAGAGGGCCGCAGTAGTTGTCTACCTAGAATAGATAAGAATGTATTTTGTTGCCAAACATATAAAGATGTTGTGAAACAAATTCATAAATCGTCTAATACTGATTTTGGGTATATTAGTGACGACTGTATGAGTTGTATAAACGATCTAAAGACGGTTGTTATTGTTGAAAATACAGTTAGCGGATGTTATCCAGTTATATTGCTAACTAAAGGATATTACATACAAAAGATTTTAAGAGCATGAAGAAAAAATTCTTTGTGATCAAAGTTACCGAAAAAACCTCCAAAATCAAAGTGTTTAAGGTTAAAAAGAAAACGAAAAAGTTAGATATTTTGTTTTTAGTTTCTGTTTATAGTTTAACGAGTTTAAACAGTGTTCTATATGGACAATCATACTTGAAGTAGAAGGTTGTACATCCAAGTTTGTAATCGACAAAGATATTAGGCAGCTGCCATTACTTGAAAGTATTTATTGAGTTTGTTTGTTTTTGTATGTTGCGGTTGTCATGTATGGGCTATCTTCAGGTGTCTGGTGTTTACCATTCTCATTCAAGTCAACGTCGGAATTGTGTGCGTCAATTGTTGTGAACTCATCTTGCCCTAGAAATGTCCGTTTTAAAAAAACTGCGTTTTTGGCCGAGAGTATTACTGTTTGAATAAAATATTTAAATTATTATTAATTTTTATTTCAATTACAATTTTTATATTATTGTACATTTAAACAACGTTGACTTTGTTTGAACCTTTTTCTGAAGCGCCCTTTTGTATTTGAATGTATCACGTTTGTTGTTAACGTGACTGTGGTTCTGTGAGTATATTGTGTCTTGTTTTTTCTTGTTGGTAAACAGTATTGGTATGTAATTTTGAATTATTTTATAATAATAAATTGCAGAACGATAATTTAGATCACACAAAAGCTTTTTTGATTGAAATTAGCTTGGGTGTTGATAATTATCCGTATCAAATTAAATCAAAGGAAATCAGGGCCGAGATCTTGGTGAGATCTTACAGTGTGCACATTTATAATATTTAAGTATTTTAATTAATTTTATAATTTTTAATAAAACAATTAGCAACAAATATCTTTTTTAATTTACTTAACCTTAGTGTGGTTTTTTAATCCAAGTAATTTTTTGTGGAATATTCCCTTTCTAACTTTCTACTATCATTAAGTCACTAATTTTACAAAATAAAAACACTAAACCAAATAAACAATTTTATAATTTTAAATATTTTAGTTAAGTTGTAATTACACATAACGGACTGTGATAACCTTAAACTACTATTAACATGTGTCTGTAATCCCCCAAATTCTTCGGACGCACATTTGGACAATCTTATCAACATGTTTAATTGTATACTAATCCAACCATTTGATTATTTCCTTACTGGATGTAAGTTCAACCTAGCTAAAAAACAATGGTCCTCCTTGTCCTACCCACCCAAATATGGCAAATTTGTTACAACTACCTTGTTGCAAGATTGGACTCAACACATACACAAACCAACTAAACTAAATATTTTAGACTTAATATTTACTAAAAATATACTAGTAAAGCACATCAATATAAACGACCCCCTCTCAGGATGTAACCACAAAGTAATTTCATATTCCTTTTGTTTCCGTAAACCGACCACAAAAGTATTAGCTAACCATTAATTGATTTTAAATCACCTAATTAGTCCCAAACAAATAAACTTTTTCAATTATTGAATTGGGATAAATTACTTTTATCAAACGATGTTGACCTTATTAATCACGAACTTATTATAAATATAAACTATATAGTACATAATTTATTGCCCATTTGCAAACATTATGATACCCATGGTAAGATATGGATGCCTAAGCATATCAGGATAAAGTTTTAAAAAAAAACTAAATAAAGAATATCATAAAAGTAAATGCTTTAACACATTAGTCAACATAATTTAAATACATGAAAAGTTAGAACAACACCGTATACGCACCCTAATATCTGAAGAACATACAGCTCTACAAAAAACATCACCAAAACATATCAAAAATTTCGAACTAACTCAAAAGATCCCATACCCCATATCTTCAAATGCAATGGACAAATCCTATTCGATATTGTGGATATATGCAATGCATTCAATACATCGTTTTCCTCAAATTACTCTCATACAATCAACAACAATATCTCTTTAAACGAAACAATAAACATAAATTCCTTTAAAACAACGATCATCTTTACCCCAGATAACATTAAAAAGGTAATCCAATCACTTAAAAACTTCAACAACCCTGACCCGAATGGCATCACAACAAACATAATAAAATATGGTTGCCACGACTTCCACTTGGTATTAACTAAACTTTTTCAAACTAGTCTTACAAATAGTATTTATCCAGAAAGTTGGAAGCAATCATATATTCGCCCATCTTCAAATGCGGTGATAAAGCTAATTTGAATAATTATAGACCTATAATCGGTACCTCAATAATTTCTCGCATTATGGAAAAAATAGTCAAGTCTAAAATCTTAAATCACTTGACAAACAATGATTTACGAAATCCATCCCAACATGGATTTACTCATAAAAAATCAATTTCCACATGCTAGATCAAATTCTTTAACTATGTCACACAAAAAAGAAACGAAGGAAAATTTATAATTGTCCTGTACATGGACTTACGAAAAGCATTTAATAAAGTACCCCACAATAAGCTCATTCAAAAATCAATTCATATGGCATTCTTGACCCGCTAGTTTCGTGGATTAAAATCGTTTCTTACAAACAGAACCCAAGTAGTCAAAATTAGAAATCAAGTTTCAAAGTCTCAAAAAAAGCTACTATATAAGAAGATTAAGAAAACTAAATGTTAACAATTATATTACTAAATTGTTCATTGCATCATGTTTTTATCATTTGATATTATATTGCTCACCCATAATTTTCCTGGTTTATTAAAACAGGACTACGTTGTTTTAAAAAAGATGCATATCATTGGTATCAAAATCTACAGGAATCAAATACTCTATTTTATTAAATGATATTGTTGATAAACATTTTAAATCATGTATACAATTAGCATCAAGGATTGAAAATAATAACAATCACTTACTACATGCAGCTTTTAACAATTCTAAAGCTTCTGGAAAAACAAGAAGAACTCACCTGCACATGAAAGCCAAAACTAATCAATCCAAAATTCATGTCTGCCTTACTTATCCAGAGTATTAACCAATCCAGAATCAAACAAAATTGAACTACTAAGAAACCTATCAAAGTAGGAATTGTTCCACCCACGCATTTATTTGAACTAATTTGGGACATCTCACAGTACAAGTGTGCCTTATAATAACTCATTCTATGTACAGCAATTTTGAATATATTTTTTAAATCACATGCATACTATATAGACTATATTTATATTCATTAACATATGACATTCTATTTCATTTTTGATCCCATTATTTGTACTACTACTTTTTTTATATTGATGGTAAAAATGTATTTTACGCTAAATGTATCTCTAGTGAGATATTAAAGCTTAATAATAATAATAATAATAATAATAATAATAATCATACAAGGTAGTGTATTAGGTTCTATCCTTTTTTTACTTTATGTCAACGATATTTATATTTGCGGATGACATTAAAATTGCTTACGATTACAACGACAGAAGCTCGGAATCAACGCACCGCAACATACAAGAAGATTTATCAAACTTTTATCAATGGTGCATTAACCGCCAAATGGAAATAAACCTCGATAAATCTTTCTATTATTCCTTTGGCAAACGTTTCGTACATCCAATCAGTTTGGGTAATTACACAATGAAAACAATACCAATGATTAAAGATTTGGGCACCTACTACCCAAAAGACTTACAATTTTCTGAGCATGTATCCCATATTACTAACAAATGCAAAAAATTATTAGGACGAGCAAATAATATACTTATTCTTAAAGAAGGCAAAATAGCTTTCTTCAAATATGCTATTCGGTCAATAATTGAATATTGCTGCTTCATTCACGATTTTACATCAAAAACAAATCTAATGAAAATTAAAAATGTTCAAAGATATTTTACAAAAACGATTATTGGTTTTTCATCAAATATGGACTACAAAGAAAGAAATCAATTGCTCAATCTTGAGCCTCTATAGCTAAGAAGGATCCAAATGAATCTATTGTTATTCCATAAATCAAATTTTAATAATAATTCGAACTATTCAATAAAATTTGATGCAAACAAATTTAAACGTAAACTAAAAAATAAAGAATATACAGTGCGTAAATTGCATCATAAATCATTCCTAAGAGCAAAATTTTTCTTAATTAAATATTCTAAATTATGGAATTATTTACCAATCAATTTAAGAAAAATACAAAACTTTCAAGCTTTTAAAACTAATTTTAAAAAATACATCAACATTCATACTGTCCCCAATATCACTAATCATACAACGTTTGACTATTTTGTTGGTCCATGAGAAACTTTGTTTCATTATATTGTTCACTTAAAAGTCGCAATTCGCACATCTAAATAAAAAAGAATACTATTTTATTTACATTGTTTATCGTTTTCCAACTAATGTTTACATTTTTTTTAACCATTTCTCTTCATATAACCCCCAGATTACTAATAATTCAATTATGAAAACCAAACCTTTTTCAAATTATTTTTAGTTCAAATTGTGCGGGTAAATATTACCTAAAAAACTAAAATTGTACATTTCTAAATTGGTTTGTAAATTGGTTTGTACCTCAAAAATGTAATACTGTAAAAACTTTTTTGAGTAATAAATTATATATATATATATCAACGTCATACAATTGTTTAAAATGTACCGCATTAATTAAATTTTTGTAACGTTTAAAAAATGTTATCTGAAAAATAAAAATTTTAATTTATTGCCTACTCATTCGCGAGGTAAAGCGCGCGTCACGCTACACGTCCATTGGAGCGTTATTCATCCTTTTCTTCTCTTTTGAAGATTATTGCAGTGTTTTTTGCATTGTAATAGGCACTTGTTTTATTTTTTTTATATTTATAATTTTTGCTCGTTTTCTATAATTGTTAATTTCCACTACCTACCTTGATTTCAAATACTTTTTCTGTGACTAATCCTCCTTTACCTCACCATCCATTTCATATTTCCCCCCGAATCTTACTGATATCAGTGAAAAATAGAACCGAGGATCAAAAGGAGTTTTACTCCTACTCAACTCGTGTAACCTGTACTGTGCCATTTGATTTAACATAATAGCTAAGTTAACTAAAACGAAATTAAACTGTGTAGTTAGAATATTTATTTAGGTATTTCACCAAAGTAATTACTAAAACATATAAATTTAGTAAACTACTGAAAATCATTAAGTAAAATGTTACAACTTTAAAAATAATTAATTATATTAAAAATCCTTGATTTTATTTATTTACAATGAACTTTAGTATTTAAAGTTTAAAATTAATTCTAACATTTAAATGTAGTTTTTATTACTTAAATGTTATACGAAAAACGTCTTTTGGCAAGTGTACATAAATGTCGAACAATATTCCACATATAAATAGGATTTACAAAATTAATTAAAAACAATTTAACTTTTACATTTTCTAGTTGACTATTTGGTTAAACATTGATTATTAATTGCGTTTTGATTTAACTTGTTTATTTAAATACTGTAATTTAAATAATTAAATTAAACTGATAATGTTTTAACGCGACTAAATAAACACTAGTCATAGTTTGTTTGCTTTGTGTTATTATCTGTGTGGGTGAACAACTAAGGTCTCATTTCTACCTAGCTATTATAAACTTTTCTACTTCCGTACAAATAATTAAATACTTATTATTATTATTTTTAAAAATATATATAATTTGTAGGTGAAAATATACAAAAAACATTTGACTTTGAAACAAACTATTAATATCTACATAACTATATACACAAAAGTACTTTACAAAAACACGCTAGAGTATAAATAAAAATTTTTAACAAAACATTGTTAGCATTAAATAAAAATTATTCTAATACTTTAATAAAATAATTTATTTTATTGAGATTTTGCTAAAATTATTGGGAAGACCGTTTCAATTGTGCAATTTGCTTGCCCAATCAGTAACGCTACACACGTCCATTGTAACGTTATTCATCCATTTCTCTTTTCTTTTTTTTTAAAAATTATTGCATTGTAATAGGTACTTGTTTTATTATTCTTTTGTATATTTATAATTTTTGCTCATTTTCTATAATTATTAACTTCCACTATCTACCTTGATTTTATGTTGATTTCAATTTGTTTTTCTGTGATCAATCCCCTTTACCTCACCATCCATTTTGTTTTTCCTCCCTGAAAACTTGTGACAATTTGAGAACCGAGTACTAAAAGGCGTTTTGGTCTCTTCAACTCGTGAAAAACCCTGAATTATTTGATCTAGTACGATTTGTATATGTGGTACTTGATTTACCATTATATTAATCCCTTTAATCTGATTATCACTTAGCTTTGTTTTGTGATATTTTATTTTTATTATGAATAAACTTGTCATGTTTATTTGTGCCCAGTTTTCTTAATGGGGTACTGGTCTTTCATCGATCATCCTTATCTCTAACATATTGCTGAATATATTCTCGAAGCGTTTGAAGCACGCTTCAAATGTTGAACCATTTACTGGATCAAAATTAAATTCAGAAGCGTTGATGAGGCTGTCTATTGTTTGATTTTGCGAAGTCACGTTCTCTGAACACGAAGAAACCGCAAATTTTGACGTCATTGTTTCTATTAAACGTAGTTGAGCTACCTCAAATTAGATTTTCTGTTGTAGAAGAATAAATTTTAGTTATTCTGCAGAAATTGACATGTTTGATGATCTGAATGGGTATGTGGGTAAGTTTCTCGTCGCCAATTTGTTGTGCCTGGGTGTTGGGCCGATTAGCGTTCAAGTGAGCTACTTATTAACTGAATACTTTGGTGTGCTAACCCACTAGACCTAGGGTGCAAAACAAGAACACAACACAAGGTTTAGACCAGAATCAAATATTCTAAATTACACATAACATATATATATATATATATATATATATATATATATATATATATATATATATATATATATATATATATATAGTAGGCTTGTTATCCAATCCACTGGCTGTCTGTCACACAATCGGACTTCATTATAATTCGTCCGATGAGTCACTTATCGATCGTGATTAAGTGTCATCCTAACACATTCGGAGCTACGTCATCACCATTCTGTGCGCATTATGCATTACTGCAAACAGAACTGGACTTTGGATCTAAATATAATAAAGATGTTCAAAATGCCATTCAAAATAACTTTTACGTTGATTGTTTATCCTCATTTGATTCAGAACGTCAGGCCATAAGTTATGCAAAGGGCTTAACGGATATGTTCAAAAGGGCTGGGGTTCGCTTAACAAAGCAGACAGGTATTAAGTATTATTCACGTTGATGACAGAAACGAAGCTGCAAAGTATCTTGACTGTCTATAGAAAGAACCCTAGGTATGCATTGGCATGCTGAATGTGATTGGGAAAAACTGCGGTTTTTGGCTGGGAGTGGTGCTGTAGGCAAGACATATTTAAAATTATTGTTTTATTAATTTTTATTTTTAAGTACAAATTTTTATATTGTTGTACATTTAAACAATTTGAACTTTGTTTTAACGTGCATCTTTTTTGTATTTAAATTTATCACGTTGGTTGTGGACGTAACTGTGGTTCTGTAAGTATATTGTGTCCTGTTTTCTATGTTGGTAAACAGTATTCAACTGTAAGATGTTACTGAGATCTCGGCTCTGATTTAATTTGATGCCGATAATTTAGATTGTACAAGAGCCTTTTTGATTGAAATTAGCTGGGATGCTGAAAATAATCCATATCAAATTAAATCAAAGGAAATCAGGGCCGAGATCTCAATAAGATCTTACAATAATAATAAGGTAATTTGCAAGTAAAAAAAGTAAGTTGATGATAAGAGCGTTGGCGTATATATAGTTCAATTTAATCAAACAAGTCAATTGTAAGAAACATAATCTTACAACTGTATGCGTCTGAGTCGAAATAGCGTTCTGTTTCTGTATTTTATAGATGTGTATCAAATTCAAGAAAGTAGTCAATTAACCTACTTGGTTAAAAGAAAGCTTCTTATATTTACAAAAATTGACAAGGCGATCTTTCTTGGAGGTAAAAGTAACGCCGATTGACAAACTCACAAATGCAACCAGAAGGAAACCTTTAATGCTTTTGTAACTGTCAGAGTAAACTCCCTAAACCTAACCAACCAAATACATATAGCTTGAAATACCTTTAATGCATTTAAGATATGTACTAGCACCTATCCACTAAGCAGAAAACCAGTAAAAGAGCAGTTATGCCGCTTTGCACTTGGCCGTTGTTGCGATTAGTCTAGGTTCTAAGGTTGTAGGTTGGTACATGAGTTTAATGGAAGAATTTCCTTTTGGTCCAAGGTTGAAAAATATCAAATACATCGGAGGGGGATATGAAATAAAACACGATAAAAAGAGAGGCGTAAAGCGGAACTACAGAATACTGGGAACGGAGATAGTTAAACATATCTAGAAATGGCATGCTTATCATAGACGGATTAAAATATCTAGAGACTTGATGTATTGACTACATGAGAGGGGAGTTGTTCTAAACTGAAGCAACCCAATGAGTGCACCTAATCCAGAATAGTCAAGAATATCAGGATTATTGGAATTTAAAACTTTACGAACATTTCTCAGATCTTCAAAAAATATTAGCTTCTATTAGTGGTTAGTGTCATACAACTCAATACAATATGCGGACGTGTTAGTTCTGTCTAATTCAACCTAAAACAGAGGAACGACTAGAATTTTGTCAAAAACAGGATGAAACGGAATAAATTACCGTTAGCTTGAAATCCAATCAATTTTTATAATATGAATGGCCTAGGCAGGAAACAAATCTGGTTAGCGTAATTCTTATAAATACCAAAACACATAAATCTCCAAATTGCGATAAAATTGTTATTCTCTTGAATAAAAACACTCACTATTTTCTACTAAAAAAGTGTTTATAATCCTGAGGATTTGATTTATGTTTATAGTATCAATTACGAGTAATGGTGATATCCCAACTATTACCTCGACGTGCACCTAATTACCTAGATTTACACAGCAGATGGATACATAGAGGTATAAATAGATTTTTATTTTAATAATGGCAAAGAATCTATTTTTATCTTAATAAATAGGTGCATGCGCATACCCAGGGTCTTTAAAAAGCAAGTATACATATAACATGTGGTAGCTGAGCTAAGGAAGATAACCCTGACGAAAGAGCGGGCGGTCTCGTCAATCTTTGCGAACAGTGGCGCCGTCACAAGGATGCCGTCTATTAGCTAAGAAACTTCGTTATTCTTTTACGTTTCTTTTTTTTATCAAGCCATCGAAATCGAACGTTTGATATGCTTTACAATTATATAATGTATAATGAAATTTTCTAATATACAGATATTGAAAAAATGTTTTCCAATACTAATTGCGTTTACTGGCCTATTTTAATTATTATACAAATAAACAAAATAACTGGCAGCAAATCGATGCTAATAATCCTGAGGACTTGTATAATGCTTATAAACTCTCAGTTTCATGACTGTTCCTCTCCCACAGAGCATCGTGGACTAAGTGCTCATAGGTATCTCTACAGCACGGATCGGGTACACAGTGGTATAACTGTGTTTCTGCTTCAGCGAATAGATGCAAGCATACATCTAGGGTACTCAGAAGGTATTTTAAATTATATATATATATGTATATATATATATATATATATATATATATATATATATATATATATATATATATATATATGTGCTAAGGGAGATAACCCCGATAAAATATTAGGCGGTCTCGCCAATCTTTGAGAAGAGTGGAGCCATATACTAGCTAAGAAACTTCGTTATGCTTCTATGTTTGTTACGCTTATCAAGCCATTAAAGTTGATCGTTTAATATGCCGTATAAATATTTTAAAAATAAAGAGGTGACCGCATCACCAACCAAAATGAAAACAATCAAAAACTTGCTGTAAAACCCATTTCTAACATACTACGAATCAACAACTCTTTCAAAACAAAAATACAAATAAAATATAGAAATTTATTATACACAACTATATAAATATAAATATCTGTATTAACTACATATTGGTAAATTCACCATTAAGTAAAGAAAGGAACTTGGCATCTTCGATCAGACCACGTTCTTTTTTCTCCCTTGCCTCCTGATCCAAACGTCTCACATAATATGATATATTGTCTCGTAATATATTTGGCGGCCAATTAGCAAGCAACCAATTATAGCGCAAATTGCCATACACTATCCCCAAAACTAACAAACTCCAACGTGAAGTGCGTATAAGCGGTGATACAGCTTTTGGCGGTTTAAATGTTTTATTAAAGTATGGATTATCCATCTACAAAAACAAACCAATTAAAACAAAATAGCACCAATATACCAACAAAACAGCATATATACACAAACAACTACGTCTTCCAAATCTAATATATCAAATAATCAACCCCCCTACACACAAAATATTCATTCTAAGTTCACGCTTGCATCCATCCGTCATTGCAAAATTCCCGTTATACCGTCGTTGAATCGGTCAATAATTCATGTTAATCCAAGTCTAAAACACACCAAATTCTGAAATGCTTAAAAAATTAAGATATCATAAACATCTCCAACCAAAAGCTGCATACCACAAAAGACAAACTTAAATCGACTTCTTAAAAAGCAGCGATAGTAATTACGATAACACATACTAACTCAAATAGATAAAGATCTATTAACATATTTTTTTACTGACAACATTAACTTCAATCAAGCACTCTTAAATAACATCTACAACTGATTAGATATAAATAACATCTGCATTCGCAAAACGATTTCTAACATACACGTACTAAAAACAAGTAATGAAATCGGTTTCAAACATCAATACAAAGGAAAAATGTCAAATTTTATAACTAAACAGAATCAAAGACTAAAAGCCGCGCAACATACAATAAAAAATACGAGGTTTCTGTACATTATATATATATATATATATATATATATATATATATATATATATATATATATATATATATATCACAACAATTACTGCAAAAAGTGATTATTTAACTAAAATTTCTCTATACAAAACCCTTTTGCTTTAGCATGGGGCAGTAAAACAACAATTACAGCAAAACAACAAAGTCTCGTTGGCATTGAAGATTCTGTAAATCGAAGATTCAGCTTCCCTTCGGCTTTCACTCAACACTGTCATCCGTATAATTCTGTCATTCTAATACGTGCGATCAATTCTTTAGCGTTATTTGCCGGAATGGTGTCCTCTTAATGTTTCCGTAGCAGTATAAATTTACAGAGGCCAGATTGCTAACTTTGCGCTAAAAACCCTCCTCCTCTATCCAGGCTTGGGACTGGCTAGATTGAATCATTTCTGATCCAAACTAGGCTAAGATAATGTGTAGTGTCATCATTAAGTATAATTAACCATGATTACTCAAGACCAACAAACTATATCACAATCAAAATCCATTTATAATCGAACTATTACTCATCAAATTCATTTTAATAATTTCCATTAAATAAATTGTCTTCCACATCTTCATAGCAATAAATTCCTTAAGTAACATAACTTTACTCAAATGCTTATTAAAGATTAGAAAACGTTCATAATAAATGTACTTATTACAAACTTTTAAAACATTACTGAAACTCACTATTAAAACCTATAATAAAACAAACAAAAGAATTAAGCTCGCGCTTTCTACTTTAAACGCAGCAATGTTGAAAAATATTTATAATCTTATTTTATAATTTTATTATAAAAAATTAGTAAAAAGTTAATTTTTGTTTATTAATATAGTAAAATTATTGATTAAAACATATACACAATCTATAGTAGCGCAATTATTTTGAATTACAAATTATATGTAATTATTATTACGTAGTTTTAGTGTGAATTTTAACGATAATCACCATTTAGTATCAAATTTTAAGTAACTAATTTTTTTGTATTTTATACTTTTTTAAATGTATCTAAAATGCAACATTTTAAACGTTAAAATGTTATCATAGTTAATTTCAAAGTGTTTTAAAATTAACTTTACGAAAAAATATATTATTGTTATTTGATAATTGTATAAATTAAAGAATATGTTCTTTTTACTTTGTACGATTATTTTATATAGTTTCTGTTTTTTCAGTTTAATGACACGAATTATATATATATATATAGGCAATTGTTGTACGTCATATAATTTGAGTAAATTTTATTGGTTGTGGGTTCTGTTCTCTGATTGGTTATTGTCTAGTTAAGCTGTAATTGGATATTTTAAGCACTATTTAATGTAAATTTTTTTGCTCTCGCCTCATTTTGCAATTGCGTTAGTTGGTGCACCGGACTGGACTGGACGTAGTTGTTTCAATTAGAAGGAGGTAAAAATGCTATTCACGCTTTTAAAACAAATACCAATAGTGAGTTTTATCACTGTGTATCTGAACTAAACCATGGAGAAGTTAAAGGATTTCCATACAAGAAAGTTTTTTACATATGCGCTTTTTACCAAAAGCGAGAATCTCAAAGTACTGGACTTCGTAAAACCAAGTAGCTTCATTTTTATGTAATTTCTTGTAGAATTAAAAATTTAAATTGTCTAGCACGGTTAAACTAAGGAACGATAAATATGTTATAGCCGCACCGAATTCGAAGCACGAAAGCACATGCTCAAGTGAAGAAATTGCAATTGATCCTGACAGGAGAAGGCTATTCAAGGAGGAGGAATTTGAAAAGAAGTCATAACGAGGGATTTGTATAATTTTTGGTAGAAATTGGGTCACAGTACGATGAGATTTAACCTAATTTTTAGAAATTTTAAACCCTGAAAAAATGCTGACCCGTTTAAAGGAAGAAGAATTAGTGGCACTGTACTTTATATAAGTGGGCTTACGTTTTGGTGAATAATTATGCAGACAAGAAATTATTTTGTATTTTTTGTAGTGTAATCTAAATAAATTTTATTATATTATGTTTATTTTTTGTTTATTACAAAAATTGAGGAACATTTGTGATTGTTAGAATAACAGTAAAATGGGAACTTGTTTGATGTCCTAAGTTAATGCGTGTGATAAAACTTGGGTAAACAGGCTCGAATAAGTAACCAAAATGGGATATTTTATGCAGCTATTACTTTAGAACCCTAAACTCACTGTACTGTTGCCTCAAAATAACACTAGTATTATACTTATCCATCTCAGTTTCCATAAAGATCGACCTCGTTTGTAAAGAAATGCAGGAAATTGGTTTGAAACTATTTACTAAGATCGCACTTAACATGAGTCACTTTTAATATAATACATTGACAATATATAGGTGATTGAATCAAGATGCACATAATCATTTTTAAGTTGGACATTGCTAAATTTGATTCTGTTTACTTAACCGATCTCAATTGGGTATTTATTTTAGACATAGCACAATGAATAACTTCTTCCGACTCCCTGTCCTAGTTTTTAATCAAGCATATACAGTTATGTTTATGGCCATGCATCATGTGATAGTGCTTACTATTTGTAAAAACAGCCTTCTCATTTACCTTGTCCTATTAGTTAATGAGCGCATATACATTATGCACATGATACACAAAAATAACCTCCAGATTTAAGACCTGCAATACTGATACGACAATTAAATATCTCCTATCCATTTATTGGTAAAATAGGTATTAAATGAAATAACTATCTCTTATTTTAGGAAACATCCTAATATGACTCTCAGTAAAATGCAGCTTCAGTTAAATGATACTTATTACATTGTAACAAAAACCCAACATAATCATGAAATATGATCCATTGTCGTAGTTCATTATAATAATTATATAATTATATTATTATTATCTAGAAACTTTACTTCATTGATTATAAACCACATTTTAAGTTTTTTATTCTCATTGTGCTATCCCAATGTAGTCATTCCAGGGCAGTATGTATTTTAAGTTCAGACAAACGACCTCCATTTTCATATGGGATGCAATCACTGTAGTCAAAATATCATGCTGTTTGTATTAAACCATATAACATTAGTAATACATTTATCAATCGTAGTTCTGTGACATCAACTCACTGTGTTAAACAAAACATTACTTGATGCAATATGTGTGAAGTATAAGCTATTATCTCCATTCCTTTATCGATTTGCATCCCATTTTATCGTAGTGCTATTGAATGCATATACAATGAGTCAAAGAAGTTTTGATGACAGAGTTGTTTTATTTGACCATAAAACAACGGTTAATTTTATGAGTTTAAAGTACAAAATAACAACGATTATGAAGTTCTGGTTAAGATTTAATAATGAATTACCATTAATACTAAATAAGGATTTACAAGTATTATTAACAAAAGCCAAATAGAAACCTCTTTTACAATATAAATAATGGGAATATAGTGTTAAAAATAGTAAAGTTATACTATACAATATTGCACTGAATTAAAAAACAATATACTATTTAAAACCAACCCCTCAGTTAATAATTAGCATAGGTAAATAAAAAATTTTAATAACCTTTTTATTGCTTATAAAGATTAAATTGTAGAATTTAGCTATTTGTAATAATGTAGTACATTATAAAAAATACGATTTTACGTTATTCTGTGTTCCTTACGTAAAAAAACATGTAATTAAGAATTGTGTATGTGCCGTTTTTTTAACAAATGCAAATAAATTATTGATTTTACGACATTATTTCAGGTTATAAGAAGCCTTCTATACTGTATCTATAATTATCTACAAAAGACCTATATAATTACGATGAACTGCATTAATTTCATTACAGCGAAACGTTAGTCAATAGTAAAAATTCATTACAGTAGTGAACCCTTATCGATTTTAGTTTACGTACTTATTGTTCATTCTATGCAATAGTTATAATGTAATTTCTTTCTTTTGTTAATATGACACATTAATAATTGGAATATTGTTAACTATTTCTATAAATTAAGTAAATAAAAAGTGTAAAAACAGATTAGAACCAAAAATTATACACAATGCTTTAAATTAACTGATAATAGTACGTGCATTACTAATAGTGTTTCTACAAAATAGAAAATTAACATTTAATGATACATTTTAGTGTTACTGCAATAATTTTTAGAATTAATAATTTAACAACTTTAATAAATAAATAAAACTGCATTTTTCCCCCAAATTAACAATTTTATCCCAATATACTGACTACTTTTTTACCAACAGTAGATAATAAAAAGCTTATTTTCTATTGGCTTTTGTGATTTTATTGACATGTCTACTGAAAATGGACATGTTCACACTGAAACCATTTTCATTGGTCCAAATTATGATCATAAAATTTTATAATTTTTTTTTATATGACGGTTAACACTTGCCTATATATATATATATATATATATATATATATATATATATATATATATATATATATATATATATATATATATATATATATATATATATATATATATATATGCCGAATGTATTAAAACTTACATTTATAAATAAATAATTTTTAAGAAGAAATGAACTACATATAATTAATCGGCAAATTATGTACGCCATTAAATTTTTAATTGGTCAAAATTAGAGTAAATTCTATTGGATGTGGGGTTTAGTTGTGATTATTCTCTATTTGGTTCATTTTTAATTGAGCTGTAATTGGATGTTGTGGGCACTATTTAATGTGAAATATTTTGCACTCACCTTATTTTATAATGACGTTTGTTTCTGCACCAAACGGGTTTTGTAATTGTAAATAATAGGATGTAGAAAACGCCGTTCACGTTTTTAAAATGAAAACAAAGTCTTATCACTGTGTTTTGAAACGAAACCGTGGAGACGAACAATTCCTCTATATAAAAGTCTTTTACAGCCGTATGTTTCATTAGAAACGTAAATCTGAAAGTATAGAATTGAGTACAATTAAGTAACTTTTTTATGTAACTTGTTAGACTGAGAAACGGTGAATATGTTGTTACGACACCAAAATAAGAGCACTGTCATACATGCTCCAGTAAAAAATTTTAATAGATTCAAACAAAAAATTATCAGAGAAAGAAGAAAATGAATTAAGATTGTTGTTTTTGTAAAAGTGTTCTGCTTCTCCAATGTCTTTGAAAAATTAAAAAAAGAAATCATGAAGAAAGATTTATACAATCTTTGATAGAAATTTGGTCACAGTACAATAAAATTTAGCTTAATTTTTTAAAAACGCTGTTTCGTGTAAAGAAAGAAGGATTAGTGGTATACAAACAGGATAATGAAGTGAAATATGCTGTAATTATATTATCATGTTGTACTTTGTATAACTGGGCTTCCGTTTTGGTGGATGATTATCCAAACAAAAAATTATTTTGTATGTTTTTCGTAATGTAATTCAAATAATTTTCATTATATTTTAGCTAGCATGTTTGTTTTTTACTTATTACAATAATATGTACGTTAATGCTGACTAAGGAACATTTACAATTTAAAGCATTGGGTTTCCTTTATTTGTATGTTTGTAACTGACGAGAATATACGAAATAAATTTATCTCACAGTTTATGTCTTCACATCTGCAGTTGTTGTTAGAATAATGGTAACGTATTACCTAAAAAATGGAAAATTGTTTGATGGCGTCAGTAATATCCTAAGTTAACATATGTAATAAAACCTGAATAATTAGCCCCTTTTTTATTAATATCATTAAAATAGTTAGTCTATAATAGTAGTAATAATTAGTGCAGTATTTGTTATTTTTTCATATAAATAACCAAAATCGGATATTTTATGTAGCTTTTGCATTTGTACTTTTACCTCAAAAAAACAACCCTAAGATTAATCTAGAATAAAATCTCTGTTATTAAAACATTATCCTGTTTGTATTTTGGCTTCAATTAATACCAGTAGTATACATATCAATCTCCGTTTTTATGGGAATCGACTTACTTTGTTATGAAAACATTATTTGACCTAATATATGTAAAATATAAGTAATCTTTTTATTCATTTTATCGAATTGCATTACTTTTGTCGTAGTATAAACACTTATCAACAGTTAAATATACCGTACACTGATAGACTTTAGTGAAATGTACAAATGGTCAATCTTCTGCAGTAGTTATAATCACATTATGGTTAAAAAGTAAACAACTAAATATTTTTCGTCACTACTCTTTTGCTATTTCTGTATTATAAATTAAAGAGTGATTTCTATTTCAGGTTAAGTAAGCATAATGTCAAAACCGAATACATCAACAATTATTTGTAAATAAATTGAATGTTAACGTCAATGTTACCCTATGATAATGATAATCACAATCACAATAACATTATTTTTATTAATAATAAGGAATCTGTTGACGTTATTTTAACCTCAAAAAATGCAATATTGTAAAAGCTTTTTTAAGAAATAAAATATTATTATTATTATACATTTAACACGTTTATAAAATAGGACATAAGTAAAGTAGGTAAAAAGTTATCACAAATTAAAAATTATTTTGAACAATGATCACACCTGCAGTTATTGTTTGAATGAAGTATATATATATATTACAAGAACCATAATTTAATAAACTATCAAACTATTGGGGTTTAAAAAATTTGTTTGGCCTAAATTGGTGTACAGTTCCGCCAAATTTTGTTAATCAATTTGTCCAAGACCAACAAAATGCCAAGGCGTACACGAATGATTGTGTTGATGTCAAGTGTGACAAGCTTGAGATATTAAGGAAGTTAGAAAAGGGAGATAAACTTATTAAAGCTTGAATTTAGATTGGAATTGAATGCTAACCAATTTGAAAAGGTTAGCGACAGTAATTATAGTCTAGAAATAAGCAATAATGAGTTAATTAGTTCCTTTAAAACTATTGTTAACAGGCTAGACTTTCCTCGTATTGAGGTAAGCAAATTCTGAAACCTTTATTGAGTGCACGTTGTGCAGCAATAAACAGAAATTAGCTTACCTAATTTACTATTGCGAAGGAGGGTCCAAGAAGGTAATACGTGAATGTATAATACTTTTTTTTAATTAAAGTCTTTCTATGGCAAAGGACACATTGAAGCAATTGTATGGTAGATCGCACGTAGTAGCGCGGTCAATTTTAGATAAGCTGATAATCGGTTCTTAACTAGCAATAAATGCTAGTAACTTGGTGCTTTTTTCAATACAAATAAAAAATTGTGAGATCAATTTAAATAGAATGGGGTGTAAGTCTACCCTTGATTTTACAGATACTTTGGAACGGGTAGTAATTACACTCTCAACATTATTACAAAGACAGTGGGCTATAATAGCTGACAGTTTGCATCAAAATGATAAAGAACCACCGTTTAAGGACCTTTTACGGTTTGTTTTTATTAATGCAAGGATTATAAATAGTTGATTTGGTGAGATTGCATCGCAAGCAAATTCTACACCAAAAACAACTAAACCAAGGTCTAAAATTGTAAGTAGAGTAGGCTTACATTGCCCATTACAAGACGGAGATCATGGACTTGAGAATTGTGACCAATTCTTTAGGTTGAAACAAACGGATAAGATGGAGATTGTTGATAGTGACAAGTAGTGTTTCTCTTGTATAAGAAAAGGGCATACGTTAAATTTATGTAATTACAAGACTGGGTGCAAGGTAGCAGGTTGTGAAGGTTCACATCATTGGCTTTTGCACCTACGTGTTTAATCTAACACTAATGCTGTAGTGTCAACAACTGCAAAGGTATATCTAGGTGTAATACCAGTAAAACTGGTAAATCCTTTTTCCGTAAAAAATGGATGGGCTTTTCTGAATAATGAATCTGATTGCACTTTAATAAATGGACATACTGCTGAAACGTTGGGGTTGGAAGAGAGCACAATTAAACTGGAAATGAATACACTGAACGGAGTGTATAATACTTTGTGCAAAAAAATACAGTTAAAGATTAAACCAGATGCAGGAGAACTTCTTATTACTATTGATAATGCGTATGCGGCAGACAAGCTTCCTTTAATAAGGACTAATATACCTACTGAGGAAGAGTTACAAAATTGGCCTCATTTATCAAAACTTTAATTGAACTATTGTAAAATTCTTTCAATTGATATATTGAAATTGATTGACTTTCCTTACATCACTTAAGCATATTAGGCACATCAACATTTTACTAAAATAAGCATTAAACATCACATTAGCAATATCAATATTCAAAACACTAAAAATATTTTCTTTTTGTAAATAGCATTATCAAATTTACGCTTAGACCAAAAACCCAGAATTTACACATTTCGACAACATGAAAAAACTACATTATTTGCTTAAAAATAAATTATATTATGAAATATGTACATATATATAAAGCAGACATCACCAATTGTCCAAAATTAATAATTCAGGGGATAGCCATGCTTTTTTATAACTTCATTTAACCGTTTTGGATAGGAATCGACCAAATTATTGATATAATCCTGTGGAATTCGATTGTCTTACACATAATTGATTTTTTCCATGAGTGTACCTCGATTTTCCGTCTTATTCACCTCTCGTTTAAGATAACTGAAAAAAATTTCATTTACATTGAGATTTGGGCTATATGGAGGCAATTGAACAAAGCTCAGCGTTTTGCTATTTAAAGAATCCTTGGTCTAAACAATAAAAAAATCCGATAATTTTTAGATTATGATAAAAACCAAGTTACCTTTTGCGATGTATGCACCGGAGCATTATCTTGAACAACCACCAAATGCCCTGAAGCCCTTTGTTGTAGTTTAGACTTGAAAAATTCTTTGAAAATAGCTACAAATTCTGAGCTGTTTACATGACTACTTGTTTCGCTCCATTTTGGTAGTTGCCTGTACTTAATTCCAAAATATCCATAAAGACATGATGGATGTACAACTTTTTTAACAATACAATTGTTGTCTTGAAGAAAATCGGGACCACAGATGATCGTGGACTGCACTACCCATGGTTCATATTTCAAAGCACACTCGTCTATGAAAAACACCGATCTCCAAAAACATAATGGACGGTCTTTATACGTTTTGGCAAATTCCACACGTTTTCTTCTATGTTCTGCAGTTAAAAGAAACTTTTTTTCGCGTTTTCCTTAACTGCAGATTAGCCGATTTCATCCGATTACGAATAAGTGAATATGAAAAATTGGGTACTTCTTCGTTTTGTATTTGTTGGATAGGCTTTATTCTGTTTCTTTTTAGTTTGGTAATAATAAAAGTATCATCTCGTTTGCTCGTTGATGGTGCAGGTCCTGTTCCTGCTGTTCTTGGACGTGTATAATCCTTTAACACACAGTATACAGTTCTTGTAGTTATATAAAATAAATCCGTTATTTGTTCAACAGTCAAACCCATATTATGACTTTTTTTGATTTGTTCGTAATTTATAACACTTAAAAAATAGGTTCCAGTATTTAAACTCATTGTAATCACACTATATATATGTTCAAAATTGTGCCAAGGTCAAGAGTTCAAGTTTAATGTTAGATAGGTTAATAAAACAAAAATGAAAGGTAAAGTAATTAAAAATATTCTTTGATCTTTTCACACCATAATTAATGTTAAATTTTCCATACATATAAAATATAAAAACTGATCAATTTTTTTATATATAGTGTATGAAGTGACGTGTGCTGGGTTATGTAAACACTTATAAAATTATGTAAAGAACAATTATTTTTTTTTTGAAATTTTTGTTGCGTAATCATTTTATGTTATTAACTTAATATGTATATAATTTTTAAGTGTAATTATTACCATTTACCCACTTGAATGCAATTTATCCAAAAAATCCAAGGCACTTAACCATTTATAATTATAAAAAAGTGAATAAACAATTAACTTTAAGTATTGATAGTCCATATTATTTTAGCATAATTACTTTGTTGAAAAAAATATAACTTTCAAGTTAAAACAGCAAAAATTGAAAACTAAGAGTTTACTGACAAGTACCATTTTAGACCCTGTAGGCTGTAATGTGTTTGAGGCACATTGAGTCCTAGATCAAAGATTGGGTAAGGGGAATGAACCTCACGTCATAGAAACCCTTTTGGGTTGGACTATAAGAGGGCCAAGTATTAAAATTAGCTGGGATGTTGATAATTATCCGTATCAAGTTAAATTAAAAAAGCTCTTGTGTGATCTAAATTATCATTTTGTAATTCATTATTACAAAATAATTCAAAATTACATACCAATACTGTTTACCAACAAGGAAAAACAATACACAATATACTCACAGAACCACAGTCACGTTAACAACAAACGTAATAAATTCTAATACAAAAAAGGCGCTTTAAAATAAAGTTCAAATAAAGCCAAAGTTGTTTAAATGTACAATAATATAAAAATTGTGATCGAACTGAAAATTAATAATATTTATTAATACTTCATTTAAACAATAACACCTGCTGCAAATGCAATATTTTGTTACAATACTTAACTGTCCATTTATTAGTAAATCAAAAGGCTTATGTAACATTATTGACGGCTAAGCACATAACGGGTACTTTATGTAATCCTTACATCTTGTGATGATGTAAAAAATAACATGGAAAGATTTTTTTGCACACAGTTAAGAAAAAAATACTATTCCTTATTTCAGGAATAGTAAACATTAATAAACTAGAAGTTTCAATATGATTTTTACTAAAATGAATGTTCAGTTAAATAACACTTATTGTGACACATATTGTGACAAAGACCAACATAATTTATGAAATATGATTCCTTGTCACAGTTTATTATAAGCATGAGTAATCTAGAAACCTCAATAATATTATCCTCACAAATAATTTAAAAAATATTTTATAAAATGGATAACATCTATTTTTATAATAATTTTTAATTAAAAATTTATAGATAGTTGTTTTTCTCTGCTATTTTTATACTTAAAATATGCTTTTTTATTAATTATCGTTTTCAGTTGCTACTGTAAGTTGTGAATTTTGCACTTTAATGTTAATTGACTCTGTGTCAAGTGTTGCTTAACTAAGCTTATTAGTAATGTGAAACCGACTTTTATCAAGTGACTTAGAATTCCAATTTACAGTTCTTTAATAAAGCATGATTACCTAATAAATAATAGGAAATAGTTAATGAGATTTTTTCAAATCATCCAACATAGAAGTTACAAACTGTCTAAATCGAATGCATCTAAAACAATTTCTAAATAAATAAAATATCAACGTCCATGCTGTGTTTAAACAATATATTTTTAAATATTTTTAATAAACAATGCTTTTTGTACAATATTTTTATCAGTTTAATATTAATAATCCGATAACAAGTGTTTAACTAAACAAACTTTGTCAAAACTGAATGAATCAAAAATTATTTTGACATTACTTTAATATCAACAACTATTTTGTTTCAAGGAAATATTTTTATATACTGTTTATAAACATTATATTTTAGTTAAATACTCTTATTAATCATGTGAAACAGATTTTTTTAAGTAGACTTAAAATTAAAATTTAGTTATTTGTTAAAACATGGCTACCTAAATACTTTATTTGATTTTTTTTATTTACACAACCACAAAGTAATTATGCTAAAGTAATATGAACTATTAATACAGGTTACAGGTTGTTTCACGAGTCGAAAACTTTTTGATCCTCGATTTAAATGTCGTCGCAAATTTTTAGGACGAAATATGAAATAGATGGTGAGGTAAAGGGGATTAATCACAGAAAAATTTTTTAAATTAAGACAAAATCAAGGTAAATAGTGGAAGTTAACAATTATAGAAAACAAGTAAAAATTATAAATATACAATAATAATGTAAAACAAGTGCCTATTACAATGCAGAAACACTTCAATAATTTTCAGAAAAAAAGAAAAGAGAAAAAAATGAGTAATGCTCTAAAGGACGTGTAGCGTGACGCGCGCCTCACCTCGCTCGAGTAAAGTTAATTAGTTTATAATTATAAATATTTAGGTGTTTTGGAATTTTTGGATAAATAGCATTCAAGTGGGTAAATGGTAATAGTTACACGTAACAATTATATACATATTAAGTTAATAACATTAAACGATTACACATCAATAATTTTAAAAGAAATTATTATAAATATTATTTATAAGTTCTTATATAACCTAGCACACGTCACTGCATACATTCTATTTAAGGAAAATTTATTAGTTTTCAAATTTTGTATGTATATAAAATTTGATATTAAGTATGGTATGAAGAGATCAAAAAATAATTTTAAAAACTTGATCTTTTATTTTTGTTTTATTGACCTATTAAACATTTTAATTTAAACCCTTAACCTTGGCACAATTTTAAACATTTACCGCTGTGGTATGTGATAGAAGTTATACATGTTAAATTAT
Organism: Cardicola forsteri; assembly: GCA_025895645.1. Taxonomy (NCBI): domain Eukaryota; kingdom Metazoa; phylum Platyhelminthes; class Trematoda; order Strigeidida; family Aporocotylidae; genus Cardicola; species Cardicola forsteri. Next base: position 182,650 of record JAKXYG010000828.1, on the reverse strand, counting down.
AGCATCATAATAATAACCAATAGAAATAGTTTAGTGTTGGTCCAAACTTTTTGAGTGGGTGTTGAAGAGAGAAGAGAATAGCCAATGGGAAAATAATCAATATAAGCTACTAATAGTAAATAAGTAGTTAGTATTTTTAAAGTTAAATTGTTATTTAACGAAATTAAACGTAAATTTCTGTTTGATTTTGTTGCTATTTATCTTCTTTTAAATGATATAATTAATCATTGTTGTAATGTGGATCAAATGAAAGTGTTATCAAAATATTGTTGAATAACATCTCATTGATTTCCACCGTAGTTTCTATAGCCACGTTAATTAGAAATGTGGTTAACATTAGGAATATAGTAATGACAGTGTTTTTATAATATATAGGAATTTGTTTGATAGTTTAACGCAATGATGCATTTAATTAGTTTATGAGATGGGACATAAGTGAGCTAACATGTGGTTTTCATTATTTTATTTCACTTTGTACCGTAAAGTAGTGTAATTAATGAAAAACAATACCTTACTTAAGTAAGATAAATAACATTGTTTATTTTAATAAAATTCATTCACCGGTTTGTAGCAATATATTGGTAAGACTATAATGATGGTTGAGTTTATGGCACTTATTACATTGTAACGAAAACGAACATATTGTATTTAATAAATTTATGAAATACGATAACTTGTTCCAATTTATTGTAAGCATCAATAAGCTAGAAGCCTTGATAATATTGTCTTACAAATGATATGTCACAATTAATAAAAAAAAATTGAAAATTGGATAGCATCTACTTTAATAATAATTTTTAATTTAGCATTTATACACAATTGGTACAATAAATGCGTACTTCCCCATTGTACTTTTGTGTGATAACTATTCAGACAACGGTAGTGTCATTTATTTCAATAAAATATGTTCTTAAAACCAGACTATACATGGATAATAGGAATATTGTCAACTATTTAACATAGGGGGGGTTGTTCTATTTAATAACATAAAATTGTTACAAGTGTCATCAAACTGAATCAGGATTTTATTTTCACATGATGTGAGAATGAAAGGTTTATAATTTATTAAAAATTCAGATAGGGGTGGGGGGTGTTCTATTTCATAATATAAAATTGTCACAAGTGTCATTTTTTATTTTCACAAAAACATGATGTCTGAATCAAATAGTCTTCAGATTTCTCATTACTGAGTATAAAATAAGAAATTTTTTATAATAATAATAGCGTAAACTGTGTTTCAAAATAATTTTAACTGTTTTTTAATATTATTTCAGCAAGAAGACTTAGATGTTAATACACTGTTAGATATTTTTTTAATCCTTAATAATGTCAGCAGTATTAATTATTCATCTTATCCTATTACATTCTCTATTTAATTTGTAATAGTAAAAAAAAGTGCTTATTAGAATATCGTAATCAATTTCAAAATTCATAAATAAATTATATCCAGCGTAAAGTTTAAATTGAACATTGACTTATCAAGCACTGATAACGGAATTATAGGAATATAAGATTTCGCAATTACTTCATGTAGTTTTTACGTATTGATACATTGTTACCTATGCGGAAACCTAACAAATATCACATTTATTGGCTATTGCTTTTACACTATTATACATTACATTGGCTTTTTTTATCGGTATTAATAAAAATAATGGACTAATTATTCAATTTACGTAAGTAGTACTAACTCATAAGACTACAAAGTAAATGTAAATTAAGTACAAGACAATCATCACCTTAATAGTACCCCGCCTTACACTATTAATCTACTACTTTATTCAATAGTTATTAAAGAAAACAAAAGCACGAATGTGGTAAAACATTTATTGGAATATATTTTCATGTACAAAAAATTATAAGATTTTTTGTCAGGGTTTTCTCCCTTAGCCAAAAGGCTACAATAAGGAAATAGCGCAGTTATACCGCTGTGCAATCAGTCCCTGATCCATATTAGTCTAAGTCCAGGATGCACCACGTGGAGGTTTGGAAACAGGAATATCACCAAAATAATTGACAAACAATCATTTCTCAATTTCTTTGGATCATCAGCATCCCAAAAATTGGGTGGAAAATTCACGGGATAGAATTGTGTATTCTACCTCTTTCCAAAAAAAAAATATTTTTTTTTTAATCAAAAAATAAAAATAAAAATATCACAAAAAACGCCTCCAATGACCAATTATGCATTTTTCAACTTTCAGTAATTCACCATTGATTGCATTTAAAAGTATGACAAATGTTGGATTCTTCAAAAGCGCTTATGACATAGGCACTCACATGTCGGTATTAGAAGACAAAGCTGACCGAATGCTGTCAACATGATACAATTTAAACTGTTCCATTGACTACAAAATTAAAATAAATAATCACTTACTTTTGAACTTCGAAATCAACATCGCCAGGAACAATTGATGCATTGCAGTATATACCTTTGACTTCTTTCAATTTCTTAAAATGGTTTACCAACATGCGGGGAATTTCAGCATTGCCACTAAAACATTATTAAATAATACAACCTACTCTGAGCAATAACTGTTAGCTATGTCATTGAATTGACTTTTGAGTTTTCGACATTCTACCGACATTGGTAACACAAAGGGTAAACTGCTTCCTACAGATGGTGTAAAAGTTGCAGAACGAGTGTACTCTCGAGTCCATCTGCAGCTGTGAGTTAATAGATTTACAAAAAATTAGAAAGTTGTAACCATACCGCAATGTAGAATATTCATTTTCAGCGATTCTATTAAATGTTCACAGGGAAGAGACAGGGTTTTGAAAAATGTACACGTACATGTACCATGAATCCTGTCAACCAAAGCATGCTCGTTATCACTGTGGAATTGGATTTTCCCAAAGTCAATGGTCGTTTGTAATTGACAATCGGGATATTGCCTCCATTCTCTATGTTTGTCGTGATAACGGCGTATCACCTTTTGTGCTGCGTATAAAGTCAATCTGTCAATGTGACAAATGTAGTAAAACTTACTTTTTGAGCTCTGCTTCCAATTCCGTAAATTGACCGAAATTTTCAACTTTATCGGTAGAATAATGAATACGCCGGAATTTGTTCAGTTTTCCTTTCATAAATTGCTACGCGTGCCAAATGCATTTTGCCAATAAAGTGTTTCGAAGCAACAAGTGTTTTAAATGCCGATGAGCATTTTCCGCACGATTGTTGCTGTCATTTCCAACATTCATCCATATTTTTAAACACTGGCACCCACATACTCTTCAGACGTAACCATCTACACATTACCACAGAGTATGAGGTGGGATAATGATTCCTGATATAATTGAGTATACGCTGATATCTATATCACATGTAAAATTAAATAGAACATACTCATGGGCGGTTTGACACTCTGTTAATTGCCGAAAATACAGCCGTTCATTGGGATTTCTCAGCTAATTTATCAGTTATAAAAAAAACATACTTTTCTGGACACAGCCCGTATTATATGGAATTTACAAAGGTTAACCTCGCACCTTGGAAATGTAAGATAAAGTGCTCGGCGAAGGGCTGGTGCACAGTCAACTGTGAACGACTGTGTTTTCCTTGTGTCCCCCATTAATAATTGAAAATGTTCCAATACTTTGACGTAAGTATTGGTTTTTTCATTTTTGATCAGCGAATGCATAACTGGTATCGAGTGACCATTGGAGTCGGTTGCAACAAATGCCACCAATAGATAACTATAACAGTTTATTTATAAAAGAACTTACCCCTGTTTATTGGTACTATATGTTGCATCAAAGCATATGTTTTCCGGAAATGCTTTGTATAAATCCCTTTGTTGGTAGTGGCAGAAGCTTATAACGTTATATGTGTTGCCATATCCCGATCATAAGCCACTAACCCTTCTTCTTCTATGCAAGACAATGTCTCACATAGACTAAGAACTCCTACAAATTACAAAAAATAAAATCAAACTCTTTTCTATTAATTCGGCTCTCAAGTTGTACACACCTCTCTTTGTGCACTCCTTTCCAAAATTAGTTTTAATGTAATCTTGAGTCTCCGTTACGGTCATGTGGTCAATCTTCCCTTTAAGGTCTTCCTTTTCTGCACTTGTTAACCGCCGGTATCTTGGAGACATGGAAGCCAACTCGGCAGACACCTCATGATCATGTTCCCAAAAGGCCTTACAAACATGATACTCGCCGTTTTCTAATTGTACAGTAAAACGGGCCTGACAATTACAATCTTGTGTTCTAACAAATAAAACATAAATAATTTATTTACTCACACGTTGACCAGTACTTTGGGATTTCCGACGTTGATGTCTGTTGTAATAAAAATCTACGAAGAAATAACGATAACGTTCTTGAATTTCCTTGTCATATATCCTTTTTGACTTCGCGTGATAAAATTGAGTGTGCGTTAGTTTCTCAAATGCCCTGATAGCTTTTATCACATCTTTCCAACACTTATACCTCACAAGCGACCAAGCAGGTGGATAAATATCAGCCATAGTAAAATGACGCGAAATGGTGTAAAATGACGTTGAAACGAAAATGTTGCCATTATATATCTCCTCAACAATTTCATAAACCAATCAAAACAAACAGCTAATCAAGTGTGACCTTCAACATTTAATGCCCACTTCTATAGTAAACCATGTATAACCGGTATCACATTGTTTATGATCACCAAGTTAAAACGAAACAGAGTGCAACCTATCCAACAAATACAAAAGCGAAATTATTGCAGTCGGATAAAATCGGCTAATCTACAATTAAGGAAAATATCTAAAAAAAGTTTCTTTAACAGCAGAGCGTAGATGTGTAGAATTTGCAAAAATATATGAAAACCATTTAGTTTGTTTTACTGACGAGTGTGATTTAAAGTACGAACCATAGACAATCAATTCACGATTAATATGGTCCCGATTTTCCTCATAACTACAATTGCATGGTTAAAAGGTTACTTATTCATCATGTCTTTATGGATATGATGGGATTAAGTTTGAACAACTGCCAAAATAAAGTCAAATAAGTAGCCATTTAAACAGCTCAGAATTTGTAGTTATTTTCAAAACATTTTTCAAGTCTGAACTACGACAAAATACTTCAGGGCATTTAGTGGTTAATCAAAATAATGCTACAGTGCATACGTTAAAAAAAGTAACGTACTTTTTACCATAATTTAAAAATTAACGCATTTTTTATTGTTTTTAAATAGAAAAACCTGAGCTTTATTCAATTGCCTCCATATAGCCCGGACATCAATGTAATTGAAAACTTTTTCAGTTATTTTAAACGATAGGTAAATGGACTAGAAAATTAAAGCACACTTAAAAAAAATTGATTATGTTTTAAAAAATCAAATTCTTCTAAATTATATTAATAATTTAGTCGATTCTTATCTGAAGCGTTCAAAAAATCTTATAAAAACCATGGTTATCCGTTGAAATACTAAATTTGTAAATTTGGTTATGTCTATTTGCCGGGGTGGTCTAGCAGTACAGCGCTCGAATTCGGACCTCGGTGGGCATGGGTTTAAATCCCATTACCGACACTAAAATGCGGGCCCACGTTCGGTTTCGCTAAAATGTCCACGACTGAAAGATATTTCACGTAATACATTCAAAGTAGTAGACAAAAAATAAAATAAAAATAATATATGTACATATTTTATAATATAATTTATTTTTAAGTAAGTAAGGTAGTAGTATTTTTATTTTGTCAAAATGTGTCAATTTTGGGTTTTTAGTCAAAAGAAGAATTTGGGTATGTATTTGTAAAAAAAATATTTTTTTTGTTTTGAATATTAGTGTTGCTAAAGTGATGTTTAAGAGTTATTTTAGTAAAATGTTAATGTGTCCAATATGCTTAAGTGATACATTTTTTTAATGTTTATTACTTTGAATGTTTCACAAGAAACATCTTTCAGCAGTGGACATTTTAGTGAAGCCAAATGTGGGCCCTCATTTTAGTTCCGGTGATGGAATTCAAACCCATGCTTACCGAGGTCCAAATTCAAGCGCTGTACCGCTAGACTACTCCGGCATAATCAATTTCAATGTGATAGGTCTCATTTTAGCCCCTTGCATAATATTACTCATTAATCATAATCTCAAATTGTGCTATCTGAATGTGGTTATTCTAGGGCGGTATGTAACTACCATGTTATGTTAATTGAAAAGAAAATCACATCAAGTATTTAGGTAACTATGCTTTTATATCAAGCTAACTTTCAATTGTAACCAAATCATATAAATGTTGGTTTGAATATCAAAGTGAATTGAACACATGCTAATACACAATAATAATATAAAAGACATTATAACCATACGTTGAGGTAAAACGTCCTTATTGCCATTGTCTAAATAACTTGCATATACTAATATCTAAAGCAAAAATTGCCAAATATTTTTATTCTTACAGCAGTTTCATGTTGTCAGTGCTTTTATATTTTAGGTTTAGATAAACAACCTTTATCTTCATCTGAGATGAAATCACTGTAGTCAAAACACGATGCTGTTTGTATTAAGCCATATAACATTAGTAATACACTTATTGATCGTACTTCTGTGACATCATCTCACAGTGATAACAAAACATTGTTTGATGCAATATATGTAAAAAATATGCTATTCTCCCATTGATTTATCAATTTGCATCCCAATTTGTATCGTAGTGTTAGTGCAATGCATATATAACAATTTAAAGAAATTTTGATAATAGAGTTATTTGATTTCACCATAAAGCAGGGTTAATTTTCTGAGCTGAAATTACAAAATAACCATAGTTATGAAGTTTTGGTAAAGATTTAAATATATGGCAATTTTTATTACAATTTCATATTAAATGAGAAATTACAAGTATTATTAACAAAAACTGAATAGAAAACTCTTTTAAAATATAAATAATAAGAATATAGTTTTCAAAATAGTAAACTTGTACTATAAAAAAATTGCACCGAGTTAAAAACTAATATAATTTATAAAAACAATCCCTTGTCTCATTTAATAATTTGCATTAGTAAATCAAAAAATTAAATAATCTTTTATCTAGCAAGGTAAGGCGCGCGTCACGCAACACATTCATTAGAGCGTTATCCATCCTTTTCTTTTGCAGACTTTTTCGAAGATTATTGAAGTGTTTTTGCATTGTAATATGTAACTTGTTTTATTGTTATTTTTGTATATTTACAATTTTGAATGGTTTTTTATAATTGTTAACTTCAACTATCTACTTTGATTTTGTCTTAATTTCAAATCTTTTTTTGACTAATCCCCCCTTTACCTCAGCATCCATTTTATATTTCTCTTTGAAAATTTGAAACAATTTGAGAACCGAGTACTAAAATGCGTTTTGGCTTACTTAACTCGTGAAAAATTCTGAAATTTTTACTTTCTATAAAGACCAAGTTGTAGTATTTTGCAACTTGCAATAATTTATTACAGAAAACATTCATTTTCTAAAAAGTAGTGGTTGCGTAAACAAAAATACGATTTTAAATTATTCTGTGCTGCTCACTTAAAAAAAATCCTTGTAAGATTTCGTATCTTACAATTGACTTGTTTGATGAAGCTAAACAGTCTACACAAACGCCCTTATCACCAATTTACCTTTGTTTTACTTGCAGAAAACCTTATTATTATGATTCAATAAACGTTCTTCAAATATTCGCTAAAGTAAAACTCACAAATACAAAATATTCTTTATTAATAAACTAATAATCATTGACGTTTAGTTATCAATAGACATAAGATTAACATTAATTTATTAGTAATATAGTATACAATACACTATTAATAACAGCAACTAATGTTATATAATAATAACAGTAATACTAATAATAATAATAATAATAATAATAATAATAATAATAATAATAAACACAATGTTAATTATAATAGAAAACAGTTTACAGCGAACTGTTCCCATTATTACAGTCAAATTTCAAACAAGTGCCAAATCGACGCACAATCACAAGCAACCAAATAGCACAAACAAACAAAATTTTATTTGTGATCAGACCTCACAAAAAAAGAAATTATGTAAAAAAAATTTTTCAGAAATATATATTATTATATTATATTAAATGATTGACTGACACATTATGTATAAGGAACCTCCTATACTGTACTTAACTGTACCTATTATTATCCTTAAAAGTCCTGTATAATTACACTTAATTACATTTATTTTATCACAGAAAAACGTTAGTCAATAGTAAAAATTTATTACAGTAGTGTTCCATTATCGATTTTAGTTATGTCTATATTGTTCATTCTATGCAATAGGTATAATGTAATTTCTTTCTGTTGTTAATATAACACGTGAATAATCGAATATTGTCAACTATTTCTATGGATTAAGTAAATAAAGTGTGTAAAAACCGAAAATTATAAAAAATAATACTTAAATTTAACTAGTACTTGCATTAAAAATAGTGTTTCTACAAAATAAAAAAATTACATTCAGCGAAACATGTCAATGTTTCTGCAATAACCTTTAAAATACTTACAACTAATAATTTAACAACTTTAATAAATAAATAAAACTGCATTTTTTTCCTAAATTGCAATTTAATTTCAATAAACTGACTACTTTTTTTACCGTCAGTAGACAATAAAAAGCTTCTTTTCTATTGGCTGTTATGATTTCATCGACACTTTTACTGAAAATGGACAGATTTACACTGAAACGATTTCTATTGGTTGAAATTATGATTGTAAAATTTTATAATTTTTAACGTAAATATTATTTTTTTAAATAGAATGTTTTTGAGGTTGTCTAGAATTATAAAATAAATGCATTTAAATTGAAGTTACAAATTAAAATTTAAAAGATTCAATTTAAAGAGTATTTTTACTTAAAAGTTATTATCTAATTTGTTGGGTTTGGAGAGCGTATTGTTATTTAATTTAAAAATAAAATTATATAGTTTAGAGTTGATATTAAGAATGTTATTATGCAGCTTAACAATATAGACACAACTGGAGTGGGGGAGACCGACCCCTACTTAGCGTGTCCACAGGTGGCTGATAGTGGAACGACCTTTAACAATAAAGGTTAGCTGTGAATAAGGCTGTTGCAAATAAACAGCCGTAGACCAAACGGATACTTAGACGTTAAGGTCGTTAACGCGTTGACAAGAAGGTGACAACGGTTGTCGGTGTCACCCTGAGTATTATCACCAAACAGTCCTATTTAGGGACAGTACTGCTTGCTCCACTCGCAGAGGAGTCTAGAAAAAGTAGTCTAAAAATTGCTTGTCTTCTCATCAGGATGGCTGGCCTGGGCTAACCGGTCTATATACTTGCGGTTAAAACTCTTACAAAAATTAATTAAATACCGTGGTTAACAGGGCAGATACTGATGGCCAAATTAAAAAAAACACCATCTTCAGAGTTTAAACAAGGCAGAATGTGACTGGCCACGCTACTGCCTGCTCTGTGAATATTACTTGGGGTAATGCACCGGTTATTAAATTTAGGATTTGCCCATTAAAACCAAAATGTCCGCTTAACGTTGACTTATAGAACGTGCGCTTATTGTCGACACTGGCTGTGCAAGATTATGTTGCTGCTGAGTCTAACCGTCATAATGTTAATATTTTATGTGTTTAAGAAACCCGTCATAAACGACTAGTAATAGCAGTTGCTCATACGGTGACTATCTTAGCATCCATGCCTTACAACATAATTCATTAGACACTAACACAATGTTCCAACATCATCCACGTCACTTAACCACGTATAAGAGACAAGATTATCGCTCTCAAGTTGACTATGTTCTTGTCTCTCGTAACTGGTTTTTATTAATGAAAGACGTGCGTGCATTCCACGGTTGCTGTACTGGAACCAAAAATAAAAGTTATCATGGGTTCATAAAATGTGTATTTTCATTCAAATTTTAATTTAAACAAAAACACATTAATCGCCCAGACTATAAATTTATCAAAAATAGGTCCTATATTCAGGAGTCTTTTAAAAAAGTATATTTAACTGCTGGCTCTTCCATTAACTATAATAATAAAGTGGAACATAATTAAAAATTAATCACATCTAAACTAAATACGGTCTTTAGGTTATTACCCAAGAAACTCAACATACGACCAACATTTCAGATTTTTAACTCCACAAAAATTTAACAAAATAAATTTTTGAACAAAAATTAGCACAAAAAATTGGATGAAGACAAGAAGATACAGCAATACACAACAAATTTCAATAATGATCAAGAGAAATATTGGTCGATGTAGCTGAGGAATTAGAGGATGCTGTAATGCGTAACAATACTCAAACCTTATTTAAAAACATCAATAAACTATGCAAAGGACATTCCTTTCACAATCAATGCTTATCGGTAATCTCTGCAAATCAATGGACATTCCACTTTGCGAAATTACTTAATCCCATCAAACACAAAGCGACGGAGGCTTCCAATCAACTCCATACATACCCCCCCCCGATCCCACATACTTAGTTTCGACAGAGATCCCCACACACGAAGAAATTATATTAGCATACTATCACTTAAAAGATGGGAAGGCTACGGGAGTAGATGGCATACCAATATAAGTTTTTAAGTATGGCGGGATAAATATTGTACAAGATTTATACTCCTTGATAAACTCCATTTGGAAAGAAGAGAAAATTCCAGAAGCATGGACACAAGCTATTATAATCCAAATCTATAAGAAAGGAGACACAAAAGACCCTCTAATTATAGAGAAATCAGTTTACTTTGTGAGGCTTCAAACATTTTGGCAAATATTATTTTACGCAGGATCCTTGGTGAACGGGAGTGTCAAACACAAGCCAACCAGGCTGGATTTCGTCCTGCGGTTGGATGCATCGATCAAATCTACACTGTTTGTAGAACGTTAGAACTTTGATCGCGATACCAACAGCCTACATACTATGCATTTATAGATTATTTAGCCGCTTATAGTTCCGTTGATTGCAACCTGCTGTAGAATCTTCTTATTATTAAAGGAATTCCTGCCAAAATTGTCAACATTATTGAACCGTTATACACATCGTTAAACGCAGTCATACGAAATGGAGATTTTTTAACTGATGCAGTCTATATAAATTCCGGAGTCTACTAAGGATGTGTTTTAGCACCAACACTTTGCAATTTTGTAATTGATGACATCTTTAATGTCATTTGAGGGCTGTATAACACATGATGGTCGCAGGATAGCAGATCTTTAATATGTAGACGATGCGGTTCTTATAGTACAAACCGAAGAAAATTTGGAAAATGTGGTTAAACTTACTCAAAAAGCCTCAGAGAAATATAGTTTATATTTTAATACTAATAAAACAGTGGTTTTAGCGAACGTCCATTTTAAAAATCTAATTACTGCCAATAGTAACCCACTCCCTGTGGTTGATCAATTTACGTATTTAGGCTCGGTCATAGATAATAAAGGATTCGGCGTCGTATTTGCTTCTCTGCTGAATCCTTTGGGCGTTTAAGTAAACCTTTATGAAACAAAAGTAATATTTTTATTGAAACCAAGATTAGAATATATAAGAATTTAGTGCGTTTCATTCTATTTTATACATGCAAAACTTGGACTCTTACCCAAGTGGATATACAAAAGCTTATCCATTTTGAGCAAAGCTGTTTAAAATCTGTATAGTTTTACTTGCTGTCCTCTATTGAATGCAACTATTTAATAACTAATAAAATATTTTAACTATTTCCAGATATTTGTAAGACACTTAACATACATTGGTCATGTAGCTCCTACACAATAAGAGAAAAATGATTAAAGTGGATTGGTCATGTTTTATGTAGATTGCTCACTTATCCAGCCAGAATAGCTATGAAATCCCAACCATTACCCGGATGGAAAAAAAGACCAGATGGCTAACGGAAAATTTGGACAGACCTTGTAGCATGCGAACTCAGTCCTTTTATTTATGCTAAGCCCCATCGTCCAAATGAATTACTTAATTAAGCGTCCGTCTGTTTACTCTATGCAGCCAACAGACATCACTGGAGGGGTTTAACTCGGAATATGATCAACATTTAATGTCAACACACCTCAAATGTCGTTCATTAAGTGCACATTGCAAAGGTTAATGTTTTGCAGACGTTTTGGTATTTGGACTATTCTGGGTAATGATAACCGATGGGAAGTGTTTATTCCCGATGATAATGATAATATAGGTGAAACCTGTTGTTGTTAGAAAAATATTTACGACAAAATTCTTATTAAAAAAAATTAATTTATTCAGGTTTCAAAATTTAGGATTGTTCGCGAGTTGAGTAGGCCAAAGACGCCTTTCAATACTAGGTTCTCAAATTGTTTCAAATTATCAACAAAAAAAAATAAAAAAATAAAAGGTGAAGTAAAGAAGGATTTATTACAAAAAGAATGTATTGAAATTAAAACAAAAATTAAGGTAGATAATGGAAAGTTTAATAAAAATAATAAATACACAAAAGTAATAATTAAACACATTTTATATTGCAATGCAAAAACACTGCAATAATTTTTAAAAAACCAGAAGAGAAAGGTACTTTCCGTCATACGTATAAAATAAACAGTTTAAAAATTATTTGAAACAGATCTTTGCATAACCAATAGAAATAATATTAGGAAATAAGGTGAGTGTCAAGCTACAAATTTATGGAAACGTTGTTTTTTATTTTCTTTCTTCTTCTATTTGTCAAAAATTATTGCAGTGCCTGCATTGTAATACGTAACTTATTTTATTATTACTTTTGTATATTTACAATTTAAGGTCGTTATTTATAGTTGTTAACTTAAACTATCTACCTTGATTTTGTTTTAGTTTCATTTTTTTTTCTGTGACTAATTCCTCTTTACTTCACCATCTATTCCATATTTCTCCTGCCAATTTAAAATAATTTAAGAACCGAGCACTAAAAAGCGTTTTAGCCAACTCAACTCATGTATAATCCTGAATCTTGAAGGATAGAAGGAAAAATTTTCTCCTATCGATGATATTACTTCTAGTGGTTATACAAAGGTCGGTTTTGAATAACCTTAAAATTGTTTATTTAACACATAACTGGAAGAATTTGCTATATATATATATATATATATATATATATATATATATATATATATATATATATATATATATATATATATATATATATATATATATATATATATATATATATATATATACTAAATGCTTATTTTAATCTTATGTATTTATTAAAATGTAGTATTTAGGTATTCAGGTATTCATGTATATTTACGAGTTATGTAGGAAGAAACTCTTTTTGGTACTTAGTTTAAAATATCAAATATCAATAGAAATAAATTTTAAAAATTATAAATATATATATATATATATATATGGAAAAATAAAATAAAATGTAGTCGTGGAGAAAATATTTATCATATGTGGATATGACCCTATACGAAAAATGATTTAGGCGTAAACGGGTTCTTATTCTTGGTTTAGATAATTTAAAAGGATATCCTTTTTAAATGTCATTGGTAGGGACAAAAGGATAATTTGCACAGTCTGACTTTAATAATTTATATACTAGGATAAGATCGCCCCGCAGCCTCCTATCTTGTAAAGGGAAGAGCTTAAAGGACTTTAAACGATTAGTGTAGCTTACATTCTTGAACTATCTAGTTGAAGTTGTTCAGGATTAAAACTCCAAAATTTGACATCATTGGCATACAGCAAGATGTCATAACGAACAATAGATAATAAGTCATCAATATAAATAATGAATAACAAGAGGCCGAGGATAGACCCTTGGGGGACACCTGGGGTTATGTTAACAGCTGCAGAGATGACCTCGCCCAATCTTACACTTAATTGCCGATTTGAGAGGAAGTCCAGTATCCAATCAAGAAGTAGAGAGCTGATCCCAAATGCTTTTAACTTATTCATTAATGCCAAATGGGGTACTTTGTCAAAGGCTTTTCAAAAATCAAAATAAATGACGTCGATGGAATGAGAGTACTTCAGCATTCTAGTAAGACTGTTAGTGAAAACGAATACATTTGAAAGGCAGGATTTCAATAACATAAACCCATACTGAGCAGGGTTTATGAGGTTGTTATTCACTATGAGATAGACTAAGTGGGTCTTAACAATTTTCTCCAGGATTTTACTAGAAGCTGACAGGACACTAATGAGTCTACAACTCTCTGCTTTAAATCTGCATCCTGATTTATAAATCGACCTAATAAAGGCTAATTTTCAAAAATCAGGAACCTTACCTTGGATTAAAGAGAGGTTAAACATATAGGCTAAAACTAGGGCTAATTATGAGGCACATTCTTTAAAAACTCTCGGTTATAAATTATTCGCGCCTTGGTAGAATGATTTTAATCTGGAAAAAGAATCCCGAACTATTTTAGGAGAAATATGAGGGGACCCAGATAGACATGAGGAACTGGTAGATGAATTACTAGTGAACTCTGCATTGATGACAGAATAGAAATAATTGCTAAGGGTATTGTAGACTTCCAGCAAATGTGACCCATAAATATCCTTAAGTTGAAAAAGAGAATTGGTAGTCCCTCGTTTATTCTTAATCTATTTAAAAAGCAAACACTTATCAGCCTTAGCTTCAATTAAAAGACTGTAAATTCTACAATGTTTAAGGCAACTAAGGCTGAGTGCATATTTTTTTAATGTTTGCTACTTTGAATGTTTTACGAAAAAAATCTTTTAGCAGTGGACATTATAGCGAAACCAAACGATGGCCCGCATTTTAGTACCGGTGGTGGGATTCCACCCCATGCCCATCGAGGTCCAAATTCGAGCGCTATACCTCTAGATCACCCCGACACAAGATAATTGTGGTAAAAACATGAGAGGCTAGTTAATTTTTACTTTTGAAACTTACGATTACGGAGTTTAATGAGTCGAATAAACCGCCGTAGGATTTTAGTCTCTGGGAGAGTGGAAACACGGAGGGGATCAAAATGATTAACTCCAGTCTTGATAATGTTGGAGAGGTAACCATAAAAATTATTAACTCCATCAGTAGAGTAATAAACACAATCAATATTTTTTAAGTAATTTTTTAAATTATCAAAATTGGCATTACTGAAATTGGGAGTAGGCGTAGACCTGAGTTTGGTAATAATGGCAGTAATAGGAAGATGGACTTCGTATACAAAGGTAGAATGATCGCTCTTACCCAATGGCGGAAGAACATTGATAGTATCTATTAAATAAAGGAGATTAGTAAATACTAAATAAAGGAAAGATAAGGAACAACCAACCCTATGTCTAGTGGTGGAAGATACATGTTGGAAAAGTGCATTTTTAATGCAGAATTGAAGAAAGCTCGAATTAGATATTTAGGTATTCAGGTATATTCACGAGTTATGTAGGAGGAAACTACTTTTGGTACTCGGTTCAAAATATCAAATGTCGACAACAATAAATCTCGAAAGTTGTGTATATAAATATAATAAAAATATATAAATAAACAGGAATATAAAATTTTAATATATTCGTGGAGAAAATAATTGTTATACGCCGATTTGAAGGAGTCAATGGACTTGGCTGAAACAACATGGCTCGGTAGAAGATTCCACGCAGATATGATCTTATACAAAAAATGGTTTAAATGTAACCGAGATTTTACTCTAGGTTTGGATAACTTAAAAGGGTGCCCCTTTCGAGAATCGTTAGCAGGGACGAGAGGATGTTCAACACCAACCGACCTTAGTAATTTAAAAACTAAGATGAGATTGCCCCGGAGCCTCTTATTTTGCAATAGAAAGAACTTAAGAAATTTTAATCGGTTTGTGTAACTTACATTTTTAAGCTGTCTAGGGATCTTTGTGAACCTGTGCTGTACTTTGTCTAGAATCTTAATGTCCGCTTTTATGGAAGGGGCATCCCCTTTTATACAATATTCTAAATGGGGTCTAATATAAAGCTGGTAGAGTAGCCGTGTACAACTCACAGGGACATTCCCTAGATTACGCTTAAAGAAGTTAGTGAGTTGGAACCTCTTAGAAGCTGCTATCCTGTGATGCGTTGAAAAGTTTAGGGAGTAGTTAAAGGTAACCCCAAGATTCTTAACTAAATTAACTCGAGTGATGGGAGATGAGTCTGGCGCTCTAAATATATTGCCTGAAGATTTACTAAGGGAGAAGTGTTTACACTTAAAAAAATTCAGAGAGAGCGCATTTGCTATAGACCAGTTGTAGATACTCAAAATATCTAGTTGAAGTTTTTTAAGATTAGAACTCCAAATCTTGACATCATCAGCGTACAGCAAGATGTCAGGACGAACAACCGCGGATAAGTTATTAATATAAATAATAAATAACAAAGGACCGTGGACGGACCCTTGGGGCACGCCTGAGGTAATATTAACGGCTGCGGAAGTTATATCACCTAATCTAACACATAGCTGCCGATTGGAGAGGAAATTCCTTATCCAATCGAGGAGAGGAGGGCTAATCCCAAATGCTCTCAGCTTATTCAATAATGCCAAATAAGATATTTTGTCAAATGCTTTGCAAAAATCAAAGTAGATGACGCCAATCGAATGAGAGTACTCCAGCATTTTGGTAAGACTACTAGTGAACGTCAGTAGATTGGAAAGGCAGGATTTTGAAGGCATAAACCCCTGCTGGACAGGGTTTATAAAGTGAGACTTAATTATTTTTTCCAAAATTTTACTGAAAGCAAACAAGATACTAATAGGTCTGTAGCTCTCAGCCTTAAATCTACAACCAAAGGAACCTTGCCTTGTTTTAAGGAAAGATTAAACAAGTAGGCAAGTGCAGGGGCTAACTCGGCGGCGCATTTTTTGAGAATTCTCGGATATAATTCATCCGCGCCTCTAGAAAAAAATTTTAATTTGGAAAGGAGATTACGGACAATCTCCGGAGTAATGAGAGGGGAACCTGATAAACGCAAGGGACTAGTGGATGAGTCTCCTGTAAAATCCGCATTAAAGACAGATTAGAAATATTTGCAGAATGTGTTGCAGACTTCAGGCAGGGGAAAAGGAGACCCATAAATATCCTTAAATTGCGGAAAAGAATTGGCGGTCCCTCGTTTGTTCTTAATGAATTTAAAAAGCAGGCTCTTGTCAGTCTTAGCTTTATTTAGGAGACTATAAATTCTACAATGCTTGAGACTTGTAAGGCTAAGTGCACATTTGTTTTGTAATGCAAGGTATTTGTGATAAAAACATGGGAGGCTAGTTGATTTCCACTTATAAAACTCGCGATTACAGAGTTTAATAAGTCGAATAAAACGCCGTGGAATTTTATTTAATGGCCGGGTGGGCGCACGGAAGGGGATAAAAAGTTTAACTCCCGACTTAATAATGTTGGAGAAATAATCGCAGAAGTTATCAACCTCGTCCGTGGAGAAGTAAATCCATTTAATACCCTTAAGATTGTTTTTTAAGCCTTCAAAATTAGCATTACTGAAATCGGGGATAGATACAAAACTGAATTTGGCAATAGGGGCTGTATTAGGGAGATGCACTTTATAGGTCAAGACAGAATGGTCGCTTTTGCCCAGAGGAGGAAGAACATTAATAATATCTATTATGTGAGGGAGATTAGTAAGTATTAAGTCAATACAGGAAAAAGAACAATCAACTTTTAAATCTGTACGATACGCTTGCGTAACGTGCGGATCAAAAGCAGTTGCTTTTATTGTTGCTAATTGTTACGTGCTTGTGTTTTTGTTTTTATTTTTGCATTTTTGGGTCGATTTTTTAACTTTTTTGTGTACGTGGTTTTTGGTGTTTATCTGTGCGTTTTTTTAAGTGTCGCGTTTTTGTTGTGTTATTGTGCGTTTTGCTTGGGCATCGTGCTTTAACACTATTTTTATTTTAATTTTCTATCAAAAAAATATTGCTGGTCTTTTCCCAGTAATAGTACCTGTTTTTAAACTTTTATTTTGTTTTTGTCTTTTTACATAGTTCTTTAGATATGGTTTTCTCTAATTTGTCCAGCTGTGATCTTCAACGGTGCAAGAAGTCCGTGAAGGTTGGTATTTTCTGCGCTACCTGCAATAATTGGTTTCACGAGGCGTGTTCCGGACTGTTTTCGGTGCACTACTCGCAACTTGCAAATAGTCCTCTGGATTATAAATGCATGGACTGCAGATGTGAAACGGAGTTGCAGGCACTACCTTTTGACACCGTTCATAGTTATGGAAAATTAGACAAAATATTACATCTAGTCAGGGATAATAATACCTTGTCCTCTAGAATTAATGAACTAAACACCAAGATTACCTCTGTTACTAAATTTTTATCTAATCTAGTCGACAAGGTGTCTGACTCTTTTTCCAAATTTGACTCTGTCAATTCCTCTTTATCTAAACTGTCTGTCTCCCTATTCCAAGATATTGCCTCTCTCAAATCTCAAGTTTCTAGTCTTAGCTTCTCGTCTACAGTATCAAATACTGTCCTCAAACTGTCCCAAGAAGAAATCTTAGAAAGGACGAAAAGTTATGTAGACAGCATAAAACGTGAGCGTAATCTTGTTGTTAGGGGAATTAGCCTTGACATCACCAACTACAAAGAACTTGTTTCTGACATAGTTAAGAAATGTCATCCTGAGGCGGGCAATTTTTTAATTGGCAGACTTTCCTGTAAGCGCCAACATACTGCTCCACCTATCCTGGTCTCTTGTGCATTATCTGAAGACAGTGAAACTGTACTTCAAAATTAGACTAGGGTGAAGGCACATTTTAAAGGGATTAAAGTTACGAAAGATTTACCTTTGTCTGAACGCTTAACTAGATTCTCTAGGTCCCCTATTCCCCAAATTCATGCCTATCCTATAGTAAAACTCACACTTCTTAGGCCGGATATTGACATTGATAATCAGGATTTTCGGACTGCACCCCGGAGTTCTCACCGCCCCCCAATCCTCCAGAGGTTAAGGCAATTCTCCCCACTATTACCTCTCCCTCGGCTTTGAAGGTGTATTTCACAAATGCCTTGAGCGTTAACAATAAACTAGAGAAAGTTCATCTCCTTCTATCTTTCCCCTTGCCCCACATTTGTTTGGCATTACTGAATCATGGTTATCAGAAGATGTACTTGACTCTAAACTCCACATGGATGGGTATATTGTAGTAAGACGAGATTCCCATCAAGGCAAATGTGGGGGGTGTTTATTTTACGTCAAGGACGGGGTAACCTACTCGACTATCACAGTTCCTTCTACCCATATAACCGAATATGACTTTCTTCACTTAGATGTGGGGGGTTCAAACACTAAAACTCTATTCTCTCTGTTGTACCGGCCCCTTAATTTTAATCATTATTCTAACACTGAACTGGAAAAGGAACTCCGACATGTCCTCTCTCTGCCGTTTAAACACTTCGTAGTCATGGGAGACTTTAACTGTTTTTTTATAAATTGGGCCAATCCTTCAATACCAGTAAATATCTTTGACTCTAATCTTCTGGATATTTGTGCCGTACATGCCCTCAAACAGCACCTACTCTCCCCTACTCGTTATAGAATTGGAACTAACCCATCCTGTCTTGACCTAGTACTCTCAAATGACTCAGTAAATATCGATTCCATGTCCTTCCTTCCCCCTCTTGGAAAAAGTGACCACTTGTAGTGACCTTTGTAGTACAATATCCGGTCCTTATCTCTAATACTTGCGAACTTCAACTAAAACCCATACCAGATTTCAGGAAAACTGATAGCAGGGGATTTAGAGGCTTCCTGACAAATACTAATTGGGAAAATTTATATACTTATGATCTTGAAGGTGCCTATGCCTTCTTCAACAAGGTAATTAGTGAAGGGTTAAATCTTTTTGTTCCTTTCAGAATTCCTATACATACTAAGCCTAGACTTCCTAAAGCCATATCCGGAATAATTCACAAGCGGAATAAGGCCTTCTATTTGTGGAAAGCTACAAAGCTACCTTGCTTCCACTATAAATACCTAGATACTTGTAATAAATGTACTGGACTTATTAGAGTACACAGAGGGAACTCATTACACAAACTTCTAAATAAAGCTAAGTTTAATAAAGCACTCCTATTCAAATTTATCAGGAATAAGCGGGTGGACACTCTTTCCTTCCCTCCTCTTAAAGATCAACAAGGTAAGGAAGTATCAGGTCCTTCTAGTTGTAACCTGTTTAAAAAAATTTTAACTCGGTTTTTCAAACCCCCGGAGTTACTCAGTCTCTCCCTACATCTGAGTGTCCACCTATAACACCTCTAACAATCTCTAAGCTCTCAGTCTCAGATTGTCTTAGGCACCTTAAGTCTATGTCTTGTGGTGCTGATAGGATATACCCTAGGATTTTGAAAAAATTTGCGGATATTCTTTCCCCTCCTCTAACCTATATTTTTAATCTTTCGGTTCAGACTGGGCAAGTACCCTCCATATAAAAAGTCGCTTTTATTAGGCCTATCCACAAATCTGGGAGTAACTCACTACCAAACAGCTATAGGCCCATAAGCATTCTCTCTACACCTAGTAAAATAATGGAAAGGTTTATTAGATCCCATTTACTGGACCATTTCTTTAAGCTTAATATTATTAGTCCCGCTCAACATGGTTTTATGCCAAAGAGGTCGTGTCTTACAAATCTTATTACTTACTCAAATAGCGTCACAGACTTGCTTCAGAGGCATCAATCTGTTGATGCTATTTATTTTGACTTTGCTAAAGCTTTCGATAAAGTTCCACATAATTTTCTTATCGGAAAGCTCAAGTCTGTAGGGATAGTAGGGTCCATTCTAGCCTGGATTGAAGATTTTCTCTCCAACCGTACTTTTAAGGTTCGGGTAGGGGTAGATACCTCCTATTCTTGTCTTATCTCCTCTGGGGTTCCTCAAGGGTCTGTTTTAGGCCTCCTATTATTTATTCTCTTTATAAATGATTTACCTTCTGCCGTTCATTCTAGTATTCTGCTTTATGCAGACGATGTTAAGATCTGGGGGACTAACCCAGAATTACTTCAAACGGACATTTTTAATATCTTCAATTGGTCTTTAATGAATCAGCTTCCACTCAATAAGGATAAATGTCAGCACATTACTTTCGGACGACCGTCTGGTACGGTTTTTTATTTTCCTCCTAACTCACAGCCGATAAAATCGACCAAATCTATTAAGGATTTAGGAGTTATATTTGATTCTTCGCTTAATTTTACTGAACACCACTCTTTGGCTACTTCAAAATGTTTCAGGCTCATTAAGTTTTTTACAAGAAATTTTGGAAAGATCCCACCTAAATGTCTACGCCTACTTTACATGCTGTACCTCAGACCTCATCTTGAATACTGTGCTCAAGTTACATCTCCCATCCTAAAGTCTGACGTACTTAGATTAGACAAGGTACAGAGGGCTGTCACTAAAAAGCCTCATGGGTTTAAGAACCTTTCTTATCCTCAAAGGCTCAAATCCCTAAAATTATTTTCTCTAAGTGATAGGCGTCTCCGGGGTGATGTTATCCTGACTTATCAACTTTTCAATTCCGGCTCTCATGTGCCCTTTTTTACTTTAGCCCGAAATTCACTCAGGGAACATAACCTTAAATTATCTAAACCTAGATCTTTTTCCAGATTGAGAAGTCATCACTTTTCACACAGAGTAATCACTCCATGGAACAATCTGCCTGGCAGAGTCATCTCTGCGTCCTCACTTTCAGCTTTCAAAAAGGCATATGACAATTATCAGCTTTCCAATTTCATTTGATCTATCTAGTCAGAGGTAACTCTGACTAACTTCTGGTATTCTAATATTTAACCATGTTAATTTAATTTAATTTTTATTGTTATTAATCTTCTAATAAACTTGATAAACAGAACCAAGGATCAAAAAGAGTTTTACTCCTACTCAACTCGCGTATTCAACCTGAACCTGAACCTAAACCCTGAACCCTGTGTCTAGTAGTGAAGGACACATGTTGGAAAAGTGCGTTCTCAATGCAGAATTAAAGAAAGCAGGAATCGAAGAACTTACCAGGACTAGTTAGGGTGTCCTAACTGATAGAAGGGGCGTTAAAGTCGCCCATGAGAACTTGATATTTTTGAGGGAAAACGAGGATTGAATGAAGTTTTTCCAATAAAACAAAGTTAGAGGCCTCGGGGAGGGAAGGAGGTCTGTAAAGAATAGAGAAGCTAGTCTGATCTCTAGAAGAGAGAGAGATAGAAATAGAAAGTAAGTCAAATCTATGACTTGTAGCAGCAAGGAGAGGAAGGAGAGAGTAGTTGAGGCCATTTTTAATAAATAAGAGACATCCACTATATTTAGTCCGCTTAGAATCAGACCGGATAATACTGTAGCCTTGGATTGGCAATTCATTATCAAGTATATCCTCCGACAGCCAGGTTTCAGTAATGCCAATAATATGAGGTTTAGTTTCTAGGACTAAAAAACTTAACTCGGTGTGTTTATTAAGGAGACTGCAGGCATTGGTATAAACTACTCTTAGGGGAAAAATGCTGGAAAAAGAAGAAGTGGTCCTGTTCTTTTTAGACGGTGGAAGAAATGGACACGGCTCCGGGGCGGTAGTGGAAAATCCTAAAAATCGGGGACGTAGAGCGGGCTATTTTTAAGTTTAAGGGGAGTTAACTTGACTATGGGTATAGCAGCTAATTTCGGACAGGATGAGTGAGACGACAACGGGGTTTTACCAATCCTATCTGTCGTAGCGTGATCCTTATGTAAACGGATCTCCGGGAAGTGAGACTTAACGGTCGACCAGTTACTGAGGATATCAGTAGCAATATCTGAGGATTTGAAGGAGACAATAATTGGGGGGGGGGGAGGATAGACGCCGTTTACATGTCATACGCGTAGCCTTAAAATTAATTGGTTAGGGATGGCAAGTCTTAACTATCTCGAAAACAATCTTTTTGAAATTAATGGCGGTGTCAGGGATGCCTCTAACTATTAAATTGTTATCCCTTCTTTTATCAGCAGCATATTGCTTAGCAGCTAATAGGATTTCATCTTGAGAAAGTTTAATAACAGCATTAGAAATAAGAGAGGGAGTAACTTTTTCAAGTGTCGAGAAGAGGGTCTCAACTGAGGCTTTGAGCTGATTAATCTCAACGGAATGTTTATTAGAACATACATGCAGAGCTAATTGCAATTTAGCGAGTTCCTCTACAGATTTGCTAATGCTGGAGTTACTGAGTTTAATATCTTTAACTAGATCTAGAATTACGTCTAGTTTGGCGTCTAATTTAGAGTTAGACTTAGTGGTAGCGCGGGGATGGACGACAAGAGAAGAATCGGATGACTAGATACAATTCATACAAATAAACTCAACATTACTAGTGGCCAAATTATTGTAGATATTTTCCGAAAGACCAGTGCAGTTTTCGTGAAACCAAGTGTTACACTTTGAACAAAGCATACCAGTCTTTACAGACATACTACACCCGCGACGGCCACAAGTTACAACCTGAGACACTTTTATTGCTAGATTAAAAATTTCTTAAAATGTAATAAAAATAAAATATCACAAGCAAAGCAATGTGATAATTGGGTTAAAAAGATTATAAAATGCTAGAACAAGCGCGATACATACAATCGTACTTGAATCAAACAATTAGGCAAACAAATTTGTACAATTATACACAAAGCACACAAAATTAACAAAAACTGAACAATTGAACACAACATGATTAACTCCAGTCTTGATAATGTTGGAGAGATAACCATAAAAATTATTAACTCCATCAGTAGGGTAATAAACACAATCAATATTTTTTAAGTAATTTTTTAAATTATTAAAATTGGCATTACTGAAATCGGGGGTAAGCGTAGACCTGAGTTTGGCAATAAGGGCAGTAATAGAAAGATGAACTTCGTATACCAAAGTAGAATGATCGCTCTTACCCAATTGCGGAAGAACATTGATAGTACCTATTAAATAAGGGAGATTAGTGAATACTAAATAAAGAGAAATTAAAAAACAACTAACCCTATGTCTAGTGGTAGAGAATACATGTTGGAAAAGTGCACTTTTAATGCAGAATTGAAGAAAGCTCGAATCGAAGGACTTACCAGGGCATATATATATATATAATTTTTATACTACTAATTTTTACAAATATTAAAATATTAAATTAAAAAAATTTTTTTTTTTAAATTTTTGTTAAGTTAATGTTTTAGCATTCATGCTGTGTTATCTTAGGCTAGTCGTATGGGTATAAAACACGCGTTTAATTTAATTTAGAGTTAATTTTCATGCTCAATCTAGGTTATTCGCAGCCCGGTATCAATGGTATGATTACATTATTTAATATTTGATTATGAATAGCTATAATTTTTTAAAAGAAAAACTATGGTTTTGTTTATTTTAAACATTTACATATTTATGATGTTTTTAAATTGTTGTTTACATAGTTGCGTTTTAAATTTTTCAACGTACATTGTAACAATATGAATTTTGTTGATTGCATTTGTATTGTTAAACTATTTTTATAGTTTTAGAATATTCAAAAGTGATTAGAACACTATTTTAAACATGTAATATAACTAGATTATGAAACGCATTAAAAATAATAACTAATTAAAAATAATCATAGCTTAACTACCTTGTTAACTGTTGTATATAATAATAATTATAGTTTTTTTAAATGAAAAATATTGCATTCTTGTGATTTGTTGGTTTGAATACTTTCGTTTATATAATTATGCTATATTGATAAGCGTCTATTTTGGTTTGTTTCTTTTTTTGTGTTTAAATGACTTACGAGTAAATATTGTTGATTAACGAGCATTGAATTCCATTGTCATTCAAATATCGCGTTTCACAGATTTATCAATACGAACAATTATAATTAGTAATTTTTGTTTAACTAAGTGAGTATTGCAGTTTTCCATTTGTTGTTTCAAACACTAGTATCAGTCATTGCGATGAATGTTTCAACTTGCTGGATAAATACTGGTCTTAATTTGTTTTCTCTTTGTTACAATTTATGTGAGTAAATAACTAACTTGTATAGGTATTAATTTTCAATATATTATATATAACTACCTGTTTCATTAATTTATCCAGTTCACAGTTTTATTCGTATAAAATACATTAAAAATTATAATTACGTTCGCTCAGTAGTTTCTAAATTTATAGAATCGTTTTGTTTTGTTTAACTTAAAGTTTCAACGAGTAAACCGTCGTTGGATGGGTGGTCTAGCGGTACAGCGCTCGAATTCGGACCTTGGTGGACCTGGATTCGAACCCCATCGCCGGCACTAAAATGCAGGCTCACGTTTGGCTTCGCTATTTGTCTACTGCTGAAAGATGTTTCTCGTAAAACATTCGAAGTAGCAAACAAAATTAAAAAAAATCAAATCCAATACTCGTTAATTAGTGATACTTATTATTTAGTTGTTGGTCCACGTAGATTATAGTACCAGAAATCAAGTAAACTAAGATCAGTCTTTATTCAGTGAGATTATAAATACTAATTTGACGCTAAACAGTCATTGTGGAATGAGTGTTGGCAACACATTTTAGTTCACAAAAATATACACAAGGACGTTGGTTTTTTCTGACTGAAAAACAGCAATCGGGATTGACTACATTTTTATTAGCACAAAATGGCGATCTTCTTTGTAAGATGTACGTGCATATCGTGATGCAGATGTTGGTTCAAATCACAATCTTGTTCGAAGATAATAGAAACCACATAAATTACTTCCATCTTCGTATGAGAAACTTAATCAACCAATTCTATAGTTTGTTGAAAAATACATTTCAAAATCTGAAAAGGGTAGAAAAGTCTAATGATTACTGGAAATTGTTTTAAAAACAATTACAGACTACAACAAATCTGCCATATATCTTCTACAGGATATGGCTCTACCAATAAATAATGGATTTCATCAGTTTCTTGAATCGAATGATCTAGTTGATTTTAAAACAAAAACAATCCTGTAAGTTGAATAAGTGTAACACTTTAGATAAACAGGTTTAAAAAAGTTGGCGCAAAGATAAGAATCATTGGTTAGAAAACCAATGCCAAGAAACAGATACGGTAGCAGCAAAAATGACTCCATATAAAACTATAAAGCAACTATCTGTTAAAAAGAACACCAATATTCCAATTAAAGGGACATAACCCTGAAAAAAATCAGGCGGTCTCGATGATCTTTGCGACCAGTGGTGCCGTCACAAGTATGTCGTCTATTAGCCAATATATTGTTATTCTTTCACGTTTGTTATGCTTATCAAACCAACACAGTCGATCGTTTTAATATACCGTACAAACATAGAAATAATGATCGGAATGACTATGTCACCAACCACAACGAATGAATGAATACATTTAAGACATTTGTCGACGATACTGTTCTTTGGCCGAATAAGTTCATTTGTTTCGCATACGAGTTTTTCATTGTATACAAACCAGTAGAACGAGGTTGTTGAAGGTTACTGAAATGTAGAGCACGAATTTATTTTACAAATTTTGTTAATTGCATTTCGTAATTCTTAAATACCTATGGATGCATTTTCAAAATTTTTGAACTGGTTGTAACGGTTTTACATACGAAGTAGTTTTAGGTCAGAAAAACATTTTTTAATATTATAGTTGTAAGTATTATTATAAGCATAGATTGTTATGAACTAGTTACATATTTTTGTTAACAATACTTGAATGTAACATTTTGAAATACAGTTATTTTGTCTTTATCAATTCCATTTTCTAGAATGAGGTTTGAGAATTTTGGTTATGTAGTTGCTTTGATGCGTTTTTATGTTGTTTCTATATTTAAGGAACCTGACGACTATGATGTTTTACCCGAAAATAGTTCATTGTCAACTCATATGTTTGCCGGTGCGTGTGCAGGAATTATTGAACACGTCCTTGTTTATCCGGTGGATAGTGTTAAGGTATTAACGTTTTTTGCTATAAATTGTACTATTTTTAGACTCGTATGCAGTGTCTAAAACCCGTAACCAAGGTCAATTATTCTAGTGTTTTTAGCGGACTTCGCCATCTTTTTCGTCATGAAGGATTTAAAGGTTCTGTGAAAGGTAGTGGAGCTGTAATTTTTGGAGCTGGTCCAGCCCATGCGGCTTATTTTGGGTGTTATGAAACTCTCAAATCGTCCGTAACATCCTTTCCATTTAATTTTAACCATGCGAATCATGTGGTTGCTGCTGTATGTGCAACTATGTTGCATGATGGAGTTATGACGCCTGCTGATGGTGAGTTACCACTAGTTTTTATTAGATTTTTCAATAGAGAGGTAGGTGAATTTAGTTTCCGAAAATTCAAATTTTTGTAATGATGAAAGTTGTTGAATGTTTTCAAAGTATTGTAATTCCTTTGACACATTTAATGGATGATGAGTGGCAGGATTGTTTTAGGTTCGCGCATGTTTTAGTGAAGTGCACGGTCGGTCATTATATATACATATACTTTGACAACCTGCAATTATACATTGTTTCTATCAAAAGCGTTATATGTCCTTAAATAATGACCTTACAATCTTGTGTTATATGTTACATACATAATACTGCCAAACTGTTTAACCTGAAACAGGACAGCAATTAGGGGGTTGTCGCTTATGCGCTATGTTAATCCACTTGATTTTAGTAATGCTTACAAAGTCTCAATTTCCAATAATAGTGATATTCCAGACTTTTTCTCCTCTACGTGGTGCATCCTGGATTAAGTACCAATGGGTATCAAGACTACTAATAGGAAGGCCGAGTACACAGCGGTATAACTAGGCTTTTACTAGATTCCCGTTGAAGGTAACTATTTACCATATGTGGCCGGTTAAACTTGTGGATCCGTTAATCAGCGTCAACCCCCAATTCCTCCGAGGAAGATCGCTTCATTAATTCTTGTGAACACTGGCATCGTTGTAAGGGAGCGGTCTTCTAGTCAAGAAATTGTACTTGTTCTCATGATGGAAGAACGTGAAATTGTAGGTCATCTGCTAATGATTCTGAGAATTTGAGTAATACTTATAAAGTCTCAGTTTCCAATTATGGTGATATTCCTGACTGTTTGTCCTCCACGCGGTACTGAAAGGCATCCAAGCTAATAAAAGCAGGGACTGAGTGCACAGCGGTATAACTGGGCTACAATTTTGTCGGGTGGGTACAAGCATACCCAGGATACTTCAAAGGTATCTTATTGTATATTTATATCACATGTAGCCCTTGGGCTAAGGAAGATAACCCTGACAAAATATCAGGCGGCTTTGTCAATCTTTGTGAACAGTGGCGACGTCACAAGGATGCCGTCTACCAGCCAAGAAACTTTGTTATTCTTCTACGTTTGTTACGTTTATCAAGTCATCGAAATCGATTGTTTTATATGCCGTATAAATATAGAAAATAATGAAGAAGTGGTTATGTCACTAACCAAAATGATCTGCCAAATTCATGATGACTTTACGTTCTATCATTGGTGCGTGAGAACGAAGATTGCTCTGGTTTGGTTACGTTTTTCGTAGAAATCATAATGCAATCTCACATACGGTACCTTTGATCTGTGCAAGTGCTGAGTGGAGGAAAAAGAAAGGTGGTCAGAAACGTATTCACATGGATACTGTTTTGATGATTTTTACGCTATTTTGGCTGGGACTTTATCTTGGAAACAACATCCCTCTGAAAACCGTAAACGGTCGAAGGGGATTATACAGGATGCTATGAGAAATTGGAACTAATAAATAGGTGACGTTGCCACTAATATTTGCTATTGTTGTTGATCCCAAGTTCAATCCGCATCCGACAACTTCGGGATGCTATGCGAAGTTGGAACTAATTGAAAGGGGGGTTTTTACCAGCGTTTGTTGGTGTCGTGTCATCTTCGCGAGACCAATAAGTGCTCAGATTAGTTATCAGTTTTACTCATAAGCAACCTTTAATTAATCCTATGTCCAGTGATTGTTTTTAGACTTGATTTAAAGATATACTTTACCATTTACAATAATTTTTGATTAGAATTTTGTATCATCTAATTTGCTTTTTGTGTCAACTTTGTATAATTGAATTCATTTTTAAATTATTGATTACGACGATAATGAATATATGATATATTGATAGCTGTTAAGCAACGTCTCCAAATGTACAACAGTCCTTATCGCAATTGCATCGATTGCTTTTCGCGAATTTTGTTTAACGAAGGATTCCGATCATTGTATCGAGCCTATTTCACTCAATTGTGCATTAATGTGCCTTATCAGATTGTTCATTTTGTTTGCTACGAACATACTCAATCGTTTGTCAATCCTAACAGAAGCTACTTGCCGTGGACGCACATTTTATCCGGTGCGATTGCAGGAGGTTTGGCCGCAGCTGTTACAAATCCGTTGGACGTGTGTAAAACGCTCCTCAACACCCAAGTGAGCTTAGGGTGATTTGAAATATTGATTTTTATTTGATTTGATTGGTTCATTTGGTTAATGATAAAAATCACTTTTTTTCTTTAATATTCAAGCTTGCAAAACATCCTACACGATTTCTTTAAGCTGTTTTCTATTTTTATAGCTTCTTTTAAACGCTTTGGATAGGAATCAACCAAATTATTGATATAGTCTTGTTGAATTCGATTTTTTAACACATAATCGATTTTTTCTTTGAGTGTGCTTTGATTTTCTATCCGATTTACCTCTTGTTTAGGATAACTGAAAAGATTTTCCATTACATTGAAGTCCGGGCTGTATTGAGGCAATTAAATGAGGCTCCGTTTTTTGCTATTTAAAGAATCTTCAGTCTAAACTAAAACAATGCGTTAAATCTTAAATTATAAAAATCACGTTACTTTTTTCGACACTAGCATTGTCTTCAACAACCACTCAATGCCCTGAAGCATTTTGTCGTAGTTTAGTCCTAAAATATTCTTTGAAAATGGTTATAAATTTTGAGCAGTTTAAGTGGCTATTTGTTTGACTCTATTTTGGCAGTTGTTCGAATTTAATTCCATAATATCCATGAAGATATGATGAATGCGCAACCTTTTTAACAATGTAATTGTAGTTTTGAGGAAAATCGGGACCATAACTAACCGTGAATTGCATTTCTCATAGTTCGTAC
This sequence comes from Cardicola forsteri, assembly GCA_025895645.1. Classification (NCBI taxonomy): domain Eukaryota; kingdom Metazoa; phylum Platyhelminthes; class Trematoda; order Strigeidida; family Aporocotylidae; genus Cardicola; species Cardicola forsteri. Next base: position 152,685 of record JAKXYG010000828.1, on the reverse strand, counting down.
TTTAAATCACACTCGTGAGTAAAAAAATTGATTTCCAGAAACAAACTAAACGGTTCTTTTATACATTTTTGCAAATTCCATACGCCTTTTTCTAGGTTGTGCTGTTAACGGAACTTTTTTAACGTTTTCTTTAACCGAAAATTGACTGATTTCATCCGATTGCGGATAAGTGAATATGAAAAATTAGGTAATTCTTCGTTTTCTATTTGTTGGATAGGTTTCATTCTGTTCCTTTTCAATTTGGTGATTATAAACGAATCATTTCGTTTACTAGTTGATAGCGCAGATCAAGTTCCTGCTGTTCTTGGACGTTTATAATCCCTTAGAACTCTGTATACAATCCTTGTCATTACCTCAAATAAATCTGCAATTTGTTCAATAGTTAAACCAAAATTATAACTTTTATTCATTTGTTCATAGTTTTTAGCAGTTAAGAAAAAGCTTCCATTATTTAAACTCATTGTAATCAACTGCCATAAGTGTTCAAAATTGTACCAAGGGGGTGAACATAAAAAATTGGAAAGTTGATAAAACAAAAATGGGGGATTAAGCATTTAAAAATTTTCTTTGATCATTTCACATCATAATATTAAATTTTACATACATACAAAATTTGAAAACTAATCAACTTTCTTTAAATGAAATATATACAGTAACGTGTGCTGGGTTATGTAATCACTTGTAAAATTTATGTAAAGAAATAATAATTTTCTTTGAAATTATTATTGCATAATCGTTTTACGCTTTTAACTTAATATGTATATAATTGTTAAGTGTAACTATTACAATTTACCCACTTGAATGCTATTTATCCAAAAATTCTAAAACACTTAAATAATTTATAATTATTAAAAAAATAAAAAACAATGAACCTCAAGTATTAACAGCCCATATTATTTTAGCATAATTACTTTGTTGAAAAAAATATATCACTCAAGTTAAAACAAATAAAAATTAAAAATAAGAGTTTATTGACAAGTCCCATTTTGAACTCTGTAGTAGTTTATTTGGGTTTTTGAAAATATAGATGCAGATGTTGGCTTATGTGTTATATGAGAATTTTAATATCTAGATGATCAAATTTTTGGGTTGGTGATATAGGATTTTAGGATAGAAGTGTTATAGATGATCAATGCCGAATTCCGATTCTACCAACACACACTGACTAAGCAGTAATGAAATTGGAAAGTGCTTCAATTTTTATGTAACAGCATTGGAATTTATACTGAACAAGCTTCTACACAGGTTTCGATGGATAGTCCGCTATTAAACAGCGGAATTTCTAATTTGGTTAAAAAAGCTATTGTGAACATAAGAAAATATGGTCTAATTAGTGATGAGGGATGTGGAACTTCTATTGCTTCTATGAATTACAAAATCGGATTACAATCGTAGCCACATGTGCTCAATACAAGACACAATGAGAAATTTTTATTTGTGATGCTAAATTGTCATCATCGGCAATAAACACTCTACCCGTTATTATCGCCCAGGGTAGTCCAAATTACAAAAAGTCGGCAAAAACATCAACTTTTACAAGGTGCATTTAATGAACGATACTTGAGAGGTATACTGACTATAAATGTTAATTACCCTCTAATGATCTCTATTAAGTGCAAACGGTAAACAATCGGACACCCAATTAAGTAATTCATTTGGACGTGGGTATATGTGTGCTGCAGATAGATATTTAGAAAAATCAAACGCTACTTAGTAGGATTTATGCGACCCAGTTTTGAGCCTGGGGACTTTAAGTATCTGCCACATCGGCACATGATAACGTCATCGTTTTTCCATAATATTTTAGCAGTTAATAAACTCATTATTCAATCAAAATATAGGTAAAATTATATTCCTAGCTAAACTATTCTGCATTCCATTTTAAAGACAGACAATGCCATGTGTTACAGGTTTTGAAAACCTAACGTTTTTACAGTTTATGTCGAAAAGAACGTGCTGCATTAATCATTAGCGCAATTGCTTTATATCACTTCGCTTTAACCAGTTTAACCAACTAGTATGTTACACTCATTGATTAGGTTAACAGAAGGCTGTTTGTAGTTTATTATTTGGATAACATGGCATTTAAGTTTAATGGTCTAATTATTTTATCCAATTTTACTATCTCTACCGTTATTTGAAATAAATTATGAATCTCCTTTGACAATAATTTGACCTTTTGCATTGCTGTGTGAGGGTCATTACATTATCATCATCCTTTGTTCTGCATTTCTCACTGTTTAAAACCAACCCATTTATTACGGCTACAAGAAAATTACATATGATTAGTGTGTTATGGATGTATTACTCTAATAATTACACTTATAAAAAGTGCCTTTTTGTGACGATTATTGTGCAATTTTTCTACCCCAGTCTACAGCTGAGCGCATTAAAAAACAATTTAATTTATTCCACAAACTCCACAAAAACAACTTATAACTTCATTAAATTTAGCGTGCACTTAACTTACTGCCAATGGTAACCCACTCCCTGTGGTTGATCAATTTACGTACTTAGGCTCGGTCATAGATAATAAAGGATTCGGCGTCGTATTTGCTTCTCTGCTGAATCCTTTGGGCGTTTAAGTAAACCTTTATGAAACAAAAGTAATATTTTTATTGAAACCAAGATTAGAATATATAAGAATTTAGTGCGTTTCATTCTATTTTATACATGCAAAACTTGGACTCTTACCCAAGTGGATATACAAAAGCTTATCCATTTTGAGCAAAGCTGTTTAAAATCTGTATAGTTTTACTTGCTGTCCTCTATTGAATGCAACTATTTAATAACTAATAAAATATTTTAACTATTTCCAGATATTTGTAAGACACTTAACATACATTGGTCATGTAGCTCCTACACAATAAGAGAAAAATGATTAAAGTGGATTGGTCATGTTTTATGTAGATTGCTCACTTATCCAGCCAGAATAGCTATGAAATCCCAACCATTACCCGGATGGAAAAAAAGACCAGATGGCTAACGGAAAATTTGGACAGACCTTGTAGCATGCGAACTCAGTCCTTTTATTTATGCTAAGCCCCATCGTCCAAATGAATTACTTAATTAAGCGTCCGTCTGTTTACTCTATGCAGCCAACAGACATCACTGGAGGGGTTTAACTCGGAATATGATTTAACATTTAATGTCAGCACACCTCAAGTGTCGTTCTTTGAGTGCACACAACAAGAGTTGACGTTTTTTTATACGTTTTGGTTTTTTGGACTACCCTGGGTGATAATAACCGGTGGGGGATGTTTATCCCCGATGATGGTGATGAAGATGTCAGTTTTCAAGGATAGATAAGTTAAGATTGATGTACTGTGTTCTAATGACGTTCCTTTTTGTCACAGTGAATGGAATAAAATTATAGGTGCATGTTTTTGCCCAATGATTGTCCATATAACATAAGTTGGTGGCAGAGTCACATTTTTATTAATTACAAGTTTGGATAGTTTTTCGGATTCCTATACGTAAAGGTTATCGGATGCAAATTGAATATGGGGGAAGGGATAAATGAAGTTTTTTGGCTAGAAGACTGCTACCTCGTAACGACAGAATTGACGAGGTAATCTTTTTAGGGTTGACACCGGTTGACGGATTTACAAGTATAACTGGGTACATATGGTAAATGGCTACCTTGATATAACTTTTAAGCATTTTGGGTATCTGCTAGCACCCATTCTCTGAACGGGAATCCAGTGAAAGCCCCGTTATATCGCGGTGCACCCGGTCCGTGCTGTTATTAATCTAGATGACTGGTCACACCTAGCCAGGATACACCACATGAAGGAAGAAGAGTTAGGAATATTATCATTGGAAATTGAGATTTTATAAGCATTACTTAAGTTCTAATTGTCCTTATCATTAAGTCATTCAGTTTTTACTAATCTGTTATTGATTCTATAGATTTATGAAAGGTTTATAATTGTTTCTAATTCTCACTATAACGACTTTTCTAACGTTTCTTTTAAATTAATTAACGCGTGGCGCGCAATACAGGGATCGAGTTTCCACTTTGGATAGGTACAATAACATATTTACAATATTTTGAAATATTTCATCATTACATTTGGCTAAGAAAATCCATTTTGACAGAATGTCAGGCGACTGTTAATCTCGGTTAATATTAATGCCGTCTATTAACTGAGAAATTTCCCTTGTATTTTTAAGTGTGCAGTGTTTCCTTCGCTAAAACAAATAATGGAAGGTGATTGTTTGAATTGCTATATTTAATAACTTTTTACAATCAAAAATGGATTTTTATCGAATTCAATAAAATATGGAAATCGATGCTTTGTTTTGCAGGAATCTTGCACAATCAATCCCTATCAAATATCTCATTCGTCTTCAAAAGCTACGCAAACGCACATTCGCGGTTTGATGCGAGCAATTTCAGTAACTTATCAATGTTACGGTTTCCGAGGCTTTACACGAGGTCTGAATGCACGCGTGCTGACTGCAATTCCCGGTACAGCCCTTTCCTGGTCTGTCTACGAATATTTTAAATGGCGCTTAAAACACAACTCGTTCGATCCAGTCAACTCCGACCTTGTCGAAAAGAACCAAGACAGTGTGTTGCGCTTTTGTCCAAAATGGTTAGTGTCTAGTTGTGGATCTTCGTGTACCTCGCTTACTACAGAGCGCTTGCCTCTTAGCGATTGATTGTTTTGGATCATGCTTGTATTGCAATTACTTTTTTGTTAAATAGTGTTCCTTTGCTATTCTGGTTGTAGACGGTGCATTTTTGCATACACATACAAACGTATCTATATGTAATGTGTGTAATTGTAGATTATAATTTATTACTACGTTATTTTGTTTATATATATATATATATATATATATATATATATATAGATGCGTTCATACATATAGACAATATCTGATTTGTTGAATAAAGTACTTTGATTTTGGATTTTCATTCTTATGCGCACATTTTTGTGGTAGATTTATTGTAACATTAATTCGCAATTATAATGGTTGTCATACCTGAAAAAATACAGTAAATTGTGCTAATAGTGATGCTTTTTAAATTTATTTGCATTAGAAATTTTATGTGACTGAACAAATAAAAGAATTAAGGCTATTTCTACTTTTATATGCGAAATCAAAGGTTGTCCAATTCAAATTTACTGTTTACTAACTGTGTTCGATTGTTTAAGTATCAAAATTTAGCATTCAATATTTTTATATATATTAAACATTTACTGATGCTAAATGCTTATTGATAGCGCTTTCAACAGTGAGGTGTACGAACCCAGCAGCATTAATCCTGCAAGACCACAAGATTTTGTAGGCTTGAAAATATATTGATGCTACAAAATTTATTAAAATGAAAATAATATATATATTGATGAGTGTACCAAAATGGTGCATTTTTTAACAGTAATTCTGGAATAAACTGAAAAAATAGAACAATTAATATTAGTGCCGTGTCGATGTAGATCCTTTAAATACATGAATATAAATTCGGTAACAAATAGTGAGTATGGTTGTGGTAATAATCATTATAGTAACATCCATCTGTAAGTTAAATAGCCATGAGTTTCCTGGATTTCGTAAACTAGATATAACTGGGCTAAACAGTTTTGCCCCTCAATTAGTTTTTCCATTTGATAATTATTGACTTCATTAACACTACATCTATTTCAGACTCCTTCATTTCTTAAAAGTCTTTACCTGGGATGCTAATGATCCTAAGGATTTGAGTGATACTTATAAAGTCTCAGTTTTAAATGTTGATGATATTTCTAACTTCCTCCATGTGGTGCATCTTGGACTAGGTTCCAGAAGGCATCTAGTCTAATATTAGCACGGACCGAGTGCACAGTGATATAAGTGAGTCCCCGCTATAACGGCTGAATACAAGCATACATCCAAGATAGCTAGAAGGTATCTTAAGGTATATGTATACTATATGTAGCTGTTAGGCTAAGGAAGATCATTCTGACAAAAAATCAAGTGTTTTCATCTATATTTGCAAACAGTGACGATGTCACAAGGATACCAAGAAACTTTGTTATTCTCTTGCGTTTGTTACGCTTACCGAAGTTGATCATTTATATGCCTTATAGATATGGAACATAATGAGAAAACTACGTGACCAACCAAAATGAATTTTAACATACCATCAGGTTTTAGATAATTGAATGTAGCTCAGTATCTAAAAACACTTAGAAGTTAATACTAAATAAGAACTCTGCCTAGTTTGGATCAGAAATGATTCAATCTAGCCAGTCCCAAGCCTGGATAAAGGAGGAGGGTTTGAGCGCATGGTTAGCAACCTGGCCTCTAAAAAATATAAACTGCTACAGAAACAATAAGAGGACGCCATTCCGGCAAAGAAGTAATCACACGTATCTGGATGACAGGGTTGAGTGAAAGCCGAAAGGAAGCTCAATCTTCGATTTACAGTCTTTAATGCCAAAACCTTAACCAGTGTTGGGACATGGAATGTGTGCACACTTTTTCGTACTGGACAGTTAGAACAAGTCTTTCGAGAAATGAAAAAGTACAACTTAGATATTTTGGGTATTAGCGAAATGCGATGGAAAGGCCAAGGTCATTTCAAGAGTGGAGATACATTAATTTTATATTCTGGACATGAAGAACATCATATTTATGGAGTTAATATTGTTGAGTAAAAATGCTGCTAAAGCTGTGCTTGGATGGAAACCCGTGAGCGACAGTATCGTTTCAGTCAGATGCAACACCAGATTTCCAAAAGTAACAATTGTGCAAGTCTATGCCCCTATTGAGGCTACTGAGGAGAACCAAAAAGATATATTCTATGATCAATTGCAAAGTTTGTTGGATGATGTGCCAAGAAGAAACATCACAATATTGATCGGTGAGTTCAATGCGAAATTAAGCAAAGACAGATCTGGGTACTTCTCAAATGTTGGACCACATGGCTATACTAATAGCATAAATGATAATGGCTATAGATTGTTGACGCTAAGCAGTCTTTGTGGAATGAGTGTTGCAGCACATTTTTCGTTTACATAAATATACACAAGACAACGTGGGTTTCTCCGGACGGAAAAACAGCAAACGAGATTGACTACATTTGTATTAGCACAAAATTGCGATTTTTATTGCAAAAGTTACGTGCATATCGCGATGCAGATGTTGGTTCTGATCACAATCTTGTTGTTGGAAAATTTCGTTTAAAATTAAAGGCAATAGTAACCACAAAAACTACATCCATTTTCGTGTGAGACACTTAAGCAGCCAAATATCTCAAATCAATTTTACGATTCCTAAGAAAATACATTTCAAAATCTGAAAAGGGTAGAAAAATGTGATGATCAATGAAATTTGTTTCATAAAACAATTACAGACTGTGCAGCAAATGTACTGGGTAGAAGATGTCGCTCTACAAAGAAACAATGGATTTCGTCAGTCTCCTGAAATCTAATTGATCTCAGAAAGAAAACAAAATTAGAGAGAGATCAATCTAACAATCATGTTATGTGGAGTATATTTGATAATAAGTTTAGAACTTTAGATAAACAGGTTAATAAAAGCTGCCGCAAAAATAAGAATGATTGGTTAGAAAGCAGATGCAAAGAAGCAGATAAGAAAGCAGAGAAAAATAATTCCAAGACTCTGTATAAAATTGTAAAATAACTGTCTGGAGTTAGAAAGAACACCGATATTCCAATCAAAGGAAAAGATGGTCATTTACTTCTAACAGATGATGAACAATCATCTAGATGGGTAGAGCATTTTAGAGAAGTACTAAATCAGCCCATGCCAAATACTCTTATAGATTTTGATAATGATATGAATGTGACTCAAAATCCGAAATATGTATTGATGACATTTCTGTAACTGAAGTGATTTATGCAATTCAAAGGTTGAAAAACAATTAGGCAGGAGGACCTGACGAGATAACTTCAGCGATGCTCAAACATGGAGGTGATGTTGTCGCAAGTGAGCTTGCTCATTTATTTAATACAAATAACTATGGCACTAAACAATGAGCAAGCGCAAAACAACAAGTTACTTTTGATCACCATGTTACACAAGGGTACCGCAGTGATTCAAAAGGTGCAATTCAAAGGTTAAAAAACAATAAGGCAGGAGGAGATAACTGCAGAGATGCTCAAGTGAGCAAGTGAGCTTGCTCATTTATTCAATGTTATATGGCATAATGAACAAGTTCCAAATGATTTGCGACAAGGAGTAATTGTTACTCTTTCCAAAAAAGGAAGTCTGAACGATTGTAATAATTGGTGCGGAATAACCTTATTGTCTGTTCCTGTTAAGGTGTTTTGCAAAGTAATTTTAAATTGTTTAAATAATGCGGTAGATAAACACCTTTGAGAACAACAAGCAGGTTTTCGGAAAGGAAGAAGATGTATTGAACAAATACTGACCCTCCGTAACATTATTGAGCAAAGTCAAGAATTTCAGCAATCACTTACAATCAATTTTATTGATTTTATGAAAGCTTTGGACAGTGTTCATTGAGAATCTTTGTGGAAAATTGTTAAGTTTTACAGAATGCCGTTGAAATATTTGAATAGTATGCGTTTGTTATACCAAAATTCAAGTTGCTGTGTTTAAACAAAAAGTGGTCATACTGCTATATTCGAAATTGTCACGAGAGTACGTCAAGGATGTATCTTATCGCCGTTTTTGTTTATTCTGGTAATCGATTTCATTATGACTCGATCCATGAATAATTTGTCTTAATGTATTAAATGGAACCATGACAGATTTGGATTTTGCAGATGATATTGGTCCACTCAGTGAAACTCCAGAAATAATGCAAAATATGACAACACGTCTTAGTAATATCAGTTCCGTAAACCATTACGGATTAATTGTTCAAAGACAAAAGTGTTGTGCACTAAGTCAAACAATGATTTGCCTATCAAAATTAGTGGAAAAAATATTGATACTATTGATTCCTTTACATATCTAGGAAGCATCATTGGTAAAGATGGATAAACAGAAATTGATGTTAAAGCCAGGCTTGGAAAGGCAATATCAGACTTCAATAGACTCAAATCAATATGGTCATCTTTTTTCATTCGCTTGAAGACAGAACTTCGTTTGTACGCATTAATAATCATTTCTACGGCAATATATGGGAGTGAAACGTCGAAGCGAACGGACAATATTGATATGATGGTGGATGTTTTTCAACGCCAGTGTCTTAAAAGTACTTTAAAGATTGCCTGGCGCCATCACATATAAAATGATGAGATCATGAGAAGAACTGACTCTCGTTCACTACATGGCATTTCTACAATTAGACGAATAAAATTACTAGGCTCAATTCTACGTTTACCGTCCGAACGACCAACAGGAACGGTTTTGGAATGGACAATTGTAAATGGTAAAAGAAAGGTTGGCAGACCACAGAAAACTTGGCTAAGAACATTCTGGAAGATTTAATTGAAATGAATGTTTCATGAGATCAAGTAAAACGTTTGGAAGAATGGTCAAATACATGGAAACATTTTGTTGTTTCATGTTCTTTTTGAATTACGAGACTTTGTTGTTGTTATTTTTTGCTGTAATTGTTGTCTTATTGCCCCATGCTCATTTTTTAGAGCAAAAGGGTTTTGTAATAATAAAATATATTTTTTTAAATATATGTTTTTCCTTGCTCTAAGTCTTTCCTATTTATTTTCTTTTGTTATCTCGTCCTTTGTCTTCCCACTCCAATGTTTAAAATACAGAATTAAGTGCAAAAGGCGTCCTTAGTTTACTTAATCCTGTGATTCAATGAATATTTGGTTCATCTATTATCTAGCACATTGGTACACTGTTGAAATTCGATTAAGGTTAATAAAATTTTCTTTTGTGTTGATAAGTTATTGTTAAATGTCTAGTTTTATTTAAGTTATTTAACTGGTTATCACAAATGTTGGTTGCCAATTGTTGTTCATTATTAACAGATCACCTAAGATTGTTATTATTAGATATATGCTCTAATTGAATTCGTGTTTTTGTTCGTAATTAATTTATGTATAATTAAAAATAATAGAGAACGATTATGACTAATAAAAAGAACAATTTTCATTCCGTTGATCGATTTCAAGTAAACGATCAATTTGATAAGATTAAGAAAATAAATAAAGAAGTTTGGTTTTAATACTCGTTTTATATTATATTTTATATAAAATTTTTGTTATTTGAAAAAGACGTGTTATTATGATAGGTCAGTTGGTATACATTTTTATTGGAATATCTAAGTTAATAATAGTGATTATTATTATTATTATCATTGTTATTCTATTATTATTATTATTATTACTATTATTATTATTATTATTATTATTATTATTATTATTATTATTATTATTATTATTATTATTATTATTATTATTATTATTATTATTATTATTATTATTATTATTATTATTATTATTATTATTATTATTATTATTATTATTATTATTATTATTATTATTATTATTATTATTATTATTATTATTATATAGTTATTATTATATAGTTATTAGCACATCTGATGATATTGCAATTCTCGTGATTAAGAGTTAATTACACCAATATTGCATTTACGTTGGCTTATTATAATAGTCAATGATATTAATAAAGGCAATTAGTAATTTTTACTTAATTCTTTCCGATTGAAAGGCAAAAAAGCAACGAAACATATTTGGTAGCTAACCATTTCAAGGTGAACTAAGTAAATGATTATTTTACCTGTATGCATAATTTACAGCGGATAAAAATCAATTTAAAGTAATTGTTTTAAAAGAATTTATCTAGCTTACATCAACCAGGGTTATTGAAAAAACCAAAAAACGGAGATGTGTATGAATGAATAGGAGAGATTATCTTCTCAAAAAATGATAATGATGCAAGCCGTTGAATGCATTTTGAATTACTGTCGTACAACAAAATATTTTATTTTTAATTTTAAAAAGGTTTTTATTTTGTATACTATAATCTGAGTATAAAATACGTGGAACATATAAAAACTGATTTAAACCTATTAGCCTAATTGAAAGAAACATACTTTTATATATTAGCTATAATTGAAAGAAATATATATATATATATATATATATATATATATATATATATATATATATATATATATATATATATATATATGGGTTGGTTCAACTAAATATGGTTTAAATTTATATTAAATAGAACGTTATATATTTATGTATATATATATATATATATATATATATAGGGTGTTACTTGATTGCAAACATTGAATTATCACACTGTCAGATAATAGTTACAATAAGTACATTCCTCGTTCAAGGGTGAATGTTACACTTCGTGATGTTCAACTATCTTTATTTAAATGCTTATATAATGAAGTAAATATGTACAGTAAAACGTACATTACTAATAACCTTATTATTATTATTTCAATTTTCATGATTATGTTATAGTTAGGTGCTCCAAATTTAAACAAAAAATTATTGAGTTCTAAACGTTTGGTAAAAGGTTGAATGTTTTAATTGTTTAAAGAAGCATTTGGAGTTGAATGCAAAAACGTTTTTCTATAAACACAATCGTTTTTTCACAAAATTTTATCAATTGCATTTCCAAGATTGTTTCATACATGACAATGTGTTTTCCTCCTAATGGCTTGTACACAGTTCGGTTTAAAACAATGTATAATGATCGACAATTTTCTATATGTATATGATAATGCACATGTACCTATAAATATCCGTTAATTTTTAAGTGTGTTTGACTTTTTTAATTTAATTTAAATTTGTTTGCTTTTTTCAGTCGATGTTACATAGTGCTAGTTGTATTGTATTTTATAATTGTACCCATTTTTGTGTACTGAAAGCTACTTCTACTGAAGTGTCTAAGCCAACAACCACATTAACAACAACAACAACAACAACAACAACAACAACAAAACAACAACAATAATAATAATAATAATAATAATAATAATAATAATAATAATAATAATAATAATAACTTAAATTAGTATTTAATTGAACTCAATTTTTCAATAGCCAAAACGTAATCGTTTACAAATAGCATCGTTTTTGATGCGTTTCATTACATTGCAGTGCATTTTTGTAAACCGTTTCTTTTGTAATTTTTTCAACAGTACTGTATATTGGTTAATGTTGTCAAATGACTCAGTTGTTTAATTTTATTTTTATACTTTAGCGTTGTATGGTTTCTTGTTTCATGCAGCATCTTATGAATTATTAGCCACATGCGACCAAATTTTCTCTTGATACTTATTAAATTTAGTGATGTAGTGGTGTATTTTCTTCCTGTCCTTATCCGATTTATTGTGTTGATTTGTGTTTAAAAATTTACCTCGTGATATTAGTGTGGAAACGGAATGCTGAAATGTGGGTCGTTAATTAGGTTGTTTGGGTAATATTCTAGTAGCTGCATTTGGCTTAGATACGAGTGATTTTCAGTTATGTTCCACGTTATTATTAAATTTTATCCAGCATGTAAATATGCTTCATAAAGGACTTCTGAATTTGGGAAGTATTTCTAATAGATTTGTAATCCGGGCGTTAGGATCAATATTTGATTGATTGTGCATTTCAATGACCCGTGATCACTTACATTTTTATCATTTATGCATGTGTACATGAATTCACAAAGCTTCTGTTAATAATAATAGTAATGATAATAATAATAATAATAAAAATAATAATAATAATAATAATAATAATAATAATAATAATAAAGTTGCTAGCCACATACTTGAACGTTCTGTATGATTGACATGAGCGGAATTTAATTAATATTTATTTTTAATAGTATGAACAGTTTTGTCAGGTTATTAAATCATAATAATATTTATTGATTCTTATAGTGTAGAAGAACGAAAATATTTAAAAATGGACTCAACTATGCATTAATAAAAGTAATCAACGTAACAGCATATTTTACTGAATGTATTTTCACATTATTTTTCCAAACAAATTGCATACAATAGATGTTTATTTATTCCTAATTGTTATATACCTATCGCATATACTGATTGTTAGTTAAAACATTTTGTTCATTTACCAAACAAATAAAGTAATTTAATTAAGCACTTAAATAATATTTTCATTAATTTTGAAACATAACGGAGTAATAATTTTCCAAACAAACGCATATGTGCACGTGCACAGAAAGCGATACGTTTTTTACTTTACAGTAAGTAATTACATAAAATAAATGAGTGCAATGTTGTACTACATAACTTACAATATATATTTATTAATAATTATAAAAAATTAGAAATAGTTTTTTTAAAACTATTTAATGAATACAAACGTTTTACTTACATTTAGTACATAAAGTGTACTGTGTTGTCAATAGTCCAAAAAGTTAGTATTTGTTAGCTTCCAAATAGTCAAAGTGAATTTTACAAACACTAACTAACTAATTTTCATATTTATTTTACTAATTATATATTTTTTAGTTTTAACACACTAATTTAAAAAGTTTTTATGTAACTTATTAGTGTAAATATACCTGCATTGCTTGTTGGTTTAATTTGAATAATAGAAATTTATTAAAATCAATTTAATTAAATATTTAACACCTTAATTTGTGAATGCTTTAAAAACCGATATTTACATTTAACATTTTGATTTTTTTGTTTACACAAGTAACGAGATCTTTTTGTTCTTTTTATATTTGCTTGCTAATTTAAATTTCCTTGGTCACATGATTATGTCCGATTGACTATGTGATAACGTGGTTAAACAAGCATCGATTAAATTTGTCTTTTAATGGATTAATTTAAATAAGTTTTCTTAATATATATTGTTTTAATTTGATAAATAACTCCTAAATATTATATATTTAAAAAGGTTATTAATATAATATTATTTGGTTTATAATGCTTAGACTGTACCGTAGCCGGTCCCAACGAAACTAAAAGGGTTTGAAGCGCAAGGTCAGCAACCGGGGTTATAAAATAATAAATGTTGCTAAGCAAGTTACAATATGATACCCATTTTATTAAAATAATGTAATGACATGAATGTATAATTTCAATAAAGGGATTCGTTTAATGTTGAAGAAAGCTCAATCTTCAATAATAATGATATTTAGTAGTAATTATTGTTAAAACGTTTAATTACTTTATTCATAATAAACCAGCATATAGTAGATTACATTGTTCATTATTCCAAATTAGACAATCGATTAAAGTACGAACTGCAATTAATTATTTTAAAATCGTATTTAAAATTTTACTTAAGTTTACTCTTTCTTACAAGCATTAAACCTAACAATATAAAAATCCTTAAAATATAAAAAGTTTATTATTAGTAGTAGTAGTAGTAGTAATAATAATAATAATTATTATTATTATAACAATAATAACAATAATAATCCTGAGGATTTGAGTAATGCTTGTAAAGTCTCAATTTCCAATAATTGTAATATTCCTGACTGGTCGTCCTTCATATGGTGCATCCTGGACTAGGTGCTCATATGCATATAGACTAATAACAATAGGGACCAAGTGCACAGCGGTATAACTTGGTTTCTGCTGGGTGCTAGCATGCACCAAAGCTAGTTAAAAGGTATCTTAAAATATATGTATATAATTTTTAGCCTTTCGGCTAAAGAAAATAATTTTGACAAAAAATTAGGCGGCCTCGTCAATCTCTACGAACAGTGGCGACGTCACGAAGTTGTCGTCTGCCAACCAAGAAGCTTCTTTATTCTTCTACGTTTGTTACGCTTACGAACTTGATCGTTCTATATGCTGCATAGATATGGAAAATAATGAAGTAGTGACTACGTCACTACGTCATGTTTTCTATTTATAAAAACTAATAAAACCAGTTGATTTTTTGTTGGACGAACTTGTTCATCTAAATGGCGCCATAGTATAGTATTTAGATTTTTAAATACTGTAAAATATACTCCAAAATAAAGCATTGGGTTCTTTTTATAATTCAATCAAAAAAGCTTTTGTGTAATCTAAAATATCGTTCTGTAATTTATTGTTACAAAATAATTCAAAATTACATACCAATACTGTTTACCAACAGGAAAAACAACAGGTGACGATACTTACTAAATTACGGTCACAGTAACACGTAATAAATTCAAAACGAAAAGAGATGCGCGTTAAAACAAAATTCAAATAATGTTAAAATTGTTTAGATGTACAACGATATGAAAATATGTAATTAAAATAAAAATTAATAAAATAATAATTTTTTCTTGACCACAGCAATAATATTGACGATGTCCTTCTAGCCATTTTTGTCAATGGCGAAGGTCCTATCATTCCTAGCCAAAACGCGGAATGGGCGTTTATAGGGCTGCTAAAGCTTTTGTGTACGGCGTCGATATGCCCAAAAACATGACTGTAGCTTTAGAGGTTATACGAAACATACGATGTTTGTATTTCTAGGCAAGGTGTAAAAAAACATAAAACCTAAAATAGAGTAGTAAAGGTAACCAAAGTATTAAAGACATGAGTATGGGTTTGAGATTTAACAACGTATTTAATAAAAACCCTGTTTTTTTAAATGTTTACTTATTTAAAAAAATATTTATAAACAATTAAATAAGGTTTTAGTTACTAGTTTAACATTAATATATAAAATAAAATAAATAAGTAAATATTATGTAATCATTTTTTAAACAATAACAAACATACATACCATGGTTTAAAAATGTAAACTATAAAACAAATGTAAAACAAATATATAAGCCAAATTTTTTTAACATAAAAATTTAAAATATATAATTTAAATTTATATTTTATTATCAGTTATTTTACTTTTAGTTTACTTTATATATATATATATATATATATATATATATATATATATATTAGTTTAACGTTTATAAATTTAAATAATTTTACACATTAAAAATTGGTATTATTAATGTTTTTTAGTAATTTTGCTATTTTTAATGTTTTTGTTTTTTACATGTAAAAACAGTGCTGGCACCAGATAAGCTTGTCCATTTTGAAAAAATGTGGATAACTGTAATGACTTAATAATGTGCTAATATGTTGTCATTGTTCTTTATAACTATAGATGCATCCCGATTACAAACGTCATCAGCAAGGAAAACGATGGAATCGCTTTGTGAGATATTTGTTTAAGTGGACTGGTGTACTGATAGATGGCGGGTGTTTAAAAATTGATGTTTTTACCGTTTCCGTTAAAATATACATGTAGTGTGCTGACTTGTGTTTTTTCTCATCTTCCGACTCACTGGGCGTTTCTATAATCACTGACTAATTAATAATTATTTTATTTTTAGATTAGTCCGTCTTCGGTATCTTTGAAATAACAAATTACTGGACGTTAGAAACATTTTTTTACAATTCTACTAATCTCCAAACAAAACCACAAACAAGTAGTCCTCAATTGCTTTCCCAACCTACCAGATTAAGTATCTAAGAGAAAAAGTTATTACAAAATTGGTGCCGAAACCCGGGACAATAATTAGATATATATTTGTTTCCCATCACCAATAGTCAACTTAAATGAATTAGAAATTTCGCTATAAACGCGAATCGGGAATTAAATTTTGGAGCTTCTCGAGTCCATAATTTATCGGAGAGCATTACGCATTTCATTGGCACCAACAGCGGCGTCATTCGTCAAATTTGTACTTGGAGACGATTTTCTGTTATAGGAATCAATTGTCAAACGTATTTGCAACAAATTCTGCAAAAAGCTCAATGTTAAACTGTAGTGTGTTTTTTTCAAGGAAAAATTAAAGATCTAGTTGTTTGCAGCCAGATATTAGATAATGCAATGGATGAGTTCGGTGCTTTAGAGAAATTACGTTTACCTTTTGAGCCCCTTCAACCTATGGGCACCTTTATTAAAAAAATTTGCGGACAGAAGCAGAAGCCGTACGAGAATACTGTATAATTTATATTTAATGTAGTACGACTGATAGATAAAACGCTAGTTAACAAGCCTATGATACATCAAGATCACGCGATGTCACTCCAGATAGCATGGGGTGTGGTGTGCCCAGCTATTCGACGTAACTTTTTGGAGAATAAACCGACATTGGTAATGGAGGCAGTTGCTAGGGTAAGAGCCATGAAGGCCGAGAAGGAAGTTATTATCGGAAGAAACCAAAATTGGTTAACCAAGCGTCAACCAATTTAATCAAGACCAGATAAAAGTTGTTTTCATCGTTATACAAAAAAATGCGGACACAACGATAAGTTCGCAAAAGCAAAATGTAACTGTATTAATAACCGGGATAATAATTTGTTAGTGCGGAAAGGGATTATTAACAGCCACCCAGTAGAAATACTAGTAGGTGCAGCTTGCTCGTTAGTCAACAACACCATTCCCAGTGTAGGAGTTTAAGAGGAAACCAAGGACATAATGTCGACAGCAGCAAATGGGTCTAAAATTAAAACGGAAAGAACAGCACTGGTTTCAATAAGCAGAAATGACTGAGTGATTAATCAACGGGTCCTGATAGTCGATAAGATGCTGTGGGATGTAATTTTAAAGTCAGATGTTTTTGAGAAGATTTTCTGCAACATTAATATGAAGCGCAAAAAAACGGTCTGGCAGGACACATCTAAGACGGTGGTGTATAGCATCCAAAGCCCAGATGCGTCAAAATTGGAAGCAATTAAACAAAAAATTGATATTTTAGCGAGACCTAACAAACCACTGGGTAGAACCAACATTTTACAACATACAATAGAGATTGACGATGCACCGCCAAAAAGACAACCTCCCCGACGTATGCCAGTACACTATCAAACTCGGATCAAATAAATACTATAAGAGATGCTGCACAAAGATATTAAAACTTCAAAGTCAGCATGGGCGTCATTTGTAATATTTGTAAAAAAGAAAAATGGAGATCTACGCCTGTGTATTGATTACCTTTTGTTAAATAGGCTTACAGTAAAAGACATTTATCCACTCCTTAAAATTGACAGTATATTGGACTCAATGGCTGGCTCTAAATATTTCAGCACTTTAGATTTGGCCTCTGGGATGCTACATAATTCTGAGGATTTGAGTCATGCTTATAAAGTCTTAAACTTCAATGATGGTAATACTTCTAACTGTTATTCTTCCACGTGGTGCATCCTGGACTAGGTTCCTATAAGTATATAGACATTATAGACTAATAACAGCAGGAACCGAGTCTACAGCGGTTTAAATAGTTTTTACTGGATTCCTGCTCCCGATAAAACTTGTAAATTTCCTAGGTGCTCTGTATAAGAACTCAACTGCTGTAATCCGCAATTGTAACAGATCTACTACAAAGCCGTTCGAAATTCGCAGTAGTGTTTATCAAGGTTGCGTAGCTGCTCAGCTTTTGTTTATCTATACAATCAATAATATATTTGCAAGGTTTTTGGACAAATAGAAGGCGTGTATGTTGGTACAAAGCCTATTACCTACTTGGAATACGCCTACTGTGTTGTTCTTTTAGCTGAAAATGAAGATCAACGACAGCAAGCATTGTGAAAGTTTTTGGTAAATTTGGCCTGAAGATCAATCCCAAAAAATGAGTCATTATGACGTCACAGGCTCCTAATGCAAGGATTGTATTAAATAATTTTGTGCTTCCCAATGTAAAGCAATTTACGTTTCTGGGCTCTTCAATTACTTTTGACGGAGGTTTATTTAATGAAGTAAATTGTCAAATTTGTTTAGCTGCTGCTGCGTTTGAAAAACTTGCTAATCTATTATGAAGACAAAAAACATCAATCCAAAGACAAAGATGAATATTTTCTCTTCATTGGTTCGCACAGTGCTTTTGTACGCAGCTAAAACCTGGATTCTTACAGGGTCTGAGATTATAAAGTTTAACAAAAAGATCAGTATCCGCCAAATTCGAAATGACCTCCAATTTTATAAACTTCCCTCTTTGGTATTGCGACAATGTAGATTACGCTGATTTGAACACGTTTTTCGTAAAAATCCTGATGCAATCTCACGTTTTGTAATTTGGCTTGTCCAAATAGCAATTGGAAAAAAAAGAAAAGTGGTTAGAAACGTAGTTGGATGGATGCTGTTCTAGACGATGTTCGCCCTATTTTGGCCGGGACTTTATAATGAAAACAATGGCAAAGTTGTTGGACTGACGGTGCATGCCTCCGGAAACCGTAAACAAATACTTTAAGAACTTGGAACTAATAAAGAAGCGGCTTTGCCACCAACTTTTATTATATTATTATAATATTTAACTTCTGGATACTAACAAGTCAAAGTTCATGGAGCAGATTGTCATAAAACTGCTTCCACACTACCTTTTGGTTTGTTTGAGTTTCAAACGATGCCATTCGGTTTAGTAAACGCACCAGCAACGTTCCGACGGTTGATACAAATAATGTTAAACGGTTTGATACCACAAAAGTGTTTGGTGTATTTAAATACAGGTTTATACAAGATGTTTCACGAGTTAATTAGGAGTCAGACTCCTTTTGATCCTCGGTTCAAATAGTATCAACAATATCATTAAAGGGGAAATAGAATAGTAATGATAAAATATATAATTAAAATAAAAATGTTCTAAAAGACAGTGGGGTACAGGAATTTGGTTAGAGCATGGCTATCATATAAACGCTTAAAAGATTGAGTGGATTGTGCATTAACGATCTCAGTAGAGAGTCGGTTCCAATTATTAATAACTCTGTGAGAAAAATAATGTGATCTTGTCTTAGTGGAAGCCCTGTGTTTGCTTAATTTCAGATTATGCCCTCTGAGTGAATTATGGGTAAGGTTAAAAAAGGGACTGAGGGTTCCAGAAGAGATGAGTTGATGCACCAAGATGAGGTCACCCCGGAGCCGCCTATTTACTAAAGGGAACAACTTAAGAGAATGCAGTCTTTGTTAATAGAGCATGTTTTTATAGGACCTTGGCAATCTGGAAACAATCCTTTGAACTTTTTGTAGATTATTGATGTTGGAAGTAAAGACGGGGGCAGTGACCTGGGCACAGTATTTTAGATGGGGCCTTATGTAAAGCATGTAAATTAGCCGAACGCATTTCGGAGACATACTACCTAAGTTTCGATTAAAGAATTTTATCATACTATAACACTTGTAAATAGCCCTGTTGTGATGACCCGTAAAGTTAAAAGATGAGTCGAATAAAACTCCTAAGTCTTTAATAGATTTAACAGTTTCTAACGGAGACATTTTGAAAATATTTCCAGATGGCTTACCAAAAGAAATATGCTTACAATTAAAATAATTTAACGGGAAAGAGTTTTTAAGCGCTTTGGGAACCCCAGAGGTAATATTACAAAAAGAAAATATATCTTTTCCCAACCTAACCTTAAAGGAGCAATTGGATAAGAAATCTGTAATCCAGGAAAGGATAGATCTAATAATGCCAAACGACCTAAGCTTGCCTATAAGCAGATTATGTGGGACTTTTTTGAAGGCTTTTGCAAAGTCAAAGTAAATAGCATCCACTAAAGGGCTGGAGTCAAGGATTAAAGAAATGCTGTTAGTGTAGGTTATTAAGTTAGTTAGGCAGGACTTACGAAGCAGAAACCCATGTTGAGCAGGGTTAATGGAATTTAATTTGGTGATGTGGTTAAGGATATGAGACATAACAAGCCTTTCCATTATTTTACTCGGGGATGATAAAATACTAATTGGTCTATAGCTTTCTGGTTTGAACTTGCATCCCGATTTATAGATAGGCCTTATAAACGCCATTTTTCAGATACCAGGGATGCAACCGGTAAAGGAAGAGAGATTGAAAATATATCTTAGATGAGGTGCAAAAACCACCGCGCATTCCTTGAGGACCCTAGGAAAAACGCCATCGGGCCCGCAAGAGGAAGATTTAAGACTAATTAGAATAGTAAAAACAGTGGAAGCATCGGAGTGCAAAAAATTAATGGTGAAAGAAGGATCAGAAAATTAAGGACAGTGTGAGCTAGTAGTTTGGAAAACTGATTTAAAATAATTTCAAAAACTATTGCAAAAACTATTCCTTGTCATCCTTGAGACAAGAGAGAGAGAGTTCAGTTAAAGTTTTGTCTTTAATAAATTTAAAGAGGAGGCTTCTGTTTTTAGAAGCCCTGCTTAGGAGCTTAAAAAGCATTTTATTTTTGAAGGCCTTGATTAGATTAGAACTATTATTCCTTTCCGAGAAGTACGCATAATGGAGACAAGAGATGTTAACCGATTTAGACAAAGCGAAAGCTTTATTACGTTTGGCAATAGACCTCACTATAAACCTTGGGAGCTTAGGCTTCGAGTGGGAAGGAACTCGAAAAGGAACAAAGAGCTTAATTCCTTTATTAAATATGTCTAAGAAATTAGAATAGGGAGTTTTGATGTTATTTGTATAAATGGAGTCCCAATTTACAGACTTGAAGTAACTACAAAGTTTAGAAAAGTCAACTTTTCTGAAATCAGGAATAGGAGCCAGACTAGGAGATAAATTGTTAGCGGCAAAGTAGAGAAAGATTTCAAATAAAAAAAGGCTATGGTCACTCTTACCTAGCGGAGGAAGATAAGAGATTTGACTAATAGGGGAGGCATCATTTGTAAAAATAAGATCAAGGCAAGAAGGGGAGGAACCTATCCTATACCTAGTGTGAGAAGAAACATGCTGTGTAAAAGCATATTCGATGCTAAGATTGTGGAGATTACTATCAAAAATACTAGAGAATCCAAAGAGAGAAGGCCAATCAATGGATGGGCTGTTAAAGTCCCCCATAAGGATTTGGTGCTTAAAAGGCTTGGAAAAGATAAATTGAAGGTCTTGTAGAAGTAAGTTATTTGTAGCATTAGTAAGAGAGGGGAGCGATAGACTAGGGAGCATACAGTGTGGAAAAGGCAATATCATCTCTAACATAAAAAATACAGTCCCCACAGTTGCCCTTTAAAGAATCTTTCCTAATGATGTTATACCCTTTAACCATTATTTTACTATCAAGAATGTCCTCGGTTAGCCATAATTCTGTGATCCCTATAATATGCGGAGAAGAGGATGTCGTCAAATCTTGAATCTCAAACAATTTATTTCTAAGACTTAGTGCATTTGTATAAAAAAACTTAATCCAAGAGGGAGGGGGAAAAGAGGGGATAGTTGTCAAAACCGATGTAATACCGAGGGAGCGTTTTGACTCCGGAGTGGAATCCGAAAATTTGGTGCATCAAAGGAATCTAGTCGTTGTAGAGACAATTAAACTAAGGGAACTGGGTTACCAACAGGGGTTCAGAATTTAGAGCTTTTAGAGGAGCAATCGGCTAAAGAAAGGTCTCTAGTTAACCTAATACCAGGGTAGTCAGGTCTGACGCTAGACCAACTGGATAACACGTCATCTTTAGCAGAGGGATTAATGAACGTTACCATTATAGGAGGGGATGAGTGGAGACGCTTGCAAGTGAGCTTACAAATTTTCAGACCTGAAACTTCGGGACAGCACTTGGTAATGATACTCGTAACATAATTCTTAAAATTAATAACGCTATCCTTAACTCCCTTAACAATTAGATTACAGTCTCTTTTGGAATCTAAAACGTGTTGCTTGGCGGCTGCAAGAATTTTCTCTTGCGAAAGTTTTAGTACTGATTTAACGGCTACAGATAAGGCATTGAGATTGGACATGTCAGATTTCAGGGAATTAAGCTCACTCAAGACCAAGTTCGAAAGATTAGATATTGAAGAGTTTATAGATTCGGTCTTTGCAAAAGAATCAGCAAACTTGACCAGTAGGGACGATAGGGATGATGACATAGTCTCTAAATTATTTTCAAATTTAGAGATCTGGGCAGAAAGTTTTAAAGTATCTATGACTGAGTCTAAAAGTTTAACTGGCTTTGTGAGGTTAGCCTGGGACAAATTTTGAAAATCAGTGTTATATCTGCAGTCCATACAGATGTAGTCCAAAGAACTACTTGCAAGCTGCAAATAATGCGCCGACGATAAACCGGAGCAAGCCTTATGAAACCAGTTACTACAGATTGCACAGAGGATGCCAACCTTTACAGATTTTTTGCAGCGTTTTAGGCCGCAAATAGAAGAATTTGAGGCATGCATCCTTTAGGGATCTAGAATGCAAAAATTTATGCAAAAACAACAAAAAACAAACAAAAGAATATCAAAACAAAAACTATCGCTAGGGAAAGACTAACAATAATCGTATAAAGAACACAGTGCTATGTGATTACCGCACGACGCACAAGCGACACGCACAGTAAACAAGTAACACGTAACAATTAACACCAAAACACAAAACTGCCAAAATACACAATACACAAAAATACACCAATACGCAAAAACGACAATTAGCGAACGCGAAAACAGCAAGCAATAACAAAAAGCAAGCTACTTTTGATCCGTAACGTCACGCAAGCGTATCGCACAAATTCAAAAGTAACATTATAATTTACAGCAAAGACGTGGTAGATCACCTACGTACTTTAGAAAAATTAGTTCGTCGCATCAAAACATTTGGTATGCAATTAAATTAGAAAAAATGCTTTTTTTTTCAAGCCTCAAGTGCACTACTTGGGCCATATGTTTTGGGCTGAAGAGATTACTAGCGAACCAAATAGAACGAGAAAAATAAAAAAACTGTCCTACTCTTGAAGATGTAAAAAAAGTTAAAACCTTTTTGGGATTGACATCTTATTATTCAAGGTTTGTCAAAAATTTTACAGCTGTCCCTACTCCATTGTATAACTTGACAAAAAAAAAACAATTTTCAATAGAGTCCAGAATGTAGGTATGCCTTCCAAACACTAAATGATTACTTGTGCGCCGAACCGATTTTAAAGATGCCTGATACACCTCGATTATCCTTATTTTTACCTATGACAATTCATAACATTAAAACGGGGATTAAAAGAAGCTTTCTCCTAACTTACTTGTAAAAAAACATAAAACCTGAAATAGAGTAGTAAAGATAACTAAAGTATTAAAGACATGAGTATGGGTTTGAGCTTTAACAACGTATTTAATAAAAACCCTGTTTTTTTAGATGTTTACTTATTTAAAAAAAATTTATAAACAATTAAATAAGGTTTTAGCTACTAGTTTAACATTAATATATAAAATAAAATAAATAAGTAAACATTATGTAATCACCCGTAGCTCAGTGGTTTAAGGCGCTGACCTGACACCAGATCGGGCGTCGGTTCAAGTTTATCAAAAAGCAGCCTCTTGTTTTGCGCTTGCTTGTTGTTATACGTGTCATTGATATTTATTTTTGTTTTGTTTTCAGTGTATTCTGTTTTTATGTCAATTGTGCAATTTGTTGTTGCTCAATTGTTTGAATCAGTACAATTTGCATGAATCGTGCCTAAACCTTTTATTTTTTTGGTATTTTTAGTATACTTTGTGTCGTTTGTGCAGCTTGTGTTGTACAATTGCTTGATTGTGCACAATCTGTATGAGTCGTACTTTATTTTTAAAAATTATTTTCTTTATCTGATTATCACTTTACATTTGCATTGTGATATCTGCATTTTTTATTTTGATAGTTATTTCAGTCATTTTTCGTCATAATGAAATTCTCCCAACCCGCAATCTGTAGAAGACGTGGGTGTAGTAAGTCTGTAAAGACCGGTATGTTTTGTTTTGAATGTAATATCTGAGTTTACAAAAATTGTACAGGTTTTTTAAAATCCCATTACATAGAGCTAGCTAAAAGTAACGTCGACTTCAACTGTATCAACTGTCTCTGATCAAAGGACTATACGTGTGCTGGTCGAAGGAATGATTCTACATCTGAACTAATTAAGCTAGTTAATGAGATTAAGACCAGCAACTTAGACTTAAAGAATTTACTTGCGATCTTACACAAATCATACAACTCTTCTATTACCAAACAGGCGGAAGAAATCAGTTTGCTTAAAGACTTAGTAGCAAGTCTCTCTTTGCTGGTCAAGGATTCCACATCCTTGACAACCAAAACCGTTCTCCAACTTTTGCAGGACAACATTCTTTTCGCAGCTAAACAATTTGCCGCTGATAGACGTAGATATTATAGCTTAATAGTTAGAGGGATTCCTGAGACTGCAACCAATTACAAAGATATTGTCTCAGAGATTATTAAATCTTGTTTCTCACTAATCCCTGACGTTAAAATCTCCCGTATGGCGTGCAAGCGTCCTCACATCTTACCTCCAATTATCGTCAGTAGTGCCCCAGTGTTGTAGCTAATATTTTGAGTATCTGGCCCCCCGTTCGTATAAACTTTCCCGGGATCCGTCTACATAAGGACCACCTTATATCCGACAGAATAGGCAATTCTCCTGTCTTAGCCCATAATATTTGCCCCAGGCTTTCGGCTATCCCAATAATTAAGCTTACCCCTATCAAGGTTAAAAACACCTCCACTTTTAACTCCAACACACATGTTTTTTTTTCCACCCCGGAGTTACGTCCTTTTCCACTATCGCCTAAAAGAATCGGGAGCATTACTGCCCTCACCAACCCTTTCCCTTTTAGTATTTTTTATACCAACGCATTTAGCCTTTCAAATAAGCTTACTGAGTTAGCCAGTCTAGTCGAGGTTTCTAAGCCTCACATTATTGAGATTACTGAAACTTGGCTTTCGGATGATATACATAATAATGAATTGGTTATCCATGGCTATAATATCATCCGTTTAGACTCCATGGCCACCAGATGTGGGGGGGTCTCTTCTACATTAAGGAAGACATCAGTTTCTTTCTCCTACCTTCTTCGAAATTTTCTGATTAAGGGTATGATCTTTTCTCTGTTGCTATCACTTTCTCTTCAGGAGAGCGTGCCCTCTTCTCAATCCTGTATCATCCCCCGTCTCTCCCTGAAGCTTTCAACCGCTCCTTATTTTAGGAGCTTTGCTCTAGTTTAGCGTTTAAGCATAAGTTCCATATTCTAATGGGGGACTTCAATGCCCCCTCTATTAATTGGAACTCGCTCAGCTGCTAGCCTAAGTTTTTTGACTCCACTCTTTTTCAATTTAGTATTGAACATGCACTTACTCAGCATGTTCGCTCCCCACTAGGTTTAGGATTGATAGCTCTTCTTGTTTTGATCTAGTTTTCACTAATAAAGCCTCATTGGTTGATGGCATTAATCGTCTACCCCCTCCCCTAGGGAAGAGTGATCACGCTCTACTTATACTCAAAGTTCACTTCCCCTTACCTACAATAGGCCTCAAGCATCGGTCATTGCCTACTCCTAATTTCCGTATTACCGACTTCGTCGATTTTAGGAACTACCTGAGGAATGTCAACTGGGACCTATTCAATAATGACATAGATAGTCTATATGACCATTTCTCTCATTCCATTCGAATAGGTATAGAATAGGTATATCCCAACCCGTTCTAAACCCAAAATTCTACGTTTCATTATTCGAAACATTAAGTCGCACAATATTGCTTTTTATAAATGGAAATTGTCAGGTCTCCCTACCTTCCTCTACCACTACCTAGATATCCACAGCAAATCTTTAGCTTATCTCAAATGGCTCAAAAACCAAAGACTCTATTCACTCCTGAGCAAATTTATCAAGAATAAGCGGGGTTACAATTTCTCCATCCCTAAGCTTAAAAGTAATACTGGTGCCTTTTTATCGTTACCAGAGGTATGCAACACTACTTTAAGTCTGTATTCAATCCAGATTATTTAATCAGTCCCCTTTCTAAACCTGCCCTTGATTCAGATAGTCCCACTATCACGTCCTCTTTAGTCTCTAGGTATGTATCTCAACTTAAATCAATATTAAAGAATATGCCTCTAAACTTGCCTCTCCCTTCACTCATATTTGTAATCGCTCTATTCAGTCTGACAACTCACCCACAATTTGGAAATTTGTCTTCATTCGGCCTATATATAAGACCGGTTACAAGTTTAAGTCGGAAAGCTTAAGGCTCATCAGTATTTTATCTGGTTCCAGTAAAATCTTAGAAAAAATCATTAAAACCCATCTGATTGGTTTTATCACTAAAAACAACCTCATTAATCTGACTCAACACGGGTTCATATCTGGGCAATCCTGTCTCTCCAACCTACTGGCGTTTACCAAGAGCATTACTTGTATATTGGATCGTTCACCGTCAGTTGATGTTATTTATTTTGACTTTTGCAAAGCTTGTGACAAAGTTCCGCATTCAGCATTGCTAAGTAAACTAAAAGCTTTTGGGATAAGTCCTCCTCTTCTAGAATGGATACGTGACTTTCTCACTAATCGTCAGTTTAGTGTCAAATTAGGAAGTGCAGTCTCCAGTCTCACTCAGGTCACCTCAGGTGTTCCTCAGGGATTAATTTTAGGTCTACCTCAGGTGTTCCTCAGGGATTAATTTTAGGTCTACCTCTTTTTATTATTTATATGAACGACTTGCCTACAATTGTTCAATCTGATATCCTGCTTTATGCTGATGTCAAAAGTTGGGGCTCTAACCCCAAACAATTTTAATAGGATGTTAGTAACATTTATCACTAGTCCCTTGATAATGCACTGCCCTTGAATATTTCTAAATAAAATCACTTTTCCTTTGGGATACCTTCAGAAAACCCGTATATAGCCCCCAGTGGTACTGTTTGAATAAAATATTTAAATTGTTATTAATTTTTAGTTCAATTACAATTTTTATATTATTGTACATTTAAACACTTTGACTTTGTTTGAACCTTGTTCTGAAGCGCCTTTTTGTATTTGAATGTGTCACGTTTGTTGTTAACGTGACTGTGGTTGTATAAGTATATTGTGTCCTGTTTTTTCGTGTTGGTAAACAGTATTGGTATGTAATTTTGAATTATTTTGTAACAATAAATTGCAGAATGATAATTTAGATCACACAAAAGCTTTTTTGATTGAAATTAGTTGGGGGTGTTGATAATTATCCTTATTAAGTTAAATCAAAGGAAATCAGGGCCGAGATCTCAGTGAGATCTTACACCCAGTACTCAGACTATCATCACGATTGACACGGTTAAAGATATTGGTGTGACTTTCAACCCCTCTCTTAACTTTTCGTAATATTAAAACAGAGCAATTTTAACCTGCTATCGTCTAATTAAGTTTTTCAGGCGTACTTTAGGAAACATCCCTGCCAGCTGTACCCAACTCCTGTATCAACTTTACATCAGACCGCACCTCAAATATTATATTCAAGTAACGTCCCCTATACTAAGGGCAGACATAGTTAAACTCGATAAGGTAGAAAAAAACTTTACTAAATTGCCTCGTGCCCTTAAAAGCGTTTCCTACCCAAAGATTCTGGAAGATTCTTCTCACTAAAAGATACGAGACTCCGGGCGACCTCATTTTAGTTTTCAAACTTATCAATTCTAACCAGTTTAAGCATTTATTCGCCCTCTTCAACGATCCTTACCAAGCCCCGAGTTTATTCTCGACTAAATCTTTATAATTTTTCCTACAGGGTTATTTCTGCATGGAACAGTTCACCCCCACATATCGTGTTAGCCCCGTCCCTCCAGGAGTTCAAATCGGCGTACGATAAATATCACATTCTTACTTTTACTTTATACTTTATTTTTTTGTTAACTATTTATTATTTTAATATAATACCTGATACCTTGAAACAGAATATTAAAAGGAGTTTCCTCCTATTTAACTCGTATATAAACCTGAACTTGAACTTCTTAAACAGTACAAACATACATACTATGGTTTAAAAATTTAAATTATAAAACAATTGTAAAACAAATACATAAGCCAAATTTTTTAAACATAAAAATTTTAAATATAGAATTCAAATTTTTATTTTATTATTGATTATTTTACTTTTAGTTTATATATATATATATATATATATTAGTTCAACGTTTAAAAATTTTAATAATTTTACACATTAAAAATTGGTATTATTAATGTTTTTTAGTAACTTTGCTATTTTTTAATGTTTTTGTTTTTTCACATGTAGAAACAGTGCTGGCACCAGATAAACTTGTCCGCTTTCAAAAAGTATGGATAGCACTGGTGTGTTCGTAGTTCTCTTTGTGTGTTGTAGTTTCAGTTGTTTCGTTGCATCGTCAGATGAGGTAGATAAATTTATAATCTTTATTCTGTTTGTTTTTAGTCATTAGAAAGTAAAGTTCATAAATTGAACATGCTTACGAGTAAACAAGCATTTATTAATTTGGATAGTGAACAATTTAATCTTTTTGTACGTTCCCAACCTCGTAACTATTCTATTATAATGATTTTAACTGCTTTGAATCCGAGTAGAGATTGTGAACCTTGCAAGTAATTATAAATTGCTTTATTTGTGTAGATTAGCATTTGAAGAATTTAAAATAGTAGCTAATTCATGGAAATATTCTAGACAACAAAGCAATTTATATTTTGCTGCCGTAGATTTTGACAAAAGTCCTGAAGTTTTTCAAATGGTAGGCTTTATATCATTTTAAAAAAATAGTTGAAACAAGAAACCGCTCCTGCTATTTTACACGCATCACCTAAAAATGCAATTAAACCTAGTGATTACTTAGCTATGTCATCAGTTGGTTTCTCTGCTGAAGCAATTGCACAATGGATTTTTACGTCTACTGGAGTTAAGGTATAAGTGTTGAATGTTTATATTTTAGATCCAAATTTTTCGTCCTCCAAGTTACTCGGGGACAGTTACCTTGGCAGTATTCATGCTAATAGGTGCAGTTGTTTTATATTTTGGAAAAATTAATCTCGAAGCTTTAAGCAATAAAACATTGTGGTCTTCAATTTCAATGGTAAGAACTAATCAGATTTTGTGTATTCGTTTTGTTTTGATAATTAGTATTGAAGTTAGCTTTGATTTTAGTCTTAAGTATTACTGTTTATTTAATAGCAATATGTAAACTCTAATATTATTTATGCTGGGGTGTTTTGGTTGTACAATGCTAAACTGGAACTTAGATGGGTATAGGTTGAAGGGGCCGTTTGGCTTCATTAAAAGTACCTGTTGGCACGTAGACCAGGATACATTACATGGAGGAGGAAGAGTCGGGAATATCACCATTACTGGACATTGAGACTTTATAAGCTTTACTCAAATTATCAAGATTATTAGCATCCCACTGAGGCGTTGAGATTGTTGATGTATTGTCAACTAGGCTGTAACAATTATTACCGTAACCATGACTATTATGACTAAACAGCATAATTTGAAGACATCATTACTTACTCCGCATAAAGAAAAGGCTTAGAAAAGATGTTTAAAATTACTCATTTTTGTACCAGGATAACTGGTGCATTTATTTGCGGTTAACATTTTAACAAAAATCAATTAAACCCCGTGGTCATCAGGTCAAATTATTACTGTTAAGTACACAGAAACACTAACTTTAAACAAGGTAGCACATAACTGTAATAACTATAAAAAGGCGACCTTAACTGATTTGATATTGTTTTTTAAATCTTATGTGTGTGCGTACTAGATGGTAATCTTTTTTGCAATTTCTGGACAAGTCTATAATAATATACGAGGACCTCCATTAATGCATGTATCTCGTTCGGGAGAAATTGTAAGTTGTTATTTATTAATACAAAATTATTTAGATGGCCTTTATTTACGGTGGAACGGATTACCAATTTGTGGTTGAAACCTTAATTGTCATGGTACTTTGTATCCTTTTATTTGTGATTTCCATTTCTATTTGTGTATGTTTACAGGCTACGTAACATTTTATTTGCGCATTATTTTTCTTAGCGATATTTGTGTACAATATTTAGACATCTTAACATCTTCTGGAATCATACTTTTAATAGAAGTTGGATCCACACCTGATTCTACTAAGCGCAAGTGTATGTTGGTTTTTATTGGTTTAATGGATATTGTTCAATTTTCAACATGATTAATCATTAGTATTACGGTATCATTATAATGCTTTCATTTACTAATTCGTAAAAATGATAGCAAATATAGTTTTTACAGGTTACAACTTTTTATAAATGATATACTTCAAAACCACCAAAGAAATTGAAGTATTTTAAGCAGGTTATGGGATTGAACTTATAGGTTTGGGATATACTGACAACGCAGTAGTTCTTGTAAAGAACTAGAATATGTAATCAACCGAATCGAGCTCATTTTACGAAAATATGGATTACGCAAAATAAAACTTGTAATATTTTCAGATCAAGTTAATAAATATTTTGGCACGTAAACTCAATCATATCATTTATGCTAAGCTTACTCGTCCAGGTGAATTGCTTTATTGGGATTTTAATTGCTTACCTTTACGGTAAATAGGGCTCATTAGTGAAGTTTAATTCGGGATATAATTAACATATATAGTTAGCGTACCTCAAGTATCGTCATTGAGTGGATATGAATTTTTATAATTTGTGGGGTTTAGATAACCTTAACTATCCTGGGCGATAATAACGGGTGCGAGGTGTTTATCCCTGATGACGAGTCAGTAAATATTATTAATGGTTTTCGCCTACGATCTACAGAAGTGTAGTGCACAACAAAAGTTAATGTTTTGTATATATTTGAAATGCTTTTGAGATTAACTGCTTGAGAAATTATAGTACCGCAACTATGACTAGCGATTAATGTCGATTTGAGCACTGGTTAAGCAATATTAAGTGAAAATTGTTTTGGATATGAACTGTGCTGCTTTCATTATATATTCGCCCGCTTGAATGGACAATTTGAAAATTTGGTAACATTTCCGGACATTTCGTATGTGGAAGTTCACAATTACATCTATTTGTTTAAAATAGGATAGCTTTTGTTTGTGATGTTAAAACAAAAAAGCATTATTATCTAGAAGGTTTAGGAGCTTCTATCTAAGTAGTCATTTTGATATATTTTGTTATAACAGCAGCCTATTATATTTTCTTATTTTTAAATTGATAGATATAACTAATCAATGTTATTTTTAGGTTAATGTAGAGTTGAATAGAGCTACTTCAAAAACACATCACACTATATATATATATATATATATATATATATATATATATATATATATATATATATATATATATATATATATATATATATATAATTGCGATTTATTTATGTAGAGTTATGGAATTTATACGTGTAATGATTTTTCGAATGTAGTATACTTTAATAACTATCATTTCTTTTTAAAAAATTGATAATGATTAATTATTTTTAAATGTGATTGTTTTCAGTATTGACTGTGTCTGGTTTGGCATTGTTTGCTGTATCTGTTAGTTGTATATTTATGGTTTTTAAAAGAAAAGTTCATGGTTATCCCTACAGGTAAATATAATTATTTTATTTTATCTCTATTTTCAAGTCTTTTTTCTATATAAAGCACTTGGGAAGTGCAATTGTCCTTTTTGGCAGAAATTCAATATTGTTTTCATGATCTTTAATTTATTTTATAAATTTTGTTTTTAAAAAAAATAAAGCTTTGTAGTATTTATCTCTAGTTTTGTTTTTACATAAGATTAGATTTAATAATCGGTGAATTTACGTACCTAAGCTCGGGCATAGGTATTAAATGATCCAGCTCTTCAGAGATTCGGCGTCGTATTCGCCTCTCTGCTGCAGCCTTTGGGCGTTTAAGTAAACCCTTATGGAACAAAAGTAATATTTCTATTAAAACCAAGATTAGAATATATAAGATTTTGATGCATTTAATTCTACTTTATGCTTGCGAAAGTTGGACTTACCCAAGCAGATACACAAAAGCTTGTTCATTTTGAGCAAAGCTGTTTAAGATCCATATTGTTTCGCTCGTTGTCCTCTATTGAACGCACTCATTTAATAACTAGTAAAATATTTCGATTATTCTCAAATATTTGCAAGTCTCTTAACATTTATTGGCCATCTATTTCTAGCACAGTTAAAGAAAGACGATTAAAATGGATTGGTCGTTTTACGTAGATCGCCACTCATCCAGCCAGAATAGCTATGGAAGCCCATCCATTACCCGGATGGAAAAGAAGGCCAAGTGGAAATACCAAAGCTTGTTCATTTTGAGCAAAGCTGTTTAAGATTCATATGGTTTTACTCATTGTCTTCTATCGAATACAACCATTTAATAACCAATGAAATATTTTAACCATTTCCAGATATTTGCAAGACACATAACATTGATTGGTCATGTATCTCTTACACAACAAGAGAAAGGTGATTTAAGTGAATTGGTCATGTTTTACGTAGATTGCCCACTCATCCAGTCAGAATAGTGATAGAAGCCCATCCGTTATCCGGATGGAAAAGGCCAAGGGAAAATTTGGACGGATATTGTAGCACGTGAACTCAGCCCTTGTATTTATGCTAAGCCCCCTCGTCCAAATAAATCGTAGCTAATAGAGATTACTGGAGCGGTTTAACTCAGGATGTAATTAACATTTAAATGTCAGCACACCTCAAGTATCGTTCATTAAGTGCACATTGTAAAAAATGGTGTTTTTGCAGACGTTTTGCAATTTGGACTAGCCTGGGTGATAACCACCGGTGGTGGTTGTTTATTGCCGATGATGATTTACATATGGACAAGTTTTACCACTAACTTTTGTGGTTGTGATATAGTTTTAGTAGAAAGATTGAATTTTTACTTGCGATTTATATTACGTTGGGTTTTTTCGATAATTTTAAAACTAATGTTAATACTTTGGTCGATATATTGAAGATGTATATCGCTTTTGTACTTTTATTAACAATGGTTAAGTTTATAGAAAGAGGCTATTTAACGCTACATGTGTTAGTTTAAAATCAGATTCGTGTTTATATTTGTATAAACACTGTCTTTATTTGATTGTATTTAGTTAAAAAATTAATCAAGTTTGTTAACAGATCTAAAAAATTAATTATTTAAGCTACCAATCGTAATGACGATTGTTCTGTGGGAGAAAGATGCACAAAGTTTGGCCAATGAAATAGAAATACAGTTAATGAGGAGTTTTGTGGGGTGTAATGCAATCAATTTAAGGGATTGTTAAGTCAATAGGAAAACGTACTTATTACTGACATGAAATTACAGAAAGGGAAAAGTAGTTAATGTGTACATTAATTTTTATTGGCTTGATTGCGTTAGTAGAAGTGCTTTTTAGTCCAAAAATAAGTAGTTATGAAATACGTAATCAGCAATAGTCAAGAATTTAATATCTGATAAAAACTTTTTTAGAAATGGTGAAGATTCGAATGCGTTTCACTATCCTTATTCAATGAAAGGCATGTTAATTGGAAACTAACTTCAACTAACGACGTACACCAAATAAGTATAGTAATAAAGCAAAGACCTTGATCATGGATATAATTACAAAACACAACAAGGAGACTACGATCAGGTGTAAATGTTTATAATTAAGATGCATTTATGTTAAGGTCCCTCTTAATTTTGTTATGATTGAATAATAGCTTCTAAATATGGCAGATACAAGCCTTAATAGATATTTGTTCTGCACTTGGTATGTATTTAAGATCCCCGAGAGTGATTCATATTTTTGGAAATTTTAATTCTAGGATACCGACTAAAGACCAACTGCTATTTATTTTGTTAAACATTTTTTATTTATTTTCAGGTTTGTACAAGAGTTAAATAGGAAAAAATCTTTTCGGCCCTCGGTTCAATGTTACCAATTATCGAGGATGTATAAAAGGGGAAAATATCAAAAAGTAAAATTACGGAGGTAATACTTACCGTAGGCTAATTTGAAAGCCTTGAGAAACGATGACGCGACAACGTGTGTTGGTAGATTATTCCATACAGAAATAGCCCTGTATGTAGACGCAAACAAGATTTAATTCTACTATCCCTTATTATTAGAATGTGTTCTACGAGAATCATTGGAGATAACAAAATAATTGTCTAATTTTACAGAAATTAAAAGTTTATACACTAAAGCAAGGTCGTTCCAAAGCCTCCTATCTTGTAATAGGAAAAGCCTAAGGGTTTTAAAGGGGTCGGAGTATTCAAAATTCTTAAGTACTCTAGGTACTTTAACAAAGTGTGTGCTTTATCAAGTATATTAATGTCTACTTTTGGGATAGGAGATGTAACTTGACGCAGTATTCAAGGTGGGGCCGAATGTATATCTGATACAGAAGAAGAGTGCAGTTGATGGGGATATTACCTAGATTACGCTTAAGTAGAAAATAAGTTTGGACTACTTTATTGTGGTGTGGCGAACAATTAAGAGAGGTACTAAAAGTGACACCTAAATCTTTGACTAAATTAACAACAGAAATAGGTTGGGAACTTGGAATTCTGAACAGATTACCTGAGTGTAGGAGCGCATTTTCTATTATTGATGTCCTGCTGCAATTGTTTAGGGTTGGTACCCAAAATCTGGACATTGTTGGCATAGAGCAGAATGCCAGATTGACAATTGGGGACAGGTCTGTGATATATATATATATATATATATATATATATATAATGAATAATAATAGTTCTAGAGCAGACTTTTTAGAGACACTTGGGGTTATATTACTGGCTGGGGGCAGACGCTATCTAATTTAACACTGAATTGACCATTCGAGAGGAAATCATGTATATAATCGAGTAGTGGAGGGCTGAACCCGAAAGACCTTAACTTACTCAATAAGAGGGAGTTAGGTACTTTATCAAATGCTTAGCAGAAGTCAAAGTGGATGGTATCGATTTAAGATGAATGTTCCAAGATGCTGGTGAGGCTATTGGTAAATATTATTAGGTTAGAGAGGCAGGATCTCAATAGTATAAACCCGTGCTGAGCCGGGTTTATAAAATTATTAGCTACAATTAAATTTACTCAGTAGGACTATGTCCAATATTTTACTTGGAGTAGATAAAATGGTTATCGGCCTGTAGCTATTATGTTTAAGCCTACGTGCGCACTTATAAATAGGCTTGATAAAGACCAGTTTCTAAATTGTAGGTAATTTACCCTGATCTATAGAAAGATTAAATATTTTAGCGAGAATAACGGCAAATGCGGACGCACATTTTTCAACGACTCTAGGATACAGGTTATCAGCACCCCCAAGAGGTAGATTTTACAGTGGATAGATACTCAAACACTAGTGTGGTGGTAATCAAAGGACACCCCGAGAATAACGTTGGTTCTGGGTAAGGATTGTATTAAAAAACTGGATGATCTTTTTTTTATAAATTTTATAAGGAGGCTATTATTAGATTTGGCATTGTACAAAAGAGTATTAAGTCTTTAAGTCTTGAATGCTTTGATACGAGCCATGCATCTGTTAGTTAATCTAAATGTTTATTAAATAAACATAATAATTCCAACAATTTTCACTTATAAAACGCAGTGTTGCGTTTAGAAAGGATTCGGAAAGCGATAAAAACGTTTTATACCTATCTTAATAATGCTAGAAATTGTATTATACAATTGGTCGATTTCACTTATATATGTAATTCCAAGCTATTTTGGTGAAAAATTACGTAATTTTACAAAGTTATTACGAGAAACTGGAATGGACTTGGATCTAGGTTTTTAAAGCTGAAGCAGATATAGGGATGTGAACTTTGTAGGTTAGGATGGAGTGGTTATTCCTTACAAGGAGACGAAGATGGTCAATTCCATTTATTAGAAAAGACGGGTTAGTGAAAACTATATCGAGACACAAGGAGGACCTACTCCTTTATATCTAGTAGGAAAACGAACACGTTGGGTAAGTGAATGCATGAAGGAGGTTAGTGTCAAAAGACTTCGAGGAGCAGAGTAAAGAATTCCAGTCAATAGAGGAAGCATTAAAAAATGTAAACTGTTAGGACGACACCGAACTACGATCGATAAGTGACTCATCGGACCAATCATAATGAAGTCCGAGTGTGGGACAGACAGCCAGTGGAGTGGATAGCAAGCCCACTCCTATATATATGTAATGTGTAATTGGTAATATTTGATTCTGGTCTAAACGTGTTTTGACTTCTTCTTTCAACCCCGGGACTAGTGGGTTAGCAAGTCAAAGTATTCAGACAATAAGTAGCTCAGTTGAACACTAATCTGCCCAACACCCAGGCATAACAAATTGGCGACGGGAAACTTACCCACACGTACCAATTCAGATAATCAAAAATGTCAATTTCTTCAGAAGAATTAAAACTTATTCTTCAACAACAACAAATCCAATTCGAGGCAGCTCAAATACGTTTGATAGAAACAATGACGTCAAAAATTGTGCTTTTTTCGTGTTCAGAGAAGGCAACTTCACAAAATCAAACTGTAGATAGCCTCGCCAATGCTATTACTGAATTCAACTTTGATCCAGTACATGGCTCAACTTTTGAAGCGTGGTTCAAACGTTTCGACAACATATTCAACCAGGATTTCAAAGACAAGGATGATCAGTGGAAGACCAGAACCCTGTTAAGAACACTGGGCACACAGGAACATGACAAGTTTATTCATTATATTCTTCCCAAAACATCAACAGACTTGTCATTTGATGAGACAATCAAGTGCTTATCAAATATATTCGGCGATCAATCGTCCGTGTTCAGCATACGTTATCGTCGCCTTCAATTAAGAAAAATTGAATCAGACGATTTCATCACTTTCGCCGGGCTAGTTAACAAAGAATGTGAGCGTTTTAAACTAAATCAAATGTCAGTTGATCAGTTTAAATGTTTGATATTCATCTCCGGGTTGCAGTCGCAATATGATGCTGATATTCGCACCCGACTATTATCGAAACTGGAGGCCAATCCAGAATTGACGCTACAAGCATTAACAGAGGAATGTCAACGTTTGCTCAATTTGAAGCAGGACTCAAAACTTATCGAAGAGTCTAACCTAGCTTTAACAGCGAAAGTCACAAAACGCAAGATAACTAATGTGCCAATCAAACCACCTACAGCGTGTTGGCAATGTGGTAAATGGCACTTTGTCAAGTTCTGCAGCTATACAAAACACAGATGTAATATTTGTGATAAAATCGGCTATAAAGAAGGCTACTGCAGACATGTTTTCAACAGAAAACACAATCAATCTCAAAAGCCACATCAACGCAATTACACAGTTTACGCAGTCCCATCACAGAAAGTGAAATTAATCCATAACAGAAAGTATCTTACTATTGGAGTCAATGGAACTCTAATAAAAATGCAGTTGGACACTGCATCAGATATTTCCTTAATTTCAAGGAGAACATGGATTAACTTGGGAAGACCGCCTTTATCTCCGACGTCGACTATTGCAATGAACGCGTCAGGAGGAAGACTCACCTTCATGGGGGAAACATGTTGTTCATTATCGTTCGTCGATAAAACAATCAATCATAAATTACATGTGGTCCGCGAACAAGATTTAGATCTATTTGGCATTGATCTAATAGCAAAATTTGATGTGGAAAACTTGTCAATAAAAGAACTGTGTCAAAGCACCAAAATCAAAACCGTGCAAGAGAACGAAAACCAGTCCAAAATTACTATCAACAACATCCGTTCAAAATACCGTTGTACAAAAGCCAAAGCACATTTGCAACTGCGTCCAAATGTAAAGGAAGAAGACCGGTACCATATGCAACGAACAAGATAGGGCAAGCTGATGCTTTATTACAATTAATTTCACCGAAATCCAGCGATCAGGATGAAACAATTGTTGCATCGATAAAAACGGTAACTGATAACGGTCCACAATTCACTTCTGCTCAATTTGCTCAATATTGCCTTCATAATGGCATACATCACATAAAGTCTCCTGCATATCATCCGCAATCAAACGGACAAGTCGAACGACTGGTCGATACATTTAAGCGTCAAATGCTTAAAAATGAAGGAGAGGGGAGGAGCGAAGATCAACTCCAACGAATTTTAAGAAATTACAGAATCACCCCAGCAGAAGTATTACGAAACAAATCACCCGCAGAATTATTCCTAGGGAGGAAATTGCGGACAACATTGGACCTTATGCACAGAAAAACTAAATTGTTTCAACCGACACCGGAGCGAAACCCACACAAACAGAAGCTGTTTAACGGTATGAATGTATCCGTGTGGAATCCATTACACAGAAGATGGCGATCCGGAGTTATAGCTAGAAAAGTTGGACGCGTGGTTTACGACATAAAAGTTGACAATCAACTATGGAGAAGACATATAAACCACGTACGTCCGGATTATACTAAAAGGTATGAAGACAGTCCAATACTTTTTGACAGCTTGGTTGACAATGAGAAATCAAATGAAAAATTAAACAAATGGCAAACGACAAGCTCAAGGCTACGTAAATCAACGCGAAAACGTCACCCGTCTACATTTATCGAAGTAAACCCTGGAAAAAAATACGATCACATCGTTTTTCAAAAAAAGGGAGGTGTTAGGACGACACCGAACTACGATCGATAAGTGACTCATCGGACCAATCATAATGAAGTCCGAGTGTGGGACAGACAGCCAGTGGAGTGGATAGCAAGCCCACTCCTATATATATGTAATGTGTAATTGGTAATATTTGATTCTGGTTTAAACGTGTTTTGACTTCTTCTTTCAACCCCGGGACTAGTGGGTTAGCAAGTCAAAGTATTCAGACAATAAGTGGCTCAGTTGAACACTAATCTGCCCAACACCCA
This sequence comes from Cardicola forsteri, assembly GCA_025895645.1. Classification (NCBI taxonomy): domain Eukaryota; kingdom Metazoa; phylum Platyhelminthes; class Trematoda; order Strigeidida; family Aporocotylidae; genus Cardicola; species Cardicola forsteri. The sequence goes on along the minus strand of JAKXYG010000828.1, from coordinate 113,297 downwards.
GGCATAACATAAACCATTCAGTAAAGTGATATTAGAAGGAAGGTAAGAGAACGATGTAAAATTGAAAGGAGGTTTTTTTTCTTAAGGAGAGATGGATCACGATAGAAAGGCCACACGATTACCGAGTAGAATTAGAGGAAGGGAGAATAAGATAGTTAATATCATTTATAGAAAAGAAAGGTAACCTCCATTTTTTTATAATTTATCACTGAGTCAGGTATACCTTTTACTATAACATTACATGTATGTATATATACAAAAATTACAAATAACCATAAAACAAACCATTAATTAACAAGTAAATAAATTATACAAACGTATAGCACAAATTCAAAAATTGAATTTCAGGAGAGTAAAAAGCTTGTATGTTATTTAAAACATAGGATTGAGTGATTGAGGGTGATGTGCCTTAACGACCATAACAACATTAAAAGTGATTCCAATGTGTAGGATAGTTCTAATCTCTAAGTTTTGCAAATGTCTAATGTTAACAGCATTTTGTTTTGTTGCTGGTAATGTGTTTCAAGGCAATTGGACAATTAATTAGGCTATGGAAAAGGCAGATTAAAAAACCTTAAGCTTGACCAATTGACTGTGTTTAGAAAGCTTATTTTATGCTAAAATTACTTTGACTGTCTCAGGGCTTGTGGTTTATGTAGCATGACAATGTCATTTAAGAAAACTATATGTAACATCTAAATTGGAGGTCACTTATCTACAAGTATTTTCTACAAATAAATTTTTTGGATTTTTTGCTAGAATATGACAAAAGGGATTTGATAGATTTGCACATATTTTAAATAAAATTAATTGTTACATAAAGTATATAGTATGCCTAACTTTACAAATATGCGACATCCATGTGGTCTACATTAAAAGGGTTTGATACATTTATTTTTAAAAATTAAGGTCATATTTAAAAAATGTTCAATTTAAAAGACTTTTGAAATTTGTGCAATACTCTTACGTGATATGCAGGTCCAACAGTATTGCTGTTTGTTCTGTTGCTAGTTCGCTATTACTGTGTTGTTTTTGTTTTGGTGTTTGTGTTTTCGTTAGTGCATTTACTGTGTGTTATTTGGGTTACGCTTGTCGTGTGACGGCGTCTTTATAAGCTTGCTATTTTATTACCTTTTCTAAAGATTATTACTTAGCGTTACTTTGTGATATGATTTATCCTTTATTTTTTATAAAATTAAATTTTTATCAAACGATGTGTGTAACCAATATTGTTTTTGTGTTTTTAGTGAAAACTGGAATATATTGAATAGTCTGCGAAACGTGGTTTTACGAAACCTGTTCAGGTCTTTTATCAACCATTTATAAAATATTTACTAATAGTACTATTGATTTCAAGTGCAGAAGCTGTCTAGACACAATCGAATTAAAAGTAGACCTCCCTACATCGGAACATTTATCTGATGGTATCCTACACTTTACTCAAGACACAAATATTGCATTTAAATTATATGCAATTTCTAGATTTAATGAATGACCAAAATGAGCGATGCTTTATTGAGTATGCAGGGTCGTAAAGAGGAACTGAAAGGCATCAGTCACACAATAATGGAGGAATTCAACAAGTTTTAAGACTCTGTCGCTAAGCTTTTGGTTCCCTCCTCTGTGACACAGGCTATTATTAGGCTCTTACAGGAAGAAATTATATTAGCTACCAAGCAACGGGCTATTAATGCTAGAAAAGGTTTAAACATATTTATAAAAAGCATTATTGAATCCATTATTAACTTCAGAAAGCTAGCCACAGATATAATAAAAAAATTGTTATTCAGCTCCATCTAATCCCAGAATCTCAAGTATATCCTGTAGGCTTTATCTCTCAATCTCTCCATAGTTGTCACTCGCAATTACCCAACAAATGCTGATGACATTCTCTATAACTGGAGTACAATTCGTCCCCAATTTCCAGGAATTAGAATGACTAAAGATCTCACGTGTGGAAAGTGGGAAGCATTGAAATCTAGAGAACCGTTATTAACTCAATTAAGCTTTTTCATTGTTTTTCCCCATTGTAAGTAATCTACTAAGAAAATTATTCTCAATTTATTTTTTAGATAATTATATTGTACATTTTTAACTACTTTTTCCATAGTCAGCAGTTATCATTGCCCATTTTCTATTGGCTTACATCATCTCCCTAAACTCACTTAACTCATGATCACAAAACGGAGTTCACACATTCACAAAAACTTTCTGCTCTAGTTAATCTATCTTACTTCATTCTCATTAGTTCAACTTTTATCAAAGCATTTTTTAAGTGGCAAAAAAGATGTGCCGCAAGGAGGTATTAGATTTTATTCGCGTTGATGAAAGAAACATGGCTTGCCTATAAAGAGGATTCTGAGTATGCATTAGGATGCTGTATATGATTATTTAAGGTTTGTAGTTGGATTGCCATATAAACATTTAACAAAAAGGAATACTTTATCCTGTGCGCACACTTTTTTGTACTGGACAGTTAGAACAAGTCTTTCGAGAAATGAAAAAGTACAACTTAGATATTTTGGGTATTAGCGAAATGCGATGGAAAGGCCAAAGTCATTTCAAGAGTGGAGATACATTAATTTTATATTCTGGACATGAAGAACATTATATTTATGGAGTTAATATTATGTTGAGTAAAAATGCTGCTAAAGCTGTGCTTGGATGGAAACCCGTGAGCGACAGTATCGTTTCAGTCAGATTCAACACCAGATTTCCAAAAGTAACAATTGTGCAAGTCTATGCCTCTATTGAGGCTACTGAGGAGAACCAAAAAGATATATTTTATGATCAATTGCAAAATTTGTTGGATAATGTGCCAAGAAGAAACATCACAATATTGATCGGTGAGTTCAATGCGAAATTAAGCAAAGACAGATCTGGGTACTTCTCAAATGTTGGACCACATGGCTATACTAATAGCATAAATGATAATGGCTATAGATTGTTGACGCTAAGCAGTCTTTGTGGAATGAGTGTTGCAGCACATTTTTCGTTTACATAAATATACACAAGAGAACGTGGGTTTCTCCCGACGGAAAAACAGCAAAGGAAATTGACTACATTTGTATCAGTACAAAATTGCGATTTTTATTGCAAAAAGTACGTGCATATCGCGGTGCAGATGTTGGTTCTGATCACAATCTTGTTGTTGGAAAATTTCGTTTAAAATTAAAAACAATAGTAACCACAAAAATTACATCCATTTTCGTGTGAGACACTTAAGCAGCCAAATATCTCAAATCAATTTTACGATTCCTAAGAAAATACATTCAAAATCTGAAAAGGGTAGAAAAATGTGATGATCAATGAAATTTGTTTCATAAAACAATTACAGACTGTGCAGCAAATGTACTGGGTAGAAGATGTCGCTCTACAAAGAAACAATGGATTTCGTCAGTCTCCTGAAATCTAATTGATCTCAGAAAGAAAACAAAATTAGAGAGAGATCAATCTAACAATCATGTTATGTGGAGTATATTTGATAATAAGTTTAGAACTTTAGATAAACAGGTTAATAAAAGCTGCCGCAAAAATAAGAATGATTGGTTAGAAAGCAGATGCAAAGAAGCAGATAAGAAAGCAGAGAAAAATAATTCCAAGACTCTGTATAAAATTGTAAAATAACTGTCTGGAGTTAGAAAGAACACCGATATTCCAATCAAAGGAAAAAATGGTCATTTACTTCTAACAGATGATGAACAATCATCTAGATGGGTAGAGCATTTTAGAGAAGTACTAAATCAGCCCATGCCAAATACTCTTATAGATTTTGATAATGATATGAATGTGACTCAAAATCCGGAAATATGTATTGATGACATTTCTGTAACTAAAGTTTCAGGTTTGTACACGAGTTAAATAGGAGAAAACGTTTTTTAATACTCTGTTCAAGGGTCTCAGATATTACGTAAAAAAGAAAAAGATTAGAGAAAGAAAAGTATAAATACATGTGCACAAATACGTGTATAAAAAATAACAATAATAATAAAAAATAAAAATAGATAAATGCATAATGAAAATAGGAAAGAATTAGGTAAAATTAAGAAGGAAATGCTTGTTGTACGCCGATTTAAACGCTTGTGGAAGCAGACTATTTCAGACAGAGATAACTCTGTAGGAGAAGTGATGAGGACCTATACGGGAGTGGACACTATGCTTGGAGAGCTTGAGGGAGTGTCCTCTACGAGGATTGCTAGAGATGACGAATAAATGCTTAAATTGATCGGAATTGATGAGTTTGTAAACTAAAATGAGATTGCCCCGAAGTCTTCTATTTTTTAGTGGGAAGAGACGAAGGGCTTTCAGACGCTTAGGGTTGGGGACCTTTTTGAGGGCAAGCGACAACTTAGTAAAGCTTCTCTGGACTTTATTTAATTTGACAATGTCTGTCCTTATAAGCAGGGACGTGACTTGAATGCAGTGTTCGAGGCGCGGCTTAATATAGAGTTGATATAGGAGTCGTGTACAACTAACAGAAATATTCCCCAAATTACGCCTAAAAAACTTAATTAGGCGATAACAGGTTAAAATTTCTCTGTTATGATGGGACGAAAAGCTAAGAGAGGGGTTAAAGGTAACTCCTAGGCTCTTAACCATGTCGATCTTGGTGATGGTCTGGGTACTGCGGAATTTAAAGTGATTTCTAGACAATTTCCCAAACGAGAAGTGATTACATTTAGAAATGTTTAGAGGGAAATCACTATCTAGAAACTATTGATAAATGTTGTTGACATTCAGTTGCAGTTGTTTAGGGTTGGAGCCTCAAATTTTGACATCATCAGTGTAGAGTAGGATATCGGAATGAACAACCGAGGGCAAATCGTTGATATAAATAACAAAAAAAAGTGGACCTAATACTAAACCTTGGGGGACGCCTAAAGTAATCAGAGTGGGAGGGAAAAATGCGCTTCCTAATTTGACGCTAAACTAGCGATTGGAAAAAAAGTCGCGTATCCACTCTGAAAAAACTGGGCCTATACCGAAGGCTTTGAGTTTACTAAGTAGTGCTGAATGCGGAACTTTATTGAAGGCTTTATAAAAGTCGAAGTAGATAACATTGACTGATGGTGAACATTCCAGCATGTGGGTAATGTTGGAGGTTGGAGAGACAGAATCTCCCCGGCAAAAGCCCATGTTGAGCAGCGCTGATAAGATTATTGTGAGTAATAAAACCAATCAAATGAGATTTAATTATTTTCTCTAAGATTTTGCTGTAACAAGACAGAATACTAATGGGCCTAAAGCTATCTGGCATAAACTTAGACCCAGTTTTATAAATTGATCGAATAAAAGCATACTTTTAAATTGCAGGAGACGTGCCGGACTGAATGAAACAATTAAAAACGTAGGTGAGGGGAGGAGCGAGTTCGGAGGCACATTCTTTGAGGATTCTCGGAAAGAGGCCATCAGCACTTCGGAATGTTGATTTAAGTTGGGACAAATACTTAGAAACTAAAGAGGAGGTGATGGTGGGGCTGCCTGAGTCAAGGGCAGAATCAGGAAGAGGACCGATTAAAAAATCAGGATTAAAAACGGACCTAAAGTATTTACCAAAGGTGTTGCACACCTCGGGTAACGAAAGAAAGAAACCAGTATTGTCCTTCAGCTTAGGAAGGGATAGGTCAGAACTCCGCTTATTTTTGATAAATTTGAAAAGAAGGCTGTTATCAGATCCGGCATTACTCAGGAGTGATTGGAGTCTAAGGCTTCTGAGCCATTTGAGACAAGCTACAAATTTGTTGCGGAGATCTAGGTAGCGGTAGAGGAAGGAGAGGAGACCAGACGATTTCCATTTGTGAAAAGCAATGTTACGGAACTTAATGATTCGAATAATTAAAAGGGGAACTTTGAGTTTGGAGCGGGTAGGGATATGGAAGGGAATAAAACTCTCTATACTTATTTAAATGGAATGACAGAAATGGTCATGTAAACTATCTAGGTCAATATTGGAGAGGTTCCAATTGACATTCCTCAGATAGTTCTTGAGACCAACAAAGTCAGCTCTACAGAAATTAGGAATAGACTGGGACAGAGACTTAAAGCCTACTATGGATGAGTGGAAGTGAATTTTGAGGGTGAGTAGAGTGTAATCACTTTTACCCAAAGAGGGAAGATGGATAATGCTGTCTACCAATGAGGCTTTGCTAGTGAAAACTAAATCAAGGCAGGAAGGTGAGCTGCCAATCCTAAACCAGGTAGGAGAGCGAACGTGCTGGGTGGGAGCATGCTCAATGCTGAATTAAAAGAGAGTGGAATTAAAGGACTTAGGAGAGCAGTTGAGAGAGTCCCAATTTATGGAAGGGGCGGTAAAATCCCCCATCAGAATATAGTAGCTATGTTTGGCCGCTAACACCGAGTAAAGGTCTCAAAATAGGGACCGGTTGGAGGCATCAGAGAGGGACAGGGGACGATAAAGGATAGAGAAGAGGATATATTCTCCAGAGGAGATAGAGATTGCGACCGAGAAAAAATTATATCCATGTTCAGGAAAATTCGAGGGGGGAGGGGAGAGAAGCAGGTATCATCCTTGATATAGAAGAGACAACCCCCCCCCATCTAGTGACCCTAGAATCGCGTCGGACGATATTATAGCCGTGGATTAGCAATTCGTTATCATATATGTCGTCCGATAACCAAGTTTCAGTAATCCCAATAATATGGGATTTAGAGACCTCGACTAGGCTGGCTAACTCGGATAACTTATTCAAAAGGCTCAAAGCGTTGGTATAGAATATTTTTAAGCGGACAGAGTTGGCGAGAGTAGTAACGGTCCTGCTTTTTTTAGGGGATGGTAAAAAGGGACGCGACTCTGGGGCGGGAATCGTAAATCCTGGGTATTATGGAAATAAGTAGAGGTATCCTTTAGCTTAAGAGGGGTAAGCTTAAGTACTGGAATGGCCGCGAGTTTGAGGCAGATGCTATGGGATATGACAGGAGATTTACCAATCCTGTCAGCTGTAGGATGGTTTTTATAAAGACAGATCCCAGAAAAAGTTTTGCGGATAGTGGGCCAGGTGCTTAAGATATCAGCTACGGCACTAAGAGTACTACTAACAATAATTGGAGGGAAAGTGTGGGGACGCTTGCACGACATACGAGATATTTTAACAACGGGAGCCGATGAGAGACAGGAGTTGACTATCTCTGAAACAATGTCTTTGTAATTGGTAGCCGTCTCAGGAATCCCCCTAACTATTAAATTATACTCCCTGCGCCTATCAGCAGCAAATTGTTTGGCTTCGGATAAAATTTCATCCTGCGAGAGTTGCTACAGAGTCTTTAAGGAATCTGATTTCATTTGTCTATTTTGTGGTGGTAATCGTGAAGGATTCCTGTAAGGCAGCCAGCAAGATTTTGAGACTAAATTGCTGGACTTGATTTTGTTAACTAGTTTTAGTCGTTCGGAGGTAGAGTTTTCTCCTTAATCGGTAGACATATCAGTAGATATATGGTCCTTTGCCCAAAGGCAATTTATACAGTTGAAGTCAAAGCTGTTATTGGCGAGTTCTAAATAGTGAGATTCTGAAAGCCCTGTACAATTTTCATAAAACCAGGTATTACACCTAGAACATTACATACTAATCTTTACAGACTTACTGCACCCCGGTCTTCCACAAATTGCAGTTTGGGTGAAGACAGAACTTCGTTTGTACGCATCAATAATCATTTCTACGGCAATATATGGGAGTGAAACGTGGAAGCAAACGGACAATATTGATATAATGGTAAATGTTTTTCATCGCCAGTGTCTTAAAAGTACTTTAAAGATTACCTGGCGCGATCACATATAAAATAATGAGATCATGAGAAGAACTGACTCTCGTTCACTACATGGCATTACTACAATTAGACGAATGAAATTACTAGGTCCAATTCTATGTTTACCGCCCGAAAGACCAGCAAGAACGGTTTTGGAATGGACAATTGTAAATGGTAAAAAAAAGGTTGGCAGATTACAGAAAACTTGGCTAAAAACTATTCTGAAAGATTTAATTGAAATGAATGTTTCATGAGATCAAGTAAAACGTTTTGCAGAATGCTCAAATAGATGGAGATATTTTGTTTTCTTTTTGAATTAAGAGACTCTGTTGTTGTTATTTTTTACTGTACTGGTTGTTTTATTGTCCCATGCTTATTTTTAAAACAAAAGGGTTTTTTTAACGTGACTGTGGTTCTGTGAGTATATTGCGTCCTGTTTTTTCCTGTTGGTAGACAGTATTGGTATGTAATTTTGAATTAATTTGTAATAATAAACTGCAGAACGATAATTTAGATCACACAAGAGCTTTTTTAATTGAAATTAGCTGGGGGTGTTGATAATTATTCGTATCAAGTTAAATCAAAGGAAATCAGGGCCGAGATCTCAGTGAGATCTTACAACCAGTTAAACGTAGACTCAAAATGTGAAATGTCTCTGTAAATTATTAGACGTATTCGAAGTTTGCATATATAGGGACATTAAGCAGCTGTCCCTACTTGAGAATGTTAATTGGGTTTGATTGGCTAATATGCTTGTAGTTGTCATATATGGGTAATCTCACAAGTGTCCAGTGTTTACCATTCCATTCAAGTCAGCTTTAATAAATTTGTATATCATTTGTTGTAAACTCATTCTACCCTAGAAATATCCGCTTTGAAAAATTGCGATTTTTTGCTGGGAGTGTGGCTGTTGGAAAAGCTTACTTAAAACTATTCTTGTTGATTTTTATTTTAATTACAATTTTTATATTATTATACATTTTAAAAATTTTGGCATCGTTTGAAGTCTGTATTAAAACACCATTTTGTATTTGGATTTACCACGTTTGTTGTTGAATTGACTGTAATTCTACGAATATTGTTGCGTCCTGCTTTTCTTGTTGGTATGTAAATTAAAATTATTTTGTACTAATAAATTGCAAAACAATATTTTAAATCACACAAGAACTTGTTTGATTAAAATTAGATGAAGGTGTAGATAAATTTCTGTATCAAGTTAAATCAAAGGAAATGAAGGCCGAGATCTCGGTGGGATTTTACAACCTGCTTTTAGTAGTTCAGTTCAATATCCTGCTGTATGTAGACAATGTTAAGATATTGGGCTTTAAATTTGAATTCCTACAGCAAAACATTTTCTATATTTATGACTGCTTATTAAAAGAATGTAAGCAAATCAGTTTTGGAAAACCTTCGGGCAATACATTGCGAGCCTCTATCTCAAGTGATTTTGTCATCACCACGGTCCAATTTATGAAAAATCTAGGCGTTATTTTCACTCCTTTTATTTTATTCACAGCTCATCATACTAAAGCAAAACAAATATATTTTAGGCTTATCAATATTTTAAAATGTAATTTAAGAAATATTATCTCTAGCTGCACGCGTTTACAATACATGCCTTGAATAAGATCTCACCTTGAATATTGTATCTAAGTCACGTCCCCCATTTTAAAAACAGATATTTATTTATTAAATCAAGTTTAACAAAGAGTTTTTGAATTACTTAAAACGTTTCACAACGTAGACTACTTTAATCGGTTAAAATTACTAAAATTATTCCTCCTATGTAATAGAAGACTCCGAGGCGACCCTATTTTAGTATACCATCACGTCAGCTTTGGCTGTAATAATATGTTTTTTGTTTATACCCGAAATTTACTAAAAAGCAATTAGTTTAAATTTCTAAGCCCTAGAGCTCATACACGTTTTCGCAGGCGTTACTTTTCCCACAAGGTAATTTCAGTCTGCCCTCTCATATTGTGTCTGCCCATAGCCTTCATTCTTTCAGGCAGGCCTACGACAAAAATGCCCTTCCTAATTTTATTTAAATTTTTTGATTTTTGATTTTTTCTAATTTTTGGTTTTTTCCTACTCCAAATATTTTAATATTTCAGAACCGAGGATCAAAAGGAGCTATTCCAACCCAACTCCTGTATTATGTATCATGTTAGCATTAATAAATTAATTAAAACATTAAAAAATTTTAATTAAATTAATCAATTTAAGTTATACATTTAAAAAATGTTATTTGTGTATATTTTAATTTTTGTTTGTTTTAATTAGTAAAATCAATTATCGCTATTATTTTTATAAAGCTATTTAAAATTTTCTATAGATATATAATGAGTAAAAAATTATGATTATAAAATTATTTGCTAAATTATTTTTTGTATTATTGGCGTATTGGTTTGTACAACTTTGTAGAATGTCTAATAATTTCGATATTAATAAATATTAATATAAACTGCGACTTCTGTGAATTATTATAAACCGTAGTTATTAGTTTACGTATTTTATTTTTTATATCAGGAAGATTAATGTTAATGTATGTTATGTTTTAGTTGTTTTTATTCTTGCTTAACTTTCTTTCAATCTGATATTGCTGATACAGTTGAACCGAAGATTAAAAAAACCTTTTTTTACTTAATTAATGTACTAATCTGTAACCTATATTTTTGCTGTTTTGTTTTTATAATGGTTGTATTATTTATAATTTACTTTTTTAAGTAAACTTTAAATTGTGTGATTTTTTAGTGTATTAATCTCACACTTGTTGATTGTGCTAATTGGATATGCTAAACAAGTCAGAATCACCTAAATTTCAAGAAACTTTAAAATATTGTACGTTAGAACAAAAGATACGAAGATGCCTGCCTTATTTACGGTGTCAGGTATTTGTTATTTAAATGTTTTAATGCATTATTTTTAGTTTGATGGTTGTAAATGTTCGTCTTGGAAACCAAATGATGAAGAGTGTGGTGATAATTTAGATTATTTTTGCAAAACATGCCGACATATTCATTATAATTGTGATCAAAGATTTAATGATTTGTGGATTAATAACGCTGTTCAGATGGTTGAAGATGTGGAACGCCTATACATTATGTGCTTGAGGGAAAAAGATAATGATACTAAACACATGTATTTTTGTATTTTAAAGGTATTTATTTATTTTGTATTTAAGTGGTTTTTAGCATTTACGAAAAGCATTAGTTAATAGAACACTTCCAAAATTTGATGATCAGCCTCCATTTGAGCGACCAAACGTGGAATTAGTATGCTAATTTTAAAAAATGATTTAATCTGAAACCAATTTTAGGCTGTTAAAAATGCATTACTTTATTGTGCTTCAGTAAATCCTAAGAATCCTGAGCTAAGTATTGATATTTGTAAATTGTTTTTGATGTATTTGAACGCATATGAACTGGGATATCCCAGTAAAAGAGTTAATAAACATGAAAACAAAACAGGTTATAAGTTGATATACATGAGGTAATTATTGTTTTTAATAATGATTAATCAGATGGGTTTGTCATTGTTATATTTCAAAGTTTTGTCCAAGTTTTCCTTATACTGAAGCTACAACGGCTTTTGGTAAGAATTTTCTTTTGGCTGTTTTATCGGAAGTAAAAACAAAAATATTTGATGCTATTAAGCGTGATACAATCCAATGTACAGACAAAAAATATCAACTTATACAACCACTTACATAGTAAGCACTATATTATATATATATATATATATATTTCTTTATAATTTTGCGGTATCAGATTTAAAATTATATATAATTATCTACTTTGTGATAAAATATTTGCGGTTAATAAAACACGAAATGCAATTATTTTATTACTTGTTTTGTATTTATTTTATTTAAAACATATATATATATATATATATATATATATATATATATATATATATATATATATATATTATATATATATATATATATATATATATATATATAAAGTCTTAATTACAATGGTGGTAATAGTCCTGACTGTTCCTCCTCTATATGGAACATCCTGGACTAGGTGCATATAGGCTTATGCTACAGCGGGTGGATGCAAGTATACACCTAGGTTACTTAAAAGATATCTTAACTTATATGTATACCATATGTGGTCGTTGGGCTAAGTTGTGATAACCCTGACAAATGATCAGATGACCTCGTCAGCATCTTTGAACAATGAAGCCGTCATAAAGATGCTGTTTACTAGCTAAGATACTTTGTTATTCTTCTATGTTTGTAACGTTTATCAAGCCATCATAATCGATCTTTTAAGTATATATATATATATATATATATATATATATATTGTTAGTTATATTTGAATGTCATAATAAATAATATCAGTTCATGTATTCCTCATTTTCCTTACAGTTTGTTTAATTTACTTGAGGGCGATTGTCAGCAAAGTTTGCAAATATGGGATCCATATTTTCAGCCATGTTCTTCATTTAACCTAGTTGATATGCACTGTTCATCATTGATGGAAAGTTTGAATGAGTCAGCTAATTCATTGTGCAAGTTGCGTGACATGAAAACAGAACACCTAGATGATCTAAATAAATCAAAGGTGTTATACAATGAAGCAGATGTTTTAAATTATTCTACTGACGATATACATATTCTTAATGATGTAATGTTGAAATCACCAAAGTTACAAAATACCGCTTATGAAATTCTGCATACGAGGCGAATGAGTATGTTGATAATAACAATGTACCAATTTACGCTTTTCTCATTTACTTTTATTTAACTGCTGGTGTGAACTCGTTTTTTATTTTAACTCTGTTGTTAAAAGTTGTTTATATTATTGAATATTTTAAGAATTGTATTGACTGTTACAGTTTGTCTCGTGACAAAAAGGGATTGAATAGTTATATATATATATATATATATATATATATATATATATATACGAGATGCTAATGATCTTAAGGATTTGAGTAATACTTATAAAGTCTCAATTTCCAATGAGGGTGATATTCCTGACTATTCGTTCTTCACGTGGTGCATTCTGAACTAGGTGCCCCTAGGCATATAGACTAATAAAAGCAGGGTTCGACTGCACAGCGGTATAACTGGGCTTCCGCTACGGCTGATAGGCGCAAGACTTCAAAGGTATCATATGTATCCCTTGGGCTAATGGAGATAATTATGACAAAAATTTAGGCGACCTCGTTAATTTTCGTGATCAGTGGCGACGTCATACGGATGCCGTATACCAATTAAGAAACTTTGTTATTTTTTTAAGTTTGTTACGTTTGTTACGCTTATCAAGCTATCGAAGTCGATCGTTTATGTCGTATACATATAGAAAATAATGGAGACGTAACCAGGTTACCAACCAAAATTTTAATATATATATATATATATAAGATGTTTTGAAATGTGGTTTATTAGTGTTATAATATATTTTTATATATTTACTAATTAAAAACATTTTTAATGGGGTTGGTATAGTTTTTTATTTTTATTTTGTTTTGGTTAAAGTTTAATTTGTATTACTAGATGTTATTTGTTGAATATTTGTTATTTTTATATTCAAGGCACTCGTTTGCGTAGTCATATGTCTAACAACAGTTTGAGAGGATTGAAACACGTAGATCAATCAGACTGTAAATTTTCTGGTGATGTGAAATCAAACGTTTTTATGGATGGTGAGTTTAAATTATCGGAATCGGAATTATCATCTAATACACCAGTTCTTGGTGATATTAATCCTCTTGAATTAGAACAAGTTTTGCGGGATGTAAAGGATGGAGAATCTCCCACCAAGGGAATGTTTTCATTTCACACTGTAAGTACTGTTTTATTGGTTTTTATTACTGTTATTTTTAAACGAACCTTCTATTAATATTAACATTAACTCTGGGTTAGTCAATCAAAGCTAGTTCTCAATTAGTTTTGTAATTAATACTTAGTGAAGTCAAGAAGTTTATCAAAGTAGAGATTGCTACTTAACGTTAAACGTTATGATTATAAACTGAAACTGTACAAAATATTTTTGTTGTAAATTGCAATGCTTTTAACATGAAAATGATAGGCTTATTTGGAAGAATATTCTTATTATTAATTAGATGATTTGATTTTTAAATTTACTTAGTACATATGATTATATGTTATTTGACTAGTATTTACAAAGATTGGTGAGGCCGCTAAAGTGTTTATTAGAATGTTATCTGTTAACTCAATCATTACATATGGTATACACTTACCTCATACCTTTTTAATACCATGTGTGTGTTTGCATTCATTGAACAAGACGGAAGCCCAGTTTTACCTCTGTACATTCACGTTTTAACTCGTCAATTTAATTTCAGGTATGGATTTGGGATTGGCACTATTATTGGAAATTAACACTTTGTAAGCGTTGCTAAAATTTAAAAGATTATTAATATTCTACAAATACTCAGGATAATTAGTATCTCAGATAAAGGTTATTGTACATACAACTCTCACTACAATTACTGCAAAAAAGTGATTATTTAACTAAAACCTATTTATCAACTACATAGCATACAAGAGAAACGTCACTTTGATTATAAAATACACAATACTATATAATAATTAAAAAAAACTATAATTATATATACATATATATTGTAAGTAAAAAAATTGTATAAAATATCAACTGGTGCAAGATCGAAAATGGTGTAAAATGATTAACATGATTTATAAAAACAACTATTAACAAAAATATGGATTACATGCAATTTTTCAGTTACCAAATGATTAAAGACATTAGAAAGTTCAAAGATTCAATAATCTATATGATCGCCCTTCTTTTGAACAACCTGAACCAGGCGTTTTGTAATTTTGTCGATAATAGTGTTGATATATTCTTGTTTTATCTTATATTGAACAACAAACCGAATACGTTCACATAAATCCTCAATTTCAGTATGCTTATTGATGTTGCGCTTTAGCATACTGAAAACGTTTTCATTAACATTAATGTTCGTAGTAGTGGTAGGTGGTAATTGAGTGAAAGATATTTTTTTCGATTTTAGCCCCTCTGTCTAAATGTGAATATAAAGCAAATATAGTGAACTTAGATAAATATGACGTTACCTTTTTGGACGTATGACATGCAGCATTATCCTGAAAAACAGTAGTAACCCCAGTGTAAGCGTGCTGCATTTCATAATGAAAAACATCCTTCATAACTAAAACAAATTTTTCACTATTTAAGGTACCAGATATAATTCGCCATTTGATAGGTTGATTATACTTAATAACAAACCAACACATTACTTGTCGACGGTGGGCTTTCTTTCTAACAACCGGGAGTGAATGTTTTTGAAAACTTAACCCACACAACACTTTGTTGTTAAAGCCAAATGGTTCGTCCTGAATCATTATTTCATCGGCACAGTATACGGAACGCCAATAACAAAGGTGTCGTTCACTCCATAGTTTACAAAAGGTAATCTATTATCCTTTTGTTTTTTGGTAATAAATGGCTTAACCTTTGGTAATTGTAGAGTTAAACCAGACTCAATTGCTCTTTTTCTTATTGTGGAATAGGTAAAATTGTTTAAACTACTTCTTTTGGTTTCTGAAATAGGTTTATTATATATTTTTTAATTCTATAACGATTTTCTGATCATCTGTAGTAGTCGTTACACGTTTTCTTCCAATATTATTATAATTTCGTGGTTTTTAACCGTTAATAATCCGATAAATTGTAAAAAGGTTAACTATGCATAAATCTGCCATTTTTTTGGGTGAAAATCCTTTATTTTTTAATTTCTTAATGACACGATATTCATTTTCGTTAAGATGAAAACATTTTTTATCACTACTGTCCATTTCACAAAGCGGAATGTCAAGGTTAAACGTAAATAATAAATTATTCGATTTGTTTTTAAATTTTTATTAAAATTTAGTTTTAAATTATTTTTATTTATATAGATTAGAATAATTAAATGTTTATTTTGATAATTATTATGACATCACAATCAGGGCAGATTTGAATGTGTTTAACATTGGTTTTAAGGATTAGATATTGTTTATTTTTAATGAAATTAGGCACACAAAATAATAATAGGCTATTTATTATAAAAATTATGTAACTTTAACTTATTATCGACGTTTATATAGAAGTAGCTTTTAAAATATGCCATTTTGGCCGATTCAGCCTTTTTAAATAAATATTTCCAATTATATATAAAGGAACTATTATGTACTTGACATTATTTTAAAATTTTTGATATTTATTTTTACAAAAAAAAATAATTGGATATAACAAATTAATTTAGATTTAATACTTTTGTAATTTTTTGCGTTAATTTTTGAAATGGCTGTAGTTATTCATAATTCAGTTTTTTAGCTATAACCACTTAATTTATAGTTATTCCTTACCTAATTCTCTCTCTCTCTCTCTCTATATATATATATATATATATATATATATATATATATATCAATATGTAGTTACACTCACTCAATGCAACTCGGGATGCTGCAGCACGTCAAGAAGAAACAGCTGGAAATATTGAGTTTCATATTGTAAACAACAGTCTAAACCCTAATCAATGTCCCAAAACGTATATTTGGCTTTTGGAATTGTTAAACGTGTTCGCATTGCAATTGCCACGCATGCCTAAAGAATACATAGCGCGTCTTATTTTCGATCCGTAAGTTATGGCTTCTTTAAAAAAAGAATTTGGGTCGATTGGAATTATTTTAGTAGAAATGTAGTGGTGAATTTAAAATTCACAGGGAACACCAAATATCAGTTTTATTTTTCTCTATTAAGGAATCAATGCTTTTAAACAGAACTTCTTAAATGAGCCTGATCAAACTTGCATAAAACCAACTACGCTATAATTTGACCTTTTTTTCTCTGCATATAGTAGGTGTATGGTTGCTATTGCATAACAATACGTGGTGTTAATATCATCTCTTTATTAGTTTTAAGTTAGCATAGAATTTCGATTAATTTCCTTTAATTGTTTATCATTTTTAGAGACGTATGACTAAGGGCGGAGACCGACCTCTACTTAGCGCGTCTACAGATGGCGGATAGTGGAACGACTTTTAGCAATAAAGGTTAGCTGTGAATAAGGCTGTGCCAAATAAAGAGCCGTGGACCAAACGGATACTCAGGTGTTAAGGTCGTTAACGCGTTGACAAGAAGGGGACAACGGTTATCGGTGTCACCCTGAGTATTATCAACAAGCAACCCAATTTAGGAACAGTACTGCTTTCTCCACCCGGAGAGGGACCTAGGAAAGGTGGTTTGAAAATTAATAAAAATACAAATAAATAAAGTACAAAATATAATACTGTCTTAATTTTTTCTAACTAATTTCTTTAATGGTTACAATTTTAACATTTATTTTTGTGTTGTTATTGGTTTTAGAAAACACAAAAATCTTATTTTGCTCAAGGTGACCGATTCGGGCGAAAAACATGCAATTGGTGGAATTTCATTTCGAACGTTTCCTTCCCAAGGTTTCACCGAAATTGTTTTTTGTGCTGTTATTTTCAATGAACAAGTCAAGGTAAGTTTTTCATTTGTGACGAAACTATTTCTTTCTTAGTTCCAAATTTGCAAAACATTGAATAATTCTTCTATTGTTCTAATATAAAGGAAATGACTTAATAATGACTTCCAAATTGAATATCTTGGTTAGGCTGGGGTTGTATAGAAACATATGCACCACTTGTTGGTTTCATGTGTACAATTGTGGGATTGTTCATTATTGCCATCATTATTAGAGAACAAACGCCATCTAGAAATGACATTACTTAGACAATATATCTACAGATAAATTTGATAAATTTTTTGAAACGTTGAAATAGTACAGACAACAACTCAGTAGAAGTAAGTAATAGAATATGTAAAACTTAACTAGCTTACGGTATGTTGTCTTACATTTAGAAAAGGAAGAATTTTTCAATTAATTTAAAGGGTAATTTATATAATAATGCATTAAAGCTCGTTTTGACGTAAGGATTAAAACCTACAGTTATAAACTTTAAATATAAAAAAGATAGAACTTTTTGACGATAGATGTCTGAGGTCTACATCTATATATTACAAGACGTAACATTCATGGATTTTCAATTTAAGGACAATTCAAGGTTAATGAAACACATAAACTGGAAATAAATTGAATGGTTAGGACATGACAAATAATTGCATTCTCTACTAAGCCTTATTTTTTACACCAGAAACGCTATGGAGAAGATATCTATCGAAATACCTATGGAGAATGAAGAATGTTGGTAAGGAATTAATGAAAGTTGGTGGACGGAGGAAATGAAGCTCAGTTGAAGCGTGAACGGTGCTTCTGTACAGAGCTAAAACCTGGACTCTTACATTGTCAGAGATCATGTAGCTCAAAAAATTTGAAGCAAGATGTCTCAGGTACATGTAGCACAACACCCATTTTGCATCTTCTGTATTAAGGGATTGGACGAAAAGGATTAGCAACTGCCAAATTCGAGATAACCTCTAATTTTACGTTGATATCGCTATAACGAATAATACGCTGGTTTGGACTCGTTCTTCGTAAAAATCCTGATGCAATCTCACGTACCGTAACTTTGACTTGTCCAAATGCCGATTGGAAGAAAAAGGAAGATGGTCAGAAACGTACTTGAATGGATACTGTTCGGGACGATTTTCACATTATTTTGGCAGGGACTTTGTCTTGGAAACAATGGCATAGTTGTTGGATTGATATATCAGTGCACGCCTCCGAAAACTGTACACAATGAAAAGGGATTATTCGAGATGCTATGCGAACTTGGAATTACTGAAAATGTGGCTTTGCCACCAACATTTGTTGTTGTTGTTACTGTTGCTCTGGTTCGATTGGAGAGTGTATTTCGAAATTTTGCTGTCATTTTTGTGTTACTGAAAATTATCCGTGGTAGGAAGTGTATGATTCCATCTCTCTACATAAGCACAACGAGGACATATTGTATACGTATACCTTAAGATACCGTTTACAAACCCATCTACCAAAACGAAGGTCTAGTTGTACCGCTATGTATTCGGTTCCGAATATACGTTATTTTGAATCCAGTATACATTACATGGAAGTGCGGAATCAGGATTATTACCGTTCTTGAAAGTTAAGACTCTATAAGCATTGCTCATATTTTCAGAATCACCAGGAGCCTACAAGAAAGTTGCAATAAATGTAATGGAAGATATATATATATATATAAAGAAATATTGTTTAATTAGTTACAAAATTAATTTACAACAACCACGTCCCATGTGGGTTGAATAGCGACAAAAGTTCGAACCAGTATCTGGGCGGAAAAGAGGGCTGGGTAACCAACTAATAATTTGGATTAACAGAATAACCTACAAACTCAGTCATTTTATTTATACGAAATTACATCCTTCAAATGAATTGCTAAATTGGACGTTAGATTGATTCAACTTTCGGAGTAAGTGGGACCCATAGACCGCGTTCTTATGTTAATTAGCGATGGATTATTCCTAATCCTGAATATGATAATGATAACGATTTCGCGAATATCGTTTATTTATGTTTAGATGACTTGCATAACTTAACTGATATGGCAATATTTTGTAGGAAAATGGTTCAATTTAACGATTCTATTTAATCAATCATGGATTGAAGATTTATTTATTTTTCACATTTTGATATTACTGTTTTTATTAGGGTTACGGGACGCAAATGATGAATCATTTGAAGGATTATCATGTTCAAAACAGAATTTTTCATTTTCTTACATATGCTGATTCGTTTGCAACGGGATATTTTCGTAAACAAGGATTTTCACGTGAAATTCGTCTAGCACGGCAAGCATATGCCGGTTACATCAAGGAGTACGAAGGTGCAACATTGATGGGTTGTGAACTGTACCCAAACATAATTTATACAAACTTTTCGCAGCTTGTTGGTAAACAAAAGGATGTAAGTTGGATGGAATTGAAATTCGTGTTATTATTATTATTATTATTATTATTATTATTATTATTTACTATTAGTAAAATAATGTTCGGTTCGGTACTCTTGTTTTTTGTTACTTTTCGGGTTGTAATACAGTTTTCACAACTATATGTTGGTAATTTTATAGTTCGGGGTTATCTAGCGGTACAGCGTTCGACTCGAACCTGGGTGGGCATGGGTTTGATTTCCACTACTTGCGCCAAATGTGGGCCCCATGTTCAGCTTTACTAAGATGTCCACAGCTGAAAGATGTTTCTTGTGAAATATTGAAAGCAGTAGAGATAATAAAGAAATATTTTATTTTATTTGCATACGAGTTTGGTTTGGGCTAAATTTGGAGTTTTTACATGTGTAACTATAGTTATATTCAAACATAAAAAATTTATTTAAAGATAATTTACTTTCAATTTTATACTGATGTATGTTAGAATGCTCTGTGATGGTAGGTGTGGGTTATTTATGAGCTGGGGCACGGCCTAGCACAAATCTTAATGACAATTGTGAAAGTACTTTACAGTCTTATAGTATTAAAACCAAACTTACGCTTTTAAAAACGGTTCAGTTTTAGTCCCGTTTTTATTTCAATTTGGATGGCATTCAGTGCTCAATGTAAAAATTGTCATCATTCTCAGATTTCTAATTTCATGCTAGTTTGCTAATTATACTCAGTCTCTAACCTATTTTGAAATGTTGATCTTATATGTCGGTATTTCTAGATGCGATTTGCAAAGGCTTATAAGTTTGATGTATTGTAGTGACATTGTATTCAAACATTTGTAGGGGTTGTCTAGCGGTACAGCGCTCAAATTCGGACCTCGGTGGGCATGGGTTCGAATCCCACCATCGACACTAAAATGCGGGCCCACGTTCGGCTTTGCTAAAATGTCCACTGCTGAAAGATGTTTTTTGTAAAACATTCAAAGTAGTAAACATAAAATTAAAAAATGAATAGTGGAACGATTTTCATAAACGTAGTTGAATTTCATAAGTTCTTCAATTTATTTTGGTTCATTTGGGTTGGTGACGTAATCATCTCTTCATTATTTTCCATATTTATACGGTGTAACAAACGTAGAAGAATAACAAAGTTTCTTGTGATGTCACCACTGTTCGCAAAGATTGACGAGGTCGCCCTTAGACCAACGGCTATATATGGTATATGTATACCTTATGATACCTTTTAAGTACCTTTGGTGTATGTTTGCAGCCACCCGTCGTAGTGGAAGCCCAATTATATCACTGTGCATATTAATCTAGATGCCTGTCAGCACCTAGCCCAGGATGCACCACGTGGAGGACGACCATTCAGGAGTATCACTAGTGGAAATTGAGACTTTATAAGCGTTACTCAAATCCTCAGGATCATTAGCATTCCAAGGATATATATATATATATATATAATGAAAAACTACTCAAAAAATCAATTAATTATTACTTAACTTTTGTTTACTTAGATAATTAGCCGACTTATTGATAGACGTCGAGAGTCATTTAACAAGTCATATCCTGGAATACCGGTCAAAGCATTTAAAAATGGTCCGTTAAGACCAGATCAAATTCCCGGTCTTCTTGAAGCTGGATTTTCTCCAAATGATTTACCAAACGTTCAACTTCCAGTTCAAACCAAATCCAACATTGTCAAGATGGAGAACACTGATAGCTCAGTTCCCGATGAGTCGGATACTGTGGAACCTGCACGCAAATTACGTAAGCGCGTATCAGAAGTGCAATCAAGCTCGAACCTAAAATCCCCAAGCACACGAACTGGCAGTTTGAGATCTTCTCGAAGTTCGATTACACCCAAACTGTAAGTTAGAAATTTTAATTTTGGCCAAGTGTTTTTTACCATTAGTGCGCGTATTTCATTCTACCCAATTATGTGATTAATACACATTTGTGGAAAGATTGTTAGTTTTGAAATGATTATTCGATGTTGGAGAAATTTTAGGTGGTATTGTTTTTCAACAGGAGCTCACCATTGAGTTGCTAATAATATACAAATGAATACTCATTTTTTCAGTCCATTTGGATATGAATACTTTTAGGTACGCTAATTATTGTACATTTACGTACAATGCCTACTATTCCATCCTCTTGATAACTAGGCTTTAGTGGTAATTTTTGTCAGACTAGTGGCAATACGTACCCCAATTATCTAAAACGATTGTTTTTGAATTATCTTAGTAATATCAAATCAATTTACGGCTTATTAAAAACTTTGACTAAAGATAAAATGTTTTGATTAGGTTTTATTTGCTTTCTTGGTATTGAAATTAATTTATATATTTGCTTTTAGGACGGGAGAAAGTGAGTCAGGTTGGACACAGGAAGTTAAAAATCTAACGGATAAACTTCGCCCTATTCTAACTGCAATGCGCAATCATGTTCTGGCTGGTCCTTTTCAAAAACCAGTGGTCGCAGCCGAGGCTCCTGGTTATCATGATATCATTGCACTTCCTATCGGTAAGTTTATGATACTGACTATGTTGGTTTTTGTCGCATTCACATTTATCGAATACAACTAAAGAATTACTCCAAGACAGAGCAAACCTTTCATCCACACCAATAGAAACGTATATTTTATTTTTTCTGTCATAGATATGGGAACAATGTGGGACCGTTTGAGATCGAACTTCTACGTGACAAAATCCTTGTTCATAGCAGATATGATGCGCATGTTTCATAATTGTCGTACATACAACCAACAAGACTCTTATTTATACCGAACAGCCAATACATTGGAACGCTTTTTCATTAGTCGTATGAAGGAAGCAGACTTATGGCCATAGTACCTAACGTCTTCAAACTAAAGGATACTAACTGTGTAATATTTGTGTATTTCATTTTTGTACACTTGTATAAAATATTATTAATATTGTAAAAACACATCTACCTTTTTATTTTAATACGAAAGGGTGAACTCTTATTAAGTCAAATTACCAAAACGTTTATTTGTTTTCAAGAAAGCTGTGTAAGATCAGTTTGGTTACATTATCTCTTGTAGCGGAACGAAAGTATCTTCCAACTGGTCTATACATCGATTTGAAGTATCTACTAAACTTTAGAAATTGATTTGTAAACAGCATCTAAATCTATCAGAGTATATTGTTTGAAGTGGATCAGTTATGATCTACATGGCTTACTCACACCCAGTTCGAATTTCGAGAAAAACTCAGCCGTTGGAGGTCGACAAGTAATAGACAGCGATTATAGCATGTAACGATATTATTCCTCTCCTCCTTCCAAGAGCATCTCTTTCGACTGAGCTGATCTAATGGACTACAGTTGGATAATTTTTTGGTAGAAAATAGCCGCTTGACGACTCTAGTTGGCGATGTGCAGATTATTTATAGTCATTATTGAAGGTAGACACTCCCACCGGTTATTATCGTCTAGGCCAGTTACCAAAAGTCCGCAAAATATCACCTTTAAATTTTAATTACATCCCAAATTGAAACTCTCGAATGAGCAAACAAAGGAATTCATTTGGACGCGGAGACTTGGCTTAAAGTACTCGATGATCATCCCGTCTTCTTTTCCATCCAAGTAATAGTTGGGCTTACATAAAATTTTCAGGCTGGTTGAGTAGGCAGTCTACGTAAGACATGACCACACTGGTTATTCTAAATGTCTTTCTCCTATTTTGTGTTGGAAATGCATGTTCGATTAATATTAAGTGCCAAAAAATACTTGAAAATGGCTCCAATATTTGACTACTTGTTATGGGATTGCGTTCATTGGGAAGATAGAAAGCGATTTTTAAAGATTGGAACTCATTGTCCGAATAGGATAATCCAATCGAAGGAAACGGGCGATTCGACTTTTGAAACGGTGATAGCACATTAAAAGCAGAATGTGGGAGCCTAATACCTAATTTAGAAGTTATACACACGGAACACACTTGTTATGAATACATCCTTCGAACTTAGACGAACTATTAGATACAAGAGTGCATTATCCACCTTTGCTCACGATCAGGGACGTATAGTCTATTAAAAGAGAAATATATTGGTCCTGTAGTTTATTTTGATTATGCAATCACTAACTGGCAATTATTATTATTATTGTTATCATGACAAACTATAGTGTAGTATATTTTTCTGCATTAGATGTAGATAAATTTATTTTTAATTTTGAAATCTTACAAAAATGCTAATTATTATTAGTAGAAGTGATAATGATCGTGAGATTTTGAGTCATGTTTATGAAGTTTCAATTTCGAATAATGGTGCCAATCCACTTTTTCTATAACTTCATGTAGTGCATCCTGGATTCTAACTAAAATGAGAGACTGAGTGCACAGCGCCTTAGCAAATGGATGCAATTATACAATCAAGAGTATACGTATGCCATATGTGGCTGCTGGAATGAGAGGGATAACCCTGTCCATAAAATTGGCGGCCTCGTTAATCCTTGAAAATAGTGGCATCGTCACAAGGAAGCCATTTATCAGTCAAACAACTTTGTAAATGTCTTATTTGTTATGTTTATCATACCATCGAAATCGATTGTTTAATGTGCTGTAAAAATATAGGAATAATGTAATTATAACTACCTCAACATCATCATCATCGGGGATAACCACCCCCGCCGTTTGTAACTACATAAGGTAGTCCAAATCACCAAAATCCTGCAAAACGTGCACTTAATGAACGACACCTGAGATATGTTAACTTTAAATGTTAATTACATCCCGAATCTAACTCCTCCAATAATGACATTAACTGCAAAAGGTAAAAAATCGAACACCCAATTATGTAATTCATTGGAATGGGTGAAGTTTAGCATAAATAAAACGCCTGAGTTCGCGCGCTACACTGTCCGTCCAAAATATTCGTTGACCACCTAGTCTTCTTTTCCATCCTAGTAATGGCTTCCATAGCTATCCTGACTGGATGAGTGGGTAACCTTCATAATGCATGACCGATCTATTGTAGTCGTTTTACTCTTACTGTGTTAGAAATACATGGCCAATTAGTGTTAAATGTACATTTAAAAATGGTTGAAGTGTTTGATTACTTATTAAACGGTTGCGTTCAACAGAAGATAGAGAGCGATATCATGCAGATCTTAAACAGCTTTGGTATATCCATTCGGGTGGGAGTCCAAGTTTCGCAGAAAATTCCACAAATTGCAATCAACGATGTTATAGGTGGATGAATAATCTACAAATATACATACGTAGGCTGTGAGTATCGCGATCGTAGTTCTAATATTCTACCAACAGTTGATTTGTTCAAAACACTCCATTTCTGGATAAAATTCAGCCTGATTTACTCGCGTACGACAATCAGATTAACTACGAATTCAGTGTAAAATAATGTTTTCCAAAATTTTCCAGGGCCCGCAAAGTAAAGTAATTCTCTATAATTAGCAGGGTTAGTTGTGTCACTTTTTATGAATAGAGATTATAATTGCTTGTGACCAAAACTCAGGCAATTTCTTTTCTATCCAAATGGAACTTATTAAAGAGTGTAAGTCTTAAATGGCACTTATACATTATATTTCAAAAGCTCAATTGATATGGCATCTACACCCGTAGCCTTCCCACCTTTCAGGTGCTGACATACTAAAATGATTTCCTCTGTTAAAGTATGGAGGATCGGGGCATTGTGTATGGAGTGGAATGGAAGCCTCTATCGCTTTATCTTTGATAGGGTTGAGTAATTTCGCAAAATGGGATGTCCATTGAGTTGCAGAAATTGATAACGAGCGCTGGTTATCACAAGAATAGCCCCTGCATAATTCATTGATCTACAGTACTGCAGCATCTAAATCCTCAGCCACATACGACCAATATTTATCTTGATCATTATTGAAATTAGTGGGGTATTCCTGTATTTTAATTTATCGTTCACCCGATTTACTGTGTTCATTTTTGATCAAAAATATGTGGGATTGGAAATCTGAAATGTGGGTAGTTTTTCAAATCACTTAGGTAATATCCTAGTGGCCGTATTTAGTTCTATTGTATCATTACAATTTAAGCAAGGATCAGCATTTATATTGGCGTTTTTCAAGGATTCCTGAAATGGGGACATATTTTTAATAAATTTGTAATCTTGGCGATTGAAGTACTTTCGTTTGGGTCGAAATTTGAACACACATTCAATAATAATAAACCGTGATCATTTACATTTCGGGTTCCAATAATGCAGCCGTGAATACTCGTACATGTTTAAAAAATGAAAACCATTAACAAGAGACCAAAAAGTATTCACTTTAAGAACAACAATCTTCTCTTATAGGTGGTTAAGTGACGCAGACAATATTGCCAATAACCGAGCAGTAAGCAGGACTTAATATAACGTTAAAACCCCCAATTACTACTTTATTTTCTGTAGCTGTCAGTAGTTTATAAAACACTTTTAGGTCAGAGTCAGTATGATTTAATGCGAGTACAAAGTTATTCTACCTAGAATTAAATTCCTAGTCTGTAACAGCTTACAGCATACAGCTGTGATGCTAATGATCCTGAGGATTTGAGTAATGCTTATAAAGTCTCAAACTCCAATGATGGTGATACTCCTGACTGTTATTCCTCCACGTGGTGCATCCTGGACTAGGTGCCTATAGGCTTGTAGGCATTCTAGACCAATAACAGCAAGGACCGAGTCCACAGCGGTATATCTGTTCTCACTGGACTCCTGCTCAGTGAAGGGCTGTTAGCATACATCCTAGATACAAAAAAAGTATCTTAAGGTAATCGTTTACCATATGTAGCCGGCAAGGCTAAGGGAGTTCACCCTGACAAAAAATCAGGCTTCAGGTCCTTATCCTGTGCAACCTATGATGAAACTTCGATCTACTAGAAAATACGTGATGGAATCAGCAGCCGAGACCCCCAGGGCTTCTGATCTCCTAAACGCATCTGGGGAAGGACCGAAGTTGACGTGTTTGCATGGGAGAGTTAACAAAATTTCACCCTTGTTAACTAAAAATGACGAGCCTGACTTAAAGTCACCAAGGTGTAAACGGTCAGCCTCTGATGGCTCCCATGGATCTATCAACCGGCGTCATCCCTCTCGTCCCCCGAAGAAGATTGCCTTGTCAACTCCTGTGAACACTGGCGTCGTCACAAGGAAGCAATCTTCTAGCCGAGAAGCTTTATTTACCCCCCAAGTTTAATTAGCATCCGAAATACTCTCCCCATAGGAACATGGAACGTACGATCACTGTCATCTGTCTCGACTCAAGCATTTACTGCCGCAGAGCTAAGTCGTTATAAGATTGACATTGCTTGTCTTCAGGAAACAAGACTAAATTGTTCGGATCCGTTTCGTCTTCCTACAGCTTCCCAGTCTGTTGCATTATTTCTCCCATCACCTTGTGCATCAAATCCAGCTCACCACGGGTTGCTTTTTGTCTATCCTCAAATGCTTCCGGTGCGTTAATTGACTGGAAGAGCATATCTACACGATTAGCGTTCGCGCGCTTTAAAGTATCCAATTACTCAATGGCCGTTATCAATGCTTATGCTCCAACCAATAATTATAGTGAAAAAGAAATAGATGAGTTTTACGAGCAACTAGAAGATTTATACTCCCGGCTCAAAATCTCATCCCAAATTATCGTTATTGGAGGAGATTTCAATGGCAGAGTTTGCAGGGACGATGTCAACAGTTCCTGGATTAGCCCTTGGACAAAAGCGCGCGATCAATGCGAGAACGGAAGAAGATTAAGTGAATTTGCTGCTAGGTGCAACATGGTTCTTACGAATACATTCTTCCAACACCCCGCGAAACATTTAACAACATTTCGTTCAAGCTGTGGTAGATACTCTTCCCAAATTGATTACGTTCTGGTTAACAAACGCTGGTTCAGGGCAATAAAGAATTCCCGCGCATATAGAGGTTGCCGAACAGGAAGCGAGAATGACACCGATCATTCGCTTGTTTCATGTTCACTTCGTCTACGTCTCAGAGTGACAAAGGCTAGCCCTGTAATTCATGCTCCGGATTATTCCCTACTAACTCACAGTGACTATGCTGACAAGTTCTCCAAAGCCTACTTATCAGCTCCAGCTGTTCCAAGTTGCAGTATAGGAATAAATCGACCATGGAACACTTTGAAACGAAAGATCGAGCTAGCTAGTTTGGAGCTTCCCCGTTTAACCAACTTTAAAAGACCAAACTGGATGTCCGCCAATTCTCGATATCTCTATACACAAGCAAAGATATCTACGAGAAAAAGCGAAGCGAGATCATTACGTGCGGAATTTCGAAAAAGTTATGAGGAGGATGAACAAAGACACTGGGATTCTGTAGCAGATGAGCTAGAGGTTTCTGCTCGCCATAATGACAGCGGGAAAATATACAATAAATTGGAACAACTCTGCCGTGGTAACAAAGTAAAAGTTGGATCGTCTGGCATCTCAAACGAAGACTGGTTACTCCACTTTAACCAGATTTTAAACCATCCTGAAACCACAACAGGCTGGCTGCAAGATGAATCCAATTTTGACACAGTTCCTCCGGCAACTTATCCAATCTCCGTAGATCCCCCAACTGTCGATGATATTATGCGCATATGCAGTAAACTCAAAGCTAGGAAAGCCGCCGGATTCGACGGAATTCCTCCATATGTCTTCAAATTTGGTCCCTCCAGACTTGTTGAAGATTTACATGGCATTATATCGGATTTCTGGACAACTGAGCAGTGCCCTGAAGACTGGCACCGTGCTACTATTGTTCCTGTTCACAAGAAAGGAGATCGGCAAATACCTGCTAACTACAGAGGCATCAGCTTACTTTGCATAGCTGCCAAAATTGCCACCTCAGCAATAGTTGAACGGATTCGCCCGGAGAGGGAGAAAACCACTCGTCTTAATCAAACGGGTTTTCGCCCAGGTATGGGATGCATCGATCAAATTCATACGATTCGACGCATTCTTGAATTTCGGGCAAAGTTTCAGCGTCCTACGTATATAGCGTTCATTGACTACTCTTCAGCTTTTGACTCGCTGAACAGAAAACGACTCTGGATAGCTATGTTACGTGATGGAACTCCGCTGAAACTTGTAAATCTCCTACGTGCTTTGTACAAGAACTCAACTGCTGTAATCCGTAATTGCAACAGGTCTACTACAAAGCCATTCGAAATTTGCAGTGGTGTCCGTCAAGGCTGTGGCTGCTCCACTTTTGTTCAACTATGCAATTGATGCTATATTTGCCAAGGTCTCTGGACTAATGGAAGGCGTGTATGTTGGTACAAAAGCCCATCACCGACTTAGAATACGCCGACGATGCTATTCTGCTAGCTGAAAATGAAGATCAACTACAGAGAGCATTGGATTTCCTTGTGATCGTTTCTGGTGAATTTGGCCTGAAGATCAATCCCAAAAAATCAGTCATCATGACGTCACAGGCTCCTGATGCGAGGATCATACTGAATGATGTTGTGCTTCCCAATGTAAAGCAATTTACGTATCTGGGCTCTTCGATTACTTCTGACGAGGTTCATCTAACGAAGTAAATCGTCGAATTTGTTTGGCTGCTGCTGCGTTTGGGAAACTTGCTAATCCATTATGGAGACGAAAAAACATCAATCCAAAGACAAAGATGAATATTTTCTTTTCACTGGTTCGCACAGTGCTTCTATACGCAGCTGAAACCTGGACTCTTACAGGGTCTGAGATCTCGAAGCTTAACAAATTTGAGGCAAGATGTCTCAGATATATTTGGTACAATACTCATTTCGCATCATCCATATCAGGAGACTGGACAAAAAAGATCAGTATCCATCAAATTCGAGATGACCTCCAATTCCATGATCTTCCTTCCTTGGTGTCGCGACAACGTAGATTGCGCTGGTTTGGTCACGTTCTTCGTAAAAATCCTGATGCAATCTCACGTTCAGTAACTTTGGCTTGTCCAAACGCCGATTGGAAGAAAAGGAAAGGTGGTCAGAAACGTATTTGGATGGACGCTGTTCTGGACGATCTTCACCTTATTTTGGCCGGGGCTATTTCTTGGAAACAATGGCAAAGTCGCTGGACTGACATATCCGTGCTCGCCTCCGAAAATCGTGAACAATGGAGGGGAATTATTCGTGATGCTTTAAAAACTTGGAACTAATAAAGAGGTGGCTTAGCCACCAACTTTTGTTGTTGTTGTTGTGACACTTACATAATAGGATCCTAGTCAATTTTGATGGAGCAAAAAATGTGACAAATGAGAACTTATTTTCTAAGAAAGAAGACATTCAACTTTTTATTCATGATTTATTAGTTAAAAACAATGTTTTACAGACTGTTAAAAACACACATTCACAATGACCGTTTTTATTGCATATACTAAGATGAAGTGGAGGATGCAGACGAAGAAGAACTTGATCCTCCAGATGACGAAGATGAATTAGAGCTGGACGATGAAGATGACGAAGAACGAGATGTGGTCTTGTTCCTAATCGGTTGTTTCGATAGTCCATCTTCGGCCTTGAGTGTAGGCAACCGCTGGAGTTTGGGTGGAGTACGAGAACGCGCTCGTTTCGATGCGGGAATATCGTTAGGTGGACCTGTTTGAAGTCAGTATAATAATTATACTACGTTGAAATGCAAATTATACAAAAATCAAATCGATAGATTTTTTGAATTAAATCTCTTACTCGGAGTTGTGTAGTGCCAACTGTACCTATTAACTTTTTATGTATGTGCACTTGCTGTCACACACACATATATATAGAGAGAGAAAGATAGAACAAGAGGTAATGGTATGAGGGAAATCCAGATCTCTCAATCAGGAGACAGGGATTTCTACAATGAAGCACTGTAACACATTAATTGTACAATCAAACCATGTACCTTATTTACGAAAATAAAAAGTGTTATTAATAGTAATTCGTCAAGTATCCTTTAGCAATCTTTCCTTGAGCAGCTAAATTATTGCTACAAGATGGCAAAATGTTCACGATTCTAATCGAAAGTGTTTTTAACACTCGCTAAAATTGTCAGTGGAAGTCAAACCCACAAAAGAACAAAATTGTGGACCAGCATATTAGTATTTCAATCAAGTATTAATTATAGTAGGCAATAATTACCTTTTAGACTTGAAGTAGTAAACTATTATTCAAGAAAATAGGAAAAACTGTACTTACTCGGTCGACGATAACGTGATCCAGGAGACCGTCCTCGACCGCGTGAGGGTCGACTGGCAAACGGACTGCCACTGCTACCGCGTCTCGTTCTACAAGGCCTGTTAGCAGCATTCGAAGGCAAGTCGCGCCTATCTCTTCTCCGGTCCCTGTCGTGTGGTGGTCGGACGTTTCTGTCGGCAATACCTTTAGTTTTGCGAAGATTTAAATTATTTGCACTTCGTGATCGACTGTGTCTACGCCTTGCAAAGTCGTGCCTTCTGAATAAATGTAAAAAGAGATCACATGATGTGCACAATTCGATAGACCGTTTTAACAGTAAGTACATCATAAATGATTCAGATTCAGTTGCAAGCTCAACACTCAAACATTTTGAATGTTCTGCGAGTTGTAAATGTGGAAGAAAATCTAGTAGAATAATGATAAAATTTCCTAATTAAGCACATCATCCTTGTAATAGAAACAATGTACAACAAATCAAAAAACCATATAATGTTGCCTGCTTTAACCAAATTCTTCTAAACAAATTAAGATGAATAGTTTCATCCACCAACTAAAACGGAAGTGCAGGTATATCGTCGTTATGCATCAGATTCCTACTACGCTTTAGTCTATCAAACGTGGAAGTAGAAATTCAATTGTCACCAACATCACTATCAAAGTTTGCATAAAAATACGAGTGTTAACTCAGTATTTTTCAAAAACAGCATCCCTGATAAGAATTAATAGACGACAATATCAACACAAGCCACTGATAAATGCATTTCACAATCGTAACCTTTAGCTAAACAAAATACTTGCCTGATGATAGGTGATCGCCTTCTAAAAGTGCGTTCTTGGTCAAAAGACACACGGACTTCCTGTCCATCAATTTGTCCTCCGTTCATGGAATTGACTGCAAGTGCAGCATTTTTGGCATCAATATATTCAACGAACCCGTAACCACGATTGAATTCTGGATGAATGCGATCCGGAAGCAAATCGACATCATGAACTTGACCCCAAATAGAGAAGATTTCCATAATATGTGCCTAAAAATACCGCACAGTTAATAAAATGTTAAAAATTAATAGAAAAAAAATGGTGTAATGCGTAGGAAGCAACTTATTCAATTTCAATACGAAACAACTAGTGAAATCGATCAATAGGTTGTTAAACGAAAACCCCCTATTGAATATCTTGACTGGTTTAAAGTTAAGTCAAACTAATTGTGCCACTCGGTAGTGGTAGCTAGAGTCCTAGATTTACAATTAAATAAGCATGGTTCCCAATCCGATCCAATCAACACCCAATGGGTTCACTAAATTTACACTGGATGAAAAACATTATCCCTTAAACACTTAAGTATTATTATTATTGGTTTGTTCAAGCCTAGATGGGAGGTAACGCTCACAAAATCGAATGTAGAAAAATTGAGCTTTTCCACAAATAACGTTAATATGAAACGCAATCGAAAAAATTTACTGTAGTAATATTTTTCGTCAATTTTTCTACAATAATGCGTTTGCAATCCCGAGAAACAGGTTCTTTAGGTCCATCCGATACGTTGTCTTTCTTCGGTTTTGTGTTACGCAATGACATTTCGCTATTTTCATTTCTACTTGGTCCAGAATTGTTAATTGATTTTTCACTTGACTCAATTGGGTTGGAATTTCGACTAGGCGGTTGTTGATTACTAATTTTGGAAGAATTATCCAAAACGGTTGCTTCGGAATTTCCATATGGAGCGCCTTTCCTACTAATCTGATCTGACTTGAGATCATTATCGACATGTTTGGATTGTGTTTTGGCACGCTCCTTGAACTTCGTGGAATCCGTAACTGCAAATGTAAGCAAATAAAATCATATATTAGGCCATTTAAAATTCATTTTTGTTTTGATTAAACCACAGCTTTTTAAAAGTGAAGCATTGGTCTTTAGTAAATGAAGAATAGTTTGTTTCTAACGCAGAATAAACTACACAGAAAATCTAATAATATTTAAAAAAGCAGTTGTCTAAATTTTAATGATCCTAAATATTTGACATATTTTCATGTTTCTGGTTCGAATGACGGTGATATTTATGATCACATGGATGGCCAAGGGATAAAGGTACCAGGTTGCTGATCTACTCATATACAAGTGGACCTAAATCCTACGTTTGACACAACTTCAGAAAAATTACCAACATTGGGAAATCGAACTTGTAACATGATTGTAATGCACTAATATTTTAACTGTTTGCAGAAATATCACTATCATTTTATGTTTATTATTTTGAATGTTTTACAAGAAACATCTTTCAGCAGTGGATATTTTAGCGAAGCCGAACGTGGGTCCGCATTTTAGTGCCGGTGATGGGATTCGAACCCATGCCCACCGAGGTCCGAATTTGAGCGCTGTACCGCTAGACCACCCTCTTGGATAAATATGTCCAAGTGATGCATCTTAGATAGACGAAAAAAAAGTATGAGAAACCAACTACACACCAATTTTGATGGATGGGTAAAAAACATATTAAAGATACTGAAAAGTTATGCCGATGGTTTATTGAAATGCCGGACCGCCCAACTGGATATCTAGACATGATCGAAGTAGCGTAGAACCGCCTAGTTATACATACTGCTTTAATACGACTATCCAAACCGACCTTGCAGTTAGAAAATGGAGGTCTTGACCAAAAAATATACCAACATTCATATCCATCTAGCTCACTGATGAAAAACAAACAACTTTATCATTTTTTGTAAATATTAGCACAATCAAAAGGACGTTATATGTAACAAGTCCATTCGTCAATCTATTTCACAAGTTTGACTTGACACAGAAACTACTGTGTTGTGTGAACCAATCGTTCACACTGATAGATAGAAAAGGAATATCATCATAGTGTGCAACACCTACCTGCTTTTTTCCGATCAATTTTTAACGAAGACGAACTTGACGAATCTGAAGAGGCCGAAGACGACTGTCGACTGCGATGAAATCGACGTCTGGGACTGCGATTGTCCTTCAAATTCGAATGTTTAACATGAATCGAATGAGCAGTTCGACTAGACGGCTTTTTCGAATCATGCAAAGATTTCGACGACGATTTATTGACACTCAAATCGGGCATTGAAAAAAATACTGAAAAACACAACAACAATCGGTTTGCAATCAAATAGTTTATATGGATAACCGGTTCAATTTTAGACATTTGCGGCAAAATATTGTCAAAAAATTAAATTGCCAAACAGAACGTCCTAATCCGGCTTCTTGGACGGAGTTGTGTAAAACCAGCCGCATCATTAGTTAGTCATAAATACGTGTACTATAGTGTCAGATTTCCAAAGCCTGCACGAGGCAATGTTCAAAGGATTGAAGGCAAACTGAAGTTGTTATACAAGAATAAAAAGTTAACAATAAATAATATTTTTTTAATTATAGACACAAATACTGTTGGGTTGCTCAAGTCTAGAAAGGGGATTGTGTCAAGGGTTGAAGTCGTGACCTGAAAGCCAAACTCCACCAATTGAGAAGCTACCAATATAAGCATCATCTTTAAAAGTGTACTTAATATTATTTCAATTGTTGTTAGTATGACTATTGCACAATTAGTCAAAAACTCACTTATTAGTATTAAGAATTCAATATCTAACTAAACTTACAAAAGTAAATGAAAGTACCTTGAAATTTATTCAATAAAAATTCGTTCAGACAAAACAAACATAAACATAAACACACACATTTCATATGCAAAAATCACAATCAAGCTAAACCAAAAACAATGAAATTGGATAATTTTCTATTGATGGTGAAAGTATCAAAATCAAAACATGTGTGTACATGTACTCGAAAATCCACAGCCACTAGAATTGAATTTTGGTTGTATATACAGTATATATATATATATATATATATATATATATAAATCTGGATTAAAATTAGCGGAATAATCAAAGTTAGCAGTTACTTATCACACTAAGTGCATACACATATATAAAGAAAATTAGAAAAAAAGAACAATAATATCTACAATAGATAAAAACAAATCATAAACAAAACTCATATTATTGTATAACAAACAAAAACACTAAATTTCGGCCATCATCAATTCATCCATTTGCGGCAGTTAGCTGACCCGC
This sequence comes from Cardicola forsteri, assembly GCA_025895645.1. NCBI lineage: Eukaryota > Metazoa > Platyhelminthes > Trematoda > Strigeidida > Aporocotylidae > Cardicola > Cardicola forsteri. The sequence continues at coordinate 78,384 of JAKXYG010000828.1, read as the reverse complement.
ACATGCACGGAATGCGATCCCATCGATCTTCTTCCAAGTCAAACTTATAATCGTATGTCAACTCGTCACCCTTTTCAATATTTTTGCATGCAATAATGATAATATGACTTCGACCTGGATCACAGTGGAGAATTTCCGCCGAGCAGTTCGGATCACAGGAGTGGTTGATGTAGCGAGCCAAACCTCCGCACATTGTCGCGTCGACAATCCAATCGTCATCAACGCGGAACATATAAATACCGCGGTTTTGCGATTCGTATAAACGCTCGCGACGATTGGCAACTTCATTGCGAATCACTTCGCCCAAATATTCGATGATAAATGTGTGTTTGCTAATGTCGCGCGAAGCGTACAAGCCAAGACCTTGAATACGCGAACGAGCCAAAAGTACATTCGTTCGCCATTCATAACGCAGTCGGCGATATTGCTGATGTTTGCTGCTTAAAGTTGACGACTGAGGATTGCCCAGATCCAAATTATTCGTTGATGATGAACAGGAGGCATCAATGCATTTTAAATCGAACAAACTGTGCGAAGGATGACTTTCGCCGACCGGCTTTCTTCTTATATACGACCTTAATTTGGGTTCAGATCGGGCACATCCCGAAGGATTCAAAGCAAGGGGCATTTCTTTAATAAGTTGCAACTTCCCAAATTTGAAAACATAATTGTTGAGTTGATTAACGGCAGGTAGAGATTCGACAGCACGAATAATATGCGGCTCATCCAGTCCAAACAAAGTTTCGCCATGCAAGTTGACTTCGAAAATTCGAATAAATGAGGAGTTGCGACGCAAATTGTTAATTTTTTTCAAAATTTGCTGCCATACTCCATTGCAGGTAGAATCTTCAAAGCGGCTGATCATTCCATTTTCTTCGATAGCTTCGACAACAAACCGCACAGAAATCGGATGTGACTGCTTGTGATTAACTTCTGCGATCACTTGATCTTCAATGCGACAATCATAGCGACAGCGTTGTCCAATGTGTTTAAAAGACCAGTAGATGCGTGAACTCCAAAACCCGACAGGATATATGTAATTGGTCGTATGGAAAACGCCACTTTCCAATTGATCAGGCAACAATTGACCCAATCGATGCAAAATAAGTGTACCAATGCGCAGCTTGGACAAATGACTTTTTGTTTGAACATCTTCATTTGAAATGACATGAGCCACTTGCATATCCTCATCACGCGTCACGTAAACCTTGCGGTCGACAACGAGATTGGTCAGTGGAGATAGAGACTTGACGGACTTGTGGTGCAAAGCGCAAAACATACTACGATCGGAATAGAACGAACAAGCAGCTTTTTTCGCACATGGAAGGTGGTATATCAATTGGCAATCGGGATCAAAACATGGCAAGCCAGCTCCCCGTTTGTGACAAGCGATGCACACCGTCTTCATGGCCTTTTCCATTGATTTGTCGACGTCGACTAGCGAACCACTAATGGTTTCATACGTCTCGTAGCACCACAAAATGCAATTTAAGTGCAGCCATTTGCCTACATCCAAATTGATAAGACGATTGTTTACATTGCTATGACCGTCTCCTTTTTCCATACATAAACAGCACGTTCGATTGTCTAATGCTTGTAAATTTCGCGAATACAAACACACTTTTTTTAAGGCAGGCGATTCCTGTTGCACATATTGTTTGGGCGCTTGAACATTTGGTAGACGATTGGACCATTTTTGCCAGCGTACATTGCGCCATTTGGTTCGAACCGAACTGTCCGCCAAAGCGTTGCGATGCTCTGAAGAACAATTGGATCGTTTGCGCTTGCCCGACTGCTTTGTATGTTTCGCATTGTGTTGTTTTAAAATAACGACAATGGGTGATGAAGAACTGTCGGAAAATGTATTGACGATAGAATGGTCTTCCGATTTTAAAAGTAACACATTTGCCACCAAGCGTTTTTGGTGATCCAACATACATGCATGACTACAAAATGTACCCAACGCATTTTTATCCATCAGTTTGAAACTTTGAAAAATGGGCATAGCACAATTGGTACATGTCACATGATGTTGATTATGTGTCATCAACTGCTGAAGACATACAACCTCTTCACGATATTTTGGATAAGAAACACAACTTGGCTGAATCACATTGGTGCAATGACTGGCTGCGTTTGACTTCAATGGAGGTGTCATACAATGGGATATGTCGACTTGTTCCAATTGTACAAGTGGATCACTGGCAGCTTCGGGTGATTTCGGCAAAAAATGGGTTAAGGCTGTATTACGCCCCAATGCATTCTCGTATGACTCAATCAGGAAATTAGTGCACATTAATTGATTAAATTTATCGGATTCGGTAGATTGTGATACAAATTTTAAAATATATTGTTCGTTAATGCTTGCAGGTTTGGAGTTGGGCAGTGCAAACGGAAAACGAAAATATTTACAAGTATTCAAAGTTAGATCTTGGCTGATATATGCATTGTCTGAAAGTGGGGATGGTGGGTAGAGAGAATGTTGTAAATTGATTGGAGGATTTTGAATGTAATTTTTTGTATTTTGAGTCAACATGGAGTGTAGCGTCAATTCAAAAGATACATTGGTGGTGGGATTGGGTGTAAACGATGTGGGACCTTCATTTAATGAACGACGGGACTTGGATCCACGATTAGACAGTTTGGATCCTTTGCGTTTATGCTTCAATTTCGAAACATTTTTCTTGTCATCCGATCCGGGATAAAGCAGTTGGGTGTTGGCATGTACAGTTGGTTCATCGTTGAAAGACATCGGCAAGAAAACGTTGAAATTGCCATGTGTGCTAGGAACACTCGAAGGACATGATGATGATGATGATGATGATGACAATCTGTACAGATTGTCTACAAGAGTGGTTTGAGATTTTATCGCATCACAATGTAAAATGGGTGTTGTTAATAAAGGTGACGATGTAGGAAACTTATTTACAGGCGTAGAAAACCTGTTTAAACCGTTCGGATGTTTTAGAAAAAACTGACCAGATTCGCTTTTTTGACCGAATTGCTTGGGTTGGTTATGGGGAAAAATTGAATGATCGGCGTACATGTGATAAGTTGGTGTTGATGGACTATAACCCATTAAAAATTCTCGACTAAATCTATTAGAAATGACTCCATTAGGATGACTATTCGGTTGGGGAGAATACGGTACGTTCTCTGGTAAATAATAATTCTTGGAACAAGTATCATTCACAGAATGATTGTAAAACATAGGTGTATATGACGAGTGGACTTGAGCATGATAATCAATTGCATTAATCTGCCTTAATGAACAAGGATCTTTCCACTTAGAAAAACACGATCCATAATATCTCGGTTGAGGTTGATAGACATCCATTCGTCTGTTAAGATGACCAAACCGATCAACGGGATAGCCAGGCTTTAAATAAGAATTGTGAACAAATGGCGATAAGGAATTTGATGTAGCACAGCATGGAGAAGATATGATAGATTTTAGATTGCAAGCAGATGACTGCGGGAAAACCTGTACCGATTGATTTATAATTTGGGATAAGTTTTCACTCGTCACGTAGGAAGTGGGAGACATGGAATTAACACTATTTGATCGTTCAATATCAATCGAATCAGACATGATATGGCCAATAGATTGTCCATCGGAACAGTCACGTAAATTGTTTTTCCCTGATAAAACAGAAGGAAAATCGGATGATTCAGACAGTGAAATGTCTTTGGTCAGTCCTTTGAAAGACGGGGAATATTTGTGAACTAAACCATCGTGCATCGATTTTGAATCGTACTGAGTTTTACAAAAACTATCGTCTAAGTTATTCGGAGACAAAAACAAATAGGGTGTGCTGGAAAATGGACCAGCAGATGTGTTAGTCGAAATGGAATCTCCATTGGCAAGATCGAACACGTCCAAAATTGTAGTCATTTCCCAAAGTCATCTGAATGACGAATAACATCAAATGCAAATTTTGAATGTAAATTTTAACTGGCGAAAATCTAGAAAGAAAAGATGAACGTTATGTTAATCATTGATTAAATCCCAAGCAATCAGTGCCCAACGTGTTAATTTGTCCAACTGCAGTTGCAAACCAGAGCATTAAGAAATAAAGCTAAAGTATTGATCCAACATATACTATATATATATATATATTTATATATATATATATATATATATATATATATATATATATATATATATATATATATATATATATATATATATATATAATGCAACGGTATAATTCTGTACTTTAGCAGGATTATGTAAATACAATCCTTTAAAAAATGGACTTAATCCACGTTTAGATTCTCTAATAACACGATAAACTGCATTCATTATAGTAAGAAATATGTAGAATAACCGAAACAACACGATATGACATAAACACATCAAACGACTCTATTAAATGAACAAATTCAATTAAATGTGGAATCATTGCTTCAGATAAACCCAAAAACTCCAATCAAAATGTTCAATTGTTTCACAGTAAACCAAAATTATACATGCCATAAGTATGAAAACAAGACTTAATAGAAAGACCGATCCTTACTTAGCGCGTCTAAAGGTGATTAGTAGAATTGAGTTTAGCAATAAAGGCTAACTTTAGATAAAATTGTACCAAGTAAACAACTACTGACTAAACACCGAACATGCAATTTATGTAATAAGCATTACAAACAAAACCCCTATTAATATTAATAAAAATAAAAGAATCAACATAATAAAGTGAAAAAAGCACTTTTATTGGAGGAAGAATAGACTTTTAAAAAATCTACATTTTCAAATCCTGACCCCTTTAAAAAAATATTTGTAGCAAAAATTCATTATGTATATCCTCACTAGTAATACTTAGATACAACAGTAATAGAAATCAGTACTTAAGTACTACAGAAAGAAACTGCAACTCATCTGAAGCCACTAAAAACGTGAATCACCATACAATGTAGCCAAATATTCTTAATCTAAAATCTGCTTCTGGCTTCACTACATTTTCAAAGTGACTACAAACATATCAGTTAAATCAAAATTCATGCATAAACTAAATAAATATTCTCTAAAATTTGCGTACAAAATAATTGCAACTTTACATTTAGTAGTCAGTTTAATTAATAACCTTGGTCTTCATTCATTGGACCAGTTACACCCTGGCAGCAAAGTTAAAGTTGGATCGTCTAGCATTTCGAATGAAGACTGGTTACTCCATCTTAATCAAACTTTAAACCATCCTGAAATCACATCAGAATGGCTGCAAGAACAATCCATTAATAACACAATTCCTTCCGCAATTTATCCAACCTCCATAGAACCCACCATCGATAATATTATGCGCATTTACAAAAACCTCATAGCCAGGAAAGCCGCCGGTTTGAACAGAATTGTTTACAAATACGGTCCCTCGCTGCATGTAGAAAATATCTGTGGCATAATAACGGATTTCTGAACAACTGAACAGTGCCCTAAAGACTGACACTGTGCTAATATTGTTCCTGTTCACAAAGGAGATCGTCAAATACCTACTAACTCAGGGGCATCAGTTTACTTTACATAGCTGCAAAAATTGCCACATCAGCTATAGTTAATCGGGCTTGTCTGGAGAAAGATCACACGTCCTAACTAAACTGGTTTTCTACCCAGTATAGAGTGCGTTGATTAAACATAAACACTTTGATGCATTCTGAATTTTCGGTCAACGTTTCAGCGTCTTACGTATATAGCTTTCATAAACTGCGTAGCTGCTCCACTTTTGTTCAACTGTATTATGTTTGCCACGATCTCTGTACAAATGGAAGGCGTGTATACTGGTATAATACCCATTACCGACTTGGAATACGTTAACGTTGCTGTCCTAGTTGAGAACAAACAAAATTAGTGGCCAAGCCACATCTTCATTAAGTGGACACCTTGAGACACCATTTAAACATTTTGTGTATGTTAGCACCCATTCACCAGTGGAAGTCCAGTGAAAGCCCAGTTATACCGCTGTGCACTCGGTCCGTGCTGTTATTGGTCTAGAATGTCTATAGGCACTTAGTACATAATGCACCAGGTGGAGGAATAAAAGTCAGGAATATCACCATCATTAGAATTGAAGCTTTATAAGTATTATTCAAATCCTCAGAATCATTTATCATCCCCATCCTCAGGATCATTTAGCATCATAAAGGTCAAAAGTTTTTTAATACTTATATTTGTATGACACCCGTACCTTCAATAATCGTGACAACTATAATTGTAATTCAACAGTGTTTGCTAGACTTAAACAGGAAATAAATAGAAGTATATATATATATATATATATATATATATTAGAACTTAAAACATTCGTGTATAAAAGTATTACAGATTCACAATTAAATTTTAAGAGAAAAGGCTGACTCCTACTTAGTGGGTCCAAGAATAATAAATGGTGCAAGGGACTTTAACAATAAATATTAAATGTAGATAAGTAGTTGCATATCAATCAAATACTAAGTTGTTAATAAAACATTAGCAATTATACAGTACGATTCTGACTTTTCAAACAGCTTAATTCAAGGACTACTGTTTTCCAAAAGTATCACAAAAAAATCAATCACATAATATGGTCAATGAGACAAATAATAACAAACTATAAAAAATAACTTTCGACTTCAAAAAGGTAAAATGACTCACGACCTTAATATATGCTCCACGTGGTTTACTCATGGTAATACACCAGTTATTAAGTTTACAATTTTTAGTCACAAAATTGTTCTCTTACTAGTAACTTGTAAAATGTGTACTCACCAGCTGCCCTTCCTGTATGAGAGTGCTGCTAGCAAATCAAATTGTTTAGTATTCGAAAAATTTGATATCCAAGACCCTGCACCATAAGTTTAACCTCTAGATAAAATTTCTGATCTCAATGTGTTTTGGAAACTTCTAAAAATTATCTTGAACATATTACAATATAACAGCTCTCATTGTTTAGTGCCCCATTAATTTTTAAATGACCGTTTTCCAACAAAAATTTTAATTTTAAGTATTATAAACATGAACCCCAACTCCAAATCTCAGCAATTATGAAATAAAATAAATAAAACACTGGAAATTAACACAACTGATTTATAAAGTAAATTTAATTTTCTTAAGGTAATTAAAGATGTGCACGCTTTCCAAATGTAGTGCAAAAACTTAGATTATAAACAACCACTTATTACTAAAATACACGCTACCAAACTTTGAACTAATTCAGGCTTCTTAAATAGCCCAATTTTCATTTTTATTGAGAATGAAAATAAATCTTTAGCCATCAACTAAATTAGTAATACAAAACTGGTTTATTCCACAATTAAAAATTTTAATACTAGTTCATAAAATAATCGCAATTCTAAAATGCAATAATAAATTAAATAGATTCTGGTATATTTTCAAATTTTATATTTTCGAAAACAGTGAGTACAACATATTAGCAGATTAATTAATAAATTTAAATTCATATCTTACGTGTTATCCAAATACACTTGTAAATACAACACTATATCTTAACAACAAAATTACAAACAATTAATTTAATAAACAGATGGACAACCCATAAAAAATATCAAACCATTATACATTTAGTTAAATATTTAAAAATAATAATAATACTAAATTTACATCAATAATAATAATAAATTTTAACTCATAGTAGATGTTACATTAAAAAACAAATCAACCTGCGCAACGACAGAAAACTGCTTCCCGGTCGTGGTAACCGTCACCGCTTTAAACAAAATTTCTAAAAAATAATAATAATTAAATTATTAATTTTTTTTTACATAATTTGCGTTAAAAATTAAATGTTTATTTAATTAAAAATGTAATTACTTTTAAATGTAGGTACTGTATAATAATGAATAAATAATTCTTTTAAATTTATTACATTATAATTTTTTTAAATAGTAATTTTTAAAATAAAATTAGTGCTTATATAAATACATACACATTTACGCAATATTTTTTTAATATCTTTAATATCAGTTATTCGTAACAAAGCCATTCTTGTCTGTAGAATTTGATCAAAACATTTTTTGTCTAATTGTAATGATTTTATGTAATAGATAAAATTAGTTTTTTTTATGAGTTTATTGTTTCAAATGTAATCAGACTAGATAATCTTTAAAATACTTCTACGACACCGGTGATATAAACATCTACCATCATATCAATCTTGTCTGTTTGCTTCCAAGTTTCACTTCCATATATTGCAGTAAGAATGACTATAAGTGCGTAAAAACAAAGTTTTATTTTTAGTCAGACAGAAAACATGACCTTATTAATTTGAGTCTATAAAAGACTGACATTGTCTTTCTAAACCTGGTTTTAATATCAATTTTTCATTACCAATGATACTACCCAGATATGTGAAAGAATGAACAGTGTTAATATTTTGTCCAATATTTTTAATAAGCAAATAGTTGCTTGATTTTGTGTAAAACATTTTGTCTTTAAGCAGTTAATTTGTAAGCCAACACTAAAACGTGTTGTTATATTTTGCATAATTTTTGATGTATTACTAGGTAGGTTAATATCATCAATTCGAATTTGTTAGTCTGGTATGGTTCCATGTAATGCCATTCATAGACCGAGTCATAATAAAATTAATTACCAAAAGAAACAAAAGCGGTAACAGAATACGTATTTGACGTACTCTTGTGACAAGTTCGAACATAGCAGTTTGATCACTTTTTGTTCGATTACAACAACTTTGATCTTGGAATAAATTCATAAATTCAATAAAATTGACTGTAAGTAATTTTTAAAATTATTGACATTGTTTAATAATGTTGGTAAGAGTGAGTAATTGGTCAATACAACTTCTTTTTTGAAAACCTGATTGTTGTTTTTGAATGTTTATTTACCACATTACTTGAACAGTTTAAAATTACTGTGTAAAACACCGCACTAGGAACAGGCAATTGAGTTATTCCGCATTAATTGTTTCAATTGTTAAGACTTCCTTTTTGGACAGATTAACAATTACTCATTGTCACTAATTATTTGGAACTTGTTTATTATGCCATATAACATTAAATAAATGAGTAAGTTAGTATGCTATTACGTCACCTCCATGTTTAAGCACCTTTACAATTATTGTTAAATGTAAATTATTGTTTAAAAGAACATAAATAATTTTTTTTATAAATTTTTGTTTACTTACGCTTATTTGATGGTTTGTGCCTGTGTGTCAAATTGGCACTTGTTTAAAAATTAAGGTAAAGTACGCGTCACGCTCCTCTTTTCTTTTTTCTTAAACATTATTGCAGTATTTTTGCATTATTATTTTTGTATATTTATTATTTCTGCTCGCTTTCTATAGTTGTTAACTGCTCCACGATCTACCTTGAATTTGTATTAATTTCAAAATATTTTTTCTCCGATATATTACCCTTTACATTACCAGCCATTTCATATTTCTCCCTAAAAATTTAAGACAATTTGAAAACTGAGTACCAAAAGACATTTTGACCCACTCAACTCGTGAACAACCTTGAAACATGGAACAGTTTGCTGTAAACTCTTTTGTACTATAATTAACATTGTGATGTTTATTATATTATTATTATTACATAACATTAGTTGTTGTTATCAATAGTATGTTGTATTTAACATTACTATTAAATTTCTATTTATTTTATATATGTATTGATGTAAATTTAAGAATTGTTGCATTTTTATTAATTTTGTATTGCAGAACCAAAGGCTAACAATTGTCAGTTTATCAATAAGGAATATTTAAGATTTGTAAGTTTTACTTTATCGGATATTTGAAGAACATTTATTGAGTTATAATAATAATCTTCAAAAAAGTTAATTTTTAAACAAGTGCCAACTTGACACACAAACAACCAGCATAAATAAACAAAAATTTATAAGTTAATAAAAACTAAGCATCGTCATATCTTTTTTTCAAGAATTCCTATAGTTAATTTAACCTCATAAAAAATAAATAAAAGCTTTTCCTGTATTCCCAATATGCAAAATTTTCTTATTGCATCTGGGAGTCAACCCTTTTCACCAGTGTTGCACATCATAAGAATATTGACACTATTGTTTCACACTCCTCAATATTGAATGTTTTTTACATTAATGCTTTTAGTTTGCTTAACGTACTAAAAGAAATTTATTTTCTAATGACGCGGTTATCCTCCATATTTTAGAAATTACAAAAACTTGGTTTTTGTGTGACATTTCGGATAGCAAAATTACCATATCACTTGATGCAACTTTACTAAGGAATGCCTTTTTGTTATTATTTTTTTACTTGATAGTTAAAGTAGCTGATAAGGAGCAAATCCTCTATTATTATTATTATTATTATTACTATTATTATTATTATATCTCACTAGATATACATTCAGCGTAAAATACACGGTGACCATCAACAAAAATGCATAAATAAATAACGACAAAATTTAAAAAATAGTAATAGTACAAATAATGAGAACAAAATGAAATAGAATGTCATATAATAATGAATATAAATATAATAAAAACGGTAAACATGTGATCCAAAATAAATTTAAAATTACTGTACTCTGAATGAGTCGTTACAAGGCATAGGGTGTCTATATCAGTTCAAATAAATGTATGGATGGAATGATTCCTACTTTGATAGGTTTGTTAGAAGTTAAATTTTTTTGATTCTGGATTGGTTAATATTCTGGATAACTATGCAGACATTAGGTTTTGAATTGATTAGTTTTGGCTTTTATGTGCAAGTAAGTTCTCCTTGTTTGTTTAGAGTTCTATGTAGTGGGTGAGTGTTATTACCTTTAATCCTTGATACTATTTGTATACAAGATTTAAAATGTTTATTAAGAATAACATTCAATAAGATAAAATATTTGATTCCTGCAGATTTTGACACCAAAGATGTGCAGTTTTTTAAAACAACATAATTTTATTTTAATAAACCAGAAAAACTTACAGATGAGCAATGTAATATCAAAGGATAAAAACAAGATGTAACAAACAATTTAGTAATATAATTATCAGGATCAGAATCAGAAGGTTACACAAGGTTTGTAGAAATTTATCCTTTTGATCCTCGGTTCTCAATGTATTTGAAAGTCCAAATTCGAGGAGAAATAAAGAGGAAGAAGGAATCTGGACTAATGCAGTAATATTTGATATAAGGAAAAGAGTAAAAAAATAAATAAACTGGACGAGAATTTAAATGAAAAAAGCAAGTGAGTGCCGATCATAATTTTTCTTAAAAGACTTTAACGACTTGGAGTTGACTACGTGACTGGGAAGTTTATTCCATTCTGTAATGGATCTATATGTGAAATGTTTCTGTCTTAAGCAAGTAGTAACTCTGGGTTTTTAAAAATTTTATGGCAATGTCCTCTAAGGTTTCCATGGCCTACATTAAAAAAAAGAGTTATGCGATTGGTATTGAATAATTGATAGATTAAGATTAAATCTCCTTGGAGCTGCCTATTTAATAATGGGAATAGTTTTTAAATCCTTAGATGCTCTGGGTACGACTTGAGTCAAAGCTCATATGGGAGTCTGGTGAGCGTTTTTTTGACTCTTTCTAATTGGTAAATATCCGCCTTATGAGATGGTGCAGTAACCCGAATACAATATTCTAAATAAGGTCTTATATATATATATATGTGTGTGTGTGTGTGTGTTCTACATAATTACACCAGGTAAGTATACTTTTTATGTTTATCCTAAGATACTTAATTTTATTACTAGTAAATATGTTTGTCTAAGTTAATTTAAACGTTTTATTTAATTCCATTGTTTCTGTTAGACATCTTTAATAACGTTTTTTTCGAAGAATTAGATCAAGTTTTCTCTGGTTTTTTTAAATACTCTATTATCCTAGGATATTTTAACATCTTATTAATAAATTAAAACTCTTTGTTTAGTATTTCCAACTTTTAGACTTTAACATTACACTTGCTTACATACAGTACATTAGCTTTCCTGTTAGACATGGAACTGATTGTTTACAATCTTGTTAAGATTTCTTCTTTTTTAATTGATTATGTTGAACACCTTTTTCCTGTCGGAAAAAGCTGTCACTCTTCTGTTTTTCAAAATCTATTTGCCATTACCCATCAATCTAGTACTCAATACTAGAATCAAGTCAGTTTCTAATTTTTGTAAAGCAGATTATATTAGATTGCGCAATTTCTTTAACTAGATAGAATAGAACTCTACGACTGAGAGCAATATTAACGCTCATTATTCTCGTTTTATTCAACTACCCACTGAAAGCATTAACAAAATTATTCCATTTAGAACACTTTAAATAATGGGATTATGAAAAAAAACTGACTCTCGTTCACTACATGACAATTAGACCAAAAAAATGCGTAGTCAAATTCTACATTTACCACCCAAAATACAAGTAAAAACAGTTTTAGAATAAACAATTAAAAATGGTAAAAGAGAGGTTGGTAGATTACAGAAAACTTGGTTAAAACTATTTGAGAAGATTTAATTAACATGAATGTTTTATATAATTAAACAAAACGTTTGGCAAAATGTTTAAATACATGGAAACGTTTATTGTTATTTTTTTCTGTAGTTGTTATCTTGTTGCCCCATGATTATTTTTAAAACAACAGGGTTTTGTAATAATAATGACAATAATAATAATAGTAATAATAATAGTAGTACTAATAATAATAATAACAATAGTAATAATAATAATAGTACTAATAATAGTAAGGGCACCCCTATCCACATTATGCTCAAACTACCGATTTTTATAACGCGCTGTACTCACTAACGTAATGCGGCGTTTTAAGGCTAGAAAGCGATTAAAATCCTTTGTTACTATTACTTCTAGACCTGCGTAATAAGTGTGTAGCGTTACTGACAAAAATGTACTATTTAATTTCGTTAGATGTAGGCGACAAAGCAGAATCTCACGGTCATGTCTGAATGACAACAGTGCCTTATTCCTTCCTCTTGTCAAGCTGTGCTCAACCTTTTGCGGGGCCATCGATCGGCTGCGCTACTATTTCCCCCGACACTGGAAATAATACATTTATTGTTTTTTTCATACCATTAACTCTCTTTCTCACTTTTATTTTGTAAAATAATTTTTATCAATTACTACCCCTTCTTTTATACTTTTTTATAATCAAAATAATTATATGTCAATTATTAACAAAATTCATTACAATAGAATAGAATATTTTTACTATTTTGTAAAAACTTTGATTTCAATTTCTCTTTAATTTCTGGTTTCCATTTTCCAAATAATGTGCTGAAAACTGTTCCAAAGAAAAATCATCATCACTCTGGTTTTTAAAAAGGCCTAAAAACACATGTATTGATAGAATAACATTGCCTCTTGTTTTATCAATAAATATTTGTTTATTATTTACCAAAACGGATTATATTCGAGCACTAATTAATGAAAGACTACACAAGAACTGTTGCTTTTTTTGTAATTCAAGAATTTTGGTTATATAAACACATTGACAGTAACCTGATTTCTATCAACGGTTTTTTAACTTTACGATTAAACCGCATTGACAAACTTAAAACTCGTAATAGAGGCTAGGTAACATATATCAGTCAAAAATTTTGCCAACAACCCACAATCTCTTTTCAAAATTCTCAAAATGGTATAGAATGTCCGGGAGTCAACTGCAAGCGAAAGTTTTTGTCACACTATAAAAGTATAGACATAATTAATTGAAGGCAGTCAAGGCATTTGATATATAAAGGTTTTATAATAAAATTTTAGAATATCTCATTAACATTTGTGATAATAATCTAACCATATTAGCTGAAGTTTTTAATCGCTTTAATGTTACTATGCTTTTTTACTAGGCTTAACTAATATTGTTAATTTTTCCACTAGAGGTGACTCACAATTAGACAATGTTTTTACTAATCCCTCACAGCACTGTTCCCGAAAGCATGGCTCCGTTATCAACATCTGATCATTACATTGTTCGAATCCTTTCTAAAATATATTCCAAACTAAATTATGTTAAGATTCTGAAACCAACTATCAAATCATACATTTTTGTAAGAGATTCCACACAAATTAACATTAATTTGCTCAACAAATACTTTTGCAAAGCAACTTGCACATGATTAATACAGTCAATTTGAACGAGGCTACTGAACTTTTTGTTAGTATTTTAAGTAAAACATTCGACGAATTGTTTTTTAAGTAAAAACTTTGCATAACTGACGACAACAACATCACCTAGTCAAAGCAAAAAAAATTACGTAGGCTGAAAGAGAAGGCATACAAATGAAGATGTTATGATGAAGTTAGAAATTTACATAAATTATTTAAAAAATTAATTAAAGAATTTTTATAAATGAATAGACGAATAAGACCTTTTTTCAACAGTAACCCAAAAAATAATTTGGATATTTTTGGAAAGAATAAAAACTTAATTAATAATATAGATGTAAATATTTTAAACGAACATTTTATTGTAAATAATTCATCTCCTATAACAAACGACAATAGTAAGAACCTCCCCAGTAACACTCTAAATGTTAATTATGATGTTCTATTTAAATTAAAAAGCAACACACCCCTTAGACCAGATGGCCTAGATATAATGATGCTCAAACATTACTATTCGACAATTAAAAATTCACTTAATGTTATAATATCTAAATCTATAAATGAGGCCATTATTTCAGACTTTTGTAGAACCTCTAAAATTACTCCAATACCTAAGATACCTCATCCCAATAATCTTTCAGATTTCAAACCTATTATATGTACTTCAGTTTTAATAAAAATCACTGACAAACTAATACTGAATGACTTAAGATCTACATTAGAACTTAACAATTTATCTACAAAAACAACCGATCAACTTTGGATTGTGTTGCCACTTTAGTTTACAAAATTTCTAAATCATTAGATAAAGGAAAATGCTTCATTAGTTGCTTATTTTGAGATTATAAATCTGCATTTAACAGCACCTCAAGGAAAAATTAATAGAACATTTAATCGATTTTGACTCACTAAACCATATTATTAAGTGGTTATCAATTATTTTCAGGATCGGAAACAGTTCACTAAATGCGGTTCTAAAATATCAACTCTAAAGGATAACAACAATTGTGTATTGCAAGGGGCCGTACTATCTCCTTTGTTCTTTTCACTTTATGTTAATTCTCTAAAAATGTCGTCTACCTTGGTTTTATTGAAATATGCTGATGATATGCTACTATACAGTAGCATTCCATCAGTTCAAAATATTGAAGAGTTTAAAAATAATACTAATGAGATTGAACGATGGTGTAGGGACTCTAATATTCTCTTAAATCCACAAAAATGTAAAATGATAAATTTTACAACGATACAGTCTTCTAAGCTTCACACACAACCTAAATTTTCAGTCCAACTCAAAAACCCTAACATAAACCCCAGCAATTATTTTAAGTATCTTGTAGTCAACCTAAATAATAAAATAACTTGGTCCAATCACTTGGATCTGGTATTTACAAAGACTAGGTACCTTTGCCATTATATAAAAAAATTAAAATGTCTTCATATTAGCAACAAAATAATTAATTTATTCTTTAAGTCAACCTTTTCCCCAATAATCCTGTACTGCTCGCCAGTTATATTTCCAGGTCTGTTAAAAAAGATTTTGTCATTTTAAAAAGATGTATCACTATGATAGCTAGGTTATTAGGCATGACATATGTAGAAATTACTAACAAAATAATTGAGGGACATTTTAAGAATTATCGTCTACTGATCAAATGAATGATGGAGGATAACGATCAGCCCCTACACGCCGATCTCAACAAAAGAACTTCAGCCGGAAAAATAAAGAAGAAATTTATCAATATTCAATGAAATTCGTACATCCTTTATTTGAAAAAATATTTAACCAACCCTAAACTCATAAAGAATGAACTATTCTTGTGTTTTTCAAATATTAATTAATGTGTTCTGATGTTTTCACCTCAAAAACTGTTTATCTTTTACTAGTCAGTTTGTATAAAATTTTTCTTTTCTTATTTATATTCTTTTTTCTTTCTTCATTGCATATTATGTATCCTATGACGCTGAATATACTTCTACTGAAGTATTTAAGCTAACTATAATTGTAATTGTAAAAATACTTTAAACATGTCTTCACTATAGATAGTCAATGCGCTACTTTTAAGAAACTCTCCATCCTTTGGCACCTCTATAATTTTTACCACTTCAGTTTAGGAAATTAAAATTAACGTCGCGAGGAATGTGTGATTTAATCGCTCTCATTCTCTTAAGTATTTTTAACTTTTCCTCAAAAACTGCTACTATATCTCAGGTCTGCAAGTAGGCCTATTTGTAAATGAGTAAATAAATTCTCTCCGGACAGTTATAAACCTATTAGATTTTTTTGCTTTTAGCAAATTCTAGAAAGATTAATTAAAAGGCATTTAATTGACTACATTGTTGAGAATAATTTGATAAACCTGGCACAATATGGGTTTATTCCGCAGAGATCCTGCTTCTCTAATTTATTAACCTATACCAATAACCTAACTTCGCTTCTGAATTAGGGCCTGTCAATTGATGCAATTTAGTTTAATATAGCGAAAACTTTTGACTAGGTCCACCATAAGTTATTGCTTACTAAACTGAAATCTTTAAACATTTCAAACACCCTTCTTAACTAGATAAAGGGAATTTTTAATAAATTGATGCTATAGCGTCAATATTGATAGTAAATTGTCTATCCTTTGTGGAATTAGGTTTAGAATTTTTTAAGGATCAGTATTAGACCCCACTGACAGTAGTTTAATTGAAGATTCTACTATATTGTGATGATGTGAAGATCTGGAGCTCCAATACCAAACTATTGTAACTTGACATCTAAAACATCTTTAACTAGTCATTGAACAATGGAATTCCTTCCAATTGATCTAAATGCTATTATTTACTTAATGATAAATTGAAGTATCATACATTCCATGTTTCACAGTAAAGACTTTTTCCTTGCATGTTAGGAGACTCCGAGGCGATCTAATCTTAGCTTATTAGCTAGTTAAGTCCGATTGCTCCAACCAGTACTTCTCCGAATTGGAAGATGGTCTTAAAAAGCACTTCTTTAAGTTGCATAAAGCGAGGATTTTATTCAGCAAAAGCGACATTATTTTTCCCATTAGGTTGTTTTTAATGCATCAAGCTTTTAAATATTTAAATCCGCCTATGATAATCATACCATTTTTAAATGCATTTAACTATTTTTGTTCCTAGTATTTTCTAGTTCCGCTCCTTGCGTCTCTTTATTTTTATTATTACACTATATTCTCCCTTGTTTCCGATATATTCGATATATATTTGAATAGAGGACCAAACGGAGATTTTCTTATTAAAGTCAACTACCAACTTGCACACTGACTCTTACTTTTAAAAATGTACAAGCACTGAATTCATGCTTTCAAGTGAGAAACGCAGTTTTTATCAAGTGCAACTTTAGATGTACAAATTTATACTCCAGGTATGATTGGTCATACAGAACGCTACTTAAACAACTGACAGAAACTAAAACAAAATTTCTAACCTTCTTTTCGTTTTCTTGTCAACCTTAGATGCCTTAGATGTTTTTTCGTCAAAAAGTTCAGAAAGACTTTTTCTACAAGCTCTCAAAATGTTCTTAATATCTTTTAAATAGCAATATAACCTGAAAATGTCCGCTAACTAAATTTATTGAATTTTCAACTATAATAAACGCCTTTAAATCATTTATAGAATTTGTGCTAGAGTTATTAAAATTATTTAATTTTCCATTATACATTTTTGTACTTTACTTTTAATATCCACGATACAAGACTCATAGTAAAATACATTCAAATTTGATTTTAGCTTTGGATCACTGTTACTAATGCAATTTAGTTTAACACTTTAATTTAACTTCAATTATAATTATGATTTTTAGCTAAATATTGTATCTATAATTAGTTTTTATTATTACTACTATTATTATTATTATTATTATTATTATTATTATTATTATTATTATTATTGATATACACAATTTTATACCCCACTAGAGGTACATTTAGTATGTAGATACATACTTAACATATAATTAGTACCATTAAAAAACAATCAATATAGAGTAAAACTACAAAATAACAAGTAGATAAAATAGTCATGATTCAATCTAGCTAGACCCAAGTCTGGATAGAGGACGGTTTAGGCGACAAAACCTACACATCCGAGCGAGACAGATTAGAAATCGTCGCAGATTTCAACAAGGCGAAGTCCAATGGCGAGTCTCCACCTGGAACCACAGCATTCGTAAGCACCCTGGTCACAGTGCTCAGTTTCTTGAGAAAGAAGGACTCATGTTCAAACAAATATGTTATAATTATAATTAAAGTTACTCCTACTAAACCAAGTAGGACAATAAATGGTAAATACAATTTGCTTACATTTGGTCGATCCAAAAGTATTTTCAACTTATGTTCCATTATCATTTTATCTTCCTTCGATATCAAGTACATTTCAAATTTTTTTTTAAACTTTCTGCTCTATTGTTACATATACATTTTATGTTTACGATTAATAGATCAATAAAATTACTTTTGTTTGTTGACTAGAATTTTGACTGCATATTTTAATCAACGTTCAACTTAACTGCGATAATTGTTCGTGAAATGCAACTCTTTACTATGTTTTATTGGTTTAAAAAGAAGAAAACAAATACGTGCAAAAGTAGATTGTCAACGGTTTGTTGATTGTTAAGCAGTACAACTAAGCATATGATAGCGTGAGTAGTCGAAAGGTCACTTTTTAATGTATGTAGTTTATCGTCTTTTAATATTTTACAAAGAGAAAACAATTATTTAGACATTGGATTTTAGCAAAGCTTTAATAATGGGTTTTATTTGATATCGGTGGTAGGACTTAAATGTATGCCCTTGCCATTTATCGAGACTTGCATTCTAGCTACCTGATACTTTTGGACAATATGAAATATGCCACGTTATAATAAACAATTATCTTTTGAGATCAGTCTATTACATAGCAACTAATTAAATTATTTTATTACAAAACCATATTGGTTTGAAGATAACAAGTAACAGTAAAAACAAAAACTGTCCCATAATTCAAAATGATTCCATGTATTCAAACATGTTTCCAAAATGTTTGTTTAATTCCCCCATGAAACATTCATTTCAATTATATCTTCCCGCATGGTTTTTATCCACATTTTTGTGGCCTACCCCAACCTTAATTCACCATCTTCAATTGTCCATTACAGAAAGAGGCTTGTTAATCTATCGGGTAGTAAACGGACAATTTGACCAAATAAGTCGATTTGTCAAATTGTTATGATGTCGTGTAGCAAACGAGAGTCAGTAGTTCTTGTCTTGGGCTCATTGTTTGAAATGTGATCAGGCCAGCTAATCGTTAAAATACTTGTAAAAAACCGGTAATTGAAAACATCCACCATCTAATCAATGTTGTCTGTACGTTTCTACGTATCACTTTAATATGTTGTCATAGAAGTAATAAAACGAAGTTCTATCATCAGGGCAAATAATGTTGGCTTACATACATTGTGCATATAATAAGTGTTTCTTATTTACATGCTTGATAAATTTGTCTTCATAGAAAATTAAGCAACCACTAATCAATTTGTTTAAATTTATTTATTTTATTAAAAAACAATTTAATATGATTTTGCACTTAGATTCAGATAGTAAAGTAATTGTTATATCAACAATAACACAAATACTACTACTACTACTAATAATAATAATAATAACAATGTTATGATATGTTCAAAAAATATGCACAAATTTATCAACATTCTTTTTAATTTTTTAATTTTAAATTTGTGAATCATTTTTTATTATTAGTTATATCACTTTTTAGCAATTTGGATTTATTAATTTTTGCGTGCATATTAAGTTGCTTCCATATTAATAGCTACGAGCAATAACAATTGATAATTAAGCTTTTTTTAATTAATAAAAAATTTTCAATTTGCTATCTCAATTAGGAAAAAGTTGCGCAAACCTGTGACGTAATCAATTTATTCAAATCTTATCAAAAAGCAATTTAGGATGCTAATAATCCTGAGGATTTGACCAATGCTTATAAAGTTTCAATTTCTAATGATGGTGATGTTCCTGACTATGCCTCGTTCATCCTAGACTAGGTGCCCGTAAGCATTTAGACTAATAACAGCTGGGACCAAGTGCAGAGCGGTATAACTGGACCTCTGTTTCGGTTGGTGAGTGCAAAAAAATACCCAGAGTACTTAAAAGGTATCTTAAGGAATATGTACACCATCTGTAGCCGTTGAGTTAAAGGAGATTATCCTAACAAAAAAAAGAAGACTTTGTCAATTTTTGCAAAGTGTCGCCGTCACAAGGATACCGTTTACCAACCAAGATACTTTGTTCTTCTTCTACGTTTGTTGTTTATCAAGTCATCGAAATCGATTGTTTAATATGCCGTACAAATACAGCAATAATAAAGGGGTGACTACGTTACCAACCAAATGAAACAATTATTTTAATGGTTCTTATCACAAACCTGTCGAGAAATACCAAATCTCTTACAACTGAAACATAGAATAAAATATTTCATTTTTGTTAAAAAATACTACATTTTTTGAAAAAAGATTAAAGTGCAACTGTTATATTAACTAATTCATCATAAATTTTAAAAAATCGTTAAAACGTATTGTATATGTTTAAAACGAAACATTACTTTTGTGTTTTTTTTTGTTGTAAATATTTAGTCACCAAGTGTAACACAATAGAAAGTATTTTATTGATATTAAACTTTTAATAAAAATCTGACAGTTGATATTATTATTATTATTATTAATGAAAAATAGTAGTAAACAAAATTTTTCTAAGTATTATGATAATTTTAATAGTATTTTACTAAAAATAGATTTGCACTAAACGAATTTAGAAGCGTTTATAAATATGTAGCAACTGAAAAAAATCTTCCAGTGTGAGTAATTGGTTTACTCTGAAAGTAGGTTCCACTTGAGTAATAAAGATGATAATTTAATTTATATATATATATGTGTGTGTGTGCATGTGTGATTCGTATAATGCACAAGAAGATTGTTACATGTGATTATTATTTCCCGTTTTGGGCATTGAAGATCCTACACATCAACGACTGAACTATTCCATTCAGTTTTCACTCTTATTACTATAAACGGGATTGTACTGCTTTCACTTGTTTGCTATAGTTTAATCAAATGAAGTCCTTTTGTTTCATTAGTATTATTTTGTATTTAGCTAAATTCCTAACATTGATCTCCAACCTTCATTTTTCTTAGCCCGACTTGGGACTGATCATTGCTATAGACACATTGAATAGTAGTAATAATAATAATAATAATAATAATAAATTAAACCGTAACGGTTAGTCTGAATACAATTAATAAATGCTGATTTTAATGTACAACAACAACAACAAAAGTTAGTGGCAATGCCACATCTTCATTAGTTCCAAATTCGCATAGCATCTCTAACAATGTTTTATTCTTTTAATAATTATTATTATCAACATAGAACAATAAAGGTTTAAAAGATAAGTTATTTTGTACAATAGAAGTAATTACAATTGGCAAAAAACAATCCGTTTCTGAATCGAAGTGCAATAAAGCCACAGATTCATCCTACTGATGATAATAGTGTAGTTTTGTCTGAAACTTGAACTACTTTTAAGCTTTTTAATTGTTCATTCTTGTTGGTTTTTCAAACAGTATTTTCATAGACACTTGACAAAGTTATTTTCTTCATCGTACGATAATGTACTGAATGAAAATCACTTCTTCTCATACAATTCCATTTTTGAATGTATAATAGTAATTAACAGAATGCTTGTAGGTCACTCTTTTTTAATCTTGTCTGTCATTCAACATTTTCCACTATACTTATCCTAACGCAGTTATATAAAAAAATACCAAATTAAAAATTAAGAAGTAATAATAGAAATAACATTACGTAAACTATTGGTTAAGTTTAATGCAAAAACAGAAAATATGCGTAAATATTGTCAAGATGGTGCAGTTAATGTAATTAAGT
The DNA here is from genome assembly GCA_025895645.1 of Cardicola forsteri. NCBI lineage: Eukaryota > Metazoa > Platyhelminthes > Trematoda > Strigeidida > Aporocotylidae > Cardicola > Cardicola forsteri. Next base: position 56,387 of record JAKXYG010000828.1, on the reverse strand, counting down.
CAATGTGACTTTAACTTTATGCATATATATATATATATATATATATATATATATATATATATATATATATATATGTATATATATGATGATGAATTAATGCTACATTACAATGTACAATTATCTCAATTAATTCAAGTTGTTACGTAATCATCATCCAATAACTCGTCATTTAGCTAATCAAGCTAAAAAATACATTTCACATTGGATTAAAAAGGGGCTAAATGGAAGTCAACCATGTACACTCGCTCCATATTACATCATCTACTACAGACAAATCACCAAGTTGATATCAAAAATCGTTCAAAGGTTACTGCTAAAGGTTGAACTATGTTAAAAATTATCAAACCTGTCTATATTCACACAGTGAAAGCTATTTTGTATGCGCAGAAACAGTTTGTAACTTTTTCCACCCTAGTATGGTCATAATTTGATGGGTGTTTTTGTGGTTATTGTTTCTATAATGATTAGTGTTAACTTCAAATGCAGTAATTTTTTGTATATATTACAATGTTATACGTTATAATAGGTGATGGATTGATTTCACAACTACGTCTTCTAATATCTTTATTTGGAACTATAAAGGAAACCCAATGCTTTAAATATTATTTCATCCTTATACGATTATCGTTTGTACACTGATCAATTAGTTACCTAATATAAAAACTCGTTTTATTTATTAATATTTTTACTTAACAATTTATTTGGCCTAATAAACTTTTAATAAACTAAATGACAATAATAATAATAAAAATAAAGGGCCTTTATGAAACTTTATCTCAATATTAATACCTTAAAAATGTTTTAATCTTATAAACCAATTTTTCGTAAATTTAATCTAAAGAATACAAATAATAAGATGGCAAGTATTATTGATATTTTCAGTCCAAAAACTGAAAAATAAAACAATTTAAAAATCAATAAACTATAAAATCACATTGCTGTAATCAAAATAATAATAATAATTATTATTATTTCTTGAATGCTTCACGACAAGCATCTTTTAGAAAAGTCGACTGGTAGTGGAGATTAAATCCATGCAAATCCGGATTCAAATCAAGCGTTGTACTGTTAGACCGCCCGGGCACATTCAAATTCTAAATCTCAAGCAGTAAATAGAAATTGTTAAAAATATCGATTTTTGTAAAATATCGAAATTAAGCAACATAGGATCTGGGTAGTAGTTGCATCGACAAAAAAACAGAGATAGATGGTGAGTTTTTAAAATGTCAAATATAAAAATTGTTCATATTTATATGCTGCGTAGTCTGCACTTCCAATAACACAAATATCCCTCCACTTAGGTACTTTGATCTGATGGATCTTGGGCTAAAATTAAAGCGAGAAAAGATGCTAATGATTATGAGGATTTGACTAATATCTTTAACGTCTCAATTTTTACAAGGGCTAAAATGGGACCTGTCAAAATTAACACATTGAAATTGATTGACTTTCCTTATATCACTCAAACATATTAGGCACTTCGACATTGTACTAAAATAACCATTAAACATCACTTTAGCAATACCAATATTCAAAATATTAAAAATATTTCTTTTTTACAAATAGCATTACCAAATTCCCGCTTAGACTAAAAACCCAGAATTTACACATTTCGACAACATATTGAAATACTGATACATTATTTGCTTAAAAATAAATTGTATTATGAAATATGTACATATATACAAAACAGACATCACCAATTGTCCAAAGTTAATAGTTCAGAGGATAGCCATGGTTTTTTATAACTTCTTTCAACCGCTTTGGATAAGAATCGACCAAATTATTGATAAAATCTTGTGGAATCTGATTTTTTAAAACAATCGATTTTTTCTTTAAGCGTGCCTTGATTTTCTCTCCGATTCACCTCTCGTTTAAGATAACTAAAAAAATTTTCAATTACATTGAGGTCCGGGCTGTATGGAGGCAATTGAACAAAGCTCCGTTTTTTGCTATTTAAAGAATCTTTGGTCTAAACAATAAAAAAATGCGTTAATTCTTACATTATGATAAAAACAAAGTTACCTTTTTCGATGTATGCACTGGAGCACTATCTTGAACAACCACCAAACGCTCTGAAGCATTGTCTTAGTTCAGACTTGAAAAATTCATTGAAAATAGCTATAAATTCTGAGCTGTTTAGATGGCTACTTGTTTGGCTCCATTTTGGTAATTGTCCGTACTTGATTCCAAAATATCCATGAAGACAAGATGGATGTGCAACCTTTTTAACAATGCAATTGTTATCTTGAGAAAAATCTGGACCACAGATGACCGTGGACTGCACTGCCCATGGTTCATACTTTAAAGCTCACTCGTTAGCAAAAAAACCGATCTCCAAAAACACAATGGACGGTTTTCCTATATTTTTGCAAATTCCACGCGTTTGCTTCTATGTTCTGCTGTTAAGGGAACTCTTTTTAACGTTTTCTTTAACTGTAGATTGGTCGATTTCATTCCAAACATTTCAACAAAAATTGAAAACTAAGAGTTCACTGACAAGTACTTTTTGGACCCTGTAATGACAGCAACATTCCTGACAGTTGCATCCACGTAGACTAGGTGCACCAAAGTACCTAGACTGGCACAACAAAGATAGCGGTATATTTAAGCTGCTTTCTTGTCGGATGAGTGCGAACATATACCCAGGATACTGAAAATACCAAGGCGGTTTAGCGGTCGACTAAATACGGACCCCACGTCCGGCTTCTCTAAAATGTCCACTACTGAAAGATGTTTCTGGTAAAACATTCAAAGTAGAAAAAAATAATAGAGAGTATTTTGAGGCTTACATATACCATATTGGCCCAGGAGACATAACTTTAGTCAAAAATCAAGCAGGTTTGTCATTTTTTGCAAGCGGTAGCAGCGTCACAATGATGCTGTCTATCAAATCGAGAAACTTCGTTACTCTCCTACGTTTGTTCGGCTTGCAAACACATTGGATTCGATTGTTTATTTTTGATGTATAAAAATAATGAATCAATGTCTAAGTCGCCAACTACAATAAACCGAAATGGAAGAGGAACAGAATACATTTTGATATCTCCGAGCTACCTCTGCTAGATGAATGCGTCAAAACGTACACCCCAAATAAATACCATGTCTAATCAAGCGGATAAAATTGTGCGGTGCCCGTAGTGGGAATCGAACGTATGTCTGAAAGCCGTATCCCTATATCATCTCAACACAATAAATACTCGTAATTTCAATTATCTCAATTTAGAGACCGTTGCAGAAATTAGACTACAAAGAACAAATACTACACATGATCTTTGCTCAGATAGCCGAGAGCCTAAATAAAATCACTGCAAATAACAAGATTTCCATAAATAAGGATTGGAAGCGCTATTCTCGCGTGTTAATATATTTATTCCAAAACCTAATCACTCTCAATAGGGTAATTGATTCCATGTATTTGTACATTAAAGTTGTCGTACATTTAAAAGTAAACTTACTTTTCGGTTTAACAAAACCCTGTCATCAAAATTATATTTTCACGTTAGTTTGTAGAAATGGCGTTCTCTAGTAGTCTTTTTAGTAATGACTATTTTTAAAAGAGACTGCTAACCGTTAGGACGACACCGAATGACGATCACTAAGTGAATCAATTAACAAATCACAATTAAGTCACAATGACAGACTGGCATGGGATGGTTAAGTATTTTCATTGTTGTATATATTCACTGTATTATTTTAAAGACTTGGTTCTGATCTAAACGTTGCGTTGTGTTCTAATTTTAGTTTTGGGGGCTAATAGGTTAACAAGTCACCGTTTTCGGCATAAGTAGCTCACTGTAATGTTAATCCACCTAGCACTCAGACATAACACTAACTATATGTACTCTAGTATTCGTCCTACTTTCAACTGGACTTTGGATCGGCTACGTTGGAATTGTATGTCCAATAAAATATGGCGCTTATTCGACATCGTTCAAAATATAAGTCAAAAATTACACTTCTCCTATATGGTCACTAGAGAGCAAATTTCTCAAAATAATTTCTCCCTGTAATGTTATAACCAAAAACCGACTGCCAATAGCAACAAATTGTTTTTGTTCCAACTAGTCATAACTAGATGATATTAATAAATAATAAAATACCATGCATATATATACACACAAACTATGCTCAAATACATACACTGTAGTAAATAAAATAAAAATAAAACGTAAATAATCTTTGAGATTGCCAAACGTTTCCATATATATATATATATATAATATACTGATTGAAACCGAAAAAGACATGCATGTATAGATGTAAACCCGATTTCCTTTTGTACATAAAATAATAAAAAATTTAAAGATGGATAAAAGAAGACATGACTAGATAATACTGCATCAGTAGAAATCCAAAATGGATAAAACCAACAGAGTGATTGTCTATCGATGAATGGCCAACGTTTATTGTCGACTAGCAGTCATGGAGCAAAATATGTCGGCGGCACATTAATCATCGAGTCGAAAATCTTGTCTCTAACATCTCCTTCGCCTACTTCCTCTTCTTCGAGCGATGAACGAGTTGGACTGATCGATGACGAGGAATGAGATTGGCTGTAACTTTTGGAAGTGAAAGTTGAGGACGATAGTGATTGGCCATTGATTGATTCGGCATCGCACGTTTCCAGATCAACAAATGGAGCAAGAAACGATGAGTGTTTAAATGCATTCAGTTCGAGATTGGTTTGATTGATAAACTGATCGTATTATATGGGGGCGAGGAAAAGGAAACATGTGACTTAGGGTAGGAACAGATACGTGTGTATATAATTTCGAGTTTGGAAAACATGGATTCAATCTTTTTGGAATAATTTTGACATTCTAGCAATACAGTTTGGCAACTTATATGCTTTGTTAATGCTACATCCGAGTTACACTAACCACAGTTTGTCTTCTGGTAGGGCCATCATCTTACTTCAAACCCACATAAAACGCTATAACTTGATTATTTTAGTTGCTAATTAATCCTGGAAAATAGAGTAATGCTTACCAAGTCTTCATTTCTACTAATAATGATAATTCTGCTTTGTAGTCTACATGTAGTACATGTAGTGTACATCCTGGACTCAAACTAACATGGATCAAAGACCGACTGTACAAAGGTTTCCGCCTCGGCGAGTAAGTGCAAGTATACATTTAAGATGGTTAAAAGGTATCTTAAGGTATACACATAGTATATGTAACCGTTAGAATGATAGAGAGAAAGAAAAAACGCTTTCACAAGAATGCTGTCTATCAATAAAAAAACTTCGTTATAATTCCACGTTTATTACGCTTATAAAACTGTTGAAGATAATCGTTTAATATACTGTCCGATTAAATAGATAATGAAGAGGTTGTCACATCACCAACCACAATAAATAAAAACAATGGCATTTACCGCACTCACCTTCATCAAACTACTGACAATTGGTAACGAAACGTCTGAACTTGATCGCTCATGACCGAACTTGACAACATCGCGAGGCAATTCATCCAAAGAGCCGAGATCCGTCTCGCCATCACATTCGCAAAGCACGTTTTCGTAAGTACAATGAGATGGCATTGGTGCGAGATCATTTTCAGATGAATGCATTGCAGCAGTAGCAGCAGCGGCGGCGGCAGAGTGGCGTTGAAAATGAATAGCGTTGGACATATGCTCTAAATTGGACATGGCTTGAGCGTAGGTGGATTTGCACATTGAAATTTCGTCGGCAATGGTATTGATTTGGGTTTTGGCTTTCTGTGTGAAAAAAGGTTTTCGAAAAAACGACACTATTCGTAGTAGATCAAGCTAATCTTTTTTATCTTGTTTTTATTACTCAATGATTTTGACACGTAACTGTTGGCAGCAAAACCAAATGAGGACAAACATTTAGCGACGGCCGTGGAACTTAAGTCTGTGCCCACTTAACGACGAGTTTAGATGCATCTGTCATTGCTTAGAAGGAGTTGGTATTTAATTCTTCTTTTTATGTTTGTTACTTCGGATGTTTTACGAAAAACGCATCTTTCAGTAGTGGACATTTCAGCGAAACCGAACGTAGACCGGTGGTAGGATTCGAACTCCGATGTCCACCAAGGCCTAAATCGAGCGCTTTACCGCTAGACCACCCCGGCATAAAAGTTTACTGCCTGATTGATTGCACTAAAATCTTTTCCAATTTAAATGAACAATTGTAGTGCAACCAAAAGAGAACACTTATTTAAAACCGGCGGTTGGATTAAACTTTTGTCCACCGAAATACGATGCTAGTGACCTAAATACTCATATCAAAGTGATTTAGCAATAGGAACTCTGGTTTCGGAATTACAAGGTCTCCCACCTAGATTGGAAAAAAACCTAATATACTATTACAGATTCAAAAATTTACATAAATATAAAACCAATTTGTAGTACAGTTGGTTGTACCTTACAGACATCTAATCATTAATTCATTTTGATTAGTGACGTGATAACCTCTTCATTATTTTTCATATCAATACAGAATAGAAAACGTAACAAACGTAGAGGAATAACGAAGTTTCTTGGCGCCACTGTTCGCAAAGATTGACGACGCCGTCTGATTTTTTGTCGGTGTTATCTCCCTTAACCAAGCCGCTGTATATGATGTATGTATGCCTTCAGAAACCTTTTAAGTATACCGGATTTATGTTTGCACCTACCTGCTAAAGTAAGAATCCAATTATACTGCTATACGCCTGGTCCCTACTGTAATTAATCCAGTTGCATATGGGCACCTAATCCAGGATGTACAAGAGTAGAGGAGGAAGACAGGAATATCACCATCATTGGAAATTATGATATTACAAGTGTTACTCAATTTCTCAGGATCATTAGCATCCTACATCTAGTCAAGATATCCCATTCAGAAAACCCTGTTAAAAAATCATTAATTAAAAATTGTTAAATAAAATATAATAATAAGTGTACCACATGTGTACCATTACCTCAATGTTTTAAAACAAACATTTTTCAGTAAGGCCCTCTTGCTAAAAATCAAACAAGGACCCGTATTTAGTTGTTGATGAAAAGAACGCAGTACTATCTATTTAAGATGCCAACAATAGCGAACATTTGACTAACACTTATAAAGCCTCAATTTACAATAATGAAATTATTTATTCCCTACTTCCATGTGGTGTATCCTGGACTCAAACCGTCGTAGAACAAGGATCAAGTGCACATCGGTAAAACTGGAGTTCCGTCCTGGTAAACGAGTTTAAGCATAGATGCAGGATATTTAAATCGTATTATAGTGTGTGTATATATACCGTATGTATCCGAACTAAAGGACAAAATCCTGATAAAAAATAGGCAACCAAGTTCATTTTTGTAAACAGTAGCACCATCACAAAAATGCTGTTTTCAACCAAAAAAACATTGTTACTTTCCCACGTTTGTTACTCATATAAGGTTTCTCTATTTGGTTCTGTATTGATCATTAAATAGTTTGGGCATGTTTTTTACTTCCGCCTAACCCTACTAATTTATCTTGCCTTTCGATTGTATAAATCCCCTCTAGGTTGAGTATAATGTTCTCTGAGAATAGGGAAACAATGTTACCAATCCATTATTCTTTTATTATTATTATCATTATTGTGAGGAATGAAATATTAACAATTTAAATAGCAGCATCAAACTCCATTGTTTTTGTTTTTAAATTCAAACACTAAGAACATCAATCTACAAATATTCCATATTTCCTATTTTCAGCTTTTAGCCAAAAATTAAGTACTCTAATTTCTAATAATTAATATTGTCATGGTGAACAACAATCACAATTGGATAAATCAATCTGCACAACCATCAAATTGAAATTATAATTAAAATCAATAAATATTGAAACAGCTTTCATCCAATCAACGGCCCACATTTTATGCACCAATAAAATAAAAAGTAAAAAATGATATATGTCACATCAATTCAATAACAAAAGTGCACATATATTCAATTCTAATAGTTGAAAAATTGAAAATACAAAACTACATTGTAACATTCATCATTATCATGAATGACATACACCTGATTTAATTGTTTCAAACACACAAATCGTATAAATAATCATGTAGAAGTGTATTCATTTGAACTAACCCGTAACGACTGTTTTAAAATAAAACAACATGGCTGATATTGGTCTACATCCGGTGTCACTTCAGTTAAGTACCGTTTCTAATTGGAATTAATTCAATAAACAGTGCATTTTCGGTTCATGGTCCGAATTGTGTTTGTGTTGTAGGTTTTTAGTGACAAACAATTGAAAACTTGTGTAAATTATTATTTATTACGGGGTTAATTATAAGTAATACATAATAATTGTCAAATAAGACGTTTAAGGAACCTGCGTGTTCGCCAACATGTTATTAATACGTATTTTAAAGCTACATTTTATCCAATAATATTATATTGCTCCCCCGTAATATTTCCGGGACTAAAAAGAAAGGATTTTATGAAGGTAAAAAAATGTATTACCATAATAAGCCAATCATCAGGTACTCCTTACAATGACATTCTTTATGAAATAATTCATCGACACTTCAAGGAATGTTTTCAATTAATCAGTCGTATTTCCAACAACTCCAATCATCCACTTTATCGTGATTTCAGCAAATCATTTGCATCGGGAATGACGAGAAGATCACATATACACGTTAAGTGCAGAACCAATGTGTACTTAAATTCATGTCTGCCATATTTAGCAAGGTTACTATCCAATCCCAACAAAGTTCAAAGTGACCTTTACATTAGCCTATCCAAATCATGAGTGTTTTTTTTTCGTTTTCTTTGGTCTGACCAATTACCGTTGTTTGTAATCTGCCCATTTATTAACCTTCATCCAGGGCATTACTTTATTAGCCATGCTCACTCATGAGTCATGAATCATTCGCATTTTATATATACTGACATATTTGCACATAGTGTCCCCTAAATAATACCATGCCTCTTTACGCATATCATATTGAACATGACTTTTGAATATACTTTGATTTTGAATTTTTTTCTCTTTTCTAGCCTATGTAATTTAACCTTACTTTACTTTTTTTGGACTGATGTTATACACTGCTAATTGTATTGTATTTTTAATAATTGTACATATTTTTGTGTGTGCTGAAAGCTACTTCTACTGAAGTATCCAAGCCAATAACCATAAATAAAAAATAAAATAAAATAAATAAATTCACCGAATAATAAATTTGAGCCAATCAGGAACACTGTACAGCTGTTCCATTCTTGTTCAAAAATCATCAGCAAATTTAAACCCAGGTCCTTTTGGGTTTCAGACTAAAGCCTCATCCTCTAAGCTACGGGTGGTTAAAACGGATGCTGTGAATTTCTTTTCGCAGTAAATCTGATCGATGTCAATTATCCAGACCTCAAATGCTGTGTGCGTTACTACTACAGTTAACAAGTAAGAAAACGATCCCTCTCTATATATCTTCTATACGAGTCCTTGTTAATAATAATGGCTAATCATCATAACGATCACGACTAGAAACAGCTGTACGGTGTTCCTGGTTAACCAAAACCGTGTGGATTTATTATTCAAAACTCATTAATAAGAAACCATAATTTCGCAATTAGAAAGTCTACAGTTTAAACCCAACCACCACTTAATAGGAAATTATAAGTTTACAAGGTAAAATACCAATTGCGTATAATAGATTAATTATTATACAATATACTAAGCACTTCTTCTTTAAGTATTTACTAGTGTAATTATATTCAATGTAATGTACATTATATAATCACCACAACAATGCACCAAAAACTGTTATAACATTACTTCCGTGTAACATTATTATCCCCTTTAAAAATATTTATTTTAGTTAATAACGTAGTCAGGTTTTCATTACTTTCCATATTTACATGGTAAGCATAACAAACGTAGAAACATAAAATGTCTTGGCGATTATGCTACTGTCCACGCGAGTCTGAGTCTAGAAATGCACTACATGGAAGTACAGAAACATTACTGTCATTGTTAGGACGACACCAATTAACGATCAATAAATGACTCATCCGACCAATCATAATAAAGTCCGATTGTGACAGACAGCCAATGGACTGGATAACAAGCCCGTTCCTATATATATATATATATATTGTGTAATTGGGATTATCTGATTCTGGTCTACCTCTTGTGTTGTGTTCTTATTTTGGACTTCTGGGACTAATGGGTTAGCAAGCCAACGTACTCGATAATAAGCAGCCCACTTGAAAGCTAATCCGCCCAACACCCAGACATAACAGTCACCATCAATGGAAAACGAGACTTTATAAATATTACTTTAATCTTGACAATCACTAGCATCGCAGTAAAATAAATAATTTATTAAATGCAAGCCCACGTTCGGATTGGTTAAAATGTCCACACTGCTGAAAAATGTGTTTTCAGAGTAGTAAAAATAGATAAATGGCACAAGTAAAATAAATTAAATGTAGAAAAGTAGGGGTACTATATACAATTGACTACTTGACATTGGAAAATAAACAAAATCAACTAACCTCAATGTCACACATAAATTCGTTGCACAGATCAAAGTAAGGTCTGCAAAATAAATAGAAATGCAAAACCAACAGTAACAAATTGTTTAAACGCTATCAAAATCAATATCCAGCTAAATGTGCCAATACAAGTGTCCACTAGCCTACATATACCGATATGAACCAGAGCGTCTGTGATTTGCTTAAAATCGAAATCCAAGAAGCGCAGCAGAAAGTTATACAGGTAGGAACTAAATACTGTACAAAAGTATGAGCAGTAGCTCCAGCTTTTTAAGAATATTAGCATCCCAGTCATAATCAGCTTAGATGAACGTTTCAGTTTCCAATACTGGTGCTCCCTGAACTCGTGCTAACATGGATCAGGAATTAAGTGAATAAAACTATATCTGGGCTTCCGCCTTGTAAATGAGTACTAGCATAGACCTAGGATATTCAAAAGGTATGTATACCGTATGAAGCCGTTAGATCGGGAGCCCTGACAAAAAAAATCAGCGGCCTCAATAATCCTTACAAACATTGACACCGTCGGAAGAATGTCTTCTACTGGCCAAAAAACGTTGTTCTCCGATGTTTGTTGCGTTTACAAAACAATTGGAAACGATCGTGTGATTTAGAATGAATGAAGAAGTGACCAATTACATTATTTTGTTATTTGGCATAGCCAACCAATTAAAACAGACGTAGGTTGAATCCCACAATGTATAATACAACTACATTAACAATCAGAACTTGTACCATTAGCCAGTGGAAACGTGCTATCAAACTTCGTTTTTATCTATTAAATCAGTAATCGTTAGGATAACCTTCGCAAAAATCAGACATCGTCAATCTTTGCGAACAGTGGCGACGGTATAAGGATGCCGTCTACCAATTAGGAAACTTTATTATTCTTCTACGTTTGTTGCGCTTATCAAGCCATTAAAGCCTATCGTTTTACATGCCGTGTAGGCGATATTACATTCGCTTTATTAACGTGTATACTCCATTAAAACAGTATACTCAGTCTATGTGGAGTCGACTTTTTTAAATAGATAAAACAAATATAGAACATTTTTTCTGCTTTTTTTCAATTAATAATTAGAAAGTCATTGCATGTTGGTAGTTAATTTATTGAAGATATCTTTTAAATGCACTCAACGTTAAGTTAATAGGTCAATAAAACGAACTTTTCATTTCAAGTTGCACACATACGTATTTTTAAAAAGTTAATTCATTCACTGTAAATTAATATAATGTAAAATCTTGTATTTAAATTAAAAGCAATACTTTGGCTTAAAATTGTGATTACGTCATTATTATTTTTAATAACTATTATCATTATAAGTATCACTGTCATGTGAATACTATTTATTATAAAGAATCTTCAAAAGCATGAGCCTTCTTGTTTATAAGAAGGTTAATTAATTCATTATTGTTAATGAATGTTTACATGATCATAGAATATGTTAAAAAGCAATTTTTAAATTGAAACAAAGATGGAAATTTTGCGTTGTAGTGACAGTAGACGTCTTGTACTTATTGCACATTATGGCATTGAAACTTTTTGATAGATTTATTTATAAGATTAGATAATCAAATAACAGCTGTTTTATAAAACAAAAAATTTGATTTTAAGTCATCCTTTACTGAGCTTTGTTGAATTTATGTGGATATGTTGCAACCACTTTTGGTTGTATTTTTAATTTATTGTGGTTGATGACCACTTCATCATTTCTATATTTGTACGGCATATTATACAATTGATTTCGACACAGGTAAACATAATAAACGTAGAAATGTAACGAAGGTTTTTGGTTAGTAGACAGCTTCCTTGTAACTGCCCCGGCATAATAATTTGAAATTGTTCATATCTAAAAGGAATAAGCTTATCAAAAATGGAACTCCAGAATAATCAATCCGAAAAGTAGAGCTGTTATCACTACACCAGTTGACTAAAAATGAGCCAGTAACAACACAATTCGAAATGTAGTTAAAACCAAAATTATTATTATTATCTACATTCTCACCTTAAGACCTCATCACAAATCGTTGTTAATGAAGAAAATTTTAATAGCAGAGTTTATAGAGATGATTTCAACCAACCCTGTAAAGACCCTTGGACAAATTTGCGCAAACAATGTGAGAACGGAAGAAGGTTAAGCACAGCGATGTAGCTGGGATTCCGCAAAGACAGTTAGATGCAAGTATATACCAAGAGTACTGAAAGATATCTTAAGGTATATGTATACCATACGTAACCATTAAGCTAATAGAAATAACCCTGATAAAAATTCAGGCGGCCTCGTCAATCTTTGCAAACAGTGGTGCTGTTATAAGGATGCCGTCTACCAGGAAAAAAACCTTTGTTTACCTTCTACGTTTGTTACGCTTATCAAGCCTTCAGAATCAATTGTTTAATATGTCGTACAAATATAGAACTAATGAATAGGTGATTACGTCACCAACCGAAATGGATTACTATTATTATATATGGCAAAAAATAGGATAACAAAAATAACTTACTTGGCTCTGTTGATGTCGAATGAACTTTTCTTTTCCCTAGCCTTCAATACTGTTTCATTTTCCGTATACTTTTTTAGCAAATCTTCATGTTCCGCTTTCAATTGCATCACTTCCCTATTTGTATCATTGATCTATCAAAGTTGAAACACACAAAACCAACAAAAAGCCAATGTAAAAGTATATTCAATGCACAATATCGTTGACATTACATATATACCATCAGTATCATCATGTCATTTGTATAGACTTCAATATAACAAATTTATCCTAATTTACCAAAAAACAAATCAATAATTTCTAAATAAGCAAAAGTTTTATTAGCTACAAAAACTACGAAAAAACATAATACCAAAAATTAAACATCAAGACAAAAGTAGTAACAAATGCTTTTTTCATAATTAACATATTCCATTTAAGCTTGGTCTGAATAGTTACCCAACTTATACATATTTATATATATATAGGTTCCATTTTGAATTATTTCACCCATGTAGTAAGTTTTATAATCTACCATTTATATAACATATTAACAAAGCATTGAAGAAACAATGATTTGAAACAATTACATAACATTAAAATAATTGTCATTTAAGTGAAGACTAATTAATTAAGTTCTTATGCAATATATATTTGCAATGGTATCTGTCAAGGCTGCATGACTGCTTCACTTTTGATCAATTATGCAATTGATTTGCCAAGATTTCCGTACAAATTGAAGGTGTATGTTGGTACAACATCCATTAAAAATGAGGAATACGCTGACGATGTTATTTCTAGCTGAGAATAAAATTTTGCTGCAGCGTGCATTGGATTTTCTTATGAACGTTTCCGGTAAATATGTTTTCAAGATCAACCCCAAAAAATCAATCATCACGTCGTCTCAAGCTTCTGATGCGATGATTGTATTAAATGATGCTGTACTCCCCAATGTAAAGAAATTTATGCAACTGGGCTCTTTAATTAATTCTGATAATGACTCATCTAATGAAGTAAACCGTCAAATTTGTTTGGCTGCTGGTGCGTTTGGAAAACTCGCCAATCCACTTTGGAGACGAAAAGCCATCAATCCAAACACAAAGATAAACATTTTCTCTTCATCTGTTCGCACAGTACTTCTGTACGCAGCTGAAGCCTGGACTCTTACAGGGCCACAAAGCTCAACAAATTTGAAGCAAGATGCTTCAGATAAATTTGGCACAACGCCTATTTCGCATCCGTATCAAGGGATTGCACGAAAAAATCAACAACTTCCAAATTCGAGATGACCTTCAATTTAATAATCTTCCATTATTGGGACAATAAATATTGCACTAGTTTGAACACGTATCGTAACCTTGGCTTGTCTAAATAACGATAGTGAGAAGAGGAATGATGGTCAGAAGCGTACTTGGGTAAATGCTGTTCAAGACGATCTTCAAACTATTTTGGTAGGGATGTTATCTTAGAACAGCCGCCCGTGTGGGAGAGTATTAAATTCAGCATGTGAATACCATCATTTTAGCTGCACTTTTATTTTTCGAAACAAACGTGCTACACAATTTAGAAAAATGTTCAAACTATTCATTAAATAGATAGGCAGACAGACAGACAGATAAACAAATAGACGAAGAGATAAGAAAATTGGAAACACTTTTACAAAAAACAACTTGTGTAAAAATCAGGTCAATTAAGTGAAAGCCATTAGTGTGTAAAAAATCAATAATTTTCAAATTAAAAGATACCAATACTAAACTAAAAATGAAAACAGTACGATAAATCAAAATTATTGTAATAAATGAGTTTTAAATATCTATTAATAAAAACTGCCAAATTTTCTCTTGTGATGTCAATTCAAATTTCTACATAAGTTTAAAAAAATGGTCAATCTTAAAAATCAACGATCAAACATTATAAAAAGTTATGTCTCTTAATTCATTCATTTTCATTTTAGTTGACATGATCAACTCTTCACAACATTCCATATACATACAGAATAATAAACGATTGAATCCGATGGCCTGATAAGCGTAGAAGTATAACGAAGCTTCTTGGCTAATAGACGGCTTCCAAATAAGACACCGTCACTGTTCGCAAAGATTGGCAAGACCGTCTGACTTTTTGTCAAGATTATCTCTCTTAGCCCAACGGATAAAAATGAAATAAGTATACTTTTAGATACCTATTAAGTACCCTGAGTGTATACTCACACCCATCCGCCAAGGTAAAAAAAACCAGTTATACCACTGTGCACTCAGTCCCTACTGTGTTAGTCTAGGTACTTGAAAGGATGCACCACGTGGAAGCGATAACCAAAAATAGCCATCAATAGAAGTTGAGTCTTTATAAGTATTACATGAAATCCTCAGGATCATTAGCATCCCTTAGTACTTCTGAATGTATCGAAAAGTTGGAACGTTAATGCTCTCAAAAAGTTGGGAAAAAATCATATTTTTATGGTCTCTATGTCCATTTAGGTTATACCTCTATCTCCGTGCCTCCAAATGGTGCATCCCAGATGCAGTGGCTAAATATCCACTCTCTAAAAAATCAATAAAATCCAAAATAAATAAAATAAGGAGTTATTTTGCTGAGGGATAACAATAATAATCCTTGTAAATAATGATTCTGTCACAAAAAGATGGTCTTTTATCCTAAAAATAATTTTTATGTCCTTCGTTTGTTTCACACATGGTAGATAATCAAATAGAAATATTCTTACATAATGTTAAGTTCAAGTCATAATTTGTCATTTGACGCGTTAGTATAACAATAATTGTTATGTAAAACATTAAACCACTGATCCACAACAATGTAAATACAAGTTGTTTAAAATCCACTCTTAACACATTTTGAATAGTTACTATTAACAGTAGAATAAAAATTGAATAACACAGGATAATTTTCGTTACTTTTCAGCAACCTGGTGTCTTTAAAACACATTAATATAGAAAACACAAGAGAATATCATTTCATAAAAAAATGACTCCATGATCTTTCTTTCTCTCTAGAGCGAAAAGATTTTATTTTTTTAGTATTTATAAAATGAATGTTGTATACAACGACATTTACACGTCCTTCCAATTGCGCATAAAACAATTATTACAAAAATGTCTTTCCTTTGCTTTCTAAAAACAAATGCAATCGTCTTACTCCTTAAACAATTTCAGTTTATAAAATAGAATTTAAAATACGCGCAGTTTACACAAACGTTAATAATATTAAACTATTCTATAATCGTGTTCAAATATGTGTGCATAATAAAATTTACGTCATTTTAAGGTCAGTCAACAAACGAAAAACAGAATTAAAACAGAGAAGAAAATAACTTAGTAACCACAGCCCTCAAACAAAAGTAGAAATCCGTTCCGTTCAATAAAAAGAATCTAGTCTTTTTTTACAAAAATTTAAATGTCCATTTTTTTACAAAGTATGGAATCATAGAATTTACCTTCAAAATGCAGAAATTGAGTCTTTCTAAGGTATTTTGATCCTTCAAAAAATCTTGATTTAGAACCAAAGATTCCAATTTGTTAAGCTCTTCACGAGCCGCATTCAAAATTGACTTCGCATTGTCATACTTTTTGGCAGTCAATTGTATGTTATTTTTCATTAATTCTTGAATTCTTTTTAATTGAAAATAGGGGGTCGTACGCCTTACACATTTACCGCATTTTTTAATTATTTTTTTCAAACTATCTGACTTGTCCGCTAACAAATTGTGATGTACATCACGACATCTCTAATAGAACACACAATCATATAGTAGAAAAAGTCAAATTACTTCTAATTGATTTTTTAACTTGTTTATTTGTAAGGAAGTGTAATTCAACATATTCAATTGAATCTGAGAATGAGTATTTATTAAAAAAACAAATAATAAATTTACTGCAATAGCTTCGACTGGAGGAGAAGGTGAGCGATTATAAGATTGAATCATCAAGGATAAAAATTGTGCATTTAATTTAACCTGATTCTAGTAATATTGCAACTTTCAATCTGTAATATGTAAAAACAAAAAAATACAATGGTAAACTGACGTGCAGTAAAAAACTTAAAACTGTTGTATAATCTTTCAAAGTAAAAATTAATTATATACCCTTACACTAAAAAATCGACAAAATAAATTAATGATTTCTATACCATTCGTAACTAAGTAGATCATCGGTAAAAGCTCCGTTAATCGCAACATGCTGTAGAATCTTTTTATTACCAAGACTTTCATCCAAGTGGATATACAAAAGCTTGTTCATTTTGAACAAAGCTGTTTAAGATCCATATGGTTTGGCTCTCTATCCTTTATTGAACGTAACCATTTAATAACTAATAAAATATTTCAACCATTTCCAGATATTGGTAAGACATGTAACATTCATTGACCATGTATCTTTAAAACAATATGAAATGGATGATTAAAATTAATTGGTCATATTTTACGTAGATCGCCCACTCATCCAGCCAGAATAGTTATAGAAGCCCATCCATTACCCAGATGAAAAAGAAGACCAGGCAGCCAACGGAAAATTTGGACGGACATTGTAGCATGCAAACTCAGTCCTTTTATTTATGCTAAGCCACCTCGTCCAAATAAATTACTTAATTGAGCGTCCGTTTGCTTACAGTTTGCAGTTAATAGAGATCACTGGAGGGGTGTAATTCGGGATGTAATTAACATTTGAAGTCAGCATACTTCAAATATCATCCATTAAGTGCACATTGTAAAAGTTGATGCTTTATACAGACTTTATAATTTGGACTACCACGGGCGATAATAATCGGTGGGGGGATATTTATCCCTGATGATGATAATGATAATATACCGCTGTGCAATCGATCCCCGTTGTGTTAGTATAGGTACTTGGAAGCACTGAATCAAGGATACGCCATATGGACGTGACGGTCATTAATATCACCGTAATCAGAAATTAAAACTTCATAAACACTACTCAAACCCTCAAAATCATGAGTATCCCAAATTCAAATCCAGTTGTGAATTAAATATAAATTGTTAAAAACAATAACCACTAACAAACTTTTATTGTCATACGCTATAACATGTAAGATAACCAACCACATTAATTGTGCGGTTTAAATAACAATAATTGAAATTGTTTACAGTAATGTGCATTTTATATATTCTTATCATTCAATACTTCCTTTATTAATTCACCCAGTTTGTTATTAACAAAATCATTTCTTGATTATTACCACCCGTGTGTAAAACAAACGTAGGAAAACAACCGAGTTATTTTAACTAACAGATAATTTCCATGAGACAATGTCACTGTTCACAAAAATCAATGAAATCACTTAATTTTTTGTTGGTTTCTAAAACGTATATTATAAATGCAAATCTTTTGTTTAAAAAATGAAACAAACTTCTTAATTACACAAATTAAAAGTAAAAACCATAAATGGGTACGTTTTATAGACAGACAATTATATCAAAAAGCTCAAATCTAAAAGTCTAAAATCGACATTACGTTAGAAAAGTGCATATTTTCTGTCAAATTTATTACCTGAAATCACTGTTTGTGTCAAAATACATTTATCTTATCAATAATTTCAAACTAAGAATAACAGTAACTACTAATGCGTACAAAATCACCTTAAATACTAAAATATTTTTTATAAAAATTGTCAAACTTTCATGTGTTTAGTAAGCACAAAAACATATGCATCTATAACTACACACTTAAATTTTCTTAACTTGTTTTATTTCTGATTTTTATGATTATATAAGTTTGTCTTCTTGGGATACTAAGCGAAACCGAAATTAATAGATGTGGCATCGCCAACATATAATATCTTAATGTATTCTATTTGACATATGTTAAAAGTGTAAAAACATTTTTGTATTCAATTATAATATATATATTTTATAAAATACCTAAACTAACAATAATTCATTAAACAATAAAATTAAATTAAAGTATTATAGATAATTCTTAAATACACACTAAAAACTTGTTTTAAACAAACTTGTTATATATATATATATATATATATATATATATATATATATATATATATAATACTTACAACACTTAATACACATACATTGTAATAACTTAATTTATTGTAAGTTGTTAGCAGTTCGCAATGAAGTCACATGCAGACAGAGTAGTCTAAAAGTACAGCACACGACTTGAAACTGGTGAACATGAGTTCGAATACAAGCAACGACACTAAATGCGGGCTCATGTTCGGCTTTGCTAAAATGTCCGCTGCTAAAGGATGTTCATCATAAAAGATTCAAAATGTTGATAGATATATATATATATATATATAAACTGTCAAAATATAAACCTTCCTCTTAACTTATTATATAACTAGATCTTTAAATTCTAAGTACGTTTTGTAAAAAATACAAAAATTAACATAAATAAACATTTTGTCATTAATCAAATTATTACTACTACTATAACTGTAGATAGAAAATAATAACAAACCACAAATCACAATACAGAAATTTGACAAATTTGAAATCTTAAAATCATTTTTTAACAAGCCGCCAAACATAGTACGATTTAACCTGTATGTTAAAACAATAACTTATTAAATTTTTTAAAGTTAAAAATTTAACATTTTGGTTTATAATTAAAAAATTAATTTATAAAAATAATTTTACTTTTGAATCTGTGCGATACGCTTGCGTGACGTTACGGATCAAAAGTAGCTTGCTTTTTGTTATTGCTTACTGTTTTCGCGTTCGCTAATTGTTGTTTTTGCGTATTGGTGTATTTTTGTGCATAGTGTATTTTGGCACTTTTGTGTTTTGGTGTTAATTGTTACGTGTTACTTGTTTACTGTGAGTGTCGCTTGTGCGTCGTGCGGTAATCACACAGCACTGTGTTCTTTATATAATTATTGCTAGTCTTTCCCTAGCGATAGTTTTTGTTTTGATATTCTTTTGTTCGTTTTTTGTTGTTTTCGCATAACATTTTTGCATTCTAGATCCCTAAAGGATGCATGCCTCAAATTCTTCTATTTGAGGCCTGGAACGCTGCAAAAAATCTGTGAAGGTTGGGATTCTTTGTGCAATCTGTAGTAACTGGTTTCATAAGGCTTGCTCTGGTTTATCGTCGGCGCATTATTCGCAGCTTGCAAGTAGTCCTTTGGACTACATTTGTATGGACTGTAGATATGAAATTGATCTTCAGAATTTGCCTCAGGCTAACCTCACAAAGCCAGTTGATCTTTTAGACTCAGCCATAGATACTTTAAAACTCTCTGCCCAGATCTCTAAACTTGAAAATAATATAGGGACTATGTCATCATCCCTATCGTCCTGTAAAATCCTAATTATTGCCTGAAAAGCACCAATAAATTAACTTATAAATGTTTGTTTATTTGTGCTTATTTGGTTGTTTGTGACTGTGTGTCAATTTGGCACTTGTTTGAATTTTGACTGCAATAACGTGGAGCAGTTCGCTGTAAGCTGTTTTCTATTAACATTGTGTTTATTATTATTATTATTGTTATTATTATATAACATTAGTTGTTCTTGGTAGTGTATTGTATCCTATATTATTATTAAATTCATGTTGATTTATATATATTTATATTGATGTAAATTTAAGAGTTGTCGCATTTATATTAATAATGTATTATAGAACCAAACGTCAACGTTTATTATTTTATTAATAAAGAATATTTTATATTCGTGAGTTTTACTTCAACGGATATTTGAAGAACGATTATTCAGTAGTAATAAAAAGTTTCTGCAAGTAAAACAAAGGTAAATTGGTAATAAGGCCGTTTGCGTATAGACTGTCCAACTTGATTAAACAAGTCAATTGTAAGATAAAGGAATTTTACAATAATTATGATTACTTTTTAAAGAATTTGTTTTAATAAAACATTTTTACTTTAACAAAAAGTATTTATATTGGATATGCAATTGGGTATTTTTATATTTTACAAACAATTAAATATTAAAACAAAGAAAAAATAATTGTTATTACTCCGGTTATCAGCAAGCTTTAAAAATATTTTTATAAAAAAATAACGTTGCTGTTAGTACTATCGATAAATATGCGGTTATTATTTCACAAAATGGATTACAAAAAACTGCTTTTAAACGAGAGGCTACATCAAAATTGTATTTTTTTACTTATTTAAAAATTGTGGTTTAACAAACACATTGACAACAATTTTATATTAATTAATAGATTTACAACACATTGCTTTGACAGAAGCAACAGAGTTAAAACACGTAGTAGTGGTTTGGTTACACACATAAAAACAATTTTTTGTTTTAATAACAAACCTTATGTTCCCATATCTATGTATAATTTTAAAAAGATTATAAAAAGCTCAAAATTTACTTTGTTATCAGGTTCAGATGGGTTTTCCAATAATTTTAAAAACAGATTATTACACCAAAGTTGTGTGTAAAAAATCTATTTTAATCTAAAATAACAAATGTATGGTTTTATTATTTTTTCTTTTTTATTATACGTAGATATTCTCCAATTAATTAACTATTAACCATAGTACGTTTTTTAAATAATAATATGCTTCTTTACGCATAGTATATTAAATATGATTTTTAAATATACGTTAATTTTAATTTTTTTAGCATATGTAATTTAATCTTATTTTATTTATTTATATATTTATTTTTGGACTAATGCTACATACTGCTTATTGTATAATATTTTTATAATTGTACATATTTTTTGTGTGTTAAAAGCTATTTTTACTAAACTATCTCAGCCAACAGCTATAATTAATAATATATTATAATAAAAAAATGTAAATATGATAAAATAGAAATTAATATTTTTATAATATTATATTTTGTTAATTTAACAACTCCAACTATAAACAATATGTATTTTAAAACAATCTTACAGTAATTCAGTTATTATTTATTATACAATATACAATATTCAATAATTAAAATCAAAATAGATTGCTTGTTAATTGTTTATAGTACAATTAATGTAGTAAAATAATTTATTAAATATTATTTTAACCCATATATGTTTATAAAAACCCTATAATGTATTTAATAGTTTTTTCAGCATTAATCTGTTATATTATAAAAGGAAATTTAATCCAATATTTATTACAATAAAATAAAAATGCTGGTTCCTTTTACAAAACGTTTTAAGTAAATAATTTGAAAAAATAAAAATTACATAAATTTAACTGCGCAACTAATTACTCTTACATAAATGTATTTTATTGTTTTGGAATATATTTGGGAAAATTTGAAGAAATGTAAGCTTTTTTGTTTATTAAAATTTTTGTGGTTTAACTTAGAAAAACGTATAGTAAATTGTAAATTAAAATACACATTACTATTTTTGTAACATCCACAAATAGTTGTTAAGTGTTTTGTAGCATTTCTAGACAGCTCATTATAAAACATTTTTTTTAATATTTGTACAAATTCTGCGTTGTTTAAATTGTTATTTTAAAAACTAATTGTACTTAATTGCAAAATATTCTTTAACGCATAAAGAATGTGCAATTTTTATAGCAGTAAAAGTGTGGTTAAGTAAGAAATTTAGACTGTAAATAACCTGTAAATGTTTAGTCAATGGTTTGTATAATATTGCACACTTATTTGTAAAATATATTAATCTCCAAAATGACGATAGATAATGTTTGTACTTTTTGGAAAACTCCACTTGTTATAGTCTATAAACACGACTAAGTAGAAAATTCTTAACAGCCGCTTTAAAAACAAAACCTTTAAAGTTCATTCTTACAATTAAATAAAATAATCTTCTAAATATTAATTTTTTATTTGTTTTATAATTAATCTTGTGTTTTCTAAGCTGGATAATTATAAAATGATTATCTTGTTTGCTTGTTTAACGTTTTCTATGTATAAGCAGTTATTTTATTTTAAAAATAAAAAATAAATAAAATTAAAGTATCTTTTTTAATAATTATGTTTGTAAATAAATTATATATTTTAATATTTAATACATTTTAACTGCATAAAGTTAAAACTTAGGCATCACATTATCAGCGTACGTGTTAAGGTTATTTATTTATTAAAAAATGTAACGCATCAATTAAATCTATATAATGTGCAAACAAAATTTGTTATTATTAAAATATACATTAATTTATTTTGCAAACAAAAATATTTAAAAAAATTAATTGTAATGACATACGTTGCTTACTATATATATATATATATATATATATTATTATTATTTTTATTATTTATTATTTATATATATATATATATATATATATATATATATATATATAGACATATAATTCCGGCGGTGCTATTTAAACTTATTTTCACACAATTAAGGTTTAATTATGTACTTTTGGGTTACCGTAGCTTTTTATATGTATGCACTATATCTAATATTTTGTAATAAAATACTTTGTTTATAAAAAATTATTTATAATATTTGTAAAAGTAATGTACAAAATTGGTTAAATGTAAATAAAACCATAATAACTTAGTAAAATCATTATAATTTTGAAAATTATTTTGTGAAATAATAATAAAGATTAAACATTACAATGTTTGGTTAATAAGTTTTTATTATTGTTAAATGTAATAGCAAACTGTATGTTTATTATTTTTTAATATTATTAATATGTATATACACAATATAAAATTATTTCCATTTTTTAGTTTGACAATTATTACAATAAAATAAAGCTGCTTTTTTATAGAACCTTTTAAACAGAAATCACACAATTTTAACTAAAAAAATAATTATTCTTACATAAAATTAGTGCTATTGTTTTAGAATTGTTCAATTCTATATAAAAAGATAATTAAACACAATTTTATTTATTACTAAACGTATATTTTACAGCTAAACTGTTAATAAATTAATATTATTATTGTTATTACAAAACCCTTTTGCTTTAGAAAAATGAGTATAAAGCAATAAGCAATAAGCAAAAATAACAACAACAAAGTCTTGTAATTTAAAAAAAACATTAAATAAATTGTTTCCATGTATTTAAACATTTTGTAAAACGTTTTACTTAATCCTATGAAACATTCATTTTAATTAAATTTTTCCAAATAGTTATTAACCAACCTTTCTTTTATTATTTACAATTGTTTATTCTAAAATCGTTTTTGCTGGTTTTTTGGGCGGTAAACGTAAAAATTTATAAAGTGATTTTTTTATCTGATTTTAATAATGTCATGTAGTAAAAAAAAATCAGTTTTTTACATGATCTCATCATTTGAAATGTGATTGCACCAGATAATCTTTAAAATACATTTAAAAAACCGGCGATGAAAAAACATGTACTATTTTATTAATTTTGTTAGATTGCTTTTACATTTTACTTTTATATATTGCTGTAAAAATAATTATTAATACGTACAAACAAAGTTTTGTTTTCAGACAAATGGAAAAACTTGACAATATTGGTTTGAGTTTGTTAAAGACCAATATTGCTTTTTCAAATTTAACTTTGACATTAATTTTTTTTTGTTTTTACCAATAATGCTTTCTAAGTATTTATTTATTATTTTTTGTAAAGGAATAAACAATATTACTATTGTTTTTATTTATTTTTATAGAAAAAATGTTGTTTGACTTGGTTCACAATACTTTTGTTTTTAAACAATTAATCAGTAAGCCAATACCTGAATTAATATTACTTAGACGTGTTGTCATATTTTCCATCATATCTAGAGCTTTACGTAGAAAAGTAATATTATGTGTATAATCCAAATTTGTTAATCTGCCTTGGTTTTATTTTATTCCATAAGATAAATTATTTATTTATTAAGTCGTAATAAAATTAATTATCAGAAAAAAACGGTGACAAAATACATTTTTGACGTACTCCTGTAATAATTTTAAACATAGCAGTATAACCACTTTTTATTCAAACACAGCAATTTAAATTTTGGCATAAGAAACGCATAATATTTACATATTTTGACAATATTTTGCGTTAATTTGTTTTTAAAAAAATAGCAATAACTCCTTGCTGCCAATTATTTAGAACTTGTTTATAATACCATATAACATTAAATAAATAAACAAGCTTACTTGTTTAAACATTACTTTTATGTTTGAGTATCTTTGTAGTTATCGTGTTAAGTTTTTTTGTTTTTCAACATTTAAATTGCATAAATCACTTCAATCACAGAAATTTCATCAGTACTTATTTCCGGATTTTAAGTTACATTTATATTATTATCATTATTAAAATCTATATGAGTATTTGGCATGATCTGAATTAGTACATTTTTAAAATGTTTCAGCTATTTACATAGTTGTTTATTATTTGTTAAATGTAAACAACTATATATTTTTATAATTAAAATATTGGTATTTTTTCTAAATGTTTTACAATTTTATACAAAGTCTTGGAATTATTTTTGCGGCTGCCTTATCTGTTTCTTTGCATTTGTTTGCTAAACAATTATACTAATTTTTTTGGCAGTTTTTCTAACTTGTTCATCTAAAGTTTTGTATTTATTATTACATATATTTGGATAACAAAATTGTAAGATTGATTTTTTATTTTATTTATTAGATTCCAGAAGACTGATAAAAACCATTGTTTTTTCTATTTAGTACATTTCCTGCACAGTCTGTAATTGTTCTATAAAATTGTTTTTATTAATTATTAGATTTTTTTATTTTTTTAAAAATTTGAAATGTACTATTTAAAAAATCGTAAAATTGGTTTAAGATATTTGAGTGCTTAAGCTTTTCACAAAAAAATAAATTTAATTTTTTTGTGGTTTCTATTGTTTTTAATTTTAAACAATTTTTTTCAAAAAAAAATTGTGATTACAACCAACAACTGCATCGCGGTAAGCACGTACATCTTGCAGCAAAGATAGCCATTTTGTGCTAATACAATTGTGATCAATTTTGTTTTTTGTTTTTTTGTCTTGAGAAGCCCACGTTATCTTGTTTATATTTTTGTTATAAAAAAAATGTTACTAACACTTATTTCACAATAACTGTTTAGCGTCACCAATCTATAACTATTATTTGTGTTATTAGTATAGCTATTTTGGTTTTCCTTAGTAGCTTTAGTAGGGGCAGAGACATGCACAATTGTCACTTTTGCAAATTTGGTGTTAAATCTGATTAAAATAATACGGTCGCTTACAGGTTTTTATCTAATTATAATTTTAGCAACATTTTTACTTAACATAATGCCAACTCCATAAATATAATGTTTTTCATGTTCAGAATATAAAATTAATGTATTTTTATCCTTAAAATAACATTAACTTTTTTATCGCCTGTTGGTAATAGCCAAAATATCTAGCTCCTATTTTTTATTTTGTAAAAGGCTTGTTTTAACTGTCTAGTACAAAAATGTGTGCGCACATTTCATGTTCCAACACTGGTTAAAATGTTGGCATTAACATTTTAAAAATTAAAAATTGAGATTTTTAAAAACTTTTATTCAGCTCTGTCATTTGTGTAAATTTGTCATCCAGGTACATGCAATAATTTCTTTGCTGTTGTTTGCCGGAATGGTGTCTTTTTATTGTTTTTGTAGTAGTATACATTTTTTTACAAAAACCAGGTTGCTAACCTTGCGTTTAAACCCTCTACACTTGTCCAAGCATAGGACTGACTAGATTAATTTTTTTCTTATTTAAACTAGGCGGAGTTATTAGTGATTATTATTATTATTATTATTATTATTATTATTATTATTATTTTTATTATTATTATTAAGTTTTAATATCTCACTAGAGATACATTCAGCATAAAATACATTTTTACGATCAATATAAAAAAAAGTAGTAGTACAAATAATGAAATCAAAATGAAATAGAATGTCATATGTTAATGAATATAAATATAGCCTATATAGTATGCATGTAATTTTAAAAAAATATATTCAAAATTGCTGTACATAGAATGAGTCATTATAAGGCACAACTTGTATTGTGAAATGTCCAAATTAGTTCAAATAAATGCGTAGATGAAACAATTCCTACTTTGATAGGTTTCATAGTAGTTCAATTTTATTTGATTCTGGATTGGTTAATACTCTGGATAAGTAGAGCAGACATAAATTTTTGTATTAATTAGTTTTGGTTTTCATGTGCAGGTAAGTTCTTCTTGTTTTTCCTAAAGTTTTAGAATTGTTAAAAACTGCATGTTGCGGGTGATTGTTATTATTTACAATCCTTGATGCTAATTGTATACATGATTTAATATGTTCATCAACAATATTATTCAATAAGATAGAATATTTGATTTCTGAAGATTTTAATACCAATAATATGCATCTTTTTAAAATAATGTAAACATGTTTTAATAAACCAGAAAAAATTATAGGTGAGCAATATAATATAAAAGAATAAAAGCATGATGTAATGAACAATTTAGTAATATAACTGTTAACATTTAGTTTTTTTAATCTTTTTATACAGTAGCATGTATATAGTAGCATAAGGATTTGGTTTTTAAAAATATATGCTCTGCATAATCACACCAGGTAAGAATGCTATTTATGTTTACACCAAAATATTTAATTTTGTTACAGGTGCATATATTTGTTTAATGTAACTTATATGTTCTGTTTAATTCCATTGCTTCTCTTTGACGCCTTGTTGTAAATTTAATAAACTTGCATTTTGATGGATTTAAATTGAGATCAAAGTTAGTAGACTATTTTTTAATTTTATTAATAACATTTTCAAAATGGTTTAGATTATTGTTTGAAGAAATCTTTGTGCACAATACCACATTATTTGCAAATTTATACAAAAGTAATGGTTTTAGCACTAGCAATAGATCTACGTACAGTGAAAATAAAAACGGAGATAGTACTGCACTTTGTGGAACCCATTATTATTTTTCGTTAACTCTGATTTTCTACGACCAATTTGTGTATATTGTTTTTTTTGAGAAATAATTTCGTAGCCAGTTTAAAATGTGGTTGGGCGTTTTAAGTAATTTAAAACGTTTAAGTAATTTTTTCTTAATATGCTATTAAAAACAGATTTGTAATCTAGAAACATGCAGTATATTGAATATTTTCCTTTGTCAAGCGATTCATATATATATATATATATATATATATATATATATTGTATTATGTATATATATATATAATATATATATATATATATATATATATATATTGTATTATGTTTTATATATTTTCTATTTAAGTAATTAGCCTTAAAAATAAAAATTTGAATATAATTGAATTTGTGAACTTATTATTATCAAAATTTGTTTTTTTATACAAAATAGGTTAATAATTAATTTTGATAAATGTTTGGTTTACATATTATTGCTTTTGTTAATGTTGAATAATACAGGGTTTAGTACGTTTTTTGTTTAAATGGGAAAATACATTTTATATTTTTAAAATTGTATATATGATAATAAAATAAAAAATATGTTTAAACTAAACTTATTAATTGTGTATGTTGATTTAGTTAAATGTAAAAAAATAACCACTTAATTATTTTTTATTATTTACAAATCTTATTGTTAAAACGGTACTTTGACAAAGTAGATATTATAAATAAATTATTTATTTATTTAACTTAAATATAATATTGTTATTGTATTTAAAGTAGTATTTTATACCAAAATAAATTTTATTTTTTAGACAAAATGTAAACAACGACTTTTTAAACGTTTTTACTAAAATTGTATTACATGCTATTTGTATTAAAGTATGTTAGTCAAAATTAATAATAAACCAAAATTATATTTCTAACTAAGTAAATTTTTAAAAATAATATTTGAAATATTATTTATTATTATTTTATGTACACAATTTTAAATACTTACAAAACATATTTTTTAGTAGTAGATAATTAAGCAGTATCAAAAATTAGCCAGTTTTTAATGCTAATAATGAAAATTAAACCGAAGTTTACCCAGGTTTAAGTCGAATGCGGTATGGCTAAACTATACCGGTCTAATACGTTTATATTTTAAGTATTGGACCAGATTATTAATTATTTTTCTATTGGTTACTACAAATGTTTATTTAATTAATTTAGGTTCAGGTTAATAAATAACTAAAAAATATATAAACTTGTAATATTTTTGTAATTAATATGTTTTTAAAATAAAAAAAATATGTAATAAATTGACAAAATTTTACAAAAGTTTGTTCAATTTGTTTTTGCTATTTTTTAACTATTACAATTACTCGTTGTTTATATTTTAAAATGTAATTATTATATAATGTAATAATAAAAATATATTTAAATAATTATAAATTGTTTTCATTTTTTAGTATTGTTAAGGTTACTTTTTGCAACAAACGTTTTATTATTTTTTAATTTTAAATAAGATAAATCACAT
The DNA here is from genome assembly GCA_025895645.1 of Cardicola forsteri. Taxonomy (NCBI): domain Eukaryota; kingdom Metazoa; phylum Platyhelminthes; class Trematoda; order Strigeidida; family Aporocotylidae; genus Cardicola; species Cardicola forsteri. Next base: position 27,147 of record JAKXYG010000828.1, on the reverse strand, counting down.
TGTTATTTTCTGTTTGTTACTTTATAATAATAATTGTTTATTTTTTGTTAAAACATATTTATATTCTTGTTTTTTACTAAAACATTATTACTATTTTTGGACAAAAAAAACAGTTTACAATTGAATTAAAATAATAATTTATTTAATTTAAATATTCCAACAATTAACAATGGCAAATACGATTGCTTATTTAAACGCTTATGTAAAAATTTATAAATTAATTATTTGTTTTATTCTATTTTATAAAATATTAAATTATATTACTATTTTAAAATTATATAAATTAAATATAGCAGGTTTTTTTTACAATATATCTATTTTATCTAATTATTATATTTTCTATGTATATATATTTAAAAACAGAACACATTATACTTAAATTTAGTGTTAGCAATCTACTTTAATTTATAATAACAAAGGTATTCTAAAAAATGCGATTCTATATTGTTTCCTTATTATATTGTACGTAAACATTTTTTGAGTAAAAAAGCCAACCGGAATTTTTAAACATGCTGATAATATGGCTTTATGTAAAGCTATCTCCTTATCAGAGGATAATGTGTATTTTTTGAAGTTAATTGGTAAATTAGTAGATTAGCCAACAAAACATAATCTAAAATGAATTCTTACAAAATGTAAATTAATCAATTTTAGCTCATACAAAACTTTTACAATTAACTCAACTTTATCCTAAGGTTTGTATTAAAAATGTAAAAATTAATACTTTTAATCGTTATCAATATTTTGGTGTTTTACTGGATAACAAATTTACCTGGTTTAATCACGTTGACTATTTGTTTACAAAAAATTGAAATTTATGTTACCACATAGAACGGTTAAAAAAACTTGCGGGTTTTTACATTTTATTAATACATTTTATTCTATAATATTATATTGCTTCTCCGTAATATTTCTGAAAATAAAAAGATAACATTTTATAAAGGTAAAAATTGTATTAACATCATTATCCAATTATCAGGCATTTTTTATAATAATATTTTTAATAAAATAATTCATCAACACTATAAAAATGTTTTTAGTTTATCAATTGTAACTCCAACAACACTAATCATTTACTTTATTGTAATTTTAACAAATTAATTGCATTGGTAACAATCAGACGTTTACATATTCACGTTAAATGCAGACTAAATGTGTATTTAAATTTATGTCTGCCGTGTTTAACAAGGTTATTATCTAATTTCAATAAAGTTTAAAGTAACTGTTACATTAACCTATTTAAATAATAAATATGTTTTTAACTAACCAATTACGGTTGCCTGTAACCTCCTTATTCTAGTTTGTGATCATTTATTATCTTTTATCAAGTGTAATATTTTATTCTTTATGACTGAGCATTTTATGTGTACTGTTATATATGCACATTATTAACTATAGTACGTTTCCTAAATAATACCATACCTAATCGTATTGCACATAACTTTTAAATATACGCTAATTTTTAATTTTTTTTAGTTTATGTAATTTAATCTTATTTCATTTATTTATTTACTTATTTATGGACTGATGTTACATATTGCTAATTGTATTATATTTTTGTAATTGTACATAATTTTTGTGTTTTAAAAGTTACTTTTACTAAAGTACCTAAGTCACTGACCATAATAATAATAATAACAATAATAATAAATTTGTTTGTAAAATATTTAAAATAAAAAAAAATGATTTTAATGTTAATGCCCTTTTTTTATAGTAAAACAAGGTGATGATTACTATAAATTTTAGTGTTAAATAATAAAAAAATATTTTAAATAATATTTTAATTATAAATTTATTTAATATTTATTGTGAAATATTAAATTCGTTTATAATAGTACTTTCATAGATATTAAATATGCATATATAAAAATTATTAATTACATTGTAGTATAGAAAGCATTGTGTTATACATTTTAAAATAAAATAAAATTAGTTAAAATAATGTATACACTAAATAAAATTACAAAATACTTTTTTTATTTAAAATTATTATATTATATTTAACAATTTATATTTGTTTATTTTATTTAATAACGGTAAAGTGAGCAAATTACATAGACAATTTAAAATGGATTAATAAATAATCAGCAAATATTTAAATACAAATTTATAAAATAAATAAAATTAATACAAATTACTACACTGCAAAATAGAGTGCAATAGACAAAAAATAAACTGTAAAAAAATTGTTTTATTAAATAATATCAATTCTACAAAAAATAATTTAGGTTATTATGTAAAATAATGAAAATATTTTAACTACGTCTATGTATATACGTATATAAAAAATGTTATTTTCAGTAAAAATAAAATTATTTTTAAATATTAAACATTGTATTTAATTGCTTTGTTAACAATTAGAAGTTTATAATTATCTTAGTCACAGATTATTGTTTTTAACATAATCTAAAAATTATTTCTATATAAATAATAATGTTTTCAGTTAAATTGTTTTACAGTAAAACCCTAATTAGCAATTAACATTGTAATTGTAATAGTTAACTTAAAAATAAATAATTTTTTAATATTTTTTACATAATTAAGTTTGCTGCATTTTTAAAATTAGAATAAAGCTTTTAAAGGAACTAATTAAGTAATACTTTAATGCATTTATTAGTATGTATTATTTTTAATATTTGTTTAAAATGTTTGCTCTTTAAATGTTTTATAAGTAACAAGGGGAAATCTATAAAAAAATGTACAAAAAGTTATTTTTTTTAATTTTTTATTTTTGTTTACTGCTTTTTAATAAGTAGTTTTCCTCTTAAGATAAAATTTTCTTTTAATGAAAGTGGAAAAGTGACGTGACAGCAAAACAATAAACATTAAACACCTCATTAAAAAAAACAAATAACTTATAAAATGTCACTTATCTATTAACAATTTGTAAAACTTCATTTTTTTCTTATTTAAAGAAAATTTCATCTTAAGAGGCAAACTACTTATTAACAAATCGAGCGCTATATCGCTAGGCCACTCCGGCAACATCGGTAAAAAATTACATTATATTATAAATAATGTTTTTACATTTTTTAAATATAATTATTTATTTATATTATAATTAAAATAATTAATAAACTAAGTTTTAATATTAATGTAAATTTATATTATAGCGTTAAAAGGTAAGTAATATGTAACTTTTAAATAATTTAATAAAAATATCACAAAAATAATTTAAAATAAACTAAATTTTTATATTTATGTTTAAAATTAATTAAAATATATTGTAAAATATACATTAATAAATTTTCCACTTAAGAAAATATAAGCTTTGTAGTAATCTACACTAATTACCTGTTGTTGCTTAAACATATTTGACTAATAAATATATATGTTTGAAAACGCAATACACATTAAGTAACATTATTACAAAACTTAATGTTTAATTAAAATAAAAACTAACATTTATTTTTACGATAAAATAGAATACTACTGATATTTAAAATTTAGTTTCTTAAACATTAATTTTATAAAATAAACTACATAAACATATAAACTAAATGTAAAAATTGTAATATTAACAATATAAATAAAATTTATTGTTTTTGATAACGTTTGCAAGCAGCATTAATTATGTATTTGCTATTTAATCTACAAAATTTTGTGAGTTTTAATTTTTTATATCATAAATAACATTGTTTTAAAAATAGTTAAACAAACGTTGGAAAAAACAAACAAATTTAACAACAATTATTTCCGTTTTGTACAGGATCAACTGTACCAAATTTTGTTTTTTGTTTAACAAAGTGCTTATAGTCTAAATAAATCAAAAACACAATAAACTGTAAATTATAAATATAGTTAGAATGTTATAATAATTTTTACATTAGATAAAAATTACAAACAAATAGTTGTATCTTACAATTATAAATTTATATTGGAAAAATTTTATTGTTGATTTTATTTTAAATCCTATTTTATAACGATAAAACATACAAATTACGTACACAATTATAATAAATTAGCCTAGAGTTAAATACAAATTACTGTTAAAAATATAATTAATACAAATTACTACACAGTTACTTAGATTGTAATAGACAGAAATAAACCCTACAAACATTACTTTATTTTTTGATATTGATTTTACATAATCTAATAAATTAAATGTGATATTTATATAGAATTATTAATATTTTTAATATATTGTGTATATAGATTTTATAGTTTGACATAATTAGCTTTAAGTAATAAAAAAAATATGTTATATTAAAAAATAAAAATATATTTGTGTAAATCAAAAACTTATTTTTAATATTAATATAAATTCATATAAAGTAAGTAATTTGTAAATTTTAACAATTTAATAAAATATACATTTAAAAACATTTAATAAATTTGATTAAAAAACTTAGTTTTAGAATTATTATTTAAAATTATTTTAGTTGCATTGTAATATATATATATATATATATATATAATTAAAAAATTGTTAATATTTTTTCTATTACAGATATCACTTTAAGTAATCTATAAATTATTAATAATACATGTCATAAAATATTAATTTTGTATTATGTTTCTAATAAGGATAGTTTTAACATTATGCTTAAGTAATTTATTACTTATTAAAATAATGCTGTATATTTAGTTTAAACCGTCTTAATATATATATATATATATATATATATATATATATATATATATATATAACTTAAATGTAAAAAATCAAATTACATCTAACTATGTTTATTACAACAACGTATTATTTATTATGTAATATAAATATAAAATAATATAAATTTTATAGCAAAAATTAATTATAAATTATAAGTTGCAACAAAGAACACATAATTTAAAACACATTATGTAATGCAAAGAACATTGAAAATTGTTACATAAACCAGATAGAAAAAACAGATAACATATTTGTATAAATTTTTTATAAAATGTACACAACTTAATTATGTAAATTATGTCAATGCTTATCAAAATGTTTAAAAAAATATTACAAATTTTTATAAAATAAAAACAATTACACTTTTTGTTATTGCTTTATCATTTTGCTTAATAAATTTTGTTTTAATTTAAAAACATTCAATTAGCTGGTTTACTAATTATTTGTCTAATGCAATGACTAAACCATTTTTAAGTAGTTGACAAAAGTACTTGTTAAAATTATAACTAAAACATTTGGCAATTTAAAAATAGACCAAATAAGTTAAGATAATACATAAAACAATTTTAACAAGATTTAATATTTTAATTACTAATAAATTTAGTGCGTATAACATAAATAATACATTATTTGTACAAATTGTTAATCGATATGTATCTTTTTAAATATTTTAACGTTTTGCTTAATTGTTGTAATTACATAAACATGGATTTTTTATTATTTTTTTATTTAAAACATTCGTTGTAAAATATATCCACAAACAAATTGTCGGCATAATTTTTGTTGTTGATAAAAATTAAATTAAACATTTTTTACGAAAAATTATAAAATTACACAATAAATAATTATTTTAATTTTTACAATTAATTTAATATTAACAAAAACTATTAAAAATAGTGTTTATTTTTTAAATATTATTAAAATAATTAAATTTTGTATTAATACAATTTATTTTTAAAGCCATTAATTGTAAGTAACATAATATTTTAATTAGCTTGATACAAACAATTGTAAGAAAAATAACACAAATTTAAATAATTTATTACGTTTCTAAATTATTTGTGCTAAAATAGGACTTGTCAAAATTAACACATTAAAATTGATTAATTTTTTTACATTACTTAAACATATTAAGCACATCGACATTGCACTAAAATAAACATGAAACATCACATTAGCAATACCAATATTCAAAACACTAAAAATATTTCCTTTTTACAAATAGCATTATCAAATTTATGCTTAGACCAAAAACCCAGAATTTAAACATTTTAACAACATAAAGAAACTACTACGTTATTTGCTCAAAAATAAATTATATTATAAAATATGTACATATATACAAAGCAGACATCACTCATTGTCCAAAATTAATAATTCAGAAAATAGTCATGTTTTTTAATAACTTTCTTTAACAGTTTTGGATAGGAATCAACCAAATTTTTGATATAGTTTTGTGGAGTTTGATTATCCAACACATAATTAATTTTTTTGGTAAGTGTACCTTGACTTTTTGTCCGATTTACCTTGCCCTTAAAATAATTAAAAAAAATTAATTACTTGAAATTTGGGTTGTATGGAGGCAATTGAACAAAGCTCAACTTTCTGTTATTTAAAAAATCCTTGGTATAAACAATAAAAAAATCTGTTATTTTTTAGATTATAATCAAAGCCAAGTTACCTTTTTGGATGTTTGCACTAAAGCATTATTTTGAACAACCACCAAATGCCCAGAAACATTTTGTCGTAGTTCAGACTTGAAAAATTTATTAAAAATAGCTACAAATTCTGAGCTTTTCAGATGGCTACTTGTTTGCCTCCATTTTAATAGTGGCCCGTACTTGATTTTAAAATATCTGTATAAACCTGATAGTTGTGCAACCATTTTAACTATGCAATTGTTGTCTTAAAAAAAATTGGGACTACAAATGACCGCGGACTGCACTGCCCATGATTCATATTTTAAAACACACTTGTCTGTAATAAACACCGATTTCCAAAAACATAATGGACGGTTTATATATGTTTTGGCAAATTCTACACGTTTTTTTCTATATTTTGCATTTAAACGAAACTTTTTTAGCGTTTTCCTTATCTTTATCCGATTACAAATAGCTAAATATAAAAAATCGACTAATTCTTTTTTTTTGTATTTGCTGTATAAGCCTTATTCTGTTTTTTTTTAATTTGGTAATAATAAACGTGTCATCTCGTTTACTCGTTAATGGCACAGCTCCTGTTTCTAGTGTTTTTAAACGTGTATGATTTTTTAACACACGGTATACAATTCTGGTATTTATATTAAATAAATCCGCTATTTGTTCAACAGTCAAACCTATTATATCGTTTTTCGATTTGCTCGTAATTTATAGCAATTAAAAAATAGCTTCCAGTATTTAAACTCATTGTTATCACACACAAAATTGTTTAAAATTGTACCAAGGTCAAAAATTTAAATTTAAATGTTAGATAGGTTAATAAAACAAAAATGAGAGGTCAAGTATTTAAAAATATTATTTGATCTTTTTACACCATAATTAATGTTAAATTTTCTATACATATAAAATTTAAAAACTGATCAATTTGTTTTATATATAGTGTATGCAGTGACATGTGCTGGGTTATGTAAACATTTATAAAAGTATTGTTGCGTAATTGTTTTATGTTATTAACTTAATATGTATAAAATTTGTAAATGTAACTATTACTATTTACCCACTTAAATGCCATTTATCCAAAAATTCTAAGACACTTAGGCATCTATAATTATAAAAATGTAAAAAAAACAATTGACTTTAAGTATTGATAGTCCATATTATTTTAGCATAATTACTTTGTTACAAAATATAACTTTTAACTTAAAACAACAAAAATTAAAAAAATAAGAGTTTACTGACAAGTACCATTAATATATTTTTTAATATTACGTATTTAGTAGGTACATAATTTGCTGTCAAAATTAATGCAAAGTATTTTTTTTATTAAATGCTACATCATGTTGTGATTCGATATTAAATAATATATTAACAAATTTAATTATTTGACAAAATTTACTAAATATAAATAATTTGTTTGTAAAATATTAGTTAACAATATTAAACAATTTTAAATTTTATTAAAACATCACAAAAAAATACTTGTGACTTAAAATGTTTAATTATATTAAGAAACGTTTTATCATTATTTTTGTTTAAAATTAAAAAAATAATTTAATAAATACAATTTACACACAATATTAATAATTTTTTACAAAACTCAATTAGGCATTTATTATAAATTTATTTTCTAGGTTCACGTAATAAAAATTATAGCATTTATTACTATGTTTTATTGTATAGGATTAAAATTAATAAATAATTGTTTTTAAATAGTAATTATTTATAGTTTTACAAAATAATAATAATTTCCAACTAACATTTATTAATTAATATATATATATATAATAGATTTAAAATATTTTTTTGTTATACAAATAATAAAAAAACTAAATTTTTATGTTAATATTATTTTATATTATAGAAGCTACTAGTAAGTATTACAAAAGATTAACTAATTTATAAATTTACAAATAATTAGTTTTAACAGTAAATTATTTTTTTATTAATAAGTAAAATTATGTTTTATTATGTCTTATATACAATAAATGCATATATGTATATTTATATATATCGCGAGACGTCTAACAGGCAAATAAATTTATTCAATTTTTTAAAATTAAATTTAACATTTATGTGTAGCTGTAACATAATTAAGTATTACACGGTATATATTTATATCTAACATTTTCAGGTGTGAATACGTAAAGCATACATTTGTAAAAACTAAATTATTGAACTACTATACATAACTAAAAAAACAATATGTTGACAACTTTCTTATACATTATTTGTTACATCTTGTTTTATCCTTTAATGTTATATTAATTATTTGTAATTTTTGTGGTTTATTAACACAAAATTGTTGTTTTTAAACAATGCATAATTTTAGTTTTAATATTTGTTAAAATTAAATATTTTGTCTTGTTAAATAATGTTATTAACCAACATTTAAAATCACGTATACAACTATAATCTAGGATTTAAGACAACATTACAATCTACTACACAGCTTTGAACAAATTTAAAGCTTTTATAACATGCTAATTTAAGGTATTAATTAATTTAAAGTTAAATAAAATTAAAGTTTTCACAAACTTATTAAAATAGGATTAATTTAATTCTACTACCTACACATTGGTTTAAACTAATATGTATATTTTACACCTTAATGTAGCTTTTGCATACTTATTTAAAATATATTAGTTCAAAATTTATTTTAACTACATAAGTACCGCATTAATTATATTTATATTCCTTATTATATAACTGCGCAAACTTTGTTAAAAAACATAAAAACCATTATGCATATGATCCTTTACAGATTTAAACGTTTTTAATTTAGTTTTGTGTTTGTTTACACAATAGGTTAACTAGTTGTATAATATCGTTTTGCTTATATAAAGTATTATTTATGTAATAAAACAATTATTATTATTATTATTATTACTAGTTTAGATATTTAAGTAAAAATAGCTTTTAACACAAATATATGTACTATTATTAAAAAAAAAATTAACAGTATGTAACATTAGTCAAAACATAAACTAATATTAAATTACATAAACTAAAAAATTAAAAAATTAAAATATATTTAATAATTACGTGCATTATGAAATGCATAAAAAAGTATAATATAATTTAGGAAACGTACTATAGTTAAAAATATAATAATATAATAATATATAAAATGTAAAGAAACTTTATTAGTATTTTGATTGATTTGTAGTAAATGCAAATAGTAGAATATACAGAAAACAGTAAATTTGTTTAAAATATTAACATTACAAAGTTTGTAATTTAAATTTTATATATTTGTATATTTTAGTCAAAAACATAAGTACATAACATTTTAAGCTTATTTTCAAATCAAATAAATAAAGATATACTTTATTCGTAAAATAAATCTTATCCAATACTATATATAACAATTGTTTTTTAAAACAATGTATGCACTAGTAAGAGTTACATGCATTTAAAATAAGTAACAACAGCAAAGTGTCATAGTGCATTTATTTTTCTATGTAAATTATATATATATATATATAAACAATAAAACCTTAACTACTTAAATAATTTTTACATTAAAGATCTTATTCTAAGTAAGTAATACAGTATTAATTAATTTACTATTTATTATTTAATATTTTTAAAATTTTATTAAATTATGTTTATTTATTATTTATTTATGTTTTTTATAATATGTTCAACTTGATAGTTGTAACGCTAAACTGACATGTCACATATATACAGCTATTTTATTAATTACCGCAATAAGTGATTATTTAAATAAAAACTCTATAAACTAGTTATTGTATAAGAAACGTTATTTTAATTATAAAATATACAATACAATATAACAAAATATATATATACATATATATATATATATATATATATATATATATATATTGTAAGTACTAAAAAATTGTATAAAATATAAACTGGTGCAAAATTAAAATTAAAATAAAACAATTAACAAAATTTATAACACCAAAAATTAACACAAAACGGATTGGATGCAATATTTTTAGTTACCAAATAATTATGGGCATCACAAAGTTTAAAAATGTAATAATATATGTAATCTCCTTTTTTTGATTCAGGTGTTTTAAAATGCTGTTAATAAGAATGTTAATATATTTTTGTTTGATTTCATATTAAACAACAAACAGGATGCATTTACATAGATCCATAAATACAGTATGCTTATTAATATTACTATTTAGCATACTAAAATGTTTTTAAGAACATTTATATCCGTGCCATTAGGAAGTAATTAAAAAAATATTTTTTTATTTAACCTATCTACTGTTTAAATGTAAATGTAAAACAAATAAAATAAACTTAGATTAATATGAAATTAACTTTTTAGTTGTATCTACGGTACCAGACCTAATTTATTATTTTATATACTAATTATACAATAAGTGATGGTTGATGTGCAAAAATGATATTTTGTAAAATTATGCTGTAGTTACTTAATTTAGACAAATCTAATTTTTACTAATACTAATACTAAAAATAGTTTAAACTACACATTAATCTGGCGTGTTTTCTTAAATAATTGTTAAATGTTTTAAAGTATTTTGTTTCAATTTGTTTGCAATTTGTCTTTGCAACTTTTCTCTGCTATTAAAGTTATTACTTGTACGAATCCATTTTGTGTTTAATTGTATTTCAAAAAAATTATTCTTTAATGTAATATAAGTGTAAACTATAAACAAAAACTTAAGAAAAATTTATAATAAAAATATTTTAATTGGTAAAACCAGCATTGCTTGTAAGAAATAAAAAACCTTTTTGTAAAGTAGAACAATTTTCCAAAACACAATGTTTCATTTTTGTACTTAGCAAACTTTACTTGTTTTTATTTATATATGCAACTCAAAAAAGGTTTTTTAATTGCTTTTTTTAACAATAATTTTAATAATATTATGCGTCTTTTTATAATAAAATAAAAAATTAAAAAAAAAATTTTTTTTTTTTATATATTTTTTTTCTGTGTCTTTTCAGTTAAGTGATAAAAAAGTTATTATTTTGTTTACTTGTTGATGTTTTGTTTTAAAACTAGTTTTATTGTTTATTACTTTGTAGACAATATATAAATGTATTTTACATAATTTAGCGATTACTTTAGGTTTGACATAATTTTTATATAAACTTTAATTTTTGTTGTGTTTGTCAACCCTTAAACATGAACTTTAACTTATTTTAGGCAATATAAATTTAAGTTATAATTAATAACGAACAATAACAGAAACAAATTTAGAAAAAATACCGGACGGCCGATTATTAGTTTTGTACATGTAATTATACAAATTATTAAAAAATAATTATGCAAAAAAAATTGTTTTAAATTTATTTATACTAAGGTTTTAATAAAATGGAGTAATAATTGGCTAATCAAATGTTGGGTGCAAATTTCTTTGTTTATATGTAGACACGTATTTTTAAATAGCAATATCTTTTGTAAAAAAACGTGTATTTAATGAAATGTAATATTTTAATTAATTACTTTTATAAATTTATTAAAAATTAAAACAATTAAATTTTTTTTCTTTATAGTAATTTAAGTTTGCATATTGCAGATATTGTTTTTATTATAGTAAATTAAATAAATTAATTTTTTACAAGACAACTTTTTTTTAATGTAAAATTATTATATTAATTACAAAATTTTCAGTAACGTATTTTAAACATAAAAATAAACATTTATACATAAATTCTTAACTAATTGTACTTAATACCAAATTAACACAACAGGCATTTAATAATAAATAGTTTGACTTTCAGTAATTAAAATGTTAAACCGAATACTGTTTTTGATTGTAAAATAAGTAAAATTATTTAAAATATTTGTTTTAGTTTATTATATATACATATATATATATATATATATATATATATATATATATATATATATATATATTAATTCTGTAAAAATGTTGTGATTATCGCTATTAGTTGTTATACATTTTCTTTTAATATTGTAATTTGAACATTTATGTGTATGAGTTGACTAATTTTTAGTAATAAAATTATGTATTTAATTTTTCGATTAAAAACCTTTTTTATCATTATTGTACATTATACAAACAACGAAAGCAGAAAACAAAATGACTGGATTAGCGGAATTTAAAAGTTAAGCAAAAATAATTAATAATTCAAGTAGTTTTAAATTAAAAAATGTTTTTTATTTATATAGAATAATTAAATATTTATTTTAATAATTATGCACACAAAATAATAATAGGCTAATTATTATAAAAATAATGTAACTTTAATTAATTATTTACGTTTATATTAAAGTAGTTTCTAAAATATGTTATAATAGCTAATTTAGTTTTTTAAATAGATATTTTAAAATAAATATAAAAGAACTACTTTACATTATTTCTAATTCTTAATATTTATTTTTACAAAAAAAATAATTAAACATAACAAATTAATTTAAAGTATATATTTTTATAAATTTTACAAAAAAATTTAAAATGGTACATATATATGCAAGAAAGGTTTAGCAATTTAACACTTGACTCAAACCTGGAAATATATAACTTTGATTTACACCAACGGCAAACAAGCGGGTCCACGTTTGGCTTTGCTAAACTGAACACTGCTAAAACTTGTTTTACATAAAACTTGTAAAACTTAATATTAAGTTAATTTAATATAATTTAATATAATTATAACAATATTGATAATAATAATTTAATATAATATAATTTATATTAATATGAATTTAATATAAAACTTTATTTTTTTATTTAAAAACATTGCGTTAATAAGTATCTTTATATATATACAATTTAAAACATTTATATAAGTGAAATAATTAATAGATTACATTTTAATATAAATTTAAATTAAAGTGGTAAAAACTGAGTAACATATAGCTTTTAACCAACTTAGTGACATTATAATAAATATTTAAATAGGTTTAAGTAAAAAATTAAATTACCATTATTATTATTATTATAAAACCTTTTTGCTTTAAAAAAATAAGCATGGGTCAATAAAATAACAATTACAGCAAAAAATATTATTACAGTCTTGTATTTCAAATAGAACATAAGACAACAAAATGTTTTCATGTATTTAAACATTTTGCTAAACGTTTTGCTTTATTTCATAAAACAATCATTTCAATTAAATCTTTCCGAATAATTCTTAGCCACATTTTTTGTAGTCAGCCAACCTTTATTTTACCATTTACAATTGTCCATTCTAAAACCGTTTTTGCTAGTTTTTTGGGCGGTAAAAGTAGGATTAGACTAAGTAATGTTTTTGTCTAATTGTAGTAATGTCATAAAGTGAACAAAAATCAGTTCTTTTCATAATTTTAGTATTTAAAAAGTAATCGCGCCAGGTAATTTTTAAAATAGTTTTAAGACATCTACTATCTTATCAATTATGTCCATACGTTTCTACGTCTTTATTCCATATATTGTTGTAAAAATAATTATTAATGCATACAAACAAAGTTTGTTTTTAGGGAAATAAAAAAACATGACTATATTAATTTAAGTTTATTAAAAACTGACATTGTTTTTTTCAATTCTGGCTTTAACATTAATTTTGGTTTTTCCATCTTTACTAATGATGCTTTCCAAATATGTAAAAAAATCAACAGTATTAATATTTTGTCTATTAATTTTAATAAACAAATCATTGTTTGACTTAATGCAGAACACTTTTGTTTTTAAACAATTAATCTGTAAGCCAATACAAAAAGTAATATCACTAAGTCCTGTTGTCATATTTTTGCATTATTTCTAGAGTTTTACAAAGTAGATCAATATTATTTGTAAAATCCAAATGTAATAATCTGGCTTGGTTCTATTTAATACTATAAAACAAATTATTTATAGATTATGTTATAATAAAATTAATTACCAAAAGAAACAAAAACGGTAACAAAATAAATTGTTAACGTACCTCTGTAACAAGTTCAAACATAGCAGTATGACTACTTTTTGTTCGAACACAGCAACTTGAATTTTGGTATAGCGAACGCATAATATTTACATATTTTTACGGTAATCCGTAAAACTTAACGATTTTTTACAAAAATTATCAATATACACTGTTAATAGTTTTTAGCAATTTAATAAAATTAATTGTAAATGATTGCTGAAATTTTTTACTTTGCTCAATAATGTTACGAAGAGTCAGTGTTTGTTCAATACAACCTTTTCTTTTCCGAAAACCTGCTTGTTGTTTTAAAAAGCAATTATTTACCGCATTACTTAAAAAATTTTAAATTACTTTGCAAAGCACCTTATTAGGAACAAACAATAAGGCTATTCCGTGTTAATTATTGCAATCATTTAAATTTCCTTATTTTGAAAAATTAAAAATTACTCCTTGCCGCCAATTATTTGAAACTTGTTTTGTGATGCCATTTTGCTACAACATTATTTTTATTTTTGAGTATCTTTGCATTAATATTGTCTGTTTTCCTGCTTTATTGTTTTTTAACCTTTGAATTGCATAAATGACTTCAGTTACAGAAATATTATATTTCCGGATTTTGAGTCACATTCATAGCATTATTATTGTCAAGAACTGTAAGAGTATTTGGCATAAACTGATTTAGTTTTTTTTAATGTTTTAATTATTTAAATTTTTGCTTATTATTTGTTAAATGTAAACAACTAATTTTCTTTTTAATTGGAACATCGGTGTTTTTTCTAAAACCTATTAGTTGTTTTACAGTTTTATACAGATTTTTGGAATCATTTTCGTTTCTGCTTTATTTGCTTTTTTGCATCTGATTTCTAACCAATTATTCTAATTTTTGTGACAACTGTTTTTAATTTGTTTATTTAAAGTTTTATATTTATTATTAAATATTTTTTTAAATAACAGGATTATTAGATTAATCTTACATTATTTTTTTAAAATAAATTAAATTCCAGAAGACTAATGAAATACATAGTTTTTTTGTAGTGACATTTTTTACTCAGCACATTTGCTGCATAGTCTGTAATTGTTTTGTAAAACAATTTTTATAAATAATTAAACTTTTTTATACTTTTTAAATTTTAAAATGTTTTTTTTTTAAATTGTAACAATTATTTGAAATATTTGACTGTTTAAGTTTTTCACACGAAAATAAATGTAATATTTTTGTGGTTTTTATTGTTTTAAATTTAAACAAATTTTTAAAACAACAAAATTGTTATTAGAACCAACATTTGCACCGTGATATGCACGTACATTTTGCAACAAAAATTGCTATTTTGTGCTAATACAAATGTTGTCAATTTTATTTGTTGTTTTTCTGTCTAGAAGAACCCACGTTGTCTTGTGTATATTTTTTGTAAGCAAAAAAACTGTTGCCAACACTTATTCCACAATAACTGTTTAGCGTCAACAACCTATAATCATTAATATTTATGCTATTAACATAGCCATGTGGTCCAATATTTAAGAAGTATTCAGATCTGTCTTTGTTTAATTTTGCATTAAAATTATCAATACATATTGTAATGTTTCTTTTTGGCACATCATCAAAGCACATGTTTTTACTGTTTAGTACAAAAACGTGTGCGCACATTTTATGTTTTAACACTGGTTGAAGTTTTGGCATTAAGAATTCTGCAAAACAAAGATTGAGCTTTTTTCCGGTTTTTACTTAACCCTATTATTTATGTAACTCTGTTATTTAAATAAGTGCAATTATTTATTTGCCGTTGTTTACCGGAATAACGTCCCTTTATTGTTTTTGTAGCAGTATAATTAACATACAAAAACCAGGTTGCTAATTTAAATTGTTTGAATGTACAATATTTTATTGTTTATATAAGGAAACGGAAATGTCGTAGTACTATGCAGCAGTTTGCCATAAAAAAATATTTTTAAAAATGTTTTAGCAATTTATATAAGTAACATTATTAGCAAAAATAATTTGTAATTTTAATGTACAACAACATTTATTTTTGCAATAAAACAAAATACCACCAATTATCAAACCTTAGTCATATAAAACATAAATTATTTAATTAAGATAAACGCTAGTGTTATACAATTACATCTAAACAGCACAATTAACAATATTTTATAATATAATGTAAATGTTTTTTAAAAAAAATTATTTAATGTAAAATTAAATTTTACAACATAAAGTGAGAAAATCTAATGTTTCTTCTGTTAAACAGTTTGGAAAATTGGAAATAACAGTACATATTATCAAACCGAAATATTAAGAAATGTACATACTGTCATAAATTTATTTTGTATACATTGCTAGTTACAAACATTTATATATATATATAAATTTACATTATTTCTGATGTAAAAATATCAAAAATAAATTTTAAAAACTTAACACTTATTTTTTGTTTTATTGACATTTTAATTAAACTACGTTCATAGTAAACGTTATACGGTTTCTAAAATATATTATTTTGTAACATTATATATATATATATATATATGTATATATATATATATACATATATATATATATATATATATATATATATATATATATATATATATATATATATATACAACCCTCACAACAATTACTGCAAAAAAGTGATAATTTAACTAAAAACCTCTCTAACATCTACATAGCATACAAGTGAAACGTTACTTCAATTATAAAATATACAATACTATATAATAATTGAAAAAAAACTATAATTATATATACATATATATTGTAAGTAAAAAAAATTATATAAAATATCAACGGGTGCAAATCGGAAATGGGTAAAATAATTAACATGATTTATAACGTCAACTATTAATAAAAATACAGATTGCATGCAATGTTTTCAGTTACCAAATGATTAAGGACATTACAACGTTCAAAAAATTCAATGTTTCTTCTGTTATATAAGTTTAGAAAAATTAAATGAAATAGCAGTACATATTATGAAATCGAAATATTAAGCAAATGTGAATTACTGTCATAAAATTTATTTTAAAAATAGTTATTGCTAGTTACAAACATTATATATATATATATAAATATTTATAGGCTATTTCTGATGTAAAAATATCAAAAATAAATTTTAAAAACTTAACTACTTATTTTTGTTTTATTGATATTTAATTAAACTACGTCTCTATAGTAAACGCTATACGGTTTCTAAAAATATAAAGTCATTTGTAACATTATATATATATATATATATATATATATATGTATATATATATATATATATATATTACATATATATATATATATATATATATATATATATATATATATATTTTTCACATATAATTACTAAAATGCGATATATATACAACCCTCACAACAATTACTAGCAAAAATGATTATTTAACTAAAAACCTCTCTAGCATTTACATAGCATACAAGAAAAACGTCACTTTAATTATATACATATATATTTATATAATTATATAAAATATCAACGGTGCGTAAATCGAATGGAGTAAAAATAATTAATATGATTTATAACGTCAATTTATTAATGAAAAATAGATTGCATATAATATTTTCATAGTTATCAACATTTATATATTACAACGTTCAAAAATTCAATAATCTATGTAATCGCTTTTCTTTTGAATAAACCTGATCTAGGCGTTTTGGAATGCTGTAAAATATACAGTACTATATAATAATTAAAAAAATTATAATTATATATACATATATATTGTAAGTAAAAAAATTATATAAAATATCAACGGGTGCAAAATTGAAAATGGAGTAAAAATTATTAACATGATTTATTACGTCAACTATTAATAAAAATACAGATTGCACGCAATTTTTTCAGTTACCAAATGATTAAGGACATTACAGCGTTCAAAAAATTCTAATAATCTATGTAATCGTCTTTTTTTTGAACAACCTGATCTGAAGCGTTTTGGAATGCTGTCAATGAAAGTGTTGATATATTTTTGTTTCATCTCATATTGAACAACAAACCGAATGCGTTCACATAAATCCTTAATTTCGGTATGCTTATTGATATGGCGCTTTAGCATACTGAAAAAAATTTTCAGTAACATTGATATCCGGGCTGCGTTAGGTGGCAATTGAGCAAAAAATAGCTTTTTTGATTTAGCCCCTCTACTGTTTAAATGTAAATATAAAGCAAAATATAGTGAACTTTAGAGGAATATGACGTTATCTTTTTGGACGTATGACATGGAGCATTGTCCTGAAAATATAGAACCCCGTGGCAAGTTGCATTTCATAATGAAAAACATCCTCATAACTGAAACAAATTTTCATTATTTATAAATGATATAATTCTCCATTTGATAGAAGGATGAGACGACAAATAAACCAACAATAATGAACAGGTGGGTTTTCTCAACAACCGGGGAGTAAATGTTTTTCGGGAAAACTTGTCCTGTCACGGCACTTTGTTTTTAAAGCCAAATGGTTTATCCTGAATCATTGTTTCATCAGCAAAGTATATGGAACGCCAATAACATAAGTGTCGTTCACTTCCATAGTTTACAAAAGGCGAATCGGTCATCCTTTGTTTTTGCAATAAATGGCTGATTCAGGTGATTGTAGAAAGTTAAACCAGATCTTCGATTGCTCTTGTTTCTTATATGGAATAGCCAAATTGTTTAAACTATTTTTTAGCTTTTGAAATAGGTTTATTATAATTTTTTTTAACTCCATAATTTCTTGATCATCTGTACTTGTTGTTGCACGTTTTCCAACATTATCATAAATGTTTTTGAACGTTAATAATCCGATAAATTGTTGAAATTTGTTGTCCCCTATAATCTAATCTTTTTGGTGAAAATCCTTCATTTTTTAATTCTTTAATAACACGGTGTTCATTTTCCAGTAAGATGAAAGTATTTACTATTCTCCATTTAAAACAAATTTAAGAGAAAGCAGAATTAGCGTAAGAGCGGAATCTCGAGCGTTAAACGTAAATATTAATTTATTAGATTTATTTTAAATTTTTATTTAAAATTAAGAAAAAATGTTTTTATTATTTTTATTTATATAGATTAGGAATAATTTTAAATGTTTATTTGATAATGGTTATGACATTACAACAGATGATTGAATGTGTGTTTAACATCAATTTTAAGAATTATTATTGTCGATACTGAAATAAATAATACAAAATAATAATAGGCTAATTATTATAAAATTATGTAATTTAAACTTATTATCCACGTTAATAAGTAGAAGTAGCTTTTAAATATAGTTATTTTACGACTCAGTCTTCTTAAATAAATATTTTAAGTATATATAAAGGATCTATTAACCACTAGACCTTATTTTTAATTCCCAATAGTTGTTTTTACGAAAACAATTGGACATAACAAATTAATTTAGATTTAATACTTTATTTTGGTGGCATTGTTAAAATGGGTGTATATACAACCTCACAACAATTACTGTACGTGCGATTATTTAACTAAAACCTCTCTAGCATTTACATAGGTTATTACAAGAAAACGTCACTTTACCAATAAAATATACAGTACCATATAATAATTAAAAAATTATAATTATATAAAGTATATATATTGTAAGTAAAAAAATTATATAAAATATCAACGGGTGCAAAATTGAAAAATGGAGTAAAATGATATTAACATGATTTATTACGTCAACTATTAATAAAAATACAGATTGCACGCAATTTTTCCAGCGCTGCTTAAATGCATTATGACATTACAACGTTCAGTGCAAATTAATAATCGTATAATCGTCTTTTTTGAACAACCTGATCCATGTTTTGGAATGCTATCAATGAGTAAAGTGTTGATATTTTTTGTTTTTCATCTCATATTAACAACAAACCGAATGCGTTCATAAATCCTTGACTTTTTATATATTATTGATATGGCGCTTTAGCATACCAAAAAATTTTCAGTAACATTGATATCCTGGGCTGTTAGGTATAATTGATGCGCAAAATAGCTTTTTGATTTTAGCCCCCTACTGTTTAAATGTGTAATGAGCAGTTGCACATAGTAATGTTAGATAAATATGACGTTACGTTTTTGGACGTATGACATGGAGCATTGTCCTGGAAAACAGTAGTAACCCCTGTGTAAGTGTGCTGCATTTCATAATAAAAAACATCCTTCATAATTGAAACAAATTTTTTACTATTTAAGGTACCAGATATAATTCTTTATTTGAAAGGTTGATTATACTTAATACCAAACCAACACATTACTTGTCGAGGGTGGGTTTTCTTTTCTAACAACCGGGAGAGTGAATATTTTTAAAAACTTGTCTCACACAACACTTTGTTTTTAAAACCAAATGGTTTATCCCAAAGCATTGTTTCACTTTATCAGCAAAGTATACGGAACGCCAATAGCATAAATGTTGTTCATCCTATAGTTTACAAAAGGCTAATTTGTCATCCTTTTGTTTTTTGAGTATAAATGGTTTAATCTTCGGTGATTGTAGAGCTAAACCGGATTTAATTGCTCTGTTTCTTATAGTGGAATATCGCCAAAAATTGTTTACAAAAGGCTAATTTGTCGTCTTTGTTTTTTGGTAATAAATATTAATCTGGTGATTGTAGAGCTAAACCGATTTAATTGTTTCGTTTCGGTAGTGGAATATAAAATTGTTGAACCATTTTTCAGTTTTTAAAATAGGTTTATCATAATTTTTTTTTACTTTATAATAATTTTTTGGTCATCCGTACTGGTTGTTACACGTTTTCTTTCAACATTATCATAATTTCGTTGTTTTGACCATTGATAATCCGATAAATTGTTAAAAGGTTAACTCTATATAAATCTGCTAATCGATTTGGTCAAAATCCTTTATTTTTTAATTTTTTAATAACACGGTGTTTATCTTCAGTAAGATGAAAGCATTTTTTTATCACTATTCTCCATTTCAAAACAATGCAATCAGAAAGCAGAATTAGCGGCTGAGCGGAATCTCAAGGTTAAACGTAAATAATAAATTATTAGATTTATTTTAAAATTTGTATTTAAAATTAAAAAAAAAAATTCTATTATTTTTATTTATATAGGTTAGAATAATTAAATGTTTATTTTGATAATTATTATGACATCACAATCAGAGCAGATTTAAATGTGTGTTTAGCATCAATTTTAAGAATTAGTTATTGTTTATTTTTAATGAAATTAAGCAATACAAAATAATAATAGGCTAATTATTATGTGCAAATTATGTAATTTAAACTTATTATCCACGTTAATATAGAAGTAGCTTTTAAAATATGCTATTTTGGCCGACTCAGCTTTCTTAAATAAATATTTCTAAGTGTATATAAAGGATCTATTAAACACTAAATATTATTTTTAATTCCCGATAGTTGTTTTTACGAAAAAACAATTGGACATAACAAATTAATTTAGATTTAATATTTTTGTAATTTTTTGCGGTAATTGTTAAAATGGGTGTATATAAGTTAAAAAAAATACTAGTGTACACAAACACACATTACAATCAAAGTACGTTCAACGAGTAACAAATTGTTTTTGTGCACACAAAATAGGTTTCAATGTGTAAATATAAATTTTTTTTAAATTAAAACTTTTTGGAAATTTAAAAAAATAACTAACATTTTGAATTAATTTTAAAATTTATATAACATTTAGTTTGCAGTAAATAACGCAAGTAAACTGATAAATGCAATGCAAAAAAAAGTTACTTTAAATGTTTTAATATTGGGCAAAGGAAGACCTTTGGTAGTAAACAACATTTTTAGCTGGATTAATAAAAAGATACGTATTATTGTTATTTTTAGTTAAATTTTAAATATATTTACAATTTTATTATTTAAATAGTTATTTTAAATAAACAGATTTTTAATACTTGTTTGTATCCGTTTGTTGTGTGACTTATATTAGTATTTAATGAATTTTCATATATACCCTTTGTTAAGTTACAATTGTTTAGTACTTTCTTGTTTTTTATTAATTATGTTATTAAATAATTGTTTTGTGTACGGCTTACTAATGTTTTAACA
Organism: Cardicola forsteri; assembly: GCA_025895645.1. Classification (NCBI taxonomy): domain Eukaryota; kingdom Metazoa; phylum Platyhelminthes; class Trematoda; order Strigeidida; family Aporocotylidae; genus Cardicola; species Cardicola forsteri. The sequence goes on along the minus strand of JAKXYG010000828.1, from coordinate 4,996 downwards.
AATGCGCGTTTATGTAAACGTTGGCTTATTAAAATATGTTTATAGTAAATTTAATGTATAGTAAATCTAATGTATATTGTAAACTAGTTTTTTTTTGTAAAAAATGACTCGATTTGTTTAAGGTTATTGTTTATTAATATTTACAAAAAAACATCTTTTAACAATAAACAATTTGAAAAAACCAAACAAGGACCGTAAATAAAATTTAAACCTATGCCTATCGAGATCCAATTCAAGCGCTCTACCGCTTTTTTTAAACTTATTATTCTGGACATATTCTAAACCTTTTATTTAATTTTAATACAATGACATTACTATTTTGTGTAAATTTATTTAAAACATAAATATTTTTTTGTTGTAGTATTGTTTTATGTATGTAAAACAAATATTAAAATATTAAAGATTAAATAATAATAAATTAATTAATTAAGGTTTACTTTTTAACTACACATACATTTACCATTAATAAAAAAATAACAACAAAATTTAAAACAGTAGTAAGACAAATAACAAAAATTAAAATTAATAAACTTTAAATAAGTCATTATAAAGCACAGTTAAACTATACTGTAGAATGTTCAAATTAGTTTAATTAAATGTGTGGGTAGAATAATACATACTTTGTTAAGTTTGTTAAATCTTAATTTAATTTAATTCTGGATTGTTTAATATTTTGGATAAGTATGATAAACATGAGTTTATGTGTTTGTTAGTATTGGTTTTTATGTGTTTCTGAGTTTTTTGTGATTTTAGAAACTGCTGATTTGTTTATGGATTGATTAATGCATTTTTTTGTTATATTTTAATATAGTGGGATTGAGTACGTTTATTCTTCATAAACATATATGCATATCCAAATAAAAAACTGTATATAATCAATTTTTTTACAAACCTATTTTTTGGTGTTCAAAAAATTGTACATAATGTAATATATAATTATGTATAACATTAAAGTAGACAAAATTTATAGTATACGTTATACGGTTTTTAGAATGTATTATGTTGTAACATGTATATATATATATATATATATATATAATACAAATCATAATAAAAGTAAATATCAAATAATCAATTATATGTATAATAAATAAATTAATTTTGTTTTATAATTGTAATAATAAAATTGTTATTTTTTAGTAGTGAAATATTTACTTTTTATTTATAAAATATTGTATTTTTTATCAATCTTTGCAAAATATATATATATATATATATATATATATATATATTAGTGGATTAATAGATTAAAAATTAAATTTGCGTAAGTTTGAGTGTCAACATTATAAACAAACCGTAAAATATAAAACGTTGGTAGTAAAATCATAGGGAAAACAAAATACAAATTATAATTTTTTATTAAAAACAAATAAATGTTTACATTAATAAAAAAATTTAAATTGTATTAATAAATAATATTTTGTTTATTGTTAAAATTATTACTAACTTAATATTCTAAAATTTTAATAATATATTTATACGATTATATGTTATAGCCCTTGAGTGTAAGTATTATTATACTTTTAATAAAGTTAATATGTAGACAACCAAAATCAAGGAAAATAAAAATACATTATAAAAATAATATTTTAATATTTATTTTATTATTTAAAAAAATATTTTATTGTTAACAAAATTTTGTAATTTAAAAAAACAGAACAACAACATTTTTTTATGTATATAAACATTCTACTAAAAGTTTTGCTTGATCTCATAAAACATTTATTTTAATTGAATTTTCTCAAATAGTTTTTAAGCAAGTTTCTATAATCTACCAACTTTTTATTTACCCTTTACAATTGTTAATTTTATAACCGTTTCTGCTGGTCATTCAGACGGTAAACGTAGCATTTAACTAAGTAATTTTTTTTGTTTAATTGTAATAATGTAATGTAGTGAACAAGAGTCAGCTCTTTTTATAATCTTACAATTGCGCCAAATAATTTTTACAATACTTCAAAAACATCGGTTATTAAAAAAATTCTACTAATTTATTATATTTTATATTATTTCTGGATTTTAACTGAGTAGACCAATATTATCTGCAAAATTCAAATTTGTTAATCTGACATGGTTTTATTTGGTATTATCAGAAATCAGATACCAGAAAAAACAAAAATAATAACAAAATATATTATTGATGTATTCTTGTGACAATTTCAAACATGGAAATATGACCACTTTTTTAGTTAGAATAATCAGAATAATTTTTGCACAAGATAAAAATTAAAAATAAATGTTTTTGCATTAAAATCATTAAGTTATATTTGGCATTTTGTTAATTAATAATTTTATTAAAAATAAATTATTGTTATGTACACATTAATAATAAATAAAGAAAAAACATAATTTAAATTATGTTACAATGTTGATGTATAGGTGCAAGTAATTTAAAGTTTAATTTTATTTTTTATTATTTACAAAATATGGGTATATATAATTATAGTATTTTTAAAATTATTATATAGTACTGCATATTTTACAATTAAAGTAACGTTTCTTATGTATTCTATCTAGATGCTAAATTTACTTTTGTTAAATAATTACTTTTTCTTAATAATTGTTGTAGCAGTAGTATATATATATATATAAATATAAACATAATTTCTTATAAAAAATTATTAATATTTTGTTTAATTTATAATTAGTCAAATTTTGGTAACTTATTATATTACTGTTTTTTTTAATTTTTGAAAACTGCGTTGAAAATGTTAATAATGACAAATACATTTGTGTTATGTTTTTAACAATTAAAATAAATGCAGTGTAATTGTTTTAAGTTTAAATACTGTTATTTATTTGCTACAATTAACAAATAAAATGCATACATTTTAAAAATATTTAATAAAATATTTTAGAAAAAGTTAGATAATGTTTTTTATAAAATCTTATAAATTAACAAAATTACAAAACTATTGCCTATAATACATAAAAAAACGTACACCACAATATTAAAAATAACGAAAAATTTTAATACTAAGATATTAATAAAACATATTTACAAAAACAATAAAACATTATATATGTTTATTTTATTTATTTTATGCTTAATATTTTAAAAGTTTTAGGAAAAACAGTTTTTAGCAGTGAACAATTAGCGAAGCCAAACGTGGGCCCGCATTTTAGTGTTGACAATGGAATTCGAACTCATGTACACCAAGGTCTAAATTTGAGCGTTGTACCGCGGCACAAACGTACAAATATATATATATATATATATATATATATATATATATATTGCTATAAAAACGATGCAACCTAGTAAAAAATTGTTACCATACTTTCTGCTGTTGATTTAAACTTTTTAATATTAATTTTTATTAAAAACAATTAGTTTTAATATTTATAGTTAGTGTACGAGTAAATAATTAAACATATATTAATTTTATATCAAAGTGTAAACAATTAAAATATTTAAATTAATTTTTAATATTAATATATTATATAGCCGAACAAAGTAAGTGTAATTAAATTTTTATTTAGTTTAAATTATAAACATATAGGAATAGCTAAATATAAATTATGGTAAAGCAATAACTTATTAATATAATTATTTTGTATTATTTACATTGTTTAAAAAAAATATTTTATTTAAATAATTGTATATTAATTAATTTTATATATACATATATAAAACCACTGAATAAATTAGAGTTAAAAATTCAAAAAAAAAATTAAATTAATTTGTTATCTCTAACTATTTTTTAGTAAAAATAAATATTAAAAATTTAAAATAATGTAAAATAAGTATTAGGTGCTTTGTATTGAATTATAAATATTTATTAAAAAACGCTGAGTCGGCCAAAATAGCATATTTTAAAAACAACGCTTATATAAACTTAGATAATAAGTTAAATGTATATAATGTTTATAATTATTAGTTGATTATTATTTTTTGTGGCTAATTTCATGAAAAATAAACAACGTTTAATACCTAAAATTTGTACATTCAACTTTGATTAACATGTAACGTCATAATGCTAATTTAAATTTAAATTTAATTACTTAAAAAATTGTTTAAAAAAATTACTAAATTATTATACTATTTATGCTTTTAGTGATTAATACTGACATAAACGTTTTATCATGTAAAAACATAATGTTTTATTAATTTTATATAAGATTTTTTAAAATTATCTGTATATTTAACCAATTACATAATAATTTAAAAAAATATTTACGCTGTATTATAAAATATATAATATAAAAACAATATATATTAATAATATATGTATATATATATAGTTTAAACCCAAAATTTACTATTCTAGCAAGTTCCAAGGCTAGATAAAGAAAAAGGGTTTAATTGCAAGATTAGCAATACAGTTTTCGTAAAAAATAAAGATTGATATTTAAGTTATAAAAAATGCAATTTTGGCAAACAAAGGCAAAATCGTGATTACATGTATTTAAATGATAAGGTTAATTAAAGATTTAAAAAATAATATTTATTTTGTTGATTTTTTAATGCGAATAACTTAACCAATGTTGGAACATGGAATATGCGCACACTTCTTTGTAGTTAACACTTAAAATAATAATAAGACTTTGTAATATTATTTTGTTTTAGTTTTTATCTTTTTTTTATATTTTGTTTAAAGTAAACAAGTTTTATACTAAAATCTAGTAATTATTAATCCCAGTCTACAAATTTTATATGTAAAGCGTTTGTTGATAATGCAAAAAAAAAAAATAATAATAATTATTGTTTACTATAAAATCTAAATTTACATATTAAATATATTATTATATTGTTATATTTTGTATACTTTTTTTATAGTTTTTTTATTAATTAACGATTAATATTTAAATAACATAAATTGCTGTATTTAGAAAAACGTATTTAAGCTTACTAAGTTTTTTTCACGTATTTAGGATACTTATGTATATTTTTAAATAATTGCTATATGTCTATAAAAATATTCAAAGAGAACATGAGACAACAAAATGTTTCCATGTATTTGAACATTCTGCCAAACGTTTTGCTTGTGCCCAT